>CAWUFW010002516.1:1200000-1800000 GCA_963921515.1 Calotriton arnoldi | reverse complement strand
GGTCCTGGGTTCAAGTTGCAAGTCCAGTCCTTCTTCCCTAGGCAAGAGGGCATCAGGGCAGAAAGCCAACATTTCATAAAGGCTGCAGCAGGCCAACAGTCTAGCAGAGTGACAGTCCTTTCAACAACACAGTAGTCCTTCCTGGCAGGGTATCCACTGGTCCAGAAGTTTACTGAGGGGTTGTTGTTTTAGGTCCCCTTTTTATACTCTGTATACCCTGGTGCCCTCATTTTGGAAGGTGGGAGAAGCTTCTAGACTGTGGCTTTGAAGTTCATGCAGTGACAATGGGTTGTTGTTAGGTCCTTTGTGTGAGGGCCGAGCACTCACTAATCAGTTGCAAGTGGGGCTGTCCTCAGCTTCACCCCATCATCCTGCCAGCAGATGGCCCATTGAGGCACACCTGATCCCTCTATTATGTGACTGTCTGAACAGAATTCACAAAGTCTAACTGTCAGTTGCACCACTTCATGTGACACAAGACAGGCTACAGGCAGAAAAGGGTTAAGGGCAGAAAAATGCCAACTTTCTAAAAGTACAAGAAACAAAACGAGGCCACCTCCAATAAGAATTCCATGGAGTAAAACGAAGGCTCTCGCAGTTCAGGAACCAAAGCATCCTTAAATTGAACAAAGAATTGAGCAGAAGTTTCACTTGTGCACCATGTTTCCAAATATGGAATGGGCTTTCCTATGAAGATGAAAGATACACAAGAACACTACCAGCCCTTGTCTTGATGAGAACCCCCAGTAACCAGTGGTTTGAAACGCGTCAGCGATGTCCATTGGGGATTTTTCCTTATTTGCATCAGTATGGACAGCGATTAAGACATTGTGAAATTACGAATCCTTCTATATTAGATGATTTTGAAACTCCTTTTTGATAGCACCAAGAGGGTCATGGTAAAAAAACCTCAGGCTAAAAAATATTGGACTGGTTAAAACAATTGTCTTCAAATGTGTGTTTCTAAATGCACCAGCACTTTCACACTTATTTGTTATATATGTTGAGCACTTTCACTTTTGTTATGAATGATATTTTAACAATCGTACGGTTTGTACTGTGCCACTCTGATTACCAAGAGTAGAAATGTGCTGCCATCGTTTTCTTTGATGTGGTACACTTGAATAATGTCAAAGATGAGGGGTTTTCAATTTTAGATATGCTAATATGCAACAACTATGTTTAATGAATTGTGAAATGAATACACAGGCCTTGTTTATTGATTAACTTGTCTTTGTCCTTAAGTAAAGTGACTTGAATCTATGCAGCCATCTCTCAATTTTGTTTCTTGTACTTTGATGGAGGCCCAAGGTGGCTGTTTACAAGGGCCACCCCCCATTGCTCCAACTTTCTAAAAGTGGCATTTCCAAAATTGTAATTATAACCCCGACTTTACCATTAAATAGGTGTTTTCATTACAACTCCAAAGACACCACACATGACATGGTTACCTGCTCCAAATTGGAAATTGCAGCTGAGTAAATGTAATAAGGAATCCCACAATGTTGTCCTATGGAATGGGTAGGCCTCACAGTAGTGAAAAACAAACTTAGGAGTTTTTCACTTTTCAATTACATAGCACTCTGCCCTATGGGCTACCTAGGGGCTACCTGAGGGATGGCTTATATGTAATAAAAGGGTAGTTTAGGACTTGGCAAGGGGGTTTTAGTGGCAAGTCGATATGGCAGTTTAAAACTGCATCCAGGCTGAAATGGCAGGCCCCCTGGGACATGTTAATGTGTTTAGGGTGCTACTTAAGTCGGTGGTACAATAAGTGCTGCAGGCCCATTGAGAGAATTCAATTTACATGCATTAGGAATATGCTTTACCACTCTGCAAGGGTCTCACGCGTAAATTTAATGTATCAATTGAGTAGAAGACAATTTAACCATGTTAGGCGAGTGAGCACAAGCAGTTTAGCACTGGCTAGCAGTGGTAAAGTGCACAGAGTCCTAAGGCCACAAAACTAAGTTCAGCTAAGTATGAAGGAGGAGAGGCACAAAGTTTGGGGTAAGAGCACCCTAAGGCTAACAGTGGCAATCGTGATCATCCATGGATTTATTGTTAAGTAGTGTGGCTTGGTTTTATTCTGCTCCATGCTCATGTAGACTGAAGCAGGTACCATCTCTTTCTTCATTGGGAAACAGAACTGTTATATTGCTTCATGTTTGGTTCCTGTGCCATTGCCTTAAGGCACTTACCATTTTCTTGCAATTCAGCTCCCCTAACATGGCTAATCATCAACATGATTATTAAGACACACACAGCAGGCTGAAATACCAAAAGCATGAAAACTTCAGTTGTTCACATTCAGTCTTCTCACAAGAAACTGCTAAATATCACTGTGGCAATTGTGCTGCCCAGAATTCAAGATTACATTCATCAATAATCCAGCACACCCTACAGCAGTCAGAGGGAGTTCCAGATCCTTACTAATGTCCTCAAAAAACGTAATTGTAGTGATATAATCTACAAGTTATGTCATAGTCCTGTGTTTATTGATCCAAATAAATCCTTCTTCATACGTATTATATTTAAATTGTCTTTAGTTTATTGTAAAAAACACATTCCATCTCAATAAATATTCTTCCTGCCATCATGTGTTTCATTCCATAATATTTGATTTCATGGAAACCCATCGGGGCCTATACTTGGTATGGTATAGTTGGGTCCTAATAAAAGGTATTCTGCAATAACCAGTTTTACAATATGTAAAGAAGCCAGGCTTGCATGTCAGAGCTCCAACATAAATCTGGCAGAAGAATTGTGTTCCCTTCAACTGTCTTTTTCCCAGTGGAGGATCAATTATACCGTTAAAATCTGGAGGAGAAGATGTTAGTCGATCAGTGGTATTATTAAGGACAGCACCAATTAAACAAATGTTGCTGTCAGGAAGGATAAACTGCCCCCAAGCTCTGCTTTAACTCTATGTTCCCCAACCCCTTCTTAACCTCTCCATGTTCTAACCCCCAGTTTACATCTGCATGTTATTTGTATCTCCAACAGTTTCTCTATAAAGTGCTGTGCTGATCTTGTGGCTAGGCCCATGCTATGTAAATGCTTAGAATAAATAAACAGAATAAAAATAATCAGCCTCAAAGCTTTGTGTGTGGTGCTTGTAATCTCCACAGTGAAGGATAGAAAAGAAGGGGAATGGTTTGTGTGTGGTGCTTGTAATCTCCACAGTGAAGGATAGAAAAGAAGGGGAATGGTTTGTGTGTGGTGCTTGTAATCTCCACAGTGAAGGATAGAAAAGAAGGGGAATGGTTTGTGTGTGGTGCTTGTAATCTCCACAGTGAAGGATAGAAAAGAAGGGAATAGTTTGTGTGTGGTGCTTGTAATCTCCACAGTGAAGGATAGAAAAGAAGGGGAATGGTTTGTGTGTGGTGCTTGTAATCTCCACAGTGAAGGATAGAAAAGAAGGGGAATGGTTTGTGTGTGGTGCTTGTAATCTCCACAGTGAAGGATAGAAAAGAAGGGGAATGGTTTGTGTGTGGTGCTTGTAATCTCCACAGTGAAGGATAGAAAAGAAGGGGAATGGTTTGTGTGTGGTGCTTGTAATCTCCACAGTGAAGGATAGAAAAGAAGGGGAATGGTTTGTGTGTGGTGCTTGTAATCTCCACAGTGAAGGATAGAAAAGAAGGGGAATGGTTTGTGTGTGGTGCTTGTAATCTCCACAGTGAAGGATAGAAAAGAAGGGGAATGGTTTGTGTGTGGTGCTTGTAATCTCCACAGTGAAGGATAGAAAAGAAGGGGAATGGTTTGTGTGTGGTGTTTGTAATCTCCACAGTGAAGGATAGAAAAGAAGGGGAATGGTTTGTGTGTGGTGCTTGTAATCTCCACAGTGAAGGATAGAAAAGAAGGGGAATGGTTTGTGTGTGGTGCTTGTAATCTCCACAGTGAAGGATAGAAAAGAAGGGGAATGGTTTGTGTGTGGTGCTTGTAATCTCCACAGTGAAGGATAGAAAAGAAGGGAATGGTTTGTGTGTGGTGCTTGTAATCTCCACAGTGAAGGATAGAAAAGAAGGGGAATGGTTTGTGTGTGGTGTTTGTAATCTCCACAGTGAAGGATAGAAAAGAAGGGGAATGGTTTGTGTGTGGTGCTTGTAATCTCCACAGTGAAGGATAGAAAGAAGGGGAATGGTTTGTGTGTGGTGGTTGTAATCTCCACAGTGAAGGATAGAAAAGAAGGGGAATGGTTTGTGTGTGGTGCTTGTAATCTCCACAGTGAAGGATAGAAAAGAAGGGGAATGGTTTGTGTGTGGTGCTTGTAATCTCCACAGTGAAGGATAGAAAAGAAGGGGAATGCTTTGTGTGTGGTGCTTGTAATCTCCACAGTGAAGGATAGAAAGAAGGGGAATGGTTTGTGTGTGGTGCTTGTAATCTCCACAGTGAAGGATAGAAAAGAAGGGGAATGGTTTGTGTGTGGTGCTTGTAATCTCCACAGTGAAGGATAGAAAAGAAGGGGAATGGTTTGAGTGACATTAAGGGTACTCTTTGAGGATAAATTAAACTCACTCTCCCTACTTTTTTTGCTCTATTGATCCAGAGGATTTTGCATTGTAATGGTAATACAAGCGCACAGAGGATGAGAAGGACTAGAATTCCCAGAATCCAACAGTGCCAAGATCATAGTAATGGATGAAGGTAGACATGGAAGATGCATTAGAGACCACAGACATACATGCAGGATGGCAGTTATGATGTGATGTGTAGGAAATGGGTCACTGGATTGAGAGATGGCAATTCCTAGGAGGTTGAATGGGCAGATGGATCAATGCCTGTTTTCATGATATTTGCTCTGGATACTGTGGTGATCGGATGTGTTGTAGGATTTGTGATCAAAGACTTTGTGTATGTGGGGCGCGTTAGGGGTAATCTGCAGAAGCAGCGCAACAGGTGTTGCTTTCTTTCAGGTGAAGGTGTGCTGAGTGATGTGCAATGGAGGTTAGGAGAGCAGGCCTTTGGAGAAGAGTGCTCATGGTACAGAGATGGAGATTGTGGTTTGAAGACTTTGTATCGTTTAAATGAGGTGACCCCACTTCAGTTTGATGCCAAGTAGTTCATTTTGGGGATGTGAAATTTTATCAATGCCTTCCTGAAGTATAAAACATGTTCATTAAACAAAACGATCGATAAAAAAAGATTCTGTGAGACAGCACTTTCTCTTCCTGAGTCAATGAGGTTGCACTGCTAGCCCCTCCCACACAACAATACTTCGTATGCATTCCTGCCCCATAGAAAACAATGGAAGAGATACACATGACAGAAACCAAACTCTGGTACAACTCAAAACTGGAACAGGCTTCCTTTGAAAATAAAATCAGCCCCCTCTCTCTGGAGTTTCCGCAAGCTTTTAAAAACTTGGCTTTTCACAAAATCCTAACTCTGTTCTCTGTTTCCTTAGTTCTTAGAGCCGAGACACCTCTGGGTATTTGTTCGCACTTTACAAAACTCAAATCAAATCAAACTGGATAAGAGAATGGGACTCTCTACAGGTGGCAGACTTTCTCATGACGGAGATTGAAAGGACTTTGAAAACATACAAATGATATACATTTCTAATATGCTGAGCTTGTCGTTTGTGAATCATTGCTTACAAGAGCCAATGTGGAAAAAATATGCTGAATATGTCAGAAGTGCAAGAATAGTGTAAGGCTAAGCTTAACATCACTTTGCAAAATGGCATTTGATTAAACAACATAGGGGCAGATTTACAAGCCCCTTGCACTGCGATTGTGTCACTTTCTTGACGCAACAGCGGCGCAAACAATGCGGCCTATTTACAACGTGACGCATCTAGGGAGATGCGTCATGTTGTAAAGCCCTGTGTCACATTATACCTGCTTCAGGTATAATGTATGCAGGGTGGGCGTTCCCATGCAGGAAGGCCTCGTAAAAGTGACGCACTGAAATCTACAAGATTTCACTGCGCCACTTTTAGGAAGCCACTGCGTCAAAACTGTACGCCTGCTTGAAGCAGGCGTAAGGAGTGACGCAGTACAGTAAGTAAAGGCCTCAAAATACATTGCTGGAGTTGCGTCGTGCTTGCAACACAACTCCAGCAATGCATGACTTTTGGGCCAACAGATGCGTCTACAGTGCTCCATGATGGCGCAAGGACATTTGACGCTGGCCGAGGAAACTGACGCATCTATGCAGATGCGTCAGTTCCTTGTAAATCTGCCCCATAGTATTTTCAATAAAAACAATATTAGTCAACACAAACATTAAAAAGTTCAAACAAGTTCACAGGGATTAGAGACAAGATTTGTGATATGGTTAGCAGTCATTTTGAAGGCTAATGCTTTAGCCTCTTATGTGAATTATGCTTGTAGGTATGGAGATTGTGTTTTATGCTTCTGTTTTGGTATAAGTGCCCTGAAGGGGTTAGTTTACAGTGAGAGGCTGTATCAAAGGGTTATAGTGACTCCCAAAAGGGCTGTGGATTTTTCTTTATCAGTATTTTGATGGCTGTTAGTCCTGGAGATTGGAGGAGTGGGGAAAGGTAAGCTAGAGTTTTTACAGTCAGCAGAGACTGCTACGGTTTGTGTGGAGGAAGCATATTTTCACTCTCCTTCGTGCTTCGCATGCCCAGCCCTTCCTTCACGTCACGCACGGCAGGCTATATTTTGCCGATGCCGACGCTGACGCGCAGCCTTTGACCAGGGCTACAGGGACAGCGTGACTACCGGGTGATTATTGCTGCTGATTACTGTCGCCGTGTATTTTAACCATTTTAACGTTGTATTTCAACCTTTGTTTCACCTTTGTTTTAAATCCACTTAAAGTAAATTTTTAATCATACTTACTTCCCGGTCTACCGCGGCTGCTACCGTTTTGTGCCCAGCCCCTTCCTTCACGTCACGCACGGCCGGCTATATTTTGCCGGTGCCAATGCTGTCGCGCAGCGGCCGAGCACAGCGGGAGCGCCGACGGCGCGCCGAAGGCAAGCACGTCTGTGCCCGTCCACGCCAGGCCGTCGCCAGGAGCCAGAACCCCTGCTCCTTTTACTTCAGGGCATCCCTACTTAAACACGGTCAGTTACTCCTCTGAACTGTTGAAGTCCCTCAACCACTTTACCTGTGCCTCTGTCTTTCCTCTTTTAACTGGCCCCATTACCTGCCTCAAATGCAGATGTCAAAGTTTGTTTTTCGCCAGAGTTACTCTACTCACCAACCCCAATCCCTGTATTGACCCTCATTTGTCAGCACCTACACTCTGTCCCAATGTCACTCCTACCTCTGGAGAAAGTTTAAACTGTTTCCTTATCAACAGGAGATCCCTGCAAAAACACGCGGTGGAACTTTCTCCTCTTACGATATAGAATTTTTCACTGAAACCTGGCTAACTCCCGCCTCTACCCCTTCCAACTCTTTAGCTCTTCCAGCCAGTTTTAAAATGTTCAGACTCAACAGGGTCAACAAGATTGGCGGGGGTATCGCCATTATTTTTGACAAACACATTAAGGCGACAATAATTGATTCCATCTCCGAAGACTAGGTGGAATCTTCTGTTTTCAAATTGGACCTCTCCCCCAACCTCTCTTGGAAAGGTGCTTAAGTCTATCGTCCACCTGGTCCAAAAAGAAATTTCTGCCACCGTCTCTTGGCATTCTTAGCCCCACACGCTCTCTCCTCCCAGCAGTTTCTTTTGCTGGGAGATTTTAACTTTTATGGTGATGACATTATGAATTCCGACACCAACCAACTATTCTCGGACTTAGGAACTTTGAGACTACATCAACAAGTTTTAGGTCCACACACTCGGCGGTCTATTAATTTTTTCAATAACTCCTCTAGTTAGCATCGACCCCCCTAAACCCGTACTATGGTCTGATCATTCCCTGATCGGTTTTCATCTATCTGCTCACAAGACCAATAGCCAACTCCCTATATGCCACAGCAAATTATCTAGACAATGGCAAAAAGTCACCCCGCTGGCTTGGGCCAAGGAACATGTGCCTCTCCTGCCTTCTGACATCATTGATGTAGACCTAGCACTTTCTAACTTTAACGTGTTACTGAACTCAGTTTTTGACAAAATTGCGCCTTACAGCCATGGCAAAAAATGCTCCCATAGACCTTACGCCCCTTGGTATACTCCCGACCTAAGGACTGAGAAAGCCTCTTGTAAAAGTTTGGAAAGGAGATGTGGTTTGACTAATCTATCCTCTGATAAAATAACCTATAAACTGGCAATAACGGTAAACAACGTTTACAACGCATCATTTACAACACATGCCATTACAATGCAAGTCGTTACAACGACACTTTGTTACATTGCATGCCATTACAACGCAAGTTGTTACAACGACTTGCTGTAGGGGGCAGAAGGTGTTGGATTTTCAATCCAACACCTTCCCTACTGTTGCACACACTGGAGTTGGAATAGTAAATTATACTATTCCAAACTCCAGCGCCCCCCCTACAGCAAGTCGTTGTAACGACTTGAGTTGTAATGGCATGCGATGTAACAATGCGTCGTTGTAACGACTTGCGTTGTAATGTCATGCGTTGTAAACGCATGCATTGTAATGAGTGCTATTCACAATAACAGTCTACCACCGCAACATCAAGAGAGCCCGAAAAACTCATATTGCAAAAACTATTGATGAAGCTTGGAACTCATCAAAAACTCTTTTTAAAATTCTCAATTCCTACATGAACCCAGCGGCCTGCACCTCAGATCCAAGCCCATCTCAATCTCTCTGCGACGCTCTGGCTGATCATTTTGAGGGCAAAATAGAGGAGATTTACCTAAACTTCCTGCCTATCATCCCGGGGCCTTATGAAAAGCCCATAGCCCCTTCTCCTCGCCTTGACTCTCTCTTTAGTCTCTGTAATTTTAAGGTAATCTCCACTGAAATCACATCTGACCTTCTAAGCTCTGTGAAGTCTGGCTCTCCCTCAGATGTCTGCCCTCCTACAGTCCTGTCGAATCTTACTTCTGAACTAGCACCGCAAATCTGTCCTCTAATAAATCTATCAATCACTTCTGGGAAAGTGCCCTTAGACTGGAAGGCGGCCCTGATCAGGCCCATTCAAAAAAGAACAACTCTGTTCCCACCAATTTGGCTAACTACCGCCCTATTTCCCTCCTCCCTTCGTTGACTAAGCTATTGGAAAAATATATTAACTATCAATTGATAACCTATCTTGAAACTAACAGACTATTAGACAGCTCTCAGTCTGGCTTTAGACCCCTTCATAGTACCGAGACAGCCTTGCTTGCGGTCACTGACCAAATTAAATGTTCGCTTGACGCTAATGTCCCGACAATACTAATTTTGTTAGATATGTCAGCGGCATTTGATACGGTGTATTACCCCCGACTTCTCGATAGACTCCATGATCTAGGGATTCAAGGAATGGCCCTTAAATGGTTAGCGGATTTCCTGTCACGAAGATGCCAAACGATCATCCTCGGCCCCTATAGGTCCAGAACGATGCCACCGAGCTATGGGGTTCCCCAGAGCTCTTGTTTGAGCCCTACGCTTTCTAATATTTACATGGCCCCCCTCGCTAAGATAGTCAGAGGTTTTAGATTTGAGATTATCTCATACGCTGACAATACACAGCTACTTTTCTCTTTTGGCTCTAACTTGTCCAAATCTAATGCCCTGTTCTCCTCCGGGATGAAAGCCATAGCCACCTGGATGTTGGATAACCAACTGCAACTCAACCCTACAAAAACAGAAATTATGCTATTTGGGCAAGCCCAATCTCTTTGGGCTCCAGAATGGTGGCCAGCTGAGCTGGGCCCCACCCCTTCACCCAAATTGGTAGTAAAAAATCTTGGTGTCCGCTTAGATCAATCCCTTTCCATGAAAGTACACATCGCTGCCACCACAACGTCCTGCTTTCATATGCTACGCCTGCTGAGAAGAGTTTTCCCTCTATTACCTCTTTCCTCAAGGAAAACCTTGGTTCAAGCCTTGGTAATCAGTCGCCTTGATTACGGCAACTCACTCCTGGCGTCCATCAATGAGAATCTACTGTCCAAACTTCAGGTGGTCCAAACTACTGCTGCGCGCCTTGTCTGCAACCTCCCTCCGCGCTTGACCTCAGCCCCTCTTCTGCAGTCCCTACATTGGCTTCCGGTGAAAGAGAGAATCATTTTTAAATTATGTTGCCTAACCCACCATGCCTTTCACGGCCAAGGGCCTTCTTTTCTAGCTGCTAAGATTCTGCCCTACACTCCAGTGAGATTCATCAGATCCAGTGACAAAGCTCTGCTTCAAGTCCCCAGGTTTAAAAAGGCCAGGGCAGGCTGCAGATCTTTCTCGTTCCTTGCCCCTCATCTTTGGAATAATCTGCCCACACAGCTTCGTCTCTGTGAAAACCATCTTCTTTTTAGGAAGACACTTATGACTCACCTATTCTAGTCAACTCTAGCCTGTCCTCTGCCCTTGTCTCGCACCGAGATAGCCCTTCGGGGCTGATTTGAGCGCGTAATAAATTAAAATAACATAACATGCATCAGTGTTAGTAGCCCTAGCCATACTGTAGGCTACTGGGATCTTCTGGGTATCAAGCAATGTGGTGAGGGTATGGGGGATGATATCAGAATACAGGTTCATGACCTTCCAATTCTACACAAGTTGGTTTATAACTCACTTTTTCGAGTTGTGGTAACCTGAGATAGCAAGTTTTTAGTTGTAAAATCACATTAAGTGTGAAATCAACAGTGGTGTGGAAACCACTTTTAGGAGCAGGAATCACAGCTGCAGAACTGCATCTAGGTGCAAAATCAAGTTCAACATCAGCAAGATTGTGAAAAAACCTGCAAAAGTATAAATTACATGGTATAAGCAGAATCACATTTTGGTGAAAAACATGTTTTGGTGAAAACACATTTAGGTGCAACATCAGCAGATGTACGGAATCATGTTTAGGTGCAAAACTCATTTTGGGGCAAACCTCACATTTAGCCTCCAACACAAGTGCAAAATCATCCATCCTAGGTGCAAGGTTAACGGAGTGTGGTACCATATTTAGTATTTTCTTTAGGTATTTGGATGAAAAATACCATTGTAGAGAAAGAAACTGGGGTGGTAAGGTGTCAAAGTAAGAGTTAAAGGTGGGCATCCATCTGACATCAAATTTGTTTGACAGCACATTGAGGTACACATTAAATCACCCTTAGTCCAGCATCAGCGAGACCCTGGCAGAGTATGAGGAGCACAAAACAATATAGGTACAAAAACACTTTCAGGTTTAAAATTACTTTAAGTACAAAATTCCCCTTTGATGCAAAATAGACAGCATTTTCATATGGTATTTAGAAACAAAACTACATTTAATGACAAAATCGAATCAAATGAGTTCTATATGAATGTACTTAAGTATTAACTACTGTGATATTAAACGATAAATAGGAACAAATTAATACAATCATATACACTCGACATTGATGACGTTTGCGGTGCCTTACAGACCTACCCAATAATGTAAAGCACATTGAAGCATGGTATGGCTGTATGCATTCAGCTCCCAGGCTGGTGAATGATTGTTGTTCTCATTTCTGGAGACGGGGCAGAATGAGACACCATTAAATCTGGTTTTCCTGCACATCTAAGAAAGGGTGAAGTCGGCCAGAAAGGGGATTATTTTATAATGAAACAGTCCTTGGTGACTAATGTGTTTAAATGGTTTGGTTACAGACACGATCAAAGGAGACACCCTCTCCCCCACGTGTTTGGGGATCGGCCAGATTTCTTTCCATGTTTTTTAACCAAATTTCTATATTTCCAGTAAAGAGTAAATCATGTATTTGTTTGTGTATCAAGTGAAACAAAAGTACTCTAATTCCTACATTCTACTCGTCGTTAGAAGAAATAGAGAATTATATGTTTGCCTAAATATTAACCTAGCATGAAAGGATTAGGTGTTAGCATGTATTTGCTGAATCATGCTGAAAGCATCCTCTTACTCCAATAGTAGTTTGCTTGCATTGTCAGCAAAAGACTGTAGGGCCGAAGCAGGCACTAATGAGCAGTGGAAAAGTGGTGGGATCCTATACCAGGAAGTTGCCCCCCCTTACTTTGCGCCAAAGAGGAGGGGGTTCTAGGGTGCCGAAGGGACTTTCCTAAATGTGGCCATAAGGACCTGATGAGGGGCAGAGAGGGAGGAGGCGTTTGATGACCACAGACTGGGACATCCCATTCCAGCCCTATAAAAGATAATCTTCTCTGGGTCCACCAGACGTGCCCTGTGCAGGAAGAAGTGCCCTGTGTGCCAGCTGCCCAGTCGTGCCAGTGGAGCTAGCAGTGCCTTGTGTTCAGCCTTCATCCCCACATCTTCTCTTCTGCCATGGGCCTTAAGATGTACATCCTGGTCCTGTTGTCCATTGGACTCTGCTTGGCTGAAGCAGGCGAGGGGGTAAGTGTCCACGGTCACAGACCAGTGTATAGATCCTCGGCCAAGGGCATTTCTAGCACAGATTATGTATTTTTGATGTAATGCAACTTCTGTTGTACTCACGAGGCCAGGTTCAACAAGTAATGTAAGATGCTTCTTTATGGTGTCAGATCCACATATGTGGCGAGGGAACCATGCGACCATGGTAGGCCACGCCACCAGGAGCAGGGGACTGTCTGCTCAGCCTCCTGTCCACGCGCACCACTCACACCATTCCACTCACGCACCATCACTCAGGCAGGTTTAGAAATAGCATAGAATGTAAGGTATTGATGTAATACCAACTTTACTGTATTACTTCTGTGAAGTCCCCATACTCAACCGCTGTGAAAACATAAACATATATTCCCATGTTTTATAGTGTTATTGTTGTATATATATGTCTGACGAAGCGTGTATGGATATAGGGGCAGATTTGTCATTCAGTTGCGTTGCACTTGCGCCATGCATTGGGGTGCAAGGGCGACGCAAATACTAAGTAAGATTTATCAAGCCACACAAGGCCACCTTGCATAGCCCTACGTAGCTTTGATAAATCTAGAGCAAAGCAACGCAACGCAAATCACTGCGTTGCGTTATTCTGTCCCAGTGAGGTGATCCATGGGTGGAATGTGGGTGTACCCACATGTCCACCCATGGACTTTGGTGCATCCCCAGATTTACCATTGCTGGTAGACCTGGAAATGTGTCAAACTGCTACGCCTGCAGCGCCCAAAGAAAGAGGAAAATGCCTCAGAGGATTGTTTTTGCGCAGGAAGGTGACCTTTCCTGCACAACCACAATCCTGCCTGCAACGCAGGCACACTCACACCATGGTGCAAGGATGCCTGTGTTGGGGCTAGGCAACAGTTTATAAGCCAGTGCAAGGAAAAGACATTAAGGAGCCGTTTAATGTTAAATACAGAGCATTTCTGTAAAATGTATCTACTTGCCAAAAGTTCAATGGTGCGTTATCTTAATGCATCCCCAGGCACAAACTGCATTGTGTAGATTTTCTTGCACTATCTGTCTTTTCAATGCTCGTTGCAGATGGAATATTCCGTTTTCTTAGTTGCCATATTATGAGCTTGCATGATTTTTTCCTGCCTCCTCGTACTTTTCTTTCAAAGCTTGTCATCTTCATCACAGTGATGAGCTCCACGCAGGGCTGGAGGCAGCTGTGATTGCTGAACATCTCTGCGAGGTCGGTCTTCAGATGACCTTTCAAGGAACACTGCTGAGAGTACAAGATTCAAATGAGCATAGTATTCACTCAGAGCTTTTGCTTCTTGCAAAAGCTCTTCACAGTGTTTTTCATATTGCATCTGATTCACCACTCACAAGGCTGCAAAGTTTCAAAAGTGCAAAACAAATGAGGTATAAATGTCCTGGCCCTTCACCAGGACATTTCTGCTGCTGCACATGCTGGGAGCAGCCGAAGACTACCCTTCGGGCTCCGAATCCTTTCTCTATCTGGGCCCTTATTACACAGAGTCCCCTGTCCTATTTTGCACCATTAAATAGGTGTGCCAAGTGCAAACAAAGACAATGCGCCCTATTATGGAGAATGTACTGCCCTCAGGGCAACATCAAACTCGTGCAGCCCTGCTGGGCAGCGCATTCAAGTGAAATACAGAGGGCTGCTTCAAAGCCACTCCCTGTTTTACAGCGCAGGCAGCACTTTCAAGAGGAGAGGGCATCACTCACTGCGCCCACTCAGTGCCAGGGGAGGGCTGGGGGATCCATAGGACCCTCTTATTCCCCCTGCCCTCCCAGAGGGCTGACTTTTCAATTTGCTTTCAAGAAGGTGCTGTCCTTGTTTTTTGGGGATTTTAAATTTTTTTGCGCATGCAAAGTTATTCTTCTCTTTGAGTAATTACGGTGGTGAACAATATCTTGTTATAGAATCTCATTTTACTTAAATCCAAAGTAATACCTATTAGGAATTATTCTTCTCCAAAAATACTTCCTTCAATCCAGTTTGCCCTCCAGAATGGAAAATGGTGTTTTATGCTTTGCGCCTTTGTGTAATGATAGTCAGCACTGCTGTATCAGTGTAGTGTGATGGTTGGTGTGAGGGACATTGCATTGTTTTTGCTCATGGTGTACCTGTTCTACCAGTGATGAACGGCTGATGCGTGTGCTGTGCTGTGCTTGTCATGTGTGAGAGTAGCATGCGTGGCCGATTCTTGCACTCTACCTTTTCTGTGCCAGGGAAGTTTACATATGAGTACTTCCGGCTGCATTATATCTGTATGTGGAAGACTGGGGTCAGCTGGATGTTGGCATCACGAATCATGTCCCAGGTCAAGCAGGTGAGTTAGGACCAACATTGTTCTCCATCACTGCAGCACAACAATAGACGACAAGGAAACCAGAGGACATTCCTCACCTTAGAAATGAGACTTGCACAGATGCAACCTGTGCACACATTGATGAGAACACCTGAGTGGATGAACCTGTGCCCTCTGAAATAGACATCCTCTTTACATTTTACAGGAGAACCAGGGCGCGGCAGATGACAAGAGTGTGGAGTTCATTCCTCTTTTCGAGAAGCCAGCTGTAAGTATTATGTGCACATGTTCTGCATCAACAAGAGGCTCAGAGAGTGGGGCTTAACTTGTGCCGGTGGCGCCAGATGTGAGCACCGGCGATTGCAGGGTGTATTTTCAGCATCAGAGGCAGAGAGAGAAAGTCAGAATATGGAGAAAGGAGGAGGAAGATAAAGATAGGGAAGCAATGACGAAGGGAGAAAGCAGAGATAAGGAAGAACCTGCTCATGTGGCGCAGAAAATGTAGGGATTTCGAAGAAAGAGGCACGAGGAGTAATCAGGACGAGGCAGCCTCGGTGTTCAGAAACTCCAACCTCAGGCTCCTAAGGAAACTTTGGGCCCTTGAACTCATTTATTTACCAATTAGGCAGCGCCCGGTAGAGAGTGAACTACGAAGAGCGCGAGCCTCACTGAATGAAAACCAAGATCACTCTGTTTGGTGCTTTGCGGGTGAACGCGCTGTGTTTGTTCTCTTTGCCTGGTCAGGTGCAGTGGGTCCGTCCTGGATCTGTTCTGTGTGCAGAGAAATGTTAAAAGACACATCCACATTGACTCTAACAGCTCTCCCGCATTCATTGATCATTCTGGCAGATTCATACTCTGATCTGATATAGGTTATTGAACTTGCCCATCCAATGTCAGATACATTACATTGATCAAATACGTTTCAGCATTTGAAAATAGCAGTTCGGAAGTGTCAGGGAATATTGCAAATAATGCCTCCATTCCAGGCACATTGTGTAAACAGAATGATCAATCACTAGTGAAAGAATCAGTGTGAATAGTAAAGCGCTGGTGTACAAAGTGTAAGAGGCACTGGACTGAGAGTATTGTTATGTTATGTTAATAAACACTTATTAATGTAGCGCTAGTACTGTGCAGATGAAGGCAGCCAAAGCGGCTTAAACTGACTGTTGTGAGAAGAGACGAGTTTGGAGAAACTTTGTAAAGTGGAAGCGTTTGTCTATCACATTTAAATTTAAACTGCAATGTGTTCCCCAGGGAAGGGACGGGCGCTTAGGGACCGACTAAGGGTGCTTCGTATAAACTTGGGGCAGTCAGAAATAGCAGCTTAGATGAGTGAAGGGGTCTAGTCAGACAATCCATCAGCAGAACTTTAGTCAGGAACTGAGGGATCTTACCATGGAAGAATCTGTCAGAAATTGAAAGACATTTAAAAGGAATGTGATCTTGAACTGAAAGCCAGAGCAAAGATTTCAGAATTGGAGACCAATTATGCCTGGGCGCTTAGTAACCAGGGGAGATGCTTGAAATTTGATTGACTGCAAATGGCCAATTAGTGACCTTTTAATACCAAAGTAAAGGTTGTCGCATAGTCCAGTCAAGCACGATAAGAGCGGCCATGGTCGACCACCTCCCAGCCAGTGTGAGAAGTGCAAGAACCAGTCAGGAGCTTCTCGTGTGAAACATGCAAGAAGACACATCTGATGCCACCTGGACATCTTTATGAAGCATGGTATCAATTTTTACTCGTTGACTCTCAACTGACTTAATTGGAGTTGGGCCAAATCCTAAATCTGTTGTTGACTATATAGCAGATTGCCAGAGATCCTGAAGAGACCCAGTAACCAAACCTCAGCTTTGCCTATGTTAGGGTTTAATCAGTGTAAGCCGATTTTTGTGTGCGCTGCTCATAGACAACATTGCAAGTCAAGGCCATCCTTTCAGGATTCCTCAGACGAAAGATAATTTGTGTGTAGTCTGCGTAGTGGAGTCCCAATGAACAAATGAGTGCAGCTAACGTTTTAACATATAGGATGAAACGGATGAGACATGCAGACTCAAAAAGATTGAAGATCTGAGATGTAAATGATCCTAGTATTAGTTGCTGAGATCTTCCTATCGGAAAGGGTGTGTACCAGTGGAGCATTTTGCCCACCTTTTTGGCTCCAGAAGACTCATCGTCAGGAAGCAGAGAAATTAGTTTATAGTCTGAGGAGTTAATGGATTGAAACTCATTTTTATCGGAAAATCGGGTAACCATCCCACCTTTCAGTAGGTCAGAAACAGTTGCTCCCACTAAGGATAAGTTCATGGTTTCCAGGTAAAAAGTAACCATATGTTCTTTAACCTGTTAAGTGCGGATTTCGGTCAATGCCATCGCCCACCCCAACTAAATGGGGCAACAGTCTTTCTGCTACCCTTGGGATGCAGATTGGGATAATTAGCCCTGATCTGTCCCGCCGGGGCGGCAGAAAGTCCACTAGAAGCCAGGGATTTTTTTTAATGTAGGTGTGGTGCTACCCAGTATGGGCATGGTTATGTCCCCACTCCAACTAAAGGGGACAACAGTATTTCTGCTCCCTGGGGGACAGATGGGAGTAATTACCCCATATCTGCCCCCCCCATGGGGTGGCAGAAAGCTCACTAGACTCCAGTGACCAAAACCCACTGTGCGGCAGCAATATATATATTTGTAATTAAATAATAATATGGGTCTTTCCCATCCTAATGTTAGGCCCCACCCTCACTTCAAAAATGTCAACAGTCTTTCTGTCCCCCTGAGGATATTTGATTCTTTTGGGTGTTGTTTTTAGATATGGGCCAGGAGAGTTTGGCTAACTCACACTATCATCCCACTTGCAATGATGAATGGCTGCACTTTTTAGGATTGGCTAGGCTGTCACCTGACAAAACCTACCAGACCTATACTGTTCTGAAACTAGACATCTGGGGGAGTCCAGGGTGGTGTGCTTCGCATGCATCCCGCAACATTTTCTTAGCCACATTGCCCTGTAAGCCTCAAACGTTGACTAAAAGCACACATTTTCCTCACATTTCTGTGAATAAAACTTCTGGAATCTGCAGGGAGACACAAACTGTACCACACAGCCTTCACCCAGGTCTCCTGTTAAAAATAGTACCTCACTTGTGTGGGTGTGCCAAGAGACCTTGATTCATAAAGCCATAAAGTGCTACGTGAAGAGATCTGCAATAGAGGGAGCGGTGGGATTTGGGGCCCTGCTTGGCCGTCACCCATGGAAACCTACCAACCACTGAAATTTTTGAAAAGTAGATAACCAGGGGATTCCAGGGTGGATTGCCTTGTGTGAATCCTATGGGGTGGTCTTACCCACAAAGCCCTGCAAACATCAGACTTTGTATGAAATCATGCACTTTCCTTACATTTCTGTGATGGAAACTTCCAGGATCCGCAGGAATCCAAATAATTCCTTCATCCCAGCACTGAATCATAGAAATGTGTTCTTTTTAATCAAAGTTTGAGGTTTGCAAGGGATTCTGGGTAAGATAACTTGGTGAGAGCCTTGCAAATCACCCCATCCTGGATTCTCCTAGATGTCTAGTTTTTACAAATGTGCAGGTTACCTAGGTTTCTCTAGGTGTCCTCTGAGTTAGGCTCCAATATCCACAGCTACCTACTTTGGAAAAAAATGTGTCAGTTTTGAGTGAAAAGATGTGATATATCTGCGTTGCGTTTTGAGCTGTGTCCTGTTGTGGAAACTAGGCCTACACACACAAGTGAGGTACCATTTTTATCAGGAGACTTAGGGAAATGCTGAGTCAAAGGATATTTGTGGCTCTCTGAAGATTCCAGAACTTTCCACCACAGAAATGTGAGGAAAATGTATATTTTTAGTCTCAATTTGAGGTTTGCAAGGGATTCTGGGTAAAACAACCTGGTGAGAGCCACGCAAGTCACCCCATGCTGGATTCTTTTAGGTGCATAGTTTTTAAAAATGTACAGGTTTGCTTGATTTTCCTAGGTGCCGGCTGAGCTGGGGCCCAAAATCCACAGCTACCTACTTTGCAAAAAATGGGTCATTTTGAGTGGAATAATGTGATGTGTCCATGTTGCGTTTTGGACCGTTTCCTGTTGCTGGCATAATGCCTACCCACACAAGCAAGGTACCATTTTTATCAGAAGGCTTAGGGGAATTCTTGGTGGAAGGAATTGTGTGGCTCCTCGTAGATTCCAGAACTTTCCATCACAGAAATATGAGGGAAATGTGATCTTTTTCATCAAGGTTTAAGGTTTGCAAAGGATTCTGGGTAGAACAACCTGATGAGAGCCTTGCAAGTCACCCTATCCTGGATACCCCTAGGTGTCTAGTATTAAAAAATGTACAGGTTTGCTAGGTTTCCCTAGGTGCCGACTGAGCTACTGCCCAAAATCCACAGCTACCTACTTTGTAAAAAACTGGCCAGTTTTGAGTGGAAAAATGTGATGCATCCGTGTCGTGTTCTGGGCTGTTTCCTGTCACAGGCACAAGACCTACCCACACAAGTGAAGTACCATTTACATTAGAAGACATGTGAGCATGTAGAGTGCCAGATTTGTTATTACCAATTGGATTTTGCTGCATTTGCGCCTTCCAAATTTAAGCCAGTGTGTAAGAAAGAAGACATTTTGAAATATACCCTCTAAATCATATGCTCCTACAGGTACCCACAAATTCAGAGATGTACAGATAACCACTGCTCCTAAATTTCATATATTGTTCATTTCAGAAATACATAGGTTACCTTGATACCTATTTTTCACTCTACATATTTCACCATATGAATTGGTCTACGCTCGGCACACAATGAAAAAACATTGTATGGTGCAGCTCAGTTGTTGGCTCTGGGGACCCCATGTTCTTGGAGAAACTATAAGTTCTATATATTCCCACAGCCAAAAGGGTCTAGAAAACTTAATGGTACATTGCTTTTGTAAATCGGCCATCGTGACAAAAGGTTACAGATGAAAACATTGCAATAAATGGTTGTTTTAATACTCATTTTCAATATTTCTTTATTTCAACACTTAGTTTCTTTAGGAAAACCTTGCGGGATCTACACATATGACCCCATGCTGAATTTGTAGTTTTTTTGTCCACTTTTCAGAAATGTATAGCTTTCCTGTATCGTCCATGGGTTTCACACTGTTTTGTACCTCAAACTGGATGTAGGTTGAAAGAACAAAAAATAGGAAAAATGGGCCACCTGTTTGAATGAAAAATCCAAAACTGTGGTAAAAAAATAGATTTTTTCATCCAGCTCTGCATGTTCCTGAAAGCTAGGAAGATGATGACTTTAGCACAGCAACCCGTTTATTGATGCTATTTTTATGAAAGTAAACAGGCACTTTTATCCAGAGTACTTTTTTCCTATTTTGTCCCCAAAACTCAAAATGTAGCTATATTTTGGCTATTTTCTTAGGGCCAGATGTACGACTCTTTTTTGTGGCCGCAAATGGGAGATCCTCCCGTTTGCGACCGCAAAAAAGGGTAATGGCATGTACAAATGCTATTTTGCGAGTCACTGACTTGCAAAATAATATTTGCGACTCATGCCATTAGGAAGGGGCGTCCCTTCCTAATAGCGAGTCACCATGCCAAGTACTATTGTTTTGCGGCCGCAAAACACTCGCAGTGTACCACCTACTTCAAGTAGGTGGTAAAACACTCGCAAACAGGAAGGTGTCCCTAGGGGACCCCTTCCCCTTTGTGAGTATGTGAGAAAATATTTTTGAAGAGCAGGCAGTGGTCCCAGGGACCACTGCTTGCCCTTAAAAAAATGAAACTGAAAAGTTTCATTTTTCTTTTTTAAATGCATCCCGTTTTCCTTTAAGGAAAACGGGCTGCATTTACAAAAAAAACTGCTTTATTAAAAAAGCAGTCACAGACATACTGGTCTGCTGATCCCAGCAGGCCACCATCCCTGTGAGTGCTAGTCATTCCTAATGGGGTCGCAAATTGCGCCTGCCTCATTAATATTAATGAGGCATGCAATTTGCGACCTCATTAGGAATCGCAAACAGTGTCTGAGACACTGTTGTGCATCCCAATTTGCGAGTCGCAAATTGCAAGTCGCAAATGCGACGTAATTTGCGGGTCGCAAATTGGTGGGTCGAACATCTGGCCCAAAGTCCCCTCCAGGGCAATCCACTAACCCTGGGCAACTTTGAAATCTCCAGGAAGTTGGAAAAAAAGGACACATATTTGGTGTGGATACTTTGTGTGGACAAAAAGTAATGGAGGCCTAAGTACAAACTACCCCAAATAGCCAAAAATGGATCAGCACTGTGGGGGAAAGGATCAGCAGTTGGGGTAAAGCACAGGTAAAAAAAAGATATGGCCGGTATTGGATCACCAGGAGAACCTAATAATTCTATCCAATCCAGAGGTTTTGTAGCAAGACGACTAGGGGATCAGTAAACATAGACAGACAAGGAAAATTCTTTTGGTGTAAAGTCTTTAATGCTCTCTGTTGTGGAAGTAAAAAGTTTGCCAGGTCATCACAAAACTGTTGGGAATGAAAAAAAGAAGGGGGCTACAGTTACCGCAAAAGAATTAATTAATAATCACAGTAGAAGGTCGTCTTAGTTTCTTTGACACCACTAAGTAGTAAGAGAGCGTTTCCTTAGAGTCGCCCTTTAGTCCGAAGCAGTTAGTGACGCCCAATGCACTGTGCCCATTTAGGGTCGTTTTTAAGAGAGCACAGCTCTTCATTGGACCAGGATGGGGCCAGTTTAATCCCTCTGTAGGCTAAAGGAACAAAACTATAGGAATATTATGGCAGTGGCGGCATGTTTCACTGTGGAGATTTTTCTTTTTCAGAAACATTGAAGGAAAATGTTATTGTAGGACATATGAAGCGTGGGTTAATTGTCTTCCAAAATCTAGAACGAGACATGGCACTTTGACTGACCTTAACTTTACTTGTAAGTTTAGGCGTGAATTTTATCAGATAATGGCCAGACCAGCTTAAGAGAGAAAAGTTCAATAGTAAAATGGACTCTTTCTCAGCTATAATAAGGTGACCAGCCTCTTGAGCTGGTGTATGAATTATTTGGATGAAAAAGAAGGTTTGAACAAATTGGATGAGTAGTCCACGTGAATGTTAAATTCACCTAATCAAGAAACAAGCAAGGTACTATCTTTGGTGATCACCTCATTGAAATCATTTTGGAAAACATGGACATGTCCTGGAGCCCGATGTATTAAAACACACCTGAGGTGAAGTAAATGCCTCAGCACCACATACGGGTGAGGAGACCAATAAAGACATAGTGAGTTTTTTACTCCAGGATGACAATGTCGCCACCATGTTGAGGTCGGAAATGATACAGGGCTTTTGTTTGTAAACATACCAGGCCCTTAGCAATCTAGCAAACAATCATTTGCTACAGGCAAAGACGTTTTTTTTGTCTAAAGAAAACACAAATTACTATAGTACTCTCTGGCACTGAAGAAGAAAGAGAGAGGGAAAGAGAATAGGAAAGAAAGAAAAAGAAAGAGAGAGAGCTAGAAAGAAACAAAGGAAGAGAGAAGGAAGGAAAAAGAATTAAAGATGGCAAGAATCAAAGAAGGCAACATTGAAACAAGGAAAAAGAAAGAAAAACAAAAGAAGGAAAGAAAGATGGAAATAAAGAAGGAAAGAAATTAGGAAAGGAAGAAAGGAGAGACAGAAAAAAGTAAAAGGAGGATAACAACACATAACTATTTCAAATGGACAAAGTCTAGTATGCTGTGAAGTAGCAACAGTCAGAATAGCACAAGCACTCCTAAAGGAGTTTACAACAGCATTGGCGGGAGATGGGATCTGATAAAGATGGGATGTGCCATAAGCGTCCTGCTAACACATTAGGCTCTAAACTCTAAAGTAATTATAAAGTAAAAACAAACACACTGGCACTGAAGGGAACTACCTTATGTGCAGATGTGCTCTTTGTCAGAGAACAAAAAGCAGTCGCTCAAAGTGAAGTTAGCCTGTGGCGTAAGTAGGCTGACCTACTGCCCCACATGCTGTAGTAGGCAGAAACAAAATGTTAATGACACACCAATGGATGAAGAGAGGTGGCTGAAAGCCCCGATGTTTAAGTATATTATACATATTGTAGTAAAATCTAAAGGTTTTGGCTAACACCAGAGCTAAAAATGATCTTAACAATGTTATTGCCCACCTTTGGGGTGAGTCAGTAATCCAGACACAGCCCAGATGTGCTTGCCTTGCTTATTGATGAGAACCTCTGAATCGATACAGCTGTGCACCCCAAAAATAACCAACTTTTTCTATCATCCAGGATCCCAAAGTTGAGCCAGAAGATAAGAATGTGGACTTCATACCATTATTTACCACCAAAGACGTAAGTTTTGTGGGTTCATACCAGTGCTTAATTTGTAAATAAACGAAGTGCCAGGGCTCTCGTCAGGAGGCCTCTGCAGCGCGCACCACACATTGCCCCTGCCATGTTGCCAATGATAATAATAACCATCACACTCCTTTAAGTGTGACAATTCACAATATTTCAGGCCCCCAAAGCTGTAAGAATGGCTTGGGCTGCAGGGCAGGTAATAGTCATTTTATTGTATATTGAATTAATAATTTACTTTTGTTGTGGTCACCTCTAAATTAGACCTTGTGGAAGACTGTCACAAGCTCCGGTTTTGACAATTTGAGCCGGAAAGCACCGGCTCAAATTAAGCACTAGTTCAAAATCTTCTGCAAGAAGAGTAAGAGGACCAGAAAGGTAGCAAAATACATACAGGATGAGGCTCACTGAATGAAAAGCAAGTTCACTGCATCAGGGGCATGGGAGGTACCTCTTATAGAGCAGCACAACTATCTCTAGGGCAATAATCTTAAAACGTTTTTATGCTGAGCTCCATCCTGCGTTGAATTTGCCTTCGAAATAACATCATACTTTAAAACAAAGATCATTTTCTTTCCTCAAACAAGTGAATGAGTCCTGGTGGTAGACCGTTTCAATTTATCACAGTAAATCTGCAGTGTAAAACACTTCAAGCCAGCTAGTCATGTCAAGTGAGATAGGAGAGAGGCATCTTAATACAAAGGCGAGGAAGGCAAAATGCCCAGGGTCCTTTAGATTGTAAAGGAGCATGTACTTTAAGAAATGTTGACAAAAATATGTTTAATGTCACCTTTATTTTCTTACTGTAGTATATTTAAAATATCAAATGGGCAGAGTAGTCAGTCATCCCTTAAAAATTAAAGTTTTCCCACATACATTTGCAAAATATTTGTTTTTTTTTTGGTGTGACTTATGAAGGGACATCAGGAGCTTCAGTCAATCTTCTTGCCACGGATTAGACTCCTGTGGACATCTCTTGAAAACAACAGTGGAGCACGAGAAGTCATCAACTTTAATAGGAACAACTGATAGAATGTGAAGGATGATAAAAAGAATGGCGGGGCAACATGCAGACCAAGGGGCCGATTTCGATGTCGGACGGATCGATCTGGAACTGGGACCGACCGACCTCCTGTCAGCGGTCTCAAACCAAAAGACACACAATTGATGGACGGAATGCAGAACAAATCAAAACATTCACCCCCAGTCAAGAGATCTGGGTTAAATCCATCATTCTTTTGCTCACCATGCCACCACAGTTTAGATCTGGCCATATGCAAATCAGTCTTGACCCTGTGCCTCATGGGAACAGTCCAGCCCGAACTGCCAAGCCAGGTCCTCCCTGGACCGGAAACAAGCATCCTAGGACCGGTTTCGGGGTTTCACCCCTCTTCAGCCAGGATAGCTTGATTCCAGTGGCACAGTGAGCCCAGGACCCTCGTCTGGGCATACCTGGCGCACTTAGGGCGAGAAAGCAAAAGACACACAATTGATGGACAGAATGCAAACAAATCAAAACATTCACCCCAGTCAAGAGATCTGGGTTAAATCCATCATTCGTTTCCTCACCATGCCACCCCAGTTTAGACCTGGCCATATGCAAATCAGTCTTGACCCTGTGCCTCATGGGAACAGTCCAGCCTGAACTGCCAAGCCAGCTCCTCCCTGGACCGGAACAAGCATCCTAGGACCGGTTTCGGGGTTTCACCCCTCTTCAGCCAGGATAGCTTGATTCCAGTGGCACAGTGAGCCCAGGACCCACGTCTGGGCATACCTGGCGCACTTAGGGCGAGAAAGGGAGGACCTGGCTTGGCAGTTCGGGCTGGACTGTTCCCATGAGGCACTGGGTCAAGACTGATTTGCATATGGCTGGGTTCAAACTGGAATGGCATGGTGAGCAAAAAAACGATGGATTTAGGCCCAGATCTCTGTACTGGGGTGAATGTATGACATTGTTCTGCATTCTGTCCATCAACTGTTGTTTTTGCATTTGTCACCCCGAGTGGGACGGGTATGCCCAGACGTGGGTCCCGTGCTCTCCATGCCACTGGAATCAAGCTAACCTGGCTGAAGAGGGGTGAAACCCCGAAACCGGTCGTAGGATGCTTGTTTTCAGTCCAGGGAGGACCTGGCTTGGCAGTTCGGGCTGGACTGTTCCCATGAGGCACAGGGTCAAGACTGATTTGCATATGGCTGGGTTCAAACTGGAATGGCATGGTGAGCAAGAAAATGATGGATTTAGGCCCAGATCTCTGTACTGGGGTGAATGTATGACATTGTTCTGCATTCTGTCCATCAACTGTTGTTTTTGCAGCAGTCTCAAACCAGTAACTAGGATGCGACTGAGCACTGTTCAGTCGCACTCCTATTCTTTACAATGGGAGCAGGAATTCCGACCGGAATGCTTGCTCTTATTGTAAAGAGCTGAGGTGCAGTACATCTCTGCACCCGTGGCAGGCACCTCAAGGTGCCTGCCACCGGGTGCAGGGATCAACAGGGTGTCATCCGGAGGCCTTGCACCCATGGGGCCCCCAAAGTCGGATTCCAACAGCCTTTCTGTGTTGGAAAGGGTGGCACAAAAAGGCTGTAGGAATCCGCCATCATAATCCCTCGGGCAGAAAGAGCCGCCCTAGGGATTACTGGCCCCTTTCCGAATGGTAGACGGACTCTCCGAGCCCGTTGGAAGCCATTCGGAAAGCCTGTTCAGATTCCCTTCCGACCGACCACATCATAATGGGTCGGTCAGAAAGGAATCCAAACCGGACATTCTGATGCGGTTTCTGACCGCATCGAAATCGGCCCCTTAGAGGAAAGGAGATTGGAGCTGTTCAACATAGAGAACAAAACCAGCAACAAGGACAATAAGAGAAACAAGAGAGAGCAAGTGAAGGGCATCAGGGAGAAGCAGAGAAGTAATCAAGCGAGAAAAGAAGTTACACGGAGAGCTAGAGGGGCAACAGAGCTCATGCCAATGACTACAGAGAGAATGGAAAGGGCAAACTGGAGACGCGAGGCAACAGTTGCAATGCAAATTCCAACTAGAAGAATGAGTAAATTAAAAGGAAGAGTAAGAGAGTAGTAGGGCTAATGTGAGGGCAACTGGAAAAATAGGAGGTAGAAAAAGGATATTGAGTGGTACAACATGAAAAATAAAGGAGCAACAGTGAGAATGGGAGGTAAACAATGAACATATGAGGCAGCAGGACAATGGAATGGACCATACAGGGGTGGAACCTCAAAGCACACTGACGTTTCTTGGCGGTGTCGTTATAGCACAACAGGACAACAAGACTAACTCAATGAAGAATGAGAAATATTTAATCCTGAAAACGATTAAAACCAATTTTAAACTAGGAAGGTTTTCAGTTTTTCCTGTTTCAAGAAAATGAGTTAAGCATACACGTTTCATAAGGTGGTTCATTCCATTCTTTAGCAGTAGCTGCAGAAAGGGTCAGGTCCCCAAAAGAAGCAGTCTTAATGTTGGAGATGTCATTGTAGAATTGACCGACAGAGCATAGTGTGTGCTGTGGTGCATGAATATGAAATCTGGAAGTCAGAAAAGAGGAATCCAAGCCATGGATGACCAACGGATAATAACAGGTGTTTTAAACAAGCTTCTCACTTTAATATGGAGCCAATGAACCTGAACAGCAGAGATATGGTTTCTGCTGCCATTACCCGAGCAGCAGCAGCCGGAACAAGGTGGAATCCTCTTTAGTTTCTCAGATAATGCAAGGCAGCATGATTTACCTCAGTCTACACATGGATGCATCAAGGCTTTAATAAAAGCCATATGATGGTTAGCAGAAATAATGGATAGAATGTTTTTCAAGAGTTTATTGAGCCAGCAGCAAGTATATGCAACTCTTGCCATCTGAGGTGCAAGAGAAAGATTTGATCATGAATGCCCAGATTTCTGACAATCCTTGTAGGAAAAGTAAACAATTGATTAAAAATAGTAACCAGATCAGGAGCCAGTAGAAGGGAAATCTGTTGTAACCAGGCATATGTCTGCAGGCAAGACAGATGGCCTGGAAGTGGTAAGAAGCTTGACTACTTCCGTTGTCAAAACCTTGGAGAAGGAAAAGTTTGTGTATTCCTGAGATAAGATGGAGTCAATTATTAAAAAATGTCAAGAGAGACAAGATTTTTCTTCATCTCTTCTCAAATACTACAAAGGCTTGTGAGTATAGTATCTGGCTCAAGTTGATGAAAGGAGGAGCCAGGTCATCAGTCACATGGAATAGCTCTTTTTGGTGCCGTGCACGACATTTTCAAGTAATGTGGGACTAGAGCAACGTGAGAGGTCTCCACGAAAAGCGGGACTGCAGTGTAGGGCCTGTTTCAGAGTATGGCAGGCAGGCACAAATGTGACAGATATATCCTGTCCGCCTAATTACAAACACATGAGGATATAAGTTACTTAAAATGAGGTGGACAGGATATCTGTGAGATTTGTGATGGAGTACCCACCCAACAAACTCTAAATCAGGCCCCACATTGCTTCATGGCCCTACATCAGTTTGAGTATCATGACTACAGTGATATGTTGAGGCTGGTCTTGGTTACTATAAACTGGCTTGCAGATTGTTAATGCATAAACGTTCGTAGAGTACTTATGATTGTACTTCCTGTGGGTTTCAATTAATTTTGGGATTGTAGAGCAGACAGACAGGCATAAAGTGTTACTCACACAGACCTCAACCGCTCCAGTAGGGATCTATATTGTGTCTGCTCTCAGATCCTACTTCTGGTTTTAGAGTTAGTTGGGGTCAACCTAGATGTCAGATTGTACTTATTACAGAACAGAACTTCCACCAGGGGGAGGCAGATCATAGGAATGTAGGCCCCAAAGCTGTCAGATTGCATAGGTATACGCGCAGTGAATCTATACATCTCGCTACACATCCAGTGTGCGCTCAACCAGCAAACCCTTGGGTACAGCGATCCTATGGGCTGAGGCTTCAGAACTGTAATCCTGGTTACCGAGAGTGCACAAGCTCAGACTTCAAACAGCAGTGGTACCCACATAACAGACCTCCTGGGCTTCAGGAAGCAAAGTAATCCCTCAAGCTACAGGACGTTTACTTGTCCCGGTCACAGATGAACTATACATCAGGTCAAAGACATCTCCCAAGCCTAGTGTTCCAACATCAAAGCTTCAGCTTATCATGCACATATCATACAGGCTCAGGCTTAGTCTCTCACATTGCACAGATGTAATAGACGTTGGCCTCAAAACTGTTTCTCGTGTTACAGAGATTTGTACAGGATCAGGCTTTAGACAGCAGAACTATCTAGTGTGTAACGCAGATCTCACAGATGCAGAAAGTAAAGCTGTGCCTTACATTCCAGCTTCTTACAGGCTCCTGCATCTCACAGTAAAGCTACTTCTCTGGTTGCAGGGTCCTTAAAGGTTCAGGGCTCTTCAGCAGAGTTCACCTTCATTACTTAGAATCCACAGGCTCAGGACCCTGACAGGAGAGTCATCACTCAGTGTGCAGAGCTCTTCTTTGCTGCAGCATCAGACACCAGAGCTACACTCCAGGGTACATAGAACTCTCATGCTCAGACTGATTACAGCACAGCTATCTGCAGGGTGAAGGCTTCTTACAAGCCTGAGACTGCAAAGCTACCCGCAGGGCCATTACTATGTCTGCAAGGGGGTCCCTCAAATGAAAGGGTGGGTTCATGCACGCACAGGATTGTAACAGAAGAGCTATCTTTCAAATTACAGGAAGAGAGACAATGCTAGTGAGATATCTCGTTTTCCGATTACACGACATACTTCACAGCAATCTGCGGCATCTTCACAATCAACTTATCTGAAGCTTTCCTCCTCCCAGGGGTTAATGAAACATGCACAAAGACCACTGGCCAGCAGCTCTCCTGTTGCAGGGGAGTGGAGGGGGCTTGGAGACTGAGGTAGGAGCACAGATTTCTGGTAGAAGGCACATGAATGCTCAGCTCGTTTTTGGCTTGAGAGGCCAAGAGGCCCTCGGGCCGAGCCAGCTGAGTCAAGACTAGCTCAAGGCTCAGTGGCTCCTCCACCTCTAGCCTCTCCCGTGAGGACCCCCTCAGGCCTATCCTGCTCTGTTGAGAGCTCAGACTTTATTCTGTTTCTCCTGGGTGGTTGCTGGCATTTTTTAAGTTTAAGAGAGCTTTATTGAAATATATGAAGAACAAAACGTACAGCTTACGATTAGAAGTAAACAATGAAAAATAGTACAAAATACATATATCCAAAATAAGAATGGCACATGATACAATAGTATTATTAAGCAATAAGTCAGAAAAAACAATAAAGGAAAAAGTACCTCAATGAAACAGCATTTTATGTTTTTTAAGTAGAGAGAAAAAAAAGCGGGAAAAGAAAATAAAGAAAGAAAAATCAGCAACTAGGTTGCTGATGTTTTGATAGATCAAATCAAGCTTGGTGCACATTTGTATTGAGTGAAACTGCACAAGTCCTTTCCTTGTTTGCGCTTCTCTTTAATGCTATTGGATTGTCATTGCCAGTGCTGGTAATTTGCAATGCTATGTGTATTAATAAAAAACAAATCAGAATTAGGGTGTTGCTCTGGTGATCTCTGGGCCCTGTGGGCTGTCGGAAGTCAGCACTCTAAGCTTGTTGTCCCTTTCCCTTCCAGGCCCCGGCTGTGCTCCGGCACAAATGCTCACCGGGAGATATGAAGTGTCGCTTCTGCTGCAGAGACCTTGCATGTGGGATCTGCTGTTCCTTCTAACCATTGGTGCCCATTCCTGCTGCAGAGACAGTGCTTGTGGCGTCTGCTGTTCCTTCTAACCATTGGCACCAATGCCTGCTGCATTGTGGCCCCCTGCAAGTGCCACACGCCACTCACTGCCTGGAGGCAACGAGGAAATGTAGAGCTTTATGTAAAGCAGCCAAACAACTTCCAGTCCAGAAGATCGCTGTATAGGACTATAAAATAAAATAAAAACACAAGCATTATCAAAGCCAATGTGTCTAGCCTTTTTGATTAACGATAGCAAGCAATATTGTTCACTCACATACCCACATCACCTTTTCAATTACACATATACAGCCCTGTTAAACGTGCAATGCTTTTACACACACAAGCACACAATGCTGGTGGTAGTAGCAGTAGTAGTACTAATGGTGATGGGGATAATAGTGGTGGTGATGGCTGTAAGTAGTGGTGAAAGTGGTTGTGATATTGCTGAGGATGAGAGTGATGAAGGTGACCATTGCGGCATTGGTGGCCGTGATAGTGGCTCTGGTGGTTATGTTCTTGACATAGTGATGCTAGTGGTGGTGGTAGTGATGGTGGTAATGGTGGTATTGGTAATGAGGGTGATGGTGATGATGTTAGTGGTAACCGTAATGGCTGTGGTGGTAATTGTGATAGAAGTAATTGTGGTGTCAATTGTGGTGGTTTTAGTCAAGTTGGTAATTGCTGTGCTGCTGAAAATGGTGGTGATAAAGGGCTGATTGTGATGATATTGTTTGTGGTAATGATTTTGACAATGATGGCAGTGGTAATGTGCTGTAATCATGGTAATGGTGGCCGTGGTAATTGTTTTATTGGTGTTGGCAATTCTGGTGAAATGGTGGCAATGATGTTATTGATTTTGGTGGTAATAGAGGCAGCAGTAATGGCAATGGTAATGAGGTAGGAATGGTGGTGGTAATAGTGGTGTTGTGAATTATGCTTACGGTAAGAGTGGTAGCATAGGTGGTAACAGTGCTGGGGATGGTGGTAGTGGTGTTAATAATGGGGCTGGAGGTAATGGTGGTTGCAGTGGTGGTAGTGGTAATAGAAACAATCGTAATGAGTGGTGGTAGTGGTAATAGAAACAATGGTAATGGTGGTGATGGTAATGGAAAAGGTAACAATGGTGCCTAAAATACAAAACGTTTATGGTGGTTGGAGACTTTAATGTGCACTTTGAAAAATCCAATAACATGGTGGCTACCCACCTGAATAACAATATGCAGATCCTTCAACTTAAACAATGGATCAAGGGGCCCACATATAACGCAGGACATACACTGGACTTATTATTCACTAATATTGAATCCACCATCGTCGAGGAGATCAAGCCTGTCACATGGACTGATCACTCAGTAATCACCTTCTCATTTACTCAACCTGCAATATCAACAAAAGCTCCCATACTCATGCGCGGAGCATACAGAGCCTGGAAATTAGTCACCCCTGACTCATTCCAGCTCCATTTTACCACCAACAATCTTGAGGCTCTAACACACTGGATCAATGTGCACCTAAACTTAAGCCTAAATCCACAAAAAGAACTATATCTGAAAAGTGGTACACATCAGAACTTAAGGCACTGAAAAAGAAGTGCAAAACATTGGAACATAACTGGAGAATGTCCAGATCAGACACTGACAAGTTAGCATATAAAGCTGAACTCAGGAACTATAATTATGCTATCACGAAAGCTAAAAGGACATATTTTGCGCAAAGAATAAACGAAAACAGCAACTCAGTAAAAGAGCTATATAAAATAGTACGAGAATTATGCAAACCGACTTGCATGTCCCAAACCCTGCATCCATCAGCAGAATGCTGTGAAACGATCAGTAACTTCTTCACTGACAAAATAAGTACAATTTACTCGTCATTTAACATCAACGCCCCAGCAGACCCCATTAATTGGGAAAGCACAGACCCTCATTCCGATGCCCCTGTACAGCTGGGCAGTTTCACCCCTTTTACAGAAGAGGAAGTCGCCAAGGCTATGGGGGAAGTTAAATCGGGATCCCCCTTGACCCCTGCCCACATTTTATCTTTGCGCAGATCATACCCACCCTTAGCCCATTTATCACGCAGCTATTTAACAAACCCTTGGAGACAGCAGTTTTCCCGGAGATTTGGAAACAGGCCATAGTGACCCCCTTGCTGAAGAAGGCGGGCTCAGATGTGACCAACCCAGTTAACTACAGGCCAATTTCTCAACTCCCCTATCTCTCCAAAGTAATGGAGAAGTTGGTCAACAGACAGTTGTCTAATTATCTAGAAACCAATGACCTGCTGGACCCCTCCCAAACGGGCTTTAGGGCTACCAACAGTACAGAAGCAACTCTCTTGGCCGTTCTGGATAATGTAAGAGCATTACTGGACCAGGGAAAGGCAGTTGCCTTGATCCTGTTAGACCTGTCGGCAGCGTTCGACACGGTCTCCCACCAGCTCCTACTGGAAAATCTGCACGAAAAAGGGATACACGCAAAAGCCCTTCAATGGCTCAGCTTGTTCTTGAGCAACAGAACTCAAACCGTGCAACTGGGTGCCTTCTCCTCAAGTCCCAAAACCCTAAGCTGTGGTGTCCCGCAGAGTGCATCCCTTAGCCCCACTCTATTTAATGCCTACGTCTCATCCTTGGCAAAAATTGGTACGAAGTGGGGCTTTGGTATTTGCTCGTATGCGGACGACACGCAACTGACAATAGCCATCGGAGACAGGCACGAGGACACCAGGACCAAACTCAAAAATTGTCTCACTGAAATGGCAACCTGGATGTCGGACCACTGTTTAAAGCTCAATGCTGAGAAATCCGAAATCCTGCTCCTCGGTGGTGCCAATCACATCTGGGATGCATCATGGTGGCCCCCCTCACTGGGAAACGCCCCAGCACCCAAGCAGTGTGCAAAAAATTTGGGTTTTCTCATTGACAACACCCTATTTATGCAAGATCATGTGCGGACACTATTTGGAAAAAGCTTTGCCACACTGAAACTTTTAAAAAGGCTCTTTCCCTGGATCCCACTGGAAAGCAGGAGGACAGTCACACAGGCCCTGCTTGTTAGCAGGCTGGATTATGGAAATGCTCTTTTCGTTGGCATGCCAGACTACCTCTTCAAACGCCTGCAGGTAGTACAAAACGCAGCGGCCAAACTGGTGTGCAACAAGGGCAGATACAGCTCAGCAACTGATTGCCTGAGGCAACTTCACTGGCTGCCCATGCGTCAAAGGGCACGATTTAAGCTCTTAGGGCATACACACAAGGCACTCCATCATACTGGCCCTAGGATTCTTCAGAATAAAATCCAATTTTACATCCCTTCCAGATGCCTAAGGTCACACCAGCAGGCGCTAGCCGAGACTAAAAGGATCAGAAAGACCAGGGCAGGGGGACGTACCTTTTCATACCTTGCAGCACTGCACTGGAATGGGCTTCCACTGGAACTACGGCTGATCAAGGATTACACTGCATTTAGGAAAAAACTCAAAACCCACCTATTCCCTAAAGACTGATGTCACTTATGGAATCAGTACCAGCCCTACTCACCACTGCCCGCTACCTCAGCGCCGTGATATCCCGATGGGATGAATGTCGCGCTATATAAATAAATAAATAAATAAATAAAGTAAAGGTGATGGCTGTAATACTAATGGTAGTGGGCATAGTAATGATGGAAATGTTGGTAGTGGTAATAGCGATAAAGTTGGTGATGGTTTTAATGGTGGTTCTGAAACTGTTAATTCTGGTAATGATGGCGGTAATGATGACAGTGGTAGTGGTGGTACTAATACTATTGGTGGTAATGGTTGTGGTAATGATGCTGGTGGTAATGCTAATGTAGATATCGGTAGCAGTAATGGTGCTGCTAATAGCTGTGGCAGTAATGCTGGTAATGATGGTCGTAATGGCAGTGGCTGTTATGGTAATGAAGGTGCTGATAGTAAGAGCACTATCTGGTAGAAGTAGTGATGGTAATGGTGGATTTGGTAATGTTAATGGTGATGCTGTTGTGGTGATGATTAATAATGACGTTGGTAGAAATGGTGGTGGTGATAATGTGGTGGTAGTAATGTTTGGTGGTAATGTAAATGGTGGGGTGGTTTTGGTTGTATATTAGTGATTGTAATGTTATTGGTGATAAAGTTAATGGTGGCAGTGGTACAGAGTGAGATAATGACAGTGGTGGTCCTTGTAGTGGTGGCAATGATGGCAGTTGTAATGATAGTTGTGATATTGGTGGTGTTGATGGTGTTATCGGTGGTACAATTGTGAACGACATAATGTTGGGTAAATCACTCTTCTTGGAAAATGACCCCTAGTGCATGACACAGTGTACATGTGTGGCGGTTTTTTCTTCCATTTTAGATGTTTGTGCAATCACCCCCACCCTGTGCTGGCTTTTGTTTGGGACATGTGAGTGATATGAATATAGCTCATACTTTACTTGGAACCCAGCGGAGTAATCCCGGGTGTTACGTAGCTCTTACATCTAGCGCCTTGTGCTCTGTTTTCTGTGATGGTCACAACAGAGAGTAGGTAGCATCTCCACTATCAGGACTCAGAAACATCGCCCTGTGCTTTACAGCATCTCATAACTGCAGACTTACCTTGGGGACACCAGTGAGGCAAGGGGAGTCCTCACAGCTAGTGTAGTTAGGGACCATGGTGCTGAAGAAAGCTCCAGAGGTGTTCAAGGCTTATTGCGAGGGCTGAACTATGGTGACTTCTTAATAGGGTTAACATATTCCCCAAAATATTTAATCTTACTAGCTGTAAACCAGAATATATCTGCAGGGTAGCCCAGAAGTTCAGTGTAATAGATCCATTCCTTACTTGATCGTTCACTCAAAAAGAACATCCACAGAGAAAGTAGTCATTCCAAAACGCATGATAACCAGGCGCTCACCTCAGAGTCACTCTCTAGCAGGTGCTATGATGAAGCATGCCACCTTTGGGTGGGTGAGAGCCAGTGGCGGCTCGCCGAGGGAGTGCTGCAGGGCGGTGGGGCGGGGGAGGGTCAGGGTAGGGGGGTTAGCGGACTCGGACATACGACGGACAGAACTCAGAGTAAGGCTTACTCTGAGTCTTGTCCGTCGTATGTCCGAGTCCACTACCCCACTCCCTGCCCCTCCACCGCCCCACCACCCCACAGCACTCCCTCGGCGAGCCGCCACTGGTAAGAGCGCAGCATCCTTATAAACCAGTAGCGCACTCGCCTATCTACCCTATGGCCCTTTGCACGTTACAGGACCAGAACACTTGGGGGCATATTATCAAGGGCAGTATCGCCACTTTAGCGGCACTTTTTGCCGATAAAGCGGCGATATTTTTATCGCCCTATTAGCAAGCTGTCGCTAACAGCTGTTAGCGACAGCTTAATGGCGATAGCGGCCGTTGTGTTGCCGCTTTGCATGTCAGCGATAATTATCGCTAATGACATGCAAAGTAGGCGTTCCTGACTAAAACTCAATTGAAACAGTCGCAAACACAACTTGCCCCTATTATCAACGCCCGCGAAGCGATAGGAAAATTCACGCTAACCGCGCTTATCGCTGGAACTTAACGCCTGAAAAAAACTTGCCTTAACCATCTTGTCAATGGGGGGTGGATTGTTGGGTTAAGTATACACTTGCCTATTAGCAAGCTTTTCATTAGCGCTGTTGATTTAGCGCTGGAATTCTCGCGCTATTGCTGGTTCTACACGCTATCGCTGGATTTCCTATCGCCTTTGCGATACGCGTTGATAATACCGCGCTATCACGGCGAGGAAATCCAGCGATAGCCGGCGATAAAAAAAACAGCGCTAAGCGCGCTTTGCTATAAATATCGCAGATCCTTGATAATATGCCCCTTGCACTTCCTATTGGTGTGTCTGCACTATTTAGTCGGGACTCCTTTCCCCACCCAGTATATTATTTGTTGAATATGTTTGACTAGGTGAGATCCCCTTGGCCTACCTCCATGTTAGCGCACACTCAGAAAGCATATGCATTGGTAAACTGAAGCCTTTTATTATATGTCAACCTAGTGCAAAACATGTGCAGAACATTAGTAACACATAGCATGAACATATTTGCAATAGCGAAAATGATGATCGTAGACAGAAGATGGACATTAACATTTTTGGTATATTTTTCTTCCTATATGGCCTGGTGCCTAGAACTAGTTTGTAGTAGATATAGACTGTGCCCTATGGAGAGACGAGATACAGAAACTTTGGGGCAGATTTACAAGTCCCTTGCGCTGCCAGTGCGTCACGTTTTGTGACGCACCGGCAGCGCATTTCTCGGCCCCATATTTACAAGGACAGGAAAAGCCACCCTGGGTGGCCTTTCCTGTCCTTGTAAATACGGCCCCTTTACACGCAGCACTTTGCATGAAAGGGGCGTTCCATGGGTGTTGCTGTGGGTGTTCCCACGCAACACCCATGGAACCAGACACATTTCCAGATTTACAAGAAGTCGTAAATCTGGAAATGCGTCTGAATGCTACGCCTCCCCAGGGGAAGCATAGGGAGGTGCAATGAGGAGAAATTTATTCATTTCTCCTTGTTTTTTTCCTCTTTCTATGCGTGCTGCATTTTTTAGCACACATAGAACAAGGAAATGACCTCTAATGATTGTTTATGTACAGGAAGGTGTCCCTTCCTGCGCATAAACAATCCTTTAAATAAAGACGTTTACAAGTTCCATGTGTGCTAATGCAGCACACATAGAAGTTGTAAACGCCATTTCTGATTGTTTATGTGCAGGAAGGGAACCCTTCCTGCACATAAACAATCATCCCTGTGACGCAGGCATCCTTGCACCATGGTGCAAGGGTGCCTGCGTCAGCGCATGGCAGCAGTTTGTGCGCCAGCACAGGGGGAAGCACAGAGATGCGACATATTGTTGTAAATATGTTGCATGCCTATGCTTCAAAACTAACGCAGCGCAGCAAAATGACTTGCTGCACCGCGCTGCGTTAGTAAATCTGCCCCTAAATACCTAAAAGCATAGGTTATGCACTGACCAGGCCTACACAGCCCACACTGTGCAGCAGAGCACACAGGTTATTAAGAGTTTGTTGAAGAGGTCGGTGTGCTCTGTCTGCACATCTGCTTCATGTAGTCTTGGGCAGACGTCATGTTTCCACCAGCGCTGCTTCCATTGGCTCTGCCTGAGGAAACCATAGATGGATCACGGACTTCGGGTCAATAAATACCTCAGACCATCCGTCTCACTTAAGGGATATTTACAACCCCTTGCGCCGCCGGTGCGTCACTTTTAATATGGGAAAAAGTGACGTACGGGCAGCGCAAGGGGCTTGTACATAAGCCTCTTAGGGTGGATGTTTCGTCATACTTTCTTTCCTGTTCGGGACCGCCAGGAAAAGACTGAAGATCCCAATCAGAAAGAAAGAATTAGCATTGGCAAAGCCAATAGATCTCACATATGTGAGAGCTCTCGGACCCCACACCTACCACTTGCGGAGTCCCCCAGGGCTCCTCCCTCAGCCCGACGCTCTTCAACGTCTACTTGGCTCCTCTTGCCCCCATCGTCAGAACCTACGGACTCAACATCGTGTCATACGCAGACGACACCCAGCTCATCCTCTCCCTATCCAACGAGCCCAACACCTCCAGACGCAACTTTCGAGAAGGCATGGAAGCCGTCGCCAAATGGATGAAAAACAGCTGCCTACAACTAAACACCAACAAAACAGAAGTACTCATCATGGGCCCAAACCACGATGCCTGGAGCGACACCTGGTGGCCCCCCACCCTCGGAAACCCGCCAACCCCCACGGACCACTCACGCAACCTGGGAATCATCCTGGACTCTGAGCTCAAAATGGACCGCCAGATCAACTCTGTCTCGTCTTCCTGCTTCCACACCCTCCGCCTCCTTCGTAAGACCTTCAAATAGATCCCCCTCGAACACCGAAAGACTGTGACTCACGCCCTGGTCACCAGCAGACTCGACTACGGCAACGCACTCTACGCCGGAATAAACAAAAACCTCACCCGCAAGCTACAGAACATCCAGAACGCTGCCGCAAGACTGGTCCTCAACCTGCCAAAACACTGCCTCATCTCCCAGCACCTGCGCACACTCCACTGGCTCCCCGTCGAGGCGAGAATCACCTTCAAGATGCTCATCCACGCACACAAGGCCCTCCACGGCACCGGACCAGCATACCTGAACAGCCGACTCAAGTTCCACGCACCCCAAAGGACCCTATGATCAGCCCAGCTCTCCTACGCCGTGGTCCCCCGCACCAGAAAGACCAGATCAGGAGGCCGCTCCCTCTCCTTCCTCGTGGCCAAAGCATGGAACGCCCTTCCGCTCCACCTCAGACAGACAACATCGCTCCCCATCTTCGCAAGAAACATCAAAACCTGGCTCTTCGACAGACCCCCCTCCTTGATGGAATGGAACCTGCACCCCCCCCCACCCCTAGCGCCTTGAGACCCTTACGGGTGAGTAGTCGCGCTTTAACAAACCCCTGATTGATTGATTGAGTGTCAATTGTAAATGTATTTAAATAGTGCTTACAACCACTGACCAGGAAGTGAAGTGCTTTTTGATGAGTAGTATGCTACTTCGTCTCCCAGGATTTGTAATTAGTACCAATTTTACTATCATTATTTTTTTCAATGCCAATACATGTGCTATACTAATATGTGTAACATGAAGCATTTCCAAAACAATAAAAACTCCCACCTGAGTGCAAGTAATCCAACCAAGAACAGGTAGAGAGTAGCTTTGCTGGCCATTTGTATATTTTTATTACCATGTAGCAAAAATACTCTTGCAGTTTAAAACAACTTCTTTGAAATTAATGTTCAAACCAACTCTCTGCTCTTTCCTAGAGGGATCCCAGATCAGCATGGGCAAGACTGAGGGTGTTATTCATTTGATGCTGATTGCTGTGTTGTTGTGTCATACAAAGCAAAAGAAAAAAAGGAAAGATAGATATGGAATGGGTTTACATACACTAAACAAGGCTTAGTGATGGGATATGAACATTTAAACCTTGCCAACTAAGAAAAGCCCAAATATATGCAAATCAGCCATTTAAACGCTCCCCTGCGGCCTATTTTCAGACCCTGCCCAACTTTAAATCACAAATGAATGGCAGATGGGGTGGCCTTGGGGGCAGCTCCTAGCAAAGCAAAACAGAGTCAAGGAACTAAGGCCCACATGCATCAACAAATGTGTTTGCGTTTCCATAATAGCGAAAAATAAGAAATCGCTATCATGGAATCGCAAAATGGAATGCATCAATGAAATCGGTAAATAATTGCGAATCGGTAAAAATCGCAAATGCCATTACCGATTCCGTGTATTCCGAATCTGTAATTGTAATTGGCAATTACCGAATCGGAAATTGCGAGTTACCCATATTGCAGCATTGTGATGACATGACAAACCAGGAAGTCATTCACTGAATCACCACACCTGCACACAGGGAGAGGAGGAGGAGGAGGAAGACTGGTGGAGCACACCCTGGATAAATTGTTGCTGAACAGGAGCTGTGAGAAAAATACACCATGGCCACTGAAAAGGCACAAAAAAAAGGAGAAGGCAGGAAGAGAAAAATCAAGTTCAGTGATAAGGAACTTGAAATCCTCATTGAGGAAGTTGTCCAGAGACATGACCAGCTTTTTGGGAGACAATCCCTGCATGTAGCAGAGTCAGTGAAGAGGAAGATTTGGCATGGCATACAAGCCAAGGAAAATGCTGTGGGGGTGACACACCGAGACACACAGAACCTGCAGAAGAGATGGTATGACCTTCGCAGCCGTGCCAAAGAGAGGGTGGCAGAAAGGCTAGCCGCAGCTAACAAAACAGGAGGGGGAACATCTAGCGTGCGCCCGAACACCACACTGGAGGACTTGGTGGAATCCACGTTACAGCCAGAGTCAGTAGTTGGTGTGACACAGATTGACACCTCAGGACATGCGGGCACCTCCCAAGGTAAGTGCACAGCTGAACATGTACATATGTCAAATGTAATCACAACGTGCCCCAAATGCATGCCCTACGTAGTGTAGCACACCTGAGTCCAGTCCACCTTTTACAAGCAACACCCTAATGCATTCTGGGAGTTGTATGCAGACAAATGTAAGGGGAAGGCATGGAGGGCACACCATAGGTGTAGTGCAGCACAGTACAGCAAAGAGTGACAACAGTAGATGTTCAACATGACAGAAGTAGATTTAATATAACTGCGCAGGCGTAATATTACAAACAAGTGCAAACCAAAAAATTACAGAACTTGCACTGTTCCACTCACAGATGCAGCGCAGGACAGTGATGGGGCGGACAACCACGAGTCCGAGGGAGACATGGAACAGCATGATGAGGGACAAGAAATGCCGCCATCCCCACCCATACCTGCTCCCACACACCGCAGGAGGAGAGTACTACCACTCCCTGACTTGGAGAGTGATGAGGACAGCAACACTGGATCCCACACACTGCAGCCTGCACATACCCCCATCACCAGCACCAGAGCAAACAATGCGGCGCAGTCCCGTGCAGTACCGCAGGCGAAGGCCAAGGAGGTTTCCACGCCTGATGATGACAATAGCGAATCCACCGCAAGTGTCCTTGAGTCCAAGATGCTGAAGGTTCAGCGCCTGCAAGGGAAGAACATCCGTCACATGCAGGTCCAACTGGGAACACTTGCCAAACACATGGGTGGTATTCATGACTGCCTGAGGAGCTCACAACTGCAGTAGTGGAAGGGCACAGGGCAAACAATGCGAGACTAGACCGTGTTGCAACTGGCATTGAGGATATGTGCAGGGCAATTCAGGCAGAGCATGTCACAAATGGCAGGAGGCATCAGACTGCTATGGCACGCATGCACAGTTACACCCGGGCCATCAATAGGCTGAGTCACACCACAGCTCAGCTTTCAAGGCGTGCTGTCGGCATGCAGGTGGAGATGGCCCACTGCTGTGGGGATGTCGCCAGGGGCCTCATCCAGGTCACCGCTGCTGTGGAAGGACTACAGACTGCAGCAGCTAGCGGAAGCCCCATGCGTGCAGGGGGGGACAGTGAGGAGGGCTCCAGCCTGAGCAGCCTACTGGCACCTGTGTCACATGACAGGAGGCGCAGTACCAGGAGTCAATCCGGCACAGAGGGGTCCATGAGGGGGGTATCAGAGCCCACAAACAGGGCCCCAGGAGTGCTTGGCAGGAGAAAGTAGTGAATCGCACCTGTGCCACTCTGGTGGGGTAACCAGAATTATGACTCCATCTCCCAAAGATGTTGCAGTGCCAAGACAATGACTTACAAATTGTCTGCACCCACACTGCACTTTTCTGAGAATGGCATGTGTGCATCAACACAACTACCCACCTAACAGAATAAACCGTTACGTAAAAAATGTGTTGTGTCTTGATTTCTCACCTTAGAAGTAACGTTGCGTGATTTCGGCACGTCTCCTTCTCCCCTCTGCTGCATCTGGACCGCGTGCTGCTTGGTGTGGTTGTCTTGGCTGGATGTCCAGTTCTGGCTCGCTATCAGAGTCTTCCAGGTGGATGCCCCTATTGGTGGCAAGGTTGTGCAACATAGCACATGTAGCGACGATCTTACAGCATGTCTCCGGCCTATACTGTAAGGCCCCACCGGTTTTGTGGAGGATGCGAAACCTGGATTTGAGTACACCAAATGTCCTCTCAATCACATTTCGTGTCGCAATGTGGGCATGATTGTATCGCTGCTCCTGTCGTGTTGTGGGATTCAGATCGGGAGTGAGGATGAACGACCTCACAGCGTATGCACTGTCACCTACAGGATGTTGAAAATAGACAAACATTAGGTACTGCTATGTGTCACCATGGCAGACAGGTGTGCAAGACAGTAAGACATGTGTTTACCTAGCAAATATCCTTCTCCAAATTCACCAGCCAGCAGACGTCTGTGCATGCCACTATGCCTGAAGATATAAGAGTCATGGGCACTCCCAGGGTAACTTGCCACTATGGGGCCGATTCCGATTCGGGCCGGAAATCTCTCTGACCCGGAGAGATTTCCGACCGAATCGGACCCTAGCAGTCCGACCGAACGAGTACGATGCGCACATATGCTATCGGACTCGATTCGGTCGGACTCCCATTGAAGTCAATGGGAGCCAGTCGTACGACGCGTACACGGGCTCCCATTGACTCGATGGGCACGACGCGAACAAGGGCGCCCCCTACAGCGTGTTCGCGTCGATGCGGGTCGCACCGTACACGCACGTGTAGGGGGGACCCCTGGCTCCCCCCTGTGTGCGACTCGCGTGCCTACGCTTCCAGGGGGGTCCGACACGGACCCCCAAAGTGCGGCTCCGACAGCTCCTTGGAGCCGGACTGCGCGAGTCGGTCGGAGCTGTCGTGATGCGCATCGTACTTACCCGGCCGGGGAACATCTCCATTGCGCGCTGCGAGTCGTCCACGTGCGAGTCGGTCGGAGCGGTCGGGTCCTGCGAACGAGTCGGTCGGAGATTTCGCGAGCGCACGCATCGTACTCGCTCGCCCGGACGCACGTACGATTCGGTCGGGAAATAGGGCTCCGAATCGGATCCGGTAAAGCCGAATCCGATTCGGAGCCCTACCGGCCGAGATCGGAATCGGCCCCTATGTCTGTGATTATGGTTTTCGCATTGCATATTACTTGGATGTTGAGTGAATGGTACGATTTGCGGTTCCGGTAAATATGTTCATTCACTGAGGGGGGACATATGGGTACATGCGTCCCATCAATGCAGCCAATGACTTGTGGAAATTGTGCAACCTGATAAAAATCTAATTTGGTTTGCATCAATTCCTGTGGTGTTGTGGGGAACCTGATGTGGTGGTGTATCCTCTGCAACATGGCATTTAGGAAGGCGTTGAAAAAGCGCGATAAGGCACTTTGGGAGACACCGCCAGCTGTTGCAATTACTCCCTGGAAGGGCCCTGACGCTAGGAGATGTAGTGAGCATAGGACCTGCACATGGGTGGGGATGTCATGTGTCCTGCGAGTCTGACGCTGCAGTATTGGGTCTAACTCAGCAATGAGCTCTAAGATTGTGGCAGCATTCAGTCTATACTTATCGTAAATCTCTTCCTCCGTCTGCCCTAGCAAAGTGACCGCGCACTCTGAAGATTCTCTCCTGTATCCTTCTTCTCTGTGCTGCTGCTCTTAGCCTCATCCTCCGCGCTATGAAGTAGAGCGCTGCCATTGTGGAACACTCTGATGCATTCTGGGGCTGTTTAAGTAGTTTGCTAATGATTTACACCTGATTTGTTGAATGTGTAATTCTTACCACCTGATATGGTTTCTTCCTATATAGGAGATGCAATTTGCGATTCTTTACTGATTCTGTATTTGCGAAGTCTTGTTGCATGCGAGTTAGGGATTTCTTATTTGCGAATCAGTAATACAGAATCGCTATTACCGATTCGGAGACTTAGAAATCGCTAAAATACCGATTTCTACACTTTTCTGTGAATTTGCTTCATGCATTGGAAGGAGCTCTTTTGCGATTGCAAACGGCATTTTTTACCGATTCGCAACGTTTGCGATCGCAAATTAGCTTGATGCATGTGGGTCTAACACTTTCTCTCCATTGTGGGGGCCCTGCGCTGGGGCTTGACATGTCTTCTTCTCTTCAAAGAAGCAAGCACACAACCTAATGTGAGTTCAAGAATTCTTCCCTTACCAGCTCCAGTGTTATTTTTCTCTCGAGCACTCTCCTGTCTTGTGTAAAGATTCTGAGTATATGTAATGTACTTTGAAGTTTCGGAAATCAGAGGATTGCGGGGTTCAGCTTGTGTTGAAGTTAACAAATTGTGTGCAACTGTATCTGACAGGCATCTCACAAACACATCTCTGGTGGAATAACCACAAAACAGTACAGTTCAACCACCCAGTCTTGGAGATGGGACGATTAAGATGAAACAGGGACTGGGTGATGGAAGAGAAGTAACGATGGGGGAAGGAGGGGTTGGCAGGGAAAAGGAGCAACACGAATAGAATATGGGAGTGCCTGCAAACACAAGCACTCAGAGGGAGTGCTTGAAAACAATGAAAAAGTAGCTCAAAAAACGGGAGCAGTGGAAGGACACAAGTAGTTAGTCCATGCTCCAGGGGAGGGGCAATGATATGGCACAAGTATGCTCTGCCAAATAGAAAAGAAGAAAATGCGAGCCTCGCTGAAGCTAACCAATGGTAACCCTATGGGAGGGCTGTAGCTCACTAACTATAAACAACATGTCAGAGCATGCTCTGTCTATGCAAGACATAAAAATGACCCCCACATAATTACAAAAAACCCCGGTGTGACATGGCCCTTCATTTTTAGGTCCCACTTTGGGATGCAGGCAGAGATCTCTGAATATAGAGAGCTGAAGCCTGCCTGGGATTGCGGAGTACATTCATCTGCCATCGTGGAGGAACAGAGAACAGCCAATTAAATGCTAAAATAACCCCCTATGACTTTGGTGCCAGTCAACGTTTTTGCTTATCTTTCTATTTGGTTTGATCATCCCCTGAAGACAGCGTTCAAAGGTGGACAGGCACAATATGAATCTAACTAGCTCAGCAATGCAGAATTAAATCATACAATTTCTCAGATGGTAACACTTTCCACATTTCCAAGGATGCAGGGACCAATCAGGGTTGAACGTTCCTTGATAAAGAAACTTCACCCTTGTTCTCAGCCATCGAACAATGGAAGTTTTCAGCTGCACTACCTTCAGAGATATCTCATAGAAGGAGGATACATCGCAGGCAGGCCATCCCAAGCATAGGTGCAAGAAACTAATTATTTGAGTTTCAGGGAATCACGCAAGCATAAACAATTCACATACAAACTAGCACATTTGCTACAAATTAATTTGGTTTAAGCTACTTTGCCTCAGCTCCTGAAATGAGAGGAAGAATGTCAGAACACAAAGCAGTCTAAAGCGCATTTTCAATGTTACCATGAATTCTCTAATTGAGGCCTACATTAAAGGCCCTATCTATGGTTAATCAACATGAAAATCACACTAATATACAGACATAAAAAAGCAGATTGATGTAAATGTTGTGCAAAGAACAAAATTGCACCAGAGCGTCACCAGCTGGAGGTTTCAAATGGGCTAACCCAAAGCCTAGTCTAAGTACATGTTAAAGTATTGGGGGCACATTTACTGTTATTTTACACAATGCGGCGCAGCATGGAAACTTGCTGCGCTGCGATGTGTGAAAGGGAGAGAGCATAAATGCTCCTTGTTTACAAAGATATGGAGCATTTCTGCTCTCTCCTTGCGCTGACACACTATGGCTTATTTACATGTCTGTTGCGCTGCAGGTGCATCACTTTTTCCCATATAAAAAGTGATGTCGCAAGGGGCTTGTAAATAAGCCCCACTTTTTGCTGCCTAGTGCCAACATAGGCATATTAGCACCATTTCTTCTTGTTAACCTCTATCGGGTAAGCACAACATTTTGGCGCAAATCCAGGTTTACAAGCCTTTGTAAATCATGGTTAGTGTCAAAATACATGGGTGGATGCATGGGAACGCCCATGCTGCACCCATGTAATTCCTACCTCATGCAAAGTAACGCAAGACAGCTCCATGCACTGCGTAGTATTAATCTGCATTTTCTAAACCACGCAAAGTGGCTTCCGTGGATTAATAAATGTCAAAAAATGATATTGCACTGGGGCTGTGTCACAAAAGTGATGCAACCTTGATGCAAAACCATGGTAAATCTGGGCCTAGAAAAAATAAGTCTTTCAATGAGAGAGTCTGCAGGTGAGACTTTAAAAAACTACCTTTCAAAGTAGTTTATGTTTCACCAGTCACAGTTTTTTAGGTCTTGCGTCTAGCGTTGCAGTGCGCAGAACTGCTCGCGCAGCGCGAGACCTCATGTAGGGGGTTCTGAAAGCTGACCACACGCTCGTGCGTGTGGTTTTGCTTTCGCCGGCTGCCATTGGCTTTAGCGTGTTTTAAAAAAAAAAATAAGGCACGCAATTGGGCAAAGGCGGGCGCATGTCCCGCCTGTGCTCCGCCCAGTCCCATCGGTGTCTATTACGCGCAGCAGCGCGCGTTCGCCTCGCTGCCGCGCTCCCACGCCCCCGCTCCTCAGTGGTGCACGCGCACCACTGTTTTTTTTTACTATAACATTGTAAATGCTTGGTATTTGTAAAGCGACCATTCGAGCGGTGGCTGGGCTCCATGACTTTTGATTGTAGAATGCACTGATATTCTATTCTGCAGCTGACAACAAACATTCTGGATTCCGAAGGCACATCACATCGCACGACTGCAACACGTCGCTGAATCACTCAGGGTTTTCTCACAATCTAGCCCAAAGCGTGGTGTAATTTTCCCCGCAGTCTAAGGTGTTCTCTCAAGTCGTAAATCGCTCAAAGTTGCTTTTTTAGAAGCCTTGCTTGGCACTCTGGCCCAGTCTGTCAACCCTCCAAGACAGACATACTTCTGAATGTCGCATTCACTCTGCCCCCTGAAATTCAAAGTGCTAGCTGTATTTACAGTAGCACTGCTTCCAGTTTTTATATCAAATATCACAGAACAAAATGGAATTGAAAATAAAGCATAGGCAGAAAGAAGTTAACCATCGTCGGATCCAAAAATTAGACAGTAAGTTGTTGTTCGAAATTCAAAATATTATCTACCGAAAATCAGCTGTTGCAGTTCTGAAATCTGGGACTTTTCGCTGGGAAAACAGTGATCGGAGCTGCCATGAAAAGAAAGCAACTGGACTGTTCTTGGGGTCTGCACTGTGAGTCTTCATGCCAAAACATGCATCGGGTGTAACTTTCCCTTTAAGGACATGGACTTCGTTGTAACCTCTCACCTGAGGTTTAGAGCGAATGGTAGGTGTGCTCATGTGAATGAGGATTGCTCTTTCTTGGTCTGAGGAGGATGGACATGTTTCAATCCTGGTCCTGTAGATCACCTCAACAACCTGTTACAAATTTGAGTGCTGGCTTCTGTTTTGACATCTATGTTTACTAAAAATGAAAAGCTGATATTTCGGTGCAAACATAGTGGTATGTTTATGAAGATGACCATTCTTTGTACTAGAGAAGTGGGAATGTTTATCCAAAATGAAATCTCTGTACCTCATAACGAAATGTGTGTATTTTCAGAAAGTGTCAGGCTGTTGTTTGAGAACAGTACTTTTGCATTTCTGAACCATGTCTGATATTGAGATTTGCGTAATAGTTTGTGCTGACTTTAAGATAGGTATTGCTGATCTTGGGTCCTTGCTACTAGAGTGCAATTTCTGGTCTGGCTTGTTAATAGACTTCAGCTTTTATATTGATAATACTTTTTAGGATATTTATCACTACCGCTGGCTGAAGCCTAAGTATGTATTAGTGATATACCCGAGTCCTTTCTGATCCTAAAGGTCTCTGTAAACTTAGCAGTAGCACTGTTGTATGAGCCTCTAAGATTTGCCTAGCTCTCCTTTTCCTGCCCTGCGATGGAGAGTTTGTATAACAGTTATTTTTTAGGTCGAGCCTGGCCAGCGCATGTTCTGCTACAAGGCATGCAGTAGTGGAGTATGACTTTGAAACCCCGCTCACACTCCGGCCATAATTTTAATTGGCTTGTGTCATTGTCCTTCGTGAGCGCTGGATTCCGAGTCGTTATTAAGCTTGTTAGTCCCTCCTTGGTACTGCCTTGTCTGCATTTGTTACCTCCCATAACGACTGGACCTTTTACTGGTGTTGTTACATGGTCTGCTTTATTCGTCGGTGAGCACTATTTTCTTTAATGCTCTTCCCCTATTCCACCCACGACATCGCAGCACCCCCCATCTTTTATTTTAATAATGTATTTATTCTAATTTAACTAAGTGGCCGCGCTTATTTAATTATTTAATATACGGCGCGGTCCACTTTCACTTTAGCGACCACGCTTATTTAATTACCAGCGCAGCCGCTTTCACTTTAGCGGCCGCACTACAGAAGTTTTTTAAATCAATTTTTTAAAAACTTTTGGTGAAAGCGCCATATGCACTTTCACTTTAATGTTGGCTGCACTCCTTTATTTAGACGCTGCTCACTGTAACCTGAATATGCGAGCAGCGATTAAAAAAAGGGGCGCGGCCACCATTAAAGTGCTCTCGCATTTGCGAGAGTTTGAGCTCTAGGCATTAAAAATAACAATGCCTTTTATATATGTGTTGCTTTTAAAAACACAAATAAAAGGCATTGTCATTTACAATGACAGTAGCTTAAACGCTCGCAAATGCGAGACCTATTGCATTGAAAATGCTTGTTTTACTAAGGCACTGAACAGAATGGGCAAATGGTGGCAGGTATGTACATTTGCAAATATTATAAGATCTGTCATAAGGTAGATATCCCAGGGTGCATGGAAAAAAGGTTTTATTTAGAGGAGCTGAAAGACCAGAATCTTGATTGTAAAGTCAAGCATTTATGGTACAGAAATCCTGAGATGCCCAACAGGATGAGACATGGGATAGGAAAAGTCACCAAGCAGGAGAAGGGTAGTTGATTCATCACAACCAAAGACACGCTGAACAATGTGATAATGAAATTAGGCCAACAGGGGGAATGCCTGGATTTATAGGAAGAGGTTTGAAAGTTTGAAAAGCAGGGGCTGTGTCTCCAGTGTACACATTAAGGCCCAGATTTGCAAAGATTTTGCATCTGGGTTGCATCGCTTTTTCCACACAGACTGATGCAAAATCTTTTTTAGTATTTATTAAGCAATGTAAATTTGCATGGCTGGTAAAAAAAAGCACTGCATTGCCTTACATTACTTTGCATCAGGTAGGCATCCCTTGGGTGGTGCATGGGTATTCCTGTGCATCCGCCCATAGATTTTGATGCAAACTCATATTTACAAAGAGATGTAAACATGGATTTGCACCAAAATGGTGTGCCTACCTCAGACTGGAAAAACATAGAGAAATATGTTTATTTCTCCTTGTTATTTCCTCTTTCAGTTCTGCAGCACACACACAAATAGGAAATTGCCTAAAAGGATAGTTTTTATGCAGGAAAATACCCCTTCCTGCACAAAAACTATCCTGACCACAAAGCAGACACCCTTGCACTATGGCGCATGGGTGTTGTATTGGGGCTATGCAGGCCAAACTGTGCTAGCGCATGGAGAGAGCAGAACTTTGAAGACATGGTGCGTTTTGGCTCTCTCCAGGTGATAAAATACAGTGCAGCAACTTTGCTTGCTATGCTGCGGTGCGCCACTTCTTTGTAAACATGTCCCAAAACGCAAGGTAGGATCATCTGCAAAACCAGTCGCAGCACCTATAAGGCCATCAAAAGCAACGCCCCAGGATGCTTTGCTGAAAAACTCTCCACAGCAGCTGGACCGTATTACCTCAGGTGTTGAACATTGGCAGACTGGAGACAAAGGTTTGTATGAAGCAAAAGACAAGAAGGCAGGCTTTCTGCATCTACGCACCCATGATTTAGAACCATGGACCGGGTGTAGGAAACCATTTAGGCATGTCTAAATAATCACATTTATTCACCTGCTCTAGGGAATCGCTGGGAACAAAAAAGCATCTTAAAGTAGCCTTTGGTTTCATTATCAGGACTTTAGTTTTTGTCCAATTATTGATCGTCTCCTTTTCGAACAATATTGGACAAAGTCTTTAACAGCTTGGACTGCATCGTCCGCAAACAATAATCCAGGTATTCTTGTGTTGCAGTCTTGAACTATCCAATTTTAATTCCTTCAAGTGAGGGCCGACATCATTCAAAAATAAAGAAAAGAGGAAGGGGTTCTGAGACAGATCCTTGGTGCCCACCTGTGAGAATCGAAAAACTCAGTTCTCGCCTCGTGCGGCCCATAGCAAACCTCAGCTGTTGTATCTTCTGCAGGTCTGTTCAGAAGATAGCTTAACCCCTGTCGCTTCAGTGCAAGCCATAGGAAATCTCTTCTGACCAGATCAAAGAGTGATTTAAGATCAATAAATGTTAAGTAAAGTGGTATAAGAAAGGTCAATCATTCCAATACCCCTCCTAAAACCTGCTTAGTTATCAGCAAGGACATTTTCTGAGCCTACATCCAACCATGTATGCTGTTAAAGAGGCTTTGTCCATAATACCTACCAGTCCCATGCAGCAATGATATGGGGCAGAGGTTAGATGGATTGGTTTGTGGTCCTTTCCAACGTACTGGAACACTTGCCGCAGAGCTCCCCGATCTGGGATTGTTACTAGTTCTCAGGATTGAATAAAAAACTTTATTGAGCACTGGAGCCTATAATGTTGGTTTAGCTTTAAGAATAAAAAGTCAGGACCAGGGTTTTTGTTTGCTTTTTTTGCCTTGCAACGGCGTTTTCTACCTCTCGAATTGTGATCTCCCAGCTGTCATTCTCTGTGAGTGGTTGTTGAATCACATTCATGCCTTGTGTAGACTTGACTTCATAGCGGCTTTGTAACGTGACATTCCCACTTACGCGCCCCTGTACTTAGGGGCCCATTACGATGGCGGGCGGGCAAAGTCCGCCCGCCACCGTAACGGTGAATGGGACCGTCCGCCATAGGAGCGGCGGTCCCGCCGTGAGTATTAGGATGCCACCGCCGCGGTGGCATCCCCTATTCCCAACATTGTGGCGGGCGGTGTTCACAGCACCGCCCGCCACAATGCTGGGAATGCACGTTGGGCATTCACATGCACAAGGTGACAGGCACCGCGCGGTGCCTGCCACCTTGTCCATGCCAATGCAGGGGGGTACCTATGGTACCCCCCACACCCCCAACAGCGAAGACCGTATGCCTTTCCATGGCGGCAACGCCGCCATGGAAAGGCTGCACTCCGCCATCATCATAATATGGATGGCGGTGTCTTGCAGACACCGCCGCCATATAATGTATGTTTTCCGCCCGGTCGACGAGTCGACCGGCGGAAAAGCAGTGGACGGTCTTTCCGTCCGCCGCGGACCCCCCAGCCATCGTAATATGGCGGGGGGGAAATGGCATGCGGGCGGAGTGAAATGGCGGGTGGATCGCCACCGCCATACGGGCGGTGGCGATCCACCCTTCATCGTAATGACCTCCTAAGTTCCTGGTTATTCCTGAGACCATTATAGTACTAGGAACTAAGTGACCAAAATCTTCTAGAGTTTTTTTCAGTAGCAGCTTGAAGTATGTTTCCCTATTTGTTTTGGTGCATTGCAAGGTGTTTCCCACAATTCCAATCTTTATAATTTCTATTGACTGATATCATCCCACTAAGGCGCCTGGCAGCTCCCTATTTATGGTCCAATGTTCTTGGCCATGGTTTAAAATGTTGGTAGAAGTCAAGAAAAAGGATACTTAGTGATAATTTGCTCATATAGAATTACCACCTACTCTCCTCAGCGTCTTTCTGGTGCTGTTATAAGCAATTCTTTCAAACTGCAGTGAATTGACTTAATCATACTTTGGGCAAAGATATTATAATTTTATAACATTTTTCAAGATTACACCGGACTGCCCTCCTGCTGTCTCACTGAGTGAGTATAGGGAAGATTTTTACAAACTCTCCACTGATATCAGTACAAATAAAGATCTGTTTTCAGTGAAATGCGCAGAAGGGCCACTTGAGTTGAAGGTGGCTGTATGAACTTCCGATCACAGTAGGTTTGAGTAGATTCAGCAAATATGAAAACATTGACAGCATTTATCCACCCTTTGCACGAGAGTGGTGACTGACATCCAGACAGCGAGGAAAAACGTTATCATTCCAGAGGAAATGTATCTTTCCTCAGAAGCAAAAGGACATCTACTGAAAGCAGAAACAAATGAGCCCGTGTGTGTCCAAATGGAGTTGGATACAGAAGAGCATGGTAGTTTAGTGTGTTAATGCTCCTGCTGCAGAGATCTGTGTGTATATCAGTAATAATAATATTATTAATGTTAATAGTAATATTAATAACAATTCCTATTTGTAAAGCGCAAACAATATCACCCCTCAAGGTTTCAAGGCACTGGGGGCCGTTGGAGAGATTAAGGGGCCGATTACGATGTAGGTCGGAAAGCATTCCGACCGAATCGGTCTCGGAATGGTTTCCGACCGAATCGGATTCGGGGAGTCCGATTGACCGATTATGATGCTTCCGAATGCTGTACGATCGGATTCCCATTGACTTCAATGGGAGGCTGTGTTCTGACCGAATACACAGGCTCCTATTGAGGAAAGGGGTGGCTGGGGAAAATTGTGCACCCTGTGGCGGACACCCCATTGTGCCTGCCACACTGTGCATGGTTGGAAGGGGGTGTCCCTTGGGTACCCCCACGGGCCCTATTCGGAAGGCTCTGGGTGAAGGGGGGCCTGCTACGGGCCCCCAAAGTCAGATTCCGTCAGCCGATCTGTGTCGGAACAATCGATTTGAAAAGGCTGTCCGAATCCGACATCGTAATACGTCAGTCGGAAACGCGGTCCGTAGACCTGCACGAGTCGGCTCCGACTGACTCGGCTAAAACGCAAGTCCGCCCTGAAGGAAGAGGCTTGGAGGGAGCTGATTGAGACAAGTACCTTGAGGAATAGCTCTAGGTTTTGGAGTATTATTAACAGACCATTTTTAGAGCATGAAGAAGGTAGCGATTCGGGTACGCATATCACCGAGGTTGAATGGGTGCTTCATTTTAAAACTATGTTCGAAATCCCTCTCAAGCATTCCTGTCAGCCAGACCGAGAGGTAGATGCCCCCGCACTAGTCTTTGAACAGGGGGAGGTTGAGGTGGATATTGCCGGGCTAACTAGCAATAAAGCACCGGGACCGGATGGCATCCCCCCGGATCTTTTTAAATCTGATCCACTTTTCTGGGCGCCGGTCCTTGTGGCCGTATTCAATGCGGCGGCCCGGAAGGGATGCCCTGAGTCCTGGGCCACCTCGACTATAGTACCCGTCTTTAAAAAGGGTGATCGTGACAGCACATACTGCTACAGGCCGATTTCACTGTTGGACTCGGTGGTCAAGGTGGTGGGCCACATATTACTGGAAAGATTGTCCACCTGGGCAGAGGAACATAATATAATCTCGGACGTCCAGTTTGGGTTCCGACCGGGCCGGTCAACCGTGGCCCAATGCCTTAACCTAACCATGATACTCTGCAAATATACGGTTGCATGTTCTGGTACCATCTACCTAGCCTTCATGGACTTGTCCTCCACGTTTGATCGCTTGAGCAGGGCAAAACTGTGGCAGTCCATTAAGGACATTGGGGTTGACAGTAACATCGTCAATTTCCTAGAGGACCTTCATAGGGCAACAAAGGCCAATGTCAGATTTTCTCAGGACCTTCGCGTGTCACGGAATTTTGATATAAAGAGGGGTGTATGCCAAGGATGTATCCTGGCCCCATTCTTGTTCAACCTCTATATAATTGATTTAGACAGAGCTTTATCAGCTACAGGGGTAGATTATCCGTATGCAGGGCGACGAGGTCTCCCCGTCTTACTATATGCGGATGACGCAGTTCTTATATCCAGGACTGCTAGGGGCCTTCAAACCCTGCTTGACGCCTTCTCCAACTTTATGTCGGAACAAGATTTATCCATTAATAACTCGAAATCCTACATAATGCAGGTGGGGACCCGCCCGAAAAAACGCTTCCAATTTAGAGTAGGCCCTGCTAAAGTACCCCGCACAGATGTCTTTTCATACCTGGGGGTCATACTGGATGATCAAATAAAATGGGGGCCCCTAAAACAAAGAAAAAAAGGGGATTTGGTTCGGGTGAATGCGACCATTTTTAACTTTGCCTCCAAACTAGGAAACAGACCTATCGCCGCCCTGTTGAAAGTCTATCAAGCAAAGAGTGTAGCTTTAGCCTCCTATGGGAGTGAAAAATGGGGGCATGTCTCCACAGATGTTTTACAGGTGGTTGAGAACACTTTTTTGAAGCGCCTGTTGGGTGTTCCCCGTGGCCTGTCTAATATGGTGGTACACGAGGAACTGGGGGTGCCCTATTTAAGCGACACCTTGGCACTTCGCCCCCTCACGTTCTGGCTAAACTGTTGGCTGAATAAGGAATTAACTCTAAGCAAGCTGATTTTAAAAGAGTGTATGACCCTTGACAACGCGCTCAGCATACCTTGGCTCAGATACATTAAGAGGAGCTTCGAAAAGCTAGGGCGGGCTGACCTATTTTCAAATCCCGAATTAATTACAAAAAAGGATGTGGGGATAACTAGGGAATCCTTCAACAGTCTAAGGAATTTGGAAAGGGAAGAGCTGGAATTGCGGAAACCCAGCGTCCGCAAATTTTTAACGTTAAAGACAACTTCATTAGCCGAGCCTTATCTTCTGGGGTTTTTATCTATTTATGAGCAGTTCTTATTGACCAGGTTTCGTCTGGATCTTTTTCACCTCCTGCTTGCCATTCCCAGAGGAAGCAGTAGAGGCCAGTTGTTAGCACCCTGTGGCTGCGACGGAGAGTCTCCACAGGATTTGCTACATTTTATGCTCTTTTGTAAATTTTATGAGGTTCCCCGGAAGTATTTTTTAGTCCCGATTTTAAAGAAGATGAATTTTAAGCAGGCTCGTCCAGCTCTCCTGTGCCTCCAACTGCTGAAGGATGATTGTATTTTTTTTTATTGTTGGCTATCTGAAATCCACGATGAAGTCCAGGGCTTGTCTTAACTAGTAATAATTTAGGATGAAGATTTTAGACCACACTGATGATATATATGTTCTGAGGGTCGGGATAATTTCTAGCAGAGAGTGTTGATTAAAGGGGGATACTATCTGAATCTGAACTTTGCATTTTATCGTCAGAGATTGTTATGGGAGGTTGTGCTATGTATTTTAACTATGTTTATCTTGATTTGTTATTTTATGGAATCATGCACCTTGATGTAATTCGGATGGTTTTTAACTTTTATGGTTTTATACCTGTGAAACCGAATAAAGTTTATTTGTTTGTTTGTATGACTCGGCTACTCAAAATGCCATTCGGAACCGACTTGGAAAGTCCGAACGCTTCCCGACCATTGTAATCGGTCGGTCGGAAAGCTTTCTGAATCGGTCGGAAAGACGGGTTCCAAATCGGATTCAGCAGATCCGAATCCCATTCGGAGCCTTTCCGACCGACATCGTAATCGGCTCCTAATTGAGCTGTTGCCCAGAGTCACATGATGCTGTGCTACCGCCAGTGATCGAACCGTGAGGCCCGCGTTCCAGAGTCATCCGCTCTGGCCACTGTGCCACACCTCTCCTCAGTCAGTAGATCAAATCTGGGATGTTTCTGCTTAACCATTCATCATCTTGGGTCAGCAAAATAAGTACTGATGCCTTCTGAGGTAATAACATAATAGCACCATGAAACAAATTATTTTAGTGGTGTGCGTTGAAGGTGTGAGTAGTAATATGTTTAATGGGTTATAGTTACAGACACGTGGTGCAGCTATTTTTAACTGCTGAATTCTGCCATTGTTCTAAAAGTGGACTGTTTTTTTGAACCCCATTTCTGTGAAACACATAGGCAATGTTGGGAGCATTTGGTTCCTGGCGAGCCCCAGGAAAGCGTCCAAACTCTATCCTATTTCAGCGCTATAATAACTGTTGAACCACTTAAAACAGGCATCATGGGTGATTCTTAGGGTATCCAATACTGATTTGGTATGGGAGCATTTTGAAATGTAGATGTGATTTTTTAAACTTTTCCTGGCAGCCCTTAGCTAAGCAAGGATCTAGAGTGAGGGGGATTGTACGCAACCAAGTATTGTCAAATCTTTTAAGGATTTATTTTCCCTTCTGTAGTTGGTATTCTGACAAAACATCATGTAGAAAATATTGTGTCAAAAGAAATATGAGGTGAACAAGATCATGGGAAATAATGTAATATATATATTTTAAATACAGTTGTATAAAATATCATTTTTTAACAATGGCATACAATATTTTTTTTATTAGTTCGATAAATAGGTATCATTTTAGTATTATAAGGAATTAGTATTGTTAAAATAAAAAGTGTTTAAATTGTTCTAGAATATTTTGTAAATTTGGATATGAAATGTATTTTTAGTTAATTTAATTAGAAATTGTTAATTTAATACCAGGTTGTTGGGTTTGTAGGGGATTAGTGTGGGAAGTGTTTAATATGCCAATTATCACTTAAAAGTTATATTTTTTTGTGTTATTTAATTTATTTCATAGGGCCCGATTCACCGAACTAACTTAAGACAAAATCCTAAACTTACTACCATTTTGGTATTCACAGAAGGCACTTACTCATTTTGGTATTCACAGAAGGCACTTACTTACTCATTTTGAGTAACTTACTCATTTTGAGTAACTTATTCATTTTGTGTAACTTACTCATTTTGGTATTCACAGAAGGCACTTACTCATTGATGAGTAAGTGCCTTCTGTGAGCTACTAAAATGAGTAACTACTCATTTTGAGTAACTTACTCATTTTGTGTAACTTACTCATTTTAGTATTCACAGAAGGCACTTACTCATCAATGAGTAAGTGCCTTCTGTGAATACCAAAATGAGTAAGTTACACAAATGAGTAAGTAACTCAAAATGAGTAAGTTACTCAAAAAGAGTAAGTAAGTGCCTTCTGTGAATACCAAAATGAGTAAGTGCCTTCTGTGAATACCAAAATGGTAGTAAGTTTAGGATTTTGTCTTAAGTTAGTTCTGTGAATCGGGCCCATACTTGATACTTATGTCAAATAATTCATTTTTATTTTGCTTATTCATTGAATTTTTACTTATATTTATTTGTTTATTTCTTTATTATGTAAATTAATTTTCTAGTTGTTCAATCAATTTTAATTTTAAATGCTTTATTTATTTTTAATGTAAACATTTATCATTTTTTAAACTTAATTTTAATTGTCTGTTTTAATATTTAGAATAGTAGGATGGGGCGTGTTTTAATTGAAAATATTTTTTATTTTGTTAATCAATTTTATTTCATTTCTAATATAACGTGAATCTTTTAAATTTTTTTGTTTATATTTCACAAATACGTTTATTTTTTTAAAGATATTTCAAAATTGTATTTTGTTGTCCATATTTGAATGTTTTATGTAAAAAAATGTAGGAGTGGGAATAGTAAATCTGACCCCTACAAAGTCCAACACGTTCCCTGCTGTTGCTCAGATTTGAGTAGGAATAGCACATTTAACCCATTAGATGTCCAAAACGTTCTCTACTGTTCCTAAGATTGAAGAGGTCAAATTTACTATTCCCACTACAAAGTCCAACACATTCCGAACTGCTGCTTACAGTGAAGTGAAGAACAACTGTTGCTGAGATTGGAGTGGGAAAAGTAAATCTCATCCCTACAAATTCCAGCACTTTCACTACTTTTGTTTACGTTGGAGTGGGAATAGTAAATCTGATCTACTCTACTGTTGGGCAGGTTGTAGTAGGATTAATGAATTTTAACCCTTTAAATGTATTTTTTAAATAGTTTTTGTGAGATTTTTAAAAGTTAGTTTAATGTAACTTGTTATGTTAAGTTGCACAGTGCACTATTCACTTGGAGGTATCCTGGCGCTGAAGCAGGAGCTGTATGCACGAGCCAGGCTGGGGCTAGGTGCAGACCCAGGTCATCTGACCCAGATTTACTGTGATTTTGTGTCGGGGTTGCATTATTTTTATGGTGCAGCCCTGGCAGAAAATAATCGTTAGCATTTACTAAACCACGCAAAGCCACTTTGCGTGGTTTAGTAAATAAAAAGCATTGCAATGCAGCGCCTAGCACTGCCATGCATTGACTATGCGTAGAGTAGGTATTACCTGGGTGGAGTAGAGCCTGGTTGTTCCCATGCATCCACCCATGTGTTTTGAGGCAAACCCAGATGTACAAAGGTTTGTAAACCTGGCTGCGAGCCAAAATAGTACAACTACTAGACAGAGGCGTAACGGAGAGTAATATCTTTACTTCTCATTACTTCCTATATACTGCTAAGGATTGGTTTTGTACCTTCCTGCACAAAACCAATCATGCCCGTAATGCAGGCACCCTCGCTCAATGGTGCAAGTGTCCTTGCATTGGCGCTAGGCAGCACACAATGTGCCAGTGCAGGGAGAGAGCAGAAATGCTCCATATGTTTGAACATATTGTCCATTTCTGCTCCATCCCGTTCATGCAACGCAGCACAGCAAGGTCCCTCCCTGCACTGCATTGTGTGAAATATTAATAAATGTGCCCCCTAGTTTTTTGTGGAATTCAAGAACTTAGGAGGCAGCTCTGAGGTGTAGAAGGCACAACCACCGGATCTGGTTGTGCTTTTGCGACTGTGTGTGCGATTAAGAATCCGGCTGACTGGAAGTGTGTGGTAACTTTGTGGCAGTTCACATGGTTTTTGAGGTATGTAGGGCCAATATATTTAGTAGTACTATTATTTATTAATTTCTTTTTTTAATTTTAATGTTGTGGAAGGGGGCGCGCAGCGAGTGCGCTGCTGGCGCGCCTAAGGCGCGCCTAAGGCAAGCCCGTCTGTGCCCATCAGCGTCCCGGAGGCGGCCGGTGCCGGAAATTCTGCAGGTTCTTCCAGTAGGAAGGTGTACTACAGTAGGACTGATTTGCTCGACATTGGCAAACGGGTGAGCTGTTGTTCTCCAAAAACTATTAACCTTGCAACGAAACCGCTTGTATGAACCCTTTGTACCTGGGCAGCCGGCCTTTATAGTAGGGAGCTCAATGAGGAATGTGTTACCAAGCAGACCAGTAGTTCACCTCTGGATTTGTGTTCCTGGGAGGGTGGCCATCTGAAGGCTCTGCTGCTAAATACTCGGTCTATTAAAAAACATGAGTTACAACTATATGACCTTCTGCTTGATACCAACCCCGATCTAATGTTTGTAACAGAGACCTGGTTCAACGAGGGATCTAATCCCACGATTGCCAGTGCCATCCCGCCAGGCTACCTGATTATAAAGAAGGACCGGCCAGTGGGCAGAGGAGGGGGAATTGCCATAATTTAAAAAAAAAAACGTTCTCGTGCTCAATTTTACCTACTGAGGATACCGACGGCGCGGAAGCCCTTGGTTTTCTTTTCACTGCATCCACCCACCAGACAATAGCAGGCGTTCTTATTTATAGGCCTCCTGGCCCCGCAGGGAAGTTTACTGAGTCACTTAGCCAAGCTATTTCCCCGATAGCTACCAAATACAAGCACTGCTTGGTTTTAGGAGATTTCAATATCCATATGGATAACCTAGCCGAGCCTGAGTCAATGAGGTTGCGGGAATCCTTGGAGATTTTTAATCTGGCCCCCTATGTTCATCTCCCCACCCATGAAAAGGGACATATCTTAGACCAGATTTTTTCTAATGTTATAATAGAAACAGACACTCCGCTTCCGCTGGTGTGGTCTGATCATTTTCTATTAAGTTTTAAAATCCCCAAGGATCTATACAACTCGCAATCCCGCGGCAAGCCCCATCCGTGTAGCTTCAGACCCTTCAGTCAGATTACGCAAGATGTCATAAAGGAAGCTATGAGTCAGCACCCGATTCCTTTTAGCGGAGATCCTGAGATAGATGCACTCAGCCTTGAGAGTTGGCTCGAGGGTCGCGCCTCTGAGCTGGCTCCCCTTACTACTAGAGTGGCTAAATTGAATCGCATCTCTGCTCCATGGTTTACTGAAACCCTTAGGAAAAGCAGAAGTGCTTGCAAAAGGTTGGAGAGAGTGTGGCGGAATAAGTTTCATCCCGAAGATAAAGTCATATACAAACAAGCTCTGAAAACCCACTACAATAAAGTCCACGAAGAAAAGAAATGCTTTTTTTCCTATAAAATTGAGGTAGTGGCACATAAGAGTAAAGAGATCTTCAAAATTGTTAAGAACTTCTCTTCTCCTAGTGCGGTGGGAACTCCATTTACTCCCATGTCTGCCTGGGTTCATCATATTGCCAGCTACTTCCACGATAAAATCTGTACGATCCAAAAGTCTTTTGCCACTTCATCCATAGCTAAGGAAGACGAGGCAAGGTCTCTACGCCTGGCCAGCTCTGGGGCTGGATCCTCCTTCACTCAGTTTCCTCCCATCTCCATAGTGAAATCCCTTGAGATAATGAGCACTTTGAAGTCAGGATCCCCTTCAGACTCCTGCCCAGCAAATACACTGTCGATCATCGCTGAGATTATAAATCCAGCCGTCAATCTGGTCTTGAATACTTCATTACAAAAGGGGCAGGTACCTAGTAGCTGGAAAAAGGCCAAAATTATTCCCCTATTGAAGAAACCTTCTGCTGACCCAGCAGTAGCCTCCAACTACAGGCCTATATCACTGCTGCCTTTTTTCTCCAAAGCCCTCGAAAAGTACGTCAATCTAATATTGAATGAATATGTGGAAGCTAACCACATACTCCACAAGAGCCAGTCTGGTTTCAGAGCCCATCTCAGCACCGAAACTGCTTTATTGGAAGTCTCGGAAACTATCAAAACACAGCTTGATAAAGGGGGAAGTGCAGTGCTGATACTATTGGACCTGTCCGCAACCTTTGATACCGTGCCCCATGACCGGCTCTTGCAGAGCCTACGGGATTGCGGCATCGGGGGCACGATACTCAAGTGGTTCGCCTCATTTTTGAGTGATCGACAGCAGGAAATATGGTCCCCTCCCTACTCAGCCCACATTCCGCCTATGAAGGTGGGGGTTCCGCAGGGATCCATTCTGAGCCCGTCACTTTTTAATATTTATATGGCCCCTCTCGCACTCTTAGCTGAGTCATACGGCGCCAAGATAGTATCTTACGCCGATGATACTCCACTGTTGTTTACGTGCGACAAAGGCACTGATTTCAAAGGCAACGAGATCAACATCTGTCTGACGGAGGTTTTCTCCTGGTTACGGTGTAATCAATTAAAGTGTAACCCCGAAAAGTCAGAGATTATTTTCTTTGGTTGCCCGCCATGCGAATCATGGCACCAATGGTGCCCTCATGATATGTCCCCACCCACTGCTCCAGTGAGCACGGTGAGGAACTTGGGGGTCAAGTTGGACGCCACTCTAACAATGAAGGCTCAAATTCAAACTGTTGCTGGCACCTGTTTCAGCATGTTGAAAATGCTAAAAAACTTCCTTCCCCTACTACCGGTTGAGTATCGAAAGACGGTAGTACAAGCCCTAATTACATCCAGGTTGGATTACGTCAATGTTTTGTATCTGGGCCTACCTGAGTATTTACTGAACCGTCTGCAGGTGGTTCAGGATGCGGCGGCCAGAGCCACTCTCATGGTGGGACCCAGAGCACGTATGACGATCCACCTGAATGACTTGCACTGGCTACCGGTACGGAAGAGGATCCAGTTTAAGGCTCTGGTTCTGGCTTATTGGGCCTTTCATGGCACGGGCGCTGTATAGCTCAGGAGAAGGGTCCAGCATTATGAGCCGAAAGTGTCTTGAGGTCCTCGGGGCAGTCTCTGATGCTCATTCCTAAATTTGCCCGCTCTCGGGCTATCGGACCCTCCTTTCAGGTACTGGCTGCCCGCTCATGGAACTGTCTGCCTCTCCATCTTAGGCAGGTCCAGGACCTGCTCACCTTTAGGAGACAGCTAAAAACCTGGCTGTTCCAGCAATAAGTTTCTTTGGGCGGGTTGGCCTTCGGGCTTTGGTTGCGCGTCTGTTGATGGTCCTTTATCGCCGGGACACTCTGTGGAGTAGCCGTGCGCTTTATAAGTACCTATTTTCATTTCATTTCATTTTTAAAATATGTTTTTATATTTTAATATCTAGTGTGTGCAATTATAATTAATCGCTGTTAGTAATTGTTTATTATTTATCTTTAAAAGAACAATTGGATTTTTAAAAATGTTAGGTTATGTTAATTATTCTTGTATGATTATTTTCACGTAAATTATTTTATTTTATGATTTGTAAGTTATACATTTTTAAAATTTATTTATAAGTATATTTTTAAAATCATCGTAATATTTTTAAGTTAATAAAGGTTTTAAAGTTAATATAATCTAAAATAGTCTATAGAACTGGCTGTAAGGTATGTTTTCCCTCTGTGATCAAGGGTGTTGACCATCAATGTTAAGTAGGGAATTTGGGTTGCTTTTTTGGCATACACTTGCTTTATCAATCTGCCTTTATGAGGAAATGTGACTGAGGTCCAGAAAATTACAGTCACCTGCCATCACTAGATCCTGTATGGTTTAAAGAATGGCATCATGGGTAGTGCTGGTACAGACAGTTTCAACGCCCATACTTAGCCATTTCACTGTGGTATAATTAAAAGGAAGGTCTTCTGGAGCGCGCGTCGGCAGCAAACAAGATGGCCACCCGCTAGTTTTCCTCCGCGGGAGCCGAGGAATCTTTCTTTCTCGTCGGGCGTTTTTGGCTTACCTGTGTGTGTCGGCGGCTGGAACAGGAGTTGGAAATGACAGGGAGCGGCAAGGTATGTTTTTTGAACCCTTAATTGACTTTTTTCATAAGTTTTTCCTGCCGTCCTGTCAGGAATCAAGCCGCCATTTTGAGTGGTTCACAGTCTGCCTTAGAACTACAATGGCACAAAATTTTGGCATACAACTTCTCTTTTCTCTTTTAATGGCACACATGGCTGTTATCCTTTTATGTCCTGAGAGATACCTCACCATCCTATCCTACGTGAATTTTTTCTTACTGCCTTGCTACTACTCACGGTTACTTTCATTGCTGTTACACCTTGGTTTCCTTAACCATTAATCCTTGCTGGGCGACAATAACATTGGGTTTCAATATGGATACTGCACATTTCTCTAAGACGTTCGCTTCTTCTTTTTCAAGCGCCATAGCATGCAAGGAGTCTGGAAGTGGCGCCAATAAAAGAGTAAAGAAAGACCCTTCTTCGCCTACGAAATCTCCATTACCTCTGACATTGGACGATATTATGGAGGAGTTAAAGAACATGAAACCTTTCATGGTGGAGACAAGTGCTATCTTACAACAGATTGAGGATAAGTGGTCCGTTCTGGATTCAAGACTCACAGAGGTGGAACAACGGGTTAGAGACACTCAGGATGTTATTGCTAAAGTCTCTTATTTGTCTAAGGAAGTTACACAGCTCAAACGACTGGCCGAGGATTTTGAAAATCGTAATTGTCGCAATAACCTACACATTTACGGCATTCCGGAAGGATCAGAAGATCAAGACATGATTAAATTCCTTAAGTTGCACGTCCCCAAAATTGTTGTGATGAAATCTCCGGTGGAGCTGAATATCCAAAGAGCTCATAGGATCGGCCCCTTTTCCTCTACAACATCGAACAGGCCTAGAGGGATTATTGCTCTGTTTTTACAATATTCTGATCCTATGGAAGTCCTTTTGATGGCCAAACAATGTAAACAGATGCTCTTATCGGAGCAAAACCATTTTTTAGTCAGGATGTGTCCAAGGTCACTGCTGCGAGACGCAAAGAGTTTTTGGAGTTGAGACCAGCTTTGAGATCCATGAATGCACGGTATGGGCTCATCCATCCATGTTTCTTTAAGGTCAATTACAAAGACAAGATGACTACTTTCGAAGATCCCAAGGACCTTAAGCAATTCATCCATGAGCATAAGGGAGAAGATATTGAACTCAGCAAAACTTGATCTGTGTTTTGATTGTTTTTGATGTCTCTTTACAGGTTCTACATTCCCTTGGTCTGTTGGATTGTGTTGTGATGGATGTTGTCGTCCTTCCACTTTCAGTCTTCAGGTTTTGTGTATGCAGTACCAAGTCTTTTTATATTTGGATATGTTTATTCTCTCCTTTATTAGTTCTGTATCAAGCCTCTGCTCCTGACCTCATATGTTGTTATGTTGTTATTCTTTATCCTCATGGCCTCCCTTTCAGGCTGGACATCTTGTCTTGCCCCACTCTCTTAACTAGTATTTTTTCCTGTTGCTCATTTTTTTTCAAAGATATGACTAAAGCCTATCGACTTTTTGTCATCTATTTGCTTTTCTTTACACTGGGGAGATATATTTTCATTCCCTACTGACCTGTGTTCCCTATCTATCTCTATCTGCTTTCTCTCCTTCTATTCTCTTCTTTCTCTTTATATTTACTAACCGTGGCTCTTTTCTAACTTTTACTCATATTCTCATATCCTTGTTCATTCCTTCAGTTTACCTTACCTTTTACCTATTTTGTGTCAGGTTAATCGTTGCAAAACTTATTCTTGACTCTCCATTTATAAGTAATTGTTTACGTTTTCTATGGCGAATTTTCGTATTGTTTCCTGGAACGTAAATGACTTCGAAATCCTGTTGACCCACCTCTCTAAGTTGAACAGCCAGATTGCATTTCTACAGGAGTCACATCTTAAGGAAGGTGACATTGATTGTATGCGCAGGCAATGGGTGGGTTCTGTCTACTGCTCCCCTGCGGTTAATAATAAGAATGGTGTTTTAATTTTAGTTCACAAATCTCTGAATATTCAAGTGATCAATGAAACCAGAGATGATGCAGGGAGGTGGTTACTATTAAAAGTTAAAATTAACGATACTGGTTTTACCTGGACCTCAAATGTTTAGGCATTCTATATTCTAACTCCATCAAATTAATTTAGAGCAGGTCAGATTAAAAATCTCCAGTATGTCCCTTGCTTGGTCTCCTCTGTTTTTATCCTGGTGGGGGCGATTTGCGACGATTAAAATGATGATGTTACCAGTTATTAACTTTTATTTGTACATGCTTCCTATCAAGCCTCCTGTGTTTTTTTTTTTACGTCTGTTAATCGTTTACTTCAATCCTTCTTATTGAACAAACGCAAATCACGAATATCTTTATTAAGGCTTCAACAAGCTAGGAATGATGGTGGAGTTAATTTCCCTGATCTTAGGAGATACCACTCTGCCTTTTCTCTCAAACAAATTTGGACCTCTTTTTCACTTCCTTCTCTGGACGAATGTACAGTATGGGGCCAATTGGAACAAGTTTGTATTGCTCCTTTTTCACTTATGGAATATCTTCACTTTCCATATCTCTCGAGCCCCTAGGACCTTCTTTACTCCCCTACTTCAACCTTCTCTCGCCGTAGTTACACCTTTATTCCTTAAGTCTTATTCTCCATTAGAGAATTATCTACAAACCCCGATATGGTACAATAAACACATTACATTGAATAATTGGGCCCTCTATTGGAAGGAATGGATTGATAAAGGAATAATAATATTTGCCCATATAATTTCAAATGATTCTGTGTTAAACTTTAGGGACATTCAACTTAAATATGGTGTTTCACCCTTCTATAAGGTATTAGACCCACCATTCTTCAGTTTCATTTGCAGCCATCTTCCTCATCAGTCCTTTCATTACCTTCCACCACTCCCATTGATTTTTCCTCGAAGGTGAAGGCATCTGATATATATAAGCTCTTATGCCTTTCACCTAAGAATAGACCTAAATCTAAAATCGAACTACGGTGGGAATTGGATTTCAATCAAGAATTTTCTCAACATACTTGACGAACAATTTGGGCTAAGATACACACTACATCCTGCTTTGCTGCCACTACTCAAACTCTATACTATTTTCATAATAGACTCTACTACACTCCCACACATTTACATCAATTTCACCTTATCACTGACGCCAAATGTTGGTCTTGTGCCCAGGACAATAGTGATTTTTTGCATATATTTTTTGATTGTCCCCAAGTTTGGAGTTTCTGGTAACTTATTTGGGATAAGATTAATAACATATCATCTACAGATATTGCGTTTAACATTGTACATCTTTTCTTGGGTGATTTGTTCCCTCTATGGCATTCTCAGAAGTTAATTGGGGAATGTATTGATTTAATGATAGCACTTTCCTTACAAATTAACACATCTAACTGGAAAGACACCTCAAAATCTCTTTTATTGCTTGGTGGAATCTATTATGTCACCATCACAGGCTGGACAGAGCCCATGCTACTACATTACCTTTAATGATTAAAAGAGACCTGTTCTGGCTTCCTCTTACTTCATACCTATCCAGAACTGTTGCTCCGTCTAGACCTGTGAGCACCGCTTTGGACCCTTTATGAGCTAGCCACTGTTTTTGTTTGGTTGTTCAGATATTAAAGATGATTGCTAACTATGTTACTCTATCCTTGTATAACTTTCTTTTTTCTGCTTCCTTTCTCCTTCTTTTCTTCGTACTCATCTCTCTCTCATTCTTCTCTCATCTTCATTCTAAAAAATGTTTTAAAAAATGTTACAGTTTTATATTGTTATGTTTTTTGACTCAAGGCATAATGGACTCTGGCTGTTTACCCTAAACTGTTAATTCGTTTAGGTATGTTGTTAAATTGTCTTATATATTGTGTTCACACAATGCTTGAGTAGATGTATATCATTTCCCTCCGTACTGTTTCGCTACTTTCTTCAATAAAGTATTTTTAACAGAAAAAAACAGAAGGCCTTCTAGAAGAATGAAGACTACATTGCTATCCTTGAGATAGGAAGGCACCAATTGCACAAGAGACATACTTGAATCAATCACAGAACTGTTTGGTACAAGGATGGACCCAATTCTGGAGCTTTTTGAATGTTAGGTAGTATGTAGAAATAAGGAGTTTAAAAATGATATGAAACTAAGAATCTGCCTGGATGGCCGATTAGTCAAGAGGAAACAGAATCAATGTTCTAGAGATTCAAAGAGAGCGTATTAGCTAATGGTGCAGAAAACCTCAGGCTTGGGTCACTTTGTGTGCACCACTTTGTCGGCACCAGAGTAGATACATTTAATCATGGCAATCGCAGATCACCAACATTTTTTATCCAAACCTCTTTACAACCCGATAATGCATCACAGTATCTCAGATTAGCATTTTAATTCATCATGGACAGCTTCTAATGGATCTATTAATTGTCATAATGATTTGGACATCCAATGAACCACTAAGAAAACACTTCCAGTGGATTCCAACTCCATCCTTTGCTTGGCATTGGTGTTTATTTGTGTCAAAGGGGTTTTGGGTTTTTGGGCATCCTCTGAAGTGCTAAGCGGAACAATTCCGTTCATCCCAGAGGCATCTTGCTCCAACTAGCTGTTATGTGTCGGATGGTGTCTATAGGTTACAATTCGTATGTTCTGATGAGTAAAACATGTTTTTGAGATGGGCAAATACAGTTCACTGTCCAAGGGCTAACATAGGTTGTGTTACTAGCATCTATTATTGGTCATCTAGTCACAATGGAGTAACAGGTTACAAATGAGTGCTCATATTTCAAGAGCAACCTCCCAGGGCATACCACCCTTTAGCCCTCTGTACAACCGCTCATCAAACACTTGGGATCACGACCCTGTTATCCTCACCTCAGACAGCAGACACTGCCACATTCCAATGCGAGGCCAGACAGAATGCACTAGGAGCCAAAACAAACTCTTTAGTCTCTCTTTGAGCATCACTCCACATTTCTCTGATGAAGAATTTGAAAACTTTCTGCTTCTTACAGGAAATGGCTGCCCATGTTCTGCCTCTGAATCCTTGTCTTTATATTCTTTCAGCTTAGAGAGACAATGACAGAGAGAGTATGCGGGCGATAAAAGGGACAGAGATGAGAGAGAAAGAAAGAGAAAGAGAGGAAGATGAAGAAAACGGTGGAAAGAGAGAGACAGGTGAAAGAAATGAGAGAGAGAGAAAAAAAACAGCCAGAAGTAAAAGACAGACTGATAAAAGGAGTGATTTAGAGCCAAGTCAAGACAAAGTTGGCAAGGGACAATAGGAGATTAAAAGGAGAAGCACAGGGTGAGGAAGAGAAGAAAGTAGCAGACATTTGATCTTGCACATGTATATTCATAGCCTGGCACAGTATGACATGTAAGCATGTTTTCCTATGCTAAGAAAATGGAAAATGGATATTGTTGGAGTTGGCCCTTTTTTTGCAGGGTCATCCCAGAACTTTTTGCCTTCATCCTGTATTTTTTCTGACCTGTTGTTGGTGGTTTTATGACTCTGGGCACTTTATCACTGCTGTTCAGTGCTAAACTGCATGTGCTCTCTATGGAAAACTTGGTAAGATTGGTCTACACCTTTTTGGCATATTTAATTTACCTGTAAGCCCCTTGTACAGTCATATCCCATATACCCAGGGCCAGTAAATTAAATGCTACTGGTGGGCTTGCAAAAGACACACAATTGTCACCCCGAGTGGGACGGGTATGCCCAGACGTGGGTCCCGTGCTCTCCATGCCACTGGTGTCAAGCTATCCTAGCTGATGAGGGGTGAAACTCCGAAACAGGTCCTGGGATGCTTGTTTCCAGTCCAGAGATGACCTAGCCTGGCAGTTCGGGCTGGACTGTTCCCATTGGGTGCAGAGTCAAGACTGATTTGCATATGGCTGGGTTCAAACTGGAATGGCATGGGGAGCAAAAAAACGATGGATTTAGGCCCAGCTCTCTGTACTGGGGTGAATGTATGACATTGTTCTTCATTCTGTCCATCAATTGTTCTCTTTGTATTTATCACCCCGAGTGGAACGGGTATGCCCAGACGTGTGTCCCATGCTCTCCATGCCACTGGTGTCAAGCTATCCTGGCTGACGAGGGGTGAAACCCCGAAACCGGTCCTAGGATGCTTGTTTCCAGTCCAGGGAGGACCTGGCCTGGCGGTTCGGGCTGTACTGTTCCGATTGGGTGCAGGGTCAAGACTGATTTGCATATGGCTGGGTTCAAACTGTAATGGCATAGGGAGCAAAAAAAAGATGGATTTAGGCCCAGATCTCTACTGGGGTGAATGTATGACATTGTTCTGCATTCTGTCCATCAATTGTTCTTTTTGTATTTGTCACCCCGAGTGGGACGGCTATGCCCAGACGTGTGTCCCGTGCTCTCCATGCCACTGGTGTCAAGCTATCCTGGCTGATGAGGGGTGAAACCCCGAAACCGGTCCTAGGATGTTTGTTTCCAGTCCAGGGAGGACCTGGCCTGGCGGTTCGGGCTGGACTGTTCCCATTGGGTGCAGGGTCAAGACTGATTTGCATATGGCTGGGTTCAAACCGGAATGGCATGGGGAGCAAAAAAACAATGGATTTAGGCCGAGATCTCTGTACTGGGGTGAATGTATGACATTGTTCTGCATTTTGTCCATCAATTGTTCTTTTTGTATTTGTCACCCCGAGTGGGATGGGTATGCCCAGACGTGGGTCCCGTGCTCTCCATGCCACTGGTGTCAAGCTATCCTGGCTGATGAGGGGTGAAACCCCGAAACAGGTCCTGGGATGCTTGTTTCCAGTCCAGGGATGACCTGGCCTGGCAGTTCGAGCTGGACTGTTCCCATTGGGTGCAGGGTCAAGACTGATTTGCATATGGCTGGGTTCAAACTGGAATGGCATGGGGAGCAAAACAACGATGGATTTAGGCCCAGATCTCTGTACTGGGGTGAATGTATGACATTGTTCTGCATTCTGTCCATCAATTGTTCTTTTTGTATTTGTCACCCCGAGTGGGACGAGTATGCACAGATGTGGGTCCCGTGCTCTCCATGCCACTGGTGTTAAGCTATCTTGGTTGATGAGGGGTGAAATCCCGAAACCGGTCGTAGGATGCTTGTTTCCAGTCCAGGGAGGACCTGGCCTGGCAGTTCGGGCTGGACTGTTCCCATTAGGTGCAGGGTCAAGACTGATTTGCATATGGATGGGTTCAAACTGTAATGGCATGGGGAGCAAAAAAAATGATGGATTTAGGCCCAAATCTCTGTACTGGGGTGAATGTATGACATTGTTCTGCATTCTGTGGGAGGAGCGCTGTCTCATTGCCCTATAGCGTGGGCAGCACAGCGCTCTCCTTTGTGGCCAGGAAGCGGGAGGGGAGAGCTGAGGAAATGGAGCTCTCTCCCTCCCGTGTTTAAGCACCGGCGCTGACGGTAAACAGCGTTAACAACGCATGCGAAACAACGCATGGCATTACAACGCGGTAGTTGCAACGACCGCGTTGTTAGTTCGCATACCGTTACAACGCAGAGTCGGAACAACGACTTGCGTTGTAGGAGGCAGACGGTGTTGGATTTAAAATCCAACACCTTCCCTACTGTCCGCACAGACTGGAGTTGGAATAGTAAATTATACTATTCCAACATCCAGCGCCCCTTACAACGCAAGTCGTTGTTCCGACTTGCGTTGTAACGGTATGCGAACTAACAACAGGGTCGTTGTAACGACCGTGTTGTAACGCCATGCGTTGTAAACGCATGCGAAAATAAGGTGGCATATTCGCGCTGACTGCTGCAGTCGCGGCTCTGCTGAAGTGGCCCTGTGCTGGTGGGACCCGGCGGAGACTTCGCTCCGTACTTCGACGCCGCAAGTCAGGCAGGGGAAGCCTTGCTGTGGGTGGGGCCCGATGACGAGAACGGGCCAGAGCCTCATGGGGTCCCTGTGCAGAGAAGGCGGGGGCGGTCGAAAGAAGGACGCGAGGCTGCAGCGCCTTTGTTTTGCCCATCGGCAGCCGACCAGGGCAAGGAAGCCCCAACGGGGGTGAGAGGGCTCCCGGCAGTAGTGAGAGGCCCGACAAGGTCCCAACATGCGGGGAGGACCGAGCGAGGCCTCCCCGCCAACTGGCAAAATCTTTGGCATAGAGGAGTCCTTTTGGGACTCAAGGAATTCCGGCCGTCTGCAGCTGCTGCGCGGGTGCACGGGCTGCTGCACTTCGTTCCGCAGCCATAAGAGAGGTACGTGGTTGTCTCCACATCGACCGGCTGCAATTGTGCCTTGGCCTTTGATACGGGTCGTGTGCCCTCACAAGGGGCAGAGGGTAGACCTAGTTGCGGGCACAACATTTCTCTAGGGTGGGTAACTGGCCAGTGTTTTGCTCTGGTGCACCATTTAAGTGATGTGATGTACTATAGTGCCCAGCTGATGTTGCTGGTTATTTCCAAAATGTGCATTGTGGATTATGGGTATGAATAATGTGTTATGCCCTGATGTAAGTAGGCTGTAGATAGTACATTTCCATTGAGTGTGTACTATGGTGCTCTGCTGATGTTGGTTATGCCTAATGTGTTAGGCTAAAGATAATCCTGCCAGTAGTTACTGGGCGCCCTAACTAACTGTAATGTTTATGACAGTGGCCCGATTGGCCTAGTGATTTATGTAATCCCTGTGAAGTCATGACGAGTGCCAGAGGCACAGTGTAATATATGTGATGGTGTTCTAATGTGTTTTATGGATAATACAAAGGCTATTTTTATATAACCTTGTGTGGAGTTTCTTTTGTGGTGTGCCTAGTGTGTCGCTGTTATCTGAGTGTGTTGCGCAAACGCTTTACACATTGCCTCTGGGATAAGCCTGACTGCTCTGCCAAGCTACCAAGGGGGTGAACAGGGGTTATCTTCAGCGTGTAACTCCCTTGCCCTGACTAGAGTGGTGGGTTCTGCCTGGCTTATCTGCATAGCCTAGCCAACCAGAAACCTAATTTCTAACAGATATATTTTATTGTAGGATAATATTGTAACATTGTGTTATTGCCAAGTATTATGTCATAAAAATCTACATGTGTTCTGCAGAAACGTTATGGAGAGAGGTCATAGTAAAATGATAGGTGGACAGTTGTTGTAAGAGGAATTGAGTCGGACGCCACGCCTTTGGACATCAGACGACGGTTTGGAGCGGAGCAAGTTGGCTAGCTCAGCCTCCGAGCCCTGTGGTCTGGGGCTTTTGAGACCTGTCTTGTCTTCTGTGTTCCCATGCTCTTGGCAAGAATTTCGGGCAGTGCAGAGTGGAGCAGAGGAAGCGGAGGGGGCAGGCGGGTGCTACATGCTCCAGAGCATCGGGGCTTCCATCCCTGCCCCCTCCTCCTGCACACTGCGTATCATGCCACTGGAGGGGCGAGTGTGCCCACTTGGTGCCCACATCCTGCTTGAACCACTGGAGCTCCCGTGGGCACTTTGGCTTGTCTTCTGGCCTGTTCAAGCTCTTTTGGCCCCCAGGAAAGAGGAGTCACTGATTTCCTTGATCATGCAGCCATGAGCCAGCTATCCTCAGTACATGGTTCTTCTTCTCGGCATCCAGCAGTGGAGGGGGTATTCCCTTCTTTTCCTGAAACCTTGCTCTTTGGCCAGTTGTGGAACTCTTTTTCCCCTATCTGAACGGCAGTAGGCTGATGCCGAGGCTGGAGCAGTGCTGTCAGCAGTGTTGGCTGTGACTCAGGTGTTGCTGTTGAGCTGGCAGGCTGGTGAACTGGGCTTTGTGACCTTGTGTCTCACTGGCATTATAGAGCGCAAAGAGGCTTAGGCCGTAGGCTCCCTTGGTGGTGCGGAGGCGGCTGACACTGGGCTGGGGCTGCTTGTGCCCCTGGAGAAGAGCCTGCTTTCTGCATACATATTGCAGCTCAGCCGTTTGTTGCGGAGGGAAGTGAGTATTTTCTTCTTTTCTCCCTACCTACTTCCGGACCTCTCAGTGGGGAGGTCGCGCTCTAGTTCTTTCTGACCCAGCCTATTTTAGGGCATGCTGGCCTGTCTGCGCCCGTCCACGCCTGGACAGCGCCTTGCGCCAGAAACTCTGGTCTTTTTTCCTGTAGGGCAGAGCAAACCTTTTATTTACTCTAAAGAACAGCTTCTGGGTCTACAGAGGCAGGGAACCCCTCACTGTCAGCACATGTACCTGGAGACTTTAGCTGGCAATCAGTCATAAGTATGTTCTTCCAGCAACTTTCGTATGCCTCAGTCCGGTCTCAGAGATGCCTCCATGGAGAGTCATGCGCTCTCTCCCCCCTCTTCTGATCGTTCTTTTTTGGGCTTTCTCATTAATGCGAGATCCCTTATTAAGAACAAAGTAGGCTTTAGGGACTTTGTTTCTCTTCGCAAGCCGGACTGGGTGTTTATTACTGAGACGTGGGCCAGAGATTGCTCCGGGCCCGATCTGGTGGAGGCATCCCTTCTGGATATGCCCTATCCAGATTTGATAGGGTAGGCAGAATGCTTCACCGAGCCGCTCACAACGTCTCTTGATCCGTACCAGGCATTATATTTTTCGCTGAAAATCCATACGACTGAAAGTTTTACTGGTGTTGTGACCTACCGCCTGTTAGAACTGGGGGTCTCTAGTTGGCAATGGTTTGCACCTTTGTCCAAATAGGGACCCTTGCTTGTAGTCAGGATAAGGGGGATACACTCCTAAAATAACCCCTGCTCACCCCCTGGTAGCTTGGCACGAGCAGACAGGCTTATCTCAGAGGCAGTGTGTAAAGCATTTGGGAACACATACAGTAATACAGTGAAAACACTACAGATGGACACCACACAGGTTGTTATGTAAAAATAAGTAATCTTTATATAGACTTATCACAAGACCCAATAGCAAAAATCCACAATACTGTACTCAAAAATAGACTTTAAAAGGTTATAAAATAGTTCAGTTCTCTCAAGTTGTAAATGCGACACTTTACTCTCAATGTACCTTGAATGCGTAACGCAAAGAAAACAAAAGGGTCGCAGGGAAGGTGATGCGTCGGTTCCTTACACTCAGGGGAGTGGATGCGTCGGTTCCTTACTGCTGCGCAGGGAGTTGATGCTCGCTTCCTTACTGTGTGGGGAGGTGATGCGTCGGTTTCTTACTGCTTTCCGGTGCGATGCGACAAGATGGCACCTCGATGCGATACTCTTCTCCGGTACGATGCGACAAAATGGCGTCTTGGTTGCGATGTGACAACGTTGGTGTGATGCGTGCATGCCCGACGGCCGTGCGGCGACTCGATGATCTTTGGAGCCGCGACAGGCCCTGCGACGCGCTTCTCCGGTGATGCGGCGATGACCTCTGTGGCAGCGTCCCGCTTCTCCGGTGATGCGCCGCGCTTCGGCGATGCGAGGATGACAGCGGCAGCGGCGTCTCGCTTCCTTGGCGATGCGATGACTGCGGCTGCGGCGGCGACACGCTTCTCGTTGTTGCGTCGCGCTTCCAGCTCCCAGCGACATGCAGTCTCTCAGAAGGCCCAGCACAACAGCAGGCACTTCAATTCCCAGCAAGGGAATGCAGGGGGGGAGCTGGTTGGTGAAGTCTTGTATCCCTGAGACTTCAGGCAGGAGGCAAGCTCTAGTTCAAGCCCTTGGAGATTCTCTTCTTCAAGATGACAAAGCACAGCAAAGTCTTTTCTCCTGTCCTTGGTAGAAAGCAACCACTGCAGGCCAACCCCAATCAGCAAAACAGCACAGGGGCAGTACTCCTCCTTCAGCTTCTCCGGTTCTTCTCCTTGGCAACAGGTTTCTTGATTTCCCAGAAGTGATCTAATTTCCTAGGGGTCTGGGTCCCCTTTTTATACACAGTTTCTCTTTGTTCTCTGAAGGCAGAGAGGCCTCTGCCTAGTCCAAAACCAGTTCTGGTCAGTCCTGGAGCACTTTGTTTTTCTGACTCCTTCTTTCCTTTGTGAGTGAGGGGCAGAGCCATCAGACGCCCGGCAGGAGGTGGAGCCAGCATTGTGGAAGGCAGGCACAGCCCTATTCAGACCCAGGTGCAACTCCTCCCTCCACTTTGGATGCAGATCTTTCTATTCAGCCCTGTGCTGACTCACCCTGTCTCCTGTAGCCACCCCCAGCCCCTGTCACTCAATCTCCAGACAAGGAATACACAACCTAGCAGAGGCAGGCTTGGAAGTTTAGGCAAGAAAATACCCACTTTCTAAAAGTGGTATTTTCAAACACAGAATGTTAAAACCAACTTCACTAAAAGATGTATTTTATCATTCTGAGTTCAGGCATACTAAATTCGTTTTTCTACCATGTTCCCTGGGTCAGTTAGGATTATAAGGTGTAATAATCAAACTGCCCATTCTGGCCTATGGAGAACAGGTAGCCTTGCAATAGTGAAAAACGAAAATGGCTGTAATTCACTATTAGGACATGCCACACACACCAGGGCATGTCCTACCTTATACTTACAATGCACCCTGCCCTTGGGCCTACCTTAGGGGTGTCTGATATGAAGATAAGGGAAGGTTTAGGGACTGGCAAGTGGGTGCACTTGCCAAGTCGACATGGCAGTCACAGACCGCACACAGGCTCTGCAATGGCAGGCCTGAGACACATTTTACCAGCTGCTTCTGTGGGTGGCACAACCAGTGCTGCAAGCCCACCAGCAGCATTGGATTTACAAGCCCTGGGCACACTCAGTGCACTGTACTAGGGACTGACAAGTAAACCAATCATCCAATCATGGAGTCACTAATCCATACATCAATTTACAGTAGGGAGCACTTGCACTGTGGCACTGAACAGCAGTGGCACAGTGCCCAAAAGCATCTAAAACCAGCAGAACATAAGAGGCAACAGCAAAAAAATGGAAGGGAGACCCACGCCAATGGTGCCAAGTCTAACACGTGTCCCCTCCAGCTGAAATGTGGGGAGAACTACCCTTCCTCCTGGGAGTTCTCATCACTAAGGCGGAAAATTCTGGACAGACCATCAGCATTGGCGTGTTCTGTACCAGGGCGGTGTTCCACCGTGAAGTCCATCCCCTGTAGGGAAATGGACCACCTCAACAGTTTTGGGTTCTCACCCCTCATCTGCATTAACCATCTGAGGGGCCTGTGGTCTGTCTGAACCCGGAAGTGAGTCCCAAACAAGTATGGTCTCAACTTCTTCAGTGCCCAGACCACAGCAAATGCCTCACGTTCAATCGCACTCCACCTCTGTTCCCGTGGGAGTAACCTCCTACTAATAAAGGCTACAGGTTGGTCTAGGCCCTCCTCATTCATCTGTGAAAGCACAGCCCCAACACCATGCTCTGAAGCATCTGTCTGCACAATGAATTCCCTTGAGAAGTTGGGCGCCTGAAGCACGGGCGCCGTGCACATGGCAGATTTCAGGGCATCAAAAGCCTTTTGGCAGGCATCAGTCCAGTTCACTTTCCTGGGCTGCTTCCTGGAAGTCAGCTCAGTCAAGGGTGCAACAATGTTGCCATACCCCTTGACAAACCTCCTGTAATACCCGGTGAGTCGTAAGAAGGCTCTCACCTCTGTCTGGGTTTTGGGGGTTCCCAAGCCAGGATGGTATCTATCTTGGGTTGTAGGGGCGCCACCTGGCCGCTCCCAACCTGGTGTCCCAAGTACACCACAGAACCCTGCCCGATCTGGCACTTACTCGCCTTGATCGTGAGGCCTGCCCTCCGCAGCGCCTTCAACACTTCTCAGAGGTGGTGCAGATGTTCCTCCCAAGTGGCGCTGAACACTGCAATGTCATCCAGGTAGGCGGCACTGAAATCCTCCAGCCCAGCCAACACCTGGTTGACCAACCTCTGAAAGGTGGCAGGGGCATTCTTCATCCCAAAGGGCATCACCCGGAATTGGTAGTGCCCATCTGGTGTGGAGAATGCTGACCTCTCTTTGGCCCCATCAGTTAAGGCAATCTGCCAGTATCCAGACGTTAGATCAAGCGTGCTGCGGTACCGGGCAGCCCCTAACCGATCAATGAGCTCATCAGCTCTGGGGATGGGGTGCGCGTCAGTCCTGGTGACTGAATTGAGTCCTCGGTAGTCCACACAGAACCGGAGTTCGGGTGTGGCACCAGGCGCGGCAGCCTTTGGGACCAAGACCACTGGGCTGGCCCAAGGGCTGTTAGAGGACTCAATCACCCCTAAGGCAAACATCTTGGAGACCTCCTCCTTGATGCAAGCTCTCACCCTGTCAGTCACTCTGTAAGTTTTGTGCTTCACAGGAGGACTGTCCCCAGTGTCCACATCATGGATGCACCATTCAGTGATACTGGGAGTCAGGGAGAACAGATCAGAAAACTGCCCCAACAGTTGGCGACAGTCATTCTGCTGCTCAGGGGTCAGGGTGGGAGAGAGGTTCACACCATCCACTGACCCATCTTGCTCTTTTGCATACAGGAGGTCAGGAAGAGGTTCAGTCTCCTCTTCCATCCCAGCATCTGTTGCTAAGAGCATGCCCACTTCAGACCTCTCAAAGTGGGGCTTCAGGCGGTTCACATGCAGGACCCGCAAGGGGTTCCTGGGAGACTGCAAGTCCACCAAGTAGGTGACATCACTCTTGCGCTCCACCACCTCAAATGGTCCGGTCCACTTATCCTGGAGCGCACAGGGCTCCACTGGGGCCATGACCCAAACCTTTTGTCCAGGCTGAAACTCGATCAGAGTGGCATTCTGATCATGCCAACGTTTCATCTCTTCCTGGCTGGCTTCCAGATTCGCCTCAGCGTGTTGTCTGAAACGCTGAGTCTGGTTCCTGAAGGCCAGCATGTAACTAAATACATGCTGGGGAGTTTTCCTGGGAGCTTCCTCCCAGCCTTCCTTGACCAGACTCAGAGGTCCTCTTACAGGATGGCCGTACAGCAGTTCAAAGGGACTGAACCCTAAGAACTTCTGGGGCACCTCTCTGTAAGCAAAGAGCAGGCATGGCAAGAGGACGTCCCACTTACGCCTCATGGGTTCTTCAAGACCCATAATCATGCCTTTCAGGGTCCGGTTGAATCTCTCAACCAGCCCATTACCTTGGGGGTGGTAAGGAGTGGTGAACTTATAGGTTACACCACACTCCTGCCACAGGGACTTCATATACTTGGAAATGAAGTTAGTACCACGGTCGGACACCACCTCCTTGGGGAACCCCACACGGGAGAAAATCCCCATCAGTGCACGTCCCACCACGGGGGCCGTCACTGTCCGAAGAGGGATGGCTTCCGGGTACCGGGTGGCATGGTCCACCAAGACCAGGATGAACCTGTTGCCCATGGCTGTCTTGGGATCCAGAGGCCCCACAATGTCAATACCCACCCTCTCAAAGGGGGTGCTGACAACAGGGAAAGGTTGGAGAGGAGCCTTGTGCTTCCTCCCACTCTTACCACTTGCCTGGCAAGTCTGACAGGTCCTGCAATGAGTATCTGAACTCTTGCGCATTTGGGGCCAATGAAAGTGGGTGACAAGCCTTTGAAAGGTCTTGTCTTGCCCCAAATGTCCTGCTAAAGGCACATCATGAGCCAGACCCAGTAGGAAGGCTCTGAAGCGCTGGGGTACCACCAGCACACGGGCTGACCCAGGCTCAGCAACCTTAGGCTCACTATACAGGAGACCATTCTCCCAGTAGATGCCTGGCTTGCAGCCTGTTGCCGCAAGCCCTCAAGAGAAGGGCACTTCTTCTGCTCCTCGCAGAACTCTTCCCTGGAGGGGCCTCCTTCCTGCTGCCAATGGGTCAGCTCAGGCAGGTCCCCCAGTTCAGCCACTTGTTCCCCTGTAGGTTCCAGGGCATCCCCCTCAAGGTCTGCCTCCTCCTGGACCGTGGGAACTTCGGGGGCCGGTTTCCCGTGCCCCCGCCTCCTCTCTTTAAGGCAGGCACCTGGGCCTTTCTTCCAGGCTCCAGGTTCTCCTGAATACCCTTACCGGCTGCCATTGACCGAGTGGTCACACACGCCCACTCTGGCAGACCCAACATCTCCAAATGAGACCTCCGCTCCACCTTCGCCCAAGGGGAGCTCTCCAAATCATTGCCTAGCAGACAGTCAACAGGCATGGCTGGCCTCACAGCTACTTGAAGGATACCTGAGACCCCCCACTCCAAAGGGAACCTGGGCCACCTTGCAGTGGCTCTCTGAGTTGTCAGCGGCAACTACAGGGTAGAATACGTTGGGGACCACCTGCTCCTCAGACACCAGCCGACAACTGACAGCTGTCACACTGGCCCCGGTGTCTCTGAGAGCCTCCACCCTATGGCCATTGATGGTCACCCACTGCCTGTATTTTTAGTGTTATCAGGCAGCTGGGTCCTAGGGACCATCTCACTGTCTCCTAAAGAGACCAGGGACATCTCTGTGGGACCCCATCCACCTTGGGCACCCAACTCCTCCCCCAGGGCTACACTAGCCATCTGCCGGGGTGGTGCACCAGTGGGTGCAGTGGTCACGGTATTGGGGCACTTGGGACTTCCTACAAAGTGACCCACCTGACCACAACTAAAACATGCTTTGGGCCCCTTCTGAACAGACTTATCTGTTGGGACCCATGGTCTTTTCTCAGTGGGAGGCTGGGAACCCTTACCTTGGTTCTCTTGGGGTTTACTTTGGGGCCCTTTTGGAACTCCTTCTGTTTACCCTTGTCCCCCCCACTCTTCTGCTGGGGACCCTGCCCACCTTTGGCGGAGTCTCCCACAAGACCCTTGTGGACCCGGGTACTGACCCAGCGGTCCGCCTCCTCAGCAAGCTTCCTAGGATTAGTCAGCTTACTGTCAACAAAGTGCTGGCGTAGCTCTGGAAAACAACTACTGGACAAGTGCTCCCATGCAATTAAATCATAGAACCCCTGCAAGTCATTTACTTTGCTACCCTTCACCCATCCATCCAATGCTCTGCAAAATTAAGACACATACTCCACCCAGGTACTAGACTCCATCTTTTTGCAGTTCCTAAACTTCTGCCTATAAAGCTCTGGAGTTAACCCATACCTTGCCACTAAAGCTTCCTTCAGGTGGGCATAGGACATCTGATCCTCTGTGGGCAAGGCTAGCAAGGTTTCCCTTCCCTCACCTGTAAAGCGGCCCCACAACCCCGCTCCCCAATCCTTCTCAGGGACCCGGTGTAATGTCATGGCGATCTCATATGCTTTAAACCATTGCCCAATGTCCTCCCCTTCATGAAATCCTTAATAACCTCCTTGGGGATGTATACTCTACTTTCTACAGGCACTGGAGGTGTGCTGCCACCAGAGGGAGTGATCTCTAGGCTCCTAGCCTTTAGCTCTAGCTCCCTCACCACTCTCTCATGCTCTAAAAGCATCCTTTTTTCTTCCATGGCCAACCTCTTACTTTCCAACTCCAATTTCTTGTGCTCAAGGCTATCATGGCTTCCCTGTTTCAGTTTGGCCATTTCCATTTCATGCATCCTGCTTTTGTCCCTGTCCTCCAGCTCCTCTGGAGACAGGCCCTTTTGAGAAACACTGCTGCCCTCTCTGGAAGGCACTCTCCTCCCGGATAAGCCTAATGGCCCCTCAAGCTGCTCAACTAAATTCTCTGCCTCCTCCACAGGCTCCTCGGGCTGCCCACCGGCATTCCGTGCTTCCAACCAGGCCCTCAGCGCCTTTTGAAGCTCCTCCTTCCTGGTGAGGCCTCTCATAGAGATTTTAAACTTTTTACAAACGGCTTCGAGCTCTGGCACAGTGTAGGTATCAACCCTATCTTCTTCAAATTCAATATCTGCAGGTGCAATGGATCCTCTTTTGCTCATTGTGAAAATTGGCAGTTCTCAACAAAAATAAAGGTTCCCAGGAAAAAAAAGTCCTTTCAAAATGTATGTGGTCGCGTATTGGTCTGCACTCACTAGTAGTGTACACCAATCACTGTATATGAATCACAAATGCAAGTCCAAATCCTCACCGCTGACCACCAATGTTAGAACTGGGGGTCTCTAGTTGGCAATGGTTTGCACCTTTGTCCAAATAGGGACCCTTGCTTGTAGTCAGGATAAGGGGGATACACTCCTAAAATAACCCCTGCTCACCCCCTGGTAGCTTGGCACGAGCAGACAGGCTTATCTCAGAGGCAGTGTGTAAAGCATTTGGGAACACATACAGTAATACAGTGAAAACACTACAGATGGACACCACACAGGTTGTTATGTAAAAATAAGTAATCTTTATATAGACTTATCACAAGACCCAATAGCAAAAATCCACAATACTGTACTCAAAAATAGACTTTAAAAGGTTATAAAATAGTTCAGTTCTCTCAAGTTGTAAATGCGACACTTTACTCTCAATGTACCTTGAATGCGTAACGCAAAGAAAACAAAAGGGTCGCAGGGAAAGTGATGCGTCAGTTCCTTACACTCAGGGGAGTGGATGATCGGTTCCTTACTGCTGCGCAGGGGAGTTGATGCTCGCTTCCTTACTGTGTGGGGAGGTGATGCGTCGGTTTCTTACTGCTTTCCGGTGCGATGCGACAAGATGGCACCTCGATGCGATACTCTTCTCCGGTACGATGCGACAAAATGGCGTCTTGGTTGCGATGTGACAACGTTGGTGTGATGCGTGCACGCCCGACGGCCGTGCGGCGACTCGATGATCTTTGGAGCCGCGACAGGCCCTGCGACGCGCTTCTCCGGTGATGCGACGATGACCTCTGTGGCAGCGTCCCGCTTCTCCGGTGATGCGCCGCGCTTCGGCGATGCGAGGATGACAGCGGCAGCGGCGTCTCGCTTCCTTGGCGATGCGATGACCGCGGCTGCGGCGGCGACACGCTTCTCGTTGTTGCGTCGCGCTTCCAGCTCCCAGCGACACGCAGTCTCTCAGAAGGCCCAGCACAACAGCAGGCACTTCAATTCCCAGCAAGGGAATGCAGGGGGAGCTGGTTGGTGAAGTCTTGTATCCCTGAGACTTCAGGCAGGAGGCAAGCTCTAGTTCAAGCCCTTGGAGATTCTCTTCTTCAAGATGACAAAGCACAGCAAAGTCTTTTCTCCTGTCCTTGGTAGAAAGCAACCACTGCAGGCCAACCCCAATCAGCAAAACAGCACAGGGGCAGTACTCCTCCTTCAGCTTCTCCGGTTCTTCTCCTTGGCAACAGGTTTCTTGATTTCCCAGAAGTGATCTAATTTCCTAGGGGTCTGGGTCCCCTTTTTATACACAGTTTCTCTTTGTTCTCTGAAGGCAGAGAGGCCTCTGCCTAGTCCAAAACCAGTTCTGGTCAGTCCTGGAGCACTTTGTTTTTCTGACTCCTTCTTTCCTTTGTGAGTGAGGGGCAGAGCCATCAGACGCCCGGCAGGAGGTGGAGCCAGCATTGTGGAAGGCAGGCACAGCCCTATTCAGACCCAGGTGCAACTCCTCCCTCCACTCTGGATGCAGATCTTTCTATTCAGCCCTGTGCTGACTCACCCTGTCTCCTGTAGCCACCCCCAGCCCCTGTCACTCAATCTCCAGACAAGGAATACACAACCTAGCAGAGGCAGGCTTGGAAGTTTAGGCAAGAAAATACCCACTTTCTAAAAGTGGTATTTTCAAACACAGAATGTTAAAACCAACTTCACTAAAAGATGTATTTTATCATTCTGAGTTCAGGCATACTAAATTCGTTTTTCTACCATGTTCCCTGGGTCAGTTAGGATTATAAGGTGTAATAATCAAACTGCCCATTCTGGCCTATGGAGAACAGGTAGCCTTGCAATAGTGAAAAACGAAAATGGCTGTAATTCACTATTAGGACATGCCACACACACCAGGGCATGTCCTACCTTATACTTACAATGCACCCTGCCCTTGGGCCTACCTTAGGGGTGTCTGATATGAAGATAAGGGAAGGTTTAGGGACTGGCAAGTGGGTGCACTTGCCAAGTCGACATGGCAGTCACAGACCGCACACAGGCTCTGCAATGGCAGGCCTGAGACACATTTTACAAGCTGCTTCTGTGGGTGGCACAACCAGTGCTGCAAGCCCACCAGCAGCATTGGATTTACAAGCCCTGGGCACACTCAGTGCACTGTACTAGGGACTGACAAGTAAACCAATCATCCAATCATGGAGTCACTAATCCATACATCAATTTACAGTAGGGAGCACTTACACTGTGGCACTGAACAGCAGTGGCACAGTGCCCAAAAGCATATAAAACCAGCAAAACATAAGAGGCAACAGCAAAAAAATGGAAGGGAGACCCACGCCAATGGTGCCAAGTCTAACACCGCCAACCTGGACCGAGAGCGTCCTTTAGCCAAGGGTTCAAGAACCTTATCTGGCAAGATCTAATCTTACCCTTCTGGGTGATTTTAATTTTCATTTGGAGAAGACTCTATGTAAGGAAACACAAAATTTTCTAGAAACTATGAGATGTTGTGGTTTATCCCAATTGGTTACTAGCCCTACCCATATAGCAGGACATATATTAGATGGCATTTTCTCAAACGATCCCCAGATTATGGCAAAACAACCAATACAACTATCTTGGTCAGACCATTATGCCATTCCCTTCAACCTCCAGATCCTGGTATATCATACAGCTCCAAATAATAAAAAGACAATGGAGAAGAAGAGAAACCTCAGTCATATCAATCAATCAGGGAATTGTAAGCGCGCTACTCACCCGTGAGGGTCTCAAGGCGCTGAGGGAGGGGATGGGGGAGGGGGGGTCCGCAGATCTGTTTAGCCAAAGAGCCAGGTCTTGAGGATCTTCCTGAAGGTGTTCAGGGAGGGGACACGTCTGATGTCTGCCGGTAGCTCTTTCCAGGTCTTGGCTTCAATGCGAGAGAAGGATCTTCTGCCTGCACTGGCTCTGTGGATGCGCCGGGTTTCGGCCATTGCGAGGTTGGAAGATCGGAGGTTTCTTTTGGGTACGTGGAAGTTGATTCTGTCATTGAGGTATTTGGGTCCGTTGTTGTGTAGGCATTTGTAGGCGTGAGTGAGGATTTTGAAAGTGACTCTTTTCTCCACGGGGAGCCAGTGGAGACTTCGTAGGTGTTGGCTGATGTGTTCGTGTCGGGGGATGCCGAGGACGAGTCTGGCGGCAGTGTTCTGTATTGTCTGGAGTTTGCAGAGTAGGGACTTGTTGATGCCGGCGTAGAGTGCATTTCCATAGTCCAGTCTGCTGGTGATGAGTGCGTGGGTGACTGTCTTCCTTGACTCAGGGGGGATCCACTTGAAGGTCTTGTGGAGGATGCGGAGGGTGTTGAAGCAGCTGGAGGTGACGGCGTTGACCTGTCGGTTCATGGTGAGTGATGAGTCGAGTACGATGCCGAGGTTCTTGGCGTGGTCTGAGGGGGTAGGTGGGCTTCCAAGGGTGGTCGGCCACCAGGTGCTGTCCCATGCAGAAGGGGTGGTACCGAGGACTTCTGTCTTCTCGGCGTTGAGCTTCAGGCAGCTGTTGGTCATCCAGACTGAGACGTCTTGCATTCCTTTCTGGAAGTTGAGTTTGGCAATGGTGGGGTCTTTGGTGAGGGAGAGGATGAGCTGGGTGTCACCGGCGTAAGATACGATGTTGAGGCCGTGTTGTCGGACGATGGCTGCGAGGGGGGCCATGTAGATGTTGAAGAGGGTGGGGCTCAGTGATGAACCCTGTGGGACTCCGCAGGTGATTTTCGTGGGGTCGGAGAGGAAGGGTGGGAGTCTGATCTTTTGGCTTCTTCCGGTGAGGAATGATCGGATCCAGTCCAGGGCTGTTCCTTGTATGCCTGCGTCGTGTAGTCTGGCGACTAGTGTGCGGTGGGAGACGGTGTCGAAGGCCGCTGATAGGTCAAGTAGGATGAGGGCTGCTGGATCTGCCAATAAAAATCTGTTGGTATTCTCCAGGTTTAAGAGAGCCAGATTGGGGGGGGGGGGCAGAGCCTTCTCCATTGCCGCTGCTAGGCTCTGGAATTCCCTCCCTTCCTCTATTTCTGGACAAGTGTCCCACTCTCTTTTCCGCAAGGCCCTGAAGACTTGGCTCTTTACCAGTCTATTAGTATGAGCCCTACGTGTATCTCTGTCTGATGGTCCTGTGTGCAGCGCCTTGACGCCTATGGGCAAAGTTTGCGCATTATAAGGCTAATATTCATTCATTTATTCATTCATGCACATATTCATCAATCCAATCATTGTTTGTCCACTGCTCGTCACTTCCTTGCCTTTTGAAGCCTGGGCAGTAACACAGCTAAAGCAGGTCATCCAGCGCCTTATTGGCCTCATTGGCATTGGGGTGCAGGTTACTCTGTGGGCCTTTGCCTAGTGTGTGTGCATTTGTGAGCAGTATTTAATCGGACCGCTCAGCTGTCATCAATCTCTCATGCTCAGGCCCTGTTTGTGTGAATTGCATGAGAATATGATGACTTTGAAAAAATTGCACTCTGGGTAACTATTTTCTTCTTGCCCTAGGCAAAACGAAAAAGCAAGGAAATGATCTTGCAGTGCTAGAAGCTCTCAGCAACAATGTTTAAATTCCCATCCAGCTATCACTGTTTTTTTTTTTTAAATGCCCAAAATTGCCTCCTCGGTGGTGATAGACGATTCTAGTCGTGGTTCTGCTGTTTTACCACTTTTAGCTAGGTCCCCCTCTCTGGACCATAAATGTCTTAAGATGGACTATGTTGTCATTGGGGCTTTGACGGTTGGAGGTGTTGAGGAGGGTTTGGTCCATCTGCCTCCCACTGTTCTTCCAGCAACTGCTGTGGAGTCCTCCGATGCTGTTCAGACAATGCCTCACAATATCTCTGATAGGATTTTGACAGACTGTTGTTCTCCAACCACATCTCTAGTGGAAGATGCCCGTGGGGCAATATGCGTAGTCTCTGTTCCTGATGAACCTTCAAGGAGTGAAATCAGTGTGGAGGTAGTGACAATTGCTTGTAAAGAGGTGGTGATTGGGGAAGATTTCACTCTCCCGGACATTGACATTGATGTGCATATAGAGGGTAGGAGAGGTTCACCCAATTGGGATCCCTTGCTGAAAACGTTGGACAAAGGAAGCCTACTTATTTAATTCCCCCCTCCAGATCTCGGCGTGTCTCTGCCTTCACAATATTATAGTTCTACTCCCTTGGAGGGTTCACCTTCTGAGTTAGATCACGACGTCTTCCTTCCGAGCATGCAATTGAATACTGTCAACGGAGGGGATGGTGCTCCATCTGATATTTTATTTTGTACGATAAAGATCCTATTTTCTATTTTGTCTTATTTGGAAAAAACTGTGCTAAGTTCCGACCATGTCTTGGAAATGATGCCTGCAATCTTGTTTCAAGTGCTGAATGTAAACAAGTTTGGCCTTTCAAAGCCAAAATCAGCAGTGAATTCCTTTAAGGATCATTTGGTGAAACACAAGTCCAAGATGATTGTACCTTTCGGAGGGTCTTGAGATGTTTCTGGTAAAGCTGGTATACCACTACAACAGTTGCCTCGCCCAAATAATGCTTGCAATTGTGAAAACGAAGAGCTTTGTTGAAATATGTTGTTTGGAGATCCGGATCAGTGCTCCTCTTTGGGTAAAGCTAAGTTAGACATTTTTCCAATGTTTAAAAAGGGGATAAAAAGGCACTAAAAGAATCTGAAAAAGGAAACTGATCAGCTCTGCAGCCAAGCGGAGGTCAGGAAGGGGAGCTGACAATTTCCAGTACTACAATTGCTTCGTATCATACTGTGCGTGTGTCCACTGGTGTGCCAACAGGGTTTGAAGGAGGGTAAGGTGAAGTATTCTACAAAGGTCAAAAGGGTATGACCAAGAAAATGAAAAACAAAAGAATTAGAAGATTTCCTAAACGGAAACAAATATTGCATTTCCCCAGGGACATTGATATGCAGAGCCCGAGGGAGGGGGGTTTATCGAAATTCCCTCCGGAAGGTAGTGCTTTGATTGCTCCCACTGTGCTGAATGAGGATCTTATTGGGGTGGAGGAGAGAACTGGAGTAACACCGACTACTCCAACTTTACCGTCCCCCACACTTCAGGGAGCTTCAATTCCTTTATCCAGTGATCTGTTTGAGCCCCCTGGAGTGGGGTCCCTTTGCCCCAGCTGGAGCTAGGGCACAGGGAAGTTAGCAAACTGGATGGGTGGACTTGAGTGGAAAGTCCCCACCTAGGAGAGTCAAATAAGGGGTATATGGTGTCTCATTTGACATTTGACATTTGTAGGGGACCCTGTATATAATTTTGAAATGAGACCTTCAGAATGTTCAGCCTTCCCTTCAGGTAATAAACGAGGCCCTCTTTGAGAAGATGGTGAGAAAATGATGTCGCCACTCGCATATACACTCGGTTTTGCACAGCTTTTATAGTTTTCCACCATTCTATCAGTTGCTTTGGCCCTCTTGCAGATCTCCAACATCACTATCCATAGCAGGGCATAAAAACCCTTTAGGTCCCGATTACAAGTGGGCCATATGAGTCCAACTCCTATACAACCCCCTGTTTGCTCGGGGGTTAGTGTTGTCTGTGGAGTTTAACACACCCCGTAATTACCAGATGTTTTAAAGGCCACCCCCCGACAATTCTACCCAAAAACATATTGACATATCAAAGCTGGCAATATATATTGGTTTGAAATGCATGGTAAAAACTGGACATTTGTATTTTGGTTCAGGCACCACAATATGCACATGCTATGCCTCATTTTGAAGGGCTAAACTTATATTAGGTAATAATTATCACACATGATTAATACTGATATCAGATTTTGTCTGCTGTGATCATTATCTACAAACCCTCTGTGTCACTCAGAATCAGTGCCTTAGTGTTCTCGAATGTCCCTGGGAATGGCGACACATGCGTCACTCATGGACTTCATTTTGTTACCTCTGATTTCATCAGTGGTCACCACTTTGGGATGAAGATAAAGAGGGGAGATGAAGGTAACCAAAGATGTGCGCTGATGAGGAAGCAAACAGGACACAGGCATTGTCTCCCCTCATTTAGACATGAAGTGGATCTGGGCGCTTCTGAGGGTTGGAATTTGATGGTAGACAGTCCATAAGTCTCAGAGGTGTAGTGGGATGTGACTTCAGATAATACCAGCATTGGGACTCACAGAACTAGGGAAGAAAGGGTGAGTTCTCTAGCCTGTGCTTGTGACGTGAGATATAGGGTTCCACCTAAGGCTCCATCTCAGGCTTCAACTCATGTTCACAGCTGTCATTAGGCATGCTCATATGAATTAGAATTTTAATTTATTTTCATAAGTTAATTAAAACCATTGCATTACAATAAAAACATTAAAGGAAAAAGACAACACAATTCATAGAAGTTAAAAACTCTGGTAAGGTGTGATAGTTGAGTCCTAACGTTTGACTCGGTGCTTCTTCACATGTTTGCTGTTTGCCGTTGTTCTTTGTCTGGTCCCCTGTGAAAGTAACAGCTGTCTGGCTCCTCAAGTGTCCAGGACTTATTTTGTTACCATTCCGCACGCTGATACTCTTTCTCTTATAGAGTGCTTGTGCTTTTTGACTGTGTTGGAGAGTGTTCTTTCACGGTCCTGTGTTTTTTAAAATAGTCCAGTATCAGCGTTTGGACCTTACGAGGGCTGGGGTGGGGGGCAGTTCCGGGGTACATAGCACCCCTGATGGATTGTACAAATCTTCCGCAGCGGGCCAGGATGTGAGGTTCTTTTTGTGCGAAACATACTGCATAGGCCTCATGGCCGGTGGTTACTTTTTCTCTCAGGCATAGGTCTCTGAGAAGGATTCTCCTTTCTATGGCTAAGGTCGGGCAACAGCACAGGAGGTGTAGCCATGATTCACGTTTGTAGTCATAGTCGACATGCTCCTTCTGTGTTTTGGTTTGCCCAGGCCCTGCCGAAATCCGTAATTGGAAGTGCGATCAATCGCATGCACATAATCTCTCTCCTGGTTTTAGGGTTAAGCAGGGCGGTAAGATAGGGCTGAGGTTTGTTTACTAAATATGAGTCATTCAGCGGGGTCAGCAAAGATAAGGTTTTAATGTGGCCTGGTCTTGCTGGAGCGAGACTAGCTGGACTTGTTTATTGATACGCGATTTCCAGGTGGCGTATGAAATGCAAGGGACAGCGAGTACTGGTTTGTTTATTTCAATGGAGGCCATGGCTCTTGTAAGCTGCTTGTTCCATGGCGAACCAGTTTTTTCGAATGTGTCTCTGAGGCAGCTCTTTAAGGATTCCCTCGGAGATTTTAGAATTCGAATATAATATTTTAGAAAGTCGGCCTCAAGGGTTAATGATTGTTTAACCAACCCGAGCTCCAGCCTAAGTCTCGCCCTGGAAAGGTGTTTTGGGAGTTGAAAGATTTTTTTATAGGCCACACATTGAGCCCGCTCTAGGATTTCCGAACAAGCGCCAGGAAACGCTTGATGCCCATACGAGAGTGCTGGGAGAAGAGAAGCTTGAGTGACCTTTCTGATGCCCACTGCTGAGGGACTTTTTAACTTGTTATTCAATTTTATTAGACCGTATGGTATGGCAGTCAATTTGTTAGTCAGCTCCTTTTTATGGGCAGTGGGTCTTGCTGTTTCTGTGAACCAGACCCCCAAGTACTTGTATTTCTGCACTGGATTAATTGTCCTGGAGCCTATGGTACATGTAATATGTTTTTTGTTCGTTTGCCTGCCTATTATTATAATCTTGGTCTTTTCTGAGTTGATGGTAAGATAATTCGATGTGCTGTATTCATGTAAGCTGGTCAGGGCTCGTTGGAGGCCCACTTTGGTGTGATCCATGATGACTATGTCATCTGCGTACTGAAGAATGTGTAGAGATCGATTGCCTAGTTGGGGCGGGCGAGGCAGGCAGCTGTTGACGAGAGCTTTTCCCAGGACTGCCGTGTACAGATTGAAAAGGAGGGGAGCCAGCACGCAACCTTGCTTCAGACATCCGGTCGTACAGATTTTAGCTGAGAGAGATGTGGGGCCTGTTTTCACCTGTACCCAGGTTTCCGAGTATAGGGACATTATGGCTGTTAGGAGTGAAGATGGAATGCCCCAATTTGCTAGTTTCTACCACTGCAGTTGTCTGTCGACCTTGTCAAAGGCTGCTGTTAGGTCGACAAAGCAGCAAAAGAGTGGAGGTTGGTCTGGCTGGGTGGCTTGTTGACAGAGGGCAGATAGAGCGATTATATTGTCGGTTGTAGCGGCTCCGCCTTGGAAGCCTGTTTGAAAGAAAGGGAGCAACTAATTTTCTTCTGCTCAATTTTCCAGTTTTTCCAAAAGGATACGTGCATATGCTTTAGCTTCCAGATCTAACAGGGCTATTAGACGATAGTTGCTTGGATTTAAACGGTCTCCTTTTTTGTAAATCGGGCAAAGTATTGAGCCCCTCCAATCCTCAGGTGTTTTACCAAGGGTGTATGCAATATTGAATAATGGGGTAAGTAGCGCTGCCCAGCCCTCTGGGGAAAATTGGAAAATCCCCGCAGGGAGCCCATTTGGGCCCGGCGCCCCGCTGGACTTCATAGATTTTATTAGTTTAACAATTTCCTTCGGTTGAATCGGGATTTAGTGTTCTTCTCCGTTCAATGAGACTGTGATCGTGGTAGCTGAGAGATTCTGTGCCAGAAACTGGGTTTTCACGTGATTCTCCCACACAGGTCCCGGGACTGCGTTTGATCTCGGAGGTCCGAGAGATTTCAAGGTGTTCGCATACTGCCAGAATCGAGCTAAGGATCCTTCTTTGAGCATTAAGAAGATCCTTTTCCATTCCTCCTCTTGCAGAGCACGTTTCAAGGCCCAGATGGTTTTTTGTGGGCATTCCGTGCTTCCTTGACTGCCAGTAGATTTCCGTGTGTTGGATTTAGTTTGAGCAGGCGGGTTTTCTTCCTCAAGTTCTTCCCCGTGAGGTTAATGCTTCGCTCCGGCAAAAGTTTGTTTATGTATCTTGGGAGTTGTTGGAATCGCTTTGAGAGACCCCTATGGCCCTGAAGAAATGCTCCCAACTCTCTGGTCATCAGATTCCAGTTTAATCGGCGAGGATTCCCTGGATGATCCTGTAGTCGAGAATTTACGTCGTCAAGCCATTTAGCCACCAGGGGCGAGTGGTAAGGTTGCCACTTGATTCGCTTTACCACGTTCATTGGTTCATCTTCTATGGGATAGCCTAGCTCCTGGCCTGTGTCAGCTATCTGGTGGTTTAAATTCAGATTTATTGCCAGCGGGTTGTGATCGCTTTCTGTGCGGTTTATGATGTTGAAACTCTGAAGATGATTAATTAAGCCGCTGGACATGAAGATGTAATCGATTGTCGAGATTTTCTTAAACAAGGGGCGGGCGTCCGTCGGGGACCGATCTGCCGATTTTAGACCAAATATGGTAAGTAGATTGTTAAATTGATCGTGTTCGCTATTCCTCTGTCCGACATTGTGACGGTGTCCCAGGAATTTGGTGTCAAAGTCGCCTACCAATACAATTTCATGTGTGGGATGAGATTCGATGATTGTCTTGATGGTCGAACACAGGGTCTCCATGGCTTTTGATATTTTGCGGGGGTTCAGATAGCAATTTATAACGATCAGAGAGAAAGTCTTCTGTCTGCTTTTTAGGCCTTCGATGACTAAGGCTTGGACGTTCTTGTGGGAATGCCTGGGTAAGGAAATCGAAACTATGAGAGATTGTTTTAAGAAGATCGAAAGGCCCCCTGATGGCCGCCCGAATAGACTTGTTTGTGTTGCCGATTGAAAGATTTCATAAAACCCGTAGATTGTCGTAGGGATCAGTGACCAGGTTTTCTGGAGACATATGATGTCTTTGCTGTTTAAAAAGTCGCGCCCCTGTTTGGAACGGAGTGTTGAAGCCAGCCCACCACATTCCAGGAGATAATGGTGAGTTGATCTTTTGATGCCAATTTCCTGGCCTGAATGGGCACTGTGATTGGCCTGGGAAAAGGTTCCCTTGTGCTAGGTAGCGTGAAAGGAGTTACTGCCCCTGGTAGCTGAGTACGTGGTTGTCCCCTCGTAGTTCAGGGCTGCATATTGCCAGCTAATGATCCGGTTATTTTCGCCACAGAGAATCGTTAATGGGTTGGTTGCCAATGATGTACTAACTAGCCAATCATGGGTAGCACCCCAAGCTCCCTTCAGTATACATCCTCTGGGAGGAGAGCTGTGGTCCTCAATTAGGACATGAGGATATTTCCTTGGCCGAGAGGGCTCGAGTTCTATGCCCCATTCGTCGAAAGTGGAGGCCTCTTTGAGAATAGCGTCTCTAGTGGCTATTGAATCCCAGTTTGTAATTGTGGATTCGGGAGCCCTTGTCCCAGGTATGTGGGCACATTTTACTGAATGCAGTTCCGCTGAGGTTAGATGCCTGAGGGATGATATGTGTTGAAATAGTTTTAACAAGTTCCCTCTGTTCAAAATGTCCGCAGGCCCACTAGAGGCATAGTGAGGGATGAATATTAGGCCGACTGAGGAGTTTTCTGCCTTCGGTTGCCCGTCCCCTTTAATACAGGGATGTGAAGGTTCTCCTGGTGGCTGAATTTGGAATGCTAAGCTTTCACATTCTGGATGGCCTGCTTCCTTATGGTCCCAAACGCTGGAGTCCTGGGCACATGATTATGGCCAGTCCTCCCGTGTGTGTAAAGTGGGGTGCTGCGGCTGTGCCCCCATGTGACCTTTTTTTCCGCGGTTGATTTCATGTGTTGGGATATGCTAGGATTTCTTGTGAGGTCCCAATTGTTTGAAGTCCCCCTCAGCAGGTTTTCCTGTGCCTGTTCATCGTCCCTCGTAGATTCGACCATCATTTGCGTGAAGGTTCCTTGAGGAGGGTCGGTTTGAATTGAGGTCGACGTCGAGCTGGCAGAAGGGGGAGGCAAGGTGGAAATAATGTGTGCCCCATCTTGTGCGATTGATGTTTCTGCGCTAGAGAGGAGGCCAGGGGCCGTGGTTTGAACTGCACATCGGCTCAGCAGGTGGTGTGCTCTCTGGTTTTTTATTAGTTTTCCTGGGCTGGCATGGTGTATTGGTGGATTATCAGCCAGGGATCCGAGCGTGGCTGTTGTTTGCGTTGGAGTCAATAGCAAGTCACTTTGTATTCCGTGAGCAGGTTCGTCTGTATTTGGATTTCTTTGGGTGCTCTGAAGGTCTTCCGATATGGGAGGCTGTTCCTTTTTCTGAGTACTAGCCACTATATCCTTTACATCAGAATTGGTGGAGTTCGAGCTGATGCGTAGTTGGGATCTCTTATTAAAAATGGGAAAAAATTTGACCGGCTTTCCTTGTTGTAAGATTGTGCTTGTTCTTGAGCCTGGGCCTGATGTCATCTGGAACCTTTTTTGTAGGCTTTTTCAGTTTCTTTTTGCTCTCCTAGATAAGAGAGGCTCCCCTGAGACATGGGCGTTGGAAGCTTGCTGGGAGCTGAGAGAGGGCTCTTCTGGCGAGTGGGCATTAGGAGCTAGGTGGATGGAGCTTGCAGATGAGTGTAATTTTGTGTGGGAGCTTGAGGTTGCATTGGAGTGGGCATTTGCATCCGTGCATTCGTTATGGCAAGAGGATGCCGGCTGGTGTGCTGGTTCCCCTGTGGGCATTGGGGTACTGGTTGCTGCCTCTCCGTTATCCCTTTGGGTGTTCGCCAGTAGACAATTCTTCTTGACATTGTCTAATAAGGCCCGCAGAATTTCCGGTAGCAAGGTCAATTTGTCCATTAGTTGAGTGCAATAGCAAGGTTGTCCCACTTCCGTCTGATCAAGTGTTATTTCGATCATAGTTAGCCTGTTCCCTAAGACCACTAAGCTTTTTGCTATTGACTGAATGAGGTCGATCTGGAGCTCCATTTTCTGTGACTGCCAGAGCAGAGCTTTGGCTATTGTGTCTTGTTTATAAAAGGAGAAAACCTCCCGGTTGTAACCTGCTGGGCTTCCAAAGCTGACTTGGTCGTTGCTCTCTGCATACAGATGGAGTGGCGAGTGATAATTAGTGGTTGTGACTCGCGTGGTGACTGGCCCTGGTGCTTGGGATAGAGATGCTTCCATTTGTGCATCTATTTGAGCTTCTAAAGTTGTTAAAAATTCCTATGATAGGGCCTCCTGGACAAATTCTGGTGTATTCCGGCGATTCTGCTCCCCTTGTAAGGTTTGTTTCACTGGAAAGGCTAGAGAGACTGGCGGACTTAAGTGAGTAACCAGTCCCTGTGCTGAAGGTCCTGCATGGACTTGCCCTTTTATGGTGTGCGTATTTCCCTCGGCCAGTCTATTTGGCTCACTGACTTGATGGAGTGTAAGGTGGGAATTTGATCTCCTTAGGTCGCCCCCTTTAGGCTGGGCCGGCTCTGGGCTCAATGAGGCTGCCCTATTTGAAGGTTGGGAGCACCTGGTTAATTCCTTCGTACCCTTTTCAAGGGTGTGGTTGCATTTGAGATTAACGGTGGGGTGTGAAGGGTGAATGATTCTTTGAAAATAACTTTGGATTTTCCCCCGTGGAGAAGGGCGCGGAGACGTGACTGGCGGACCTATCTTGGATGGGCTCTTCTTCAGATGATTGTCAGTTTCCATTTTGGGCTCCGTTGTAATTTTCGTTGTTGGTTGAATTTGTAGGTGTACGTAACTAGTACCCGGAGGGTCAGGTGAGGGGCTATCTTGCCCCCCTTCGACTGTGCCTGAGCACTCACTCGTGTGGTCTTTTTGCCCCTTCCTGGCCGTGCTTCTGCCCGGACACCTCTTTTTAACCATCCTTGTTTGGTCTTAGTCTTGGCTGCTAATTCCTAATACCTGATGCCAAAAAGGGGGCCCTTTTTTTTCCCAGGTGTCTTCCCAGGGTGTCTGTATTACAGGTGCCGGCGCAGTTACTTTCGAACTGCCAGTGGGAGATGCAGACTAAATTCTTCAGCCACGCCCAACCCCTATCAGAGGACTCCCCCTCTGGGTGCCAGCTGCTGGCCAGACAGGGCTTGGCCCCCCCCGACTCCCTCGAAGGATGCCCCCCCTAAGGGAAAGGTGAAGGCTGTTGGAATGTTGGACCAGATGGAGGACCGGAGGACCTGGGCTAGGGGGCTACAGCGCTCGGGCTAGAGGGTAGGTATCCACTCTACCCCTCCTTCCTAGGGGCAAGTTTGGCTGCTGAGACTCCTCTAAGTCCGCTACTGAGGCTCCGGGAACTGCTAGCAATGCAGCGTGGCAGGAGGTAGCAGGAGGTGGTGGCAGACACCGAAGCAATGGCTTGATTTTTTTAATAAGTTTCCTAGCAAGTGGGATGAGTGGGGCACTACAGGGGAGGCGCAGGCTGCACCTCGGACTAACCGGGCCACCTCTGCTCCCCCCCTGAGGCTCGCTCTCCGCTGCTGCTGTCTGACAGCGGCCGCACTCGCACACTTACACTCTCGCACTCACCTGTGCTTTATCACTGCTGGACTGGGCTTCCCGCTCTCCTTTCAGGGTGCTCGGCACACCACTTTTGAGTCTCCCCCCCGCCTGGAGCAGTCATGGGGGGGGAAAGCTTGATTGGGAAGAGCCTGGTAGAACTCAGAGCGGCCGCGGTCGAACGGAGCACCCGCGACCGGCTGCACCGGCCCCTCCTCCTTGCGTCAGCATCAGCGTCTGCACACGAGCGTCGGCACACGAGTGTCGGAAGCCAAGACAAACAAGACAGGAAACACGAAATATGGAATGCTCATATGAATCCCGGTTCTTTTGGAGAATGCCATATTTAAAACTGCTTTTCAATTTTATTCTATTATGACACAGAGCATTGGTACAAAGGGCATCAGAACTTGCTTCTGAGATGTGATGAAACGCGATGAAAAGACAAAGTTTACATATTTCAGATCTATCTAAACTGACTTGCGCTTCTGACTGGTCTTCCTGTTGTTAAATCATTGTATCTTCTTGAAATTCACTGAGTGCATGCCTTGGTTAGGATGAATCATGATCTTAGAGTCTAGTATTCAACTGTACATGGCATTTTCCTAAATTCTCTCAGGAGTCTGTAGAAGGCCTGCCAAGACTACGGTCTCCGACCCCTGCAATGTGAATTACCTATGGTTAGAGTGCACTTTGCTTTTCCATTTGCCTGCGGCTACCTGCATGTGACACAGAGGGACAAATTTACAAATTTTGCACGCAACACAGGGCACCAAGCAAAGTTGCTGTGCTGCCTTGCGTGAAATGGAAATAGCTGAAATGTGCATATTCACTATGATATTGCAAATTTTTACTGTCTCCTAGTGCAGGCTCACTCTGTGCTTCCTAGCACCAACGCAGGCAATGCCATGCTACAAGGATGCCTGTGTTATGAACAGGATTGTTTTTCTGCAGGAAGGGACACCTTCCTGCACAAAACAATTCTTAGAATCAATTTCCTCATTCCATGTGTGCTGCAGAATGCATAGAAAGAGGAAGTAACAAGAAGAAATGAAGATATTTCTCCTTCTTACACCTGCTTAGTGATGCATAGCATTTTAACACATTCCCAGGTTCACAAGTCTTCGTAAATCTGGGAGTGCAATATCCTTATCATGTACGCCAGGGGGTACTTTATCCCATATAATACATTGTCACACCATCACCTGTCCCACAGACCTTTAAAACCTTGCTGCGTAGTTCTTTCATATGAAAGAGTGAGCATGTTTGCAAACATGAAGGTACAAATCAAACTTCTAGTACAAAATTAAACACATCAAAAACCTGTTAAATATTTGTTGCAAACATATATGAGAAACAGTTCAATGCAAGTCAGTTAAAAAAACAAAAGCTGCAATAACTAAGAATGTGTAGAAAGAAGGAGAAAAGTTCTGGCTTTTCACTATCTAAGGAGTGCAAAAAATAAACATATTCTCTCTGCTTGGCATTGCAAGCTATTAAAATATAGCAGAAGATAGAAAATGATTAGTTCCATTTTTGTTGCTTTAAACAGCTGCTCCAATGATGCTTTGAGAAAATAAAGTGGTTTCCTGAGACATGATGGAGTCAGTACTTGAAGAGGTGTCATAAGAGATTGGATTTTTCTTCATCTCTTCTCTAAGTCTGTCTGTTTGAAGATAAATAAGCCTGATAAGGTATCGCAAAGAGTTTATCGCAAATAGTTTATTTGAATCAGGTTGGCGAATGAAGATGCCAGATCCTCAGGTACTTGCAATAGCTTTTTTTTAGTGCCACACCAGACATTGTCAGGCAATTTGGTATTGGAGTCATGCAAGAAGTCTCCAAGAATAGTGGAACTGCAAAAACTAGGCACGTTTCTCTGAGCCTCTTCTTGATGCAGAAAATGAACACAGAATACTTTTAACTAGCTTCTCAAAAAGAGTTATACATTCCATGCTCTTGCCATCTGCCTCAGCCTGGATTGCCTTGAAGATACAAGCAAGATGTTTATTTTAGGGTGCATAGAAGCATCCATTCAGGTGTTCTCATCAATGGGTGAGCTAGCAGATTGCATCTGTGCTGTCTCATTCCAAAGATGAGGTGTGGCATCTGGTTCAGTTCTCAACTATGTTTTTACTCAATTCAAGAAAGGGGTCACTGTTCTTAAAGGAAAAAGATAGATAATGGACATACCAGAAGGCGGATAGTCAACAAGACTGTTTCTGGTTGCCCTCACACACCCCTCGGGTGTCATGCTTCATCATTGGGTGGGTGATCCTTGTCGGGACGGCGCTGCAATGCCCTACGGGCCCCCTGAAGGGTCACTTTGGTGGAAATCTTTTGATTTTGGTTGCCGTATGATTAGTGTGAGGGTGTCCTAAAGTAGGTTGATCGGTGCAATATGGTGATAGTGAGCAAAAACTGACTAGGGGCTGTCAGATTCAGGCTTTATTCTGGCAACTCCCCTGTCAGATTTAAAAACGCTGGTGCTACTTATGTGGTCAAATAATGTGCCCAAGTAGCTAGTGGAATAAAGTGCAGTTCAACATGTTTTACGCCTAATGGTAAACAAATTATCCGCATCGCTTCCTCAGGACCGGGTGCAAGGATAGGTTGCCTACCCCACTTAAAAATGACATGTTTGGTCACCCACAAGTGGGTGGTACTTGTTGGTTATGTGATGAAAAGCGGTTGTCCAACATGTTGGTCGGACAGCTATACCCTAACAGTCGGGGCAGAGGACGCGCACTGTTGCGGGGTCTAGTCAATGTTCCCTCAGCGGTGAACCTACCCAGTCCATCTGCTCGCCCGGGTCCTTGACATTCAAAACACAATAATTGATCCTTCTGCTCATTTAACCCCGAAGAATTGCCACTTCTCAATCCAGTGCTCATTTCCTACACCTCACACCAGAACTGCCGTCTTGCATGTATTTCTGTGGTCTCTATGCAGCTTTCATGTCTGCCTTCATCCATGACTATGATCCTGGCATTCTTGCACCCTGGAAAATCAAGTTCTTTTTTTCCTCCATGCCACTACATCTTCAGGCTCAGGCTCAACAGAGCAGGAAATATTGGGGAAACTGGGTTGAGTTTTCCTCCAACAGTCCTCTTTATTGGAACTCAACACATTCCTCTTCTTTTCTAACCTTCACTGTGGAGATTACAAGGTAAACCTCTGATGCTGAAAATTGTTATTCAATTTATTCATGTTTACTTAGCATGGACCTAGCAGCAAGGACAGAGGAGCACTTTATAGAGAACCTCTTGGAGATACAAATCACATAAAGAAGTAAAGAAGGGATTACAGACGGGAAGGGGAACGTAGGATGGAAACAAAGCTTTGAGGGTAGTTGGTCCGAAGTGATGAAAGACTAGACAAGAAAATGCTTTTTGAACAGTTGAGTCTTCAGGTCTTTCCAAAATGAAAGGAAGTTTGAGGTCATTCTGTGGGCATCAGGGATTGAGTTTCTCAGTCTAGGAGCCAGACAGAAGGAGGCTTGATTGGTAGTTTTTAGGTTTCCTTTATTTTGGAATTTGAAGAAGTAGGTCGTTTTTTCTTCCTGTGAATCTTTTGCTGATGAGGCTTATATGTAATTTGTCTTTGAGTTAAGAACGAAGGCCAGCGTGAATGATCTTGTGGGTAATGCAGCCACGTTTGTAGATCCTGCAGACTTCAATAGGCAACCAGCGTAGTTCCTTAAGGATAGTGGTGATATAATATGACTTTTTTTTACATTAGAGACGAGTCGGCCTGCAATATATAGAATTGCATTGATAGGTGCAGTTGATGAGTTCTGTAACCTGGCAAGAGAGTCTTGCCTCTATCAATGTGTGAAAGGATGAGAAAATGAACACCACTCCTGTGATCTGCTGGGGGATTACAGGATTCATTTTCCTTAGGGGGTGTAGTTGGTATGTTACTGATCTGGTTAGCCTTTTGATGTCTTCAGGTAGGTTGAGTTTGGAATCTATGAGAAAGCCAAGGGACTTTGCTTATGGTATTAGAGATGGTGTGATGCCCAATGGGTGAAGGGATTCGGGGCACTTTTGGACTGGTACAGGGGTGTTTGTATGGAGCAGAAGAACTCAATTTTGTTTGGTTTCAGTTTTTGACAGAAAGCAGACATCCATTCAATTAGCTTTTTGAGAGAGAACTTAGGAGTCTGACTGAGGGGCTGGTTATTTTGAGGTATAGTTGAGTCTCATCAGCATATTGGTGTTCAGATATTTTCCTATCATGGACTATTATGCTAGAAACGTATACCTCCTACCTGACAGGGACAATAGTTTAATTGGAGATTTCCTTGATAATACTCCTGATTAACTAACCTTCACTTGTGTACAGATGTTCCAGGTATAATTTATCCTCCATTAGGAAAAAGACCATGCCTCTGCTGTATTTATGATGGAGCTCTGGCATGCGAGCCAGGTTTCTTTGCATAATGTAAAACTGGTTATCGCAAAATACTTCTTATAGGGACTGACCTATACCATAACAAGCATAACCCCTGATGAATTTCCATGAAATCACCTTTGCTGGAATGAAACAGATGTTGGCAAGAAGGCTTTTTATTGAGATGGAATGTGTTTTTAGATGAAAAAAGGCTATTTGGATATAATTCATATGAAGAAGAATTCATTTAGATGACTGAACACAGTACTATGACATAACATGTCGATTAGATTACTACAATTATGGTTTTTATAACAATAATGCGGATCAGGTACTTCCAAAGACTGAACTGTTATGAGTGTGTGTGTTTGGCCCACTGTCTGTAAGCCCTATCAAACTCTAGTTACTCCTCACAAACCCGATTCTCTATTGCACATACGTTTTGTTCATGGAACAAGGCAGGCTTGCTAACCAAGTGTAAGTATCCAGATTGACAGAGATTTGTAGCCAATATTGATGTAATTTGTTGTCTGCCAGTGTCCTATTACATTTGGATGACTTTAATACTTACTTCATTCTTGCAACTCCCTCTAAACCAGGTAGAGCCAACGGGGGGCTGCTTACTTTGTGTTCGCTTTGCTTTCTGGGAAGAATCGGGTGGTTTAACTTGGCTCACCTCATTTTCAACTGTTCAATTTTGATTGTAGGGCAAGGGAATTTTTACTAATTAACTTTTATAACAATAATTTTGATCCCAACAATAATGATATTATCAATCTGCTGAGCAGTGAGTTGGGGAAGCTTTTTAATTTTTTGACCGGCCCGCCTTCAGTAGTTTGTTGGGCGATTTTAATACTTGAAATTGCCATTTCTCTAACAGCAACACGTGTGGTGTTCTAGATACTATCAGTAAGGCTGCTACACATTTCCAGCACACTCCTATAGTGAAGCCTTATGTTATGTTAATAGAACTTGATGTAGCACAGCGACTCCCTCCCAAAGTGGTATCTCGGTGCTCAGCAAAGTCAGGACTAGGCAGCCAGCCAAAATAAATAGGTTTTCAGATGTTTTTTAAAGCTTTTGAAGTCTTTAACAAAATCAAATAGGAAGGGGAAATTTGTTCCAGTGATGAGGGCCAAGTAAGAAAAGGACCGGCTGCCGTATCATGATGTGCAAATACGAAGGGGACACAATAACAGTTTATCTTTAGATCATTTAGATCATTACTTTATATGCCATCTCACGTTGTGATATGCTTTTATGAATCCGAGGGATATTGCACCCAAGTTGTTTCCATTGCTTCGTAGATATGTCTTCTTTAATGTCCACGTGCCATTGTGTTTGGTAGGGATGTGGGTGTGATGAGGTGGAGTGTTGGAGTACCTTATATGTACAAGAGATAAGCCTGCGAGTCCCATTGAAAGACAGGACCAAGGTCTCAAAAGCAGTTAGTTGGTGTGTGGCTCCCTTTGCATTGGGTGGGGCAAGGGCTCAGTGACGCAATTGAAAATACTGTAGCCAAGTGGATTAAAGGAGGCAGAACTCTTGTCGACATTGGTCAAATGTCTTAAAGGATTTGCCCTCAAACAGGTCCCTGAGAGTGCGGCAATCTCCCTCCCTCCAATGGCTGTAAGGGTGCGGTTGCAGCACTGGTGTGAAATCTGGATTATGTGCCAAGTTAGTGTTGGCTGAGGAAAGGGTGGAAAGGCCTTGTTTCAAAGTCACTTTGCCCCATATCCCCAGGACTATTTTTGTAGGGATTGCGTTGTCGGCACTTCGCAGGCTGTTGTGTTTGGGGAGCCAAGCCAGATCCCAGAGGGGCCGACAAGCCACGGCCTAGTCCATATGGAACCAATCCTTGTCGCTTTCCCGAACAACCCACTGTGAGCAGTAGCGTGGGTGGGCTGCCCAATAATATTCAAGGAGGTTAGGGCACCCCAGCACTCCCTGGTCTCGAGGCAGCATCAATACTGTGTTTGAAAAGTGAGGACGTTTCCCACCCCAAATAAAGGAATGTATATCACATTGAAGGCACATTATCTCATTTTGAGGTATTGGAGTAGGCAGGGTTTGTAAGAGGTAGAGAATTTTTGGCAAGAGAGGCATCTTCGCCGCGTTCAAATGACCCAGCCATGCAACCTATAGGGGTTTCCATCGGCGAAGTTCTTCCAAGACGGATTTCCAAAATTCCGGCCTGTTGGCCATTGTCCATGTAGATAAAGTTATTATGAGACATAGGCCCAGATATTTAATTGAGCAAGGAAGGGTGTGAGGGACCGTAACACCGGTAGGTCAGTGGTAGGGATGGTTAAATTTAACGCTTGGGACTTAGACATGTTGATTTTGAAACCTGAGAACTAATAAAATGCACGTAAAATCCATACAAGCACCGGAAGGGATGTCTCGAGCTGGGCAAGAGTCAATAGGAGGTAATTCGCAAGCAAAGTAATTTTATGGGTTCACCCACCAAAGCGTATGCCCTCAATGTTCTTGGTTTGTTGGATAATAACCGCCAAGGATGAATCACTGACATAATATCGAAAGACACAATATCGACCTACCATATTATCGACACATAAATATCGATCACACTAATATCGACATCCTATACTTATTTAAAAAAATACACTAATATCGACACCAAAATATCATCAAACACTTACATCGATATCACTATTATCGAACATAAAAATATTGTTATAAAAATATCGAATATATTTAAAAAGTATAGAAGATGTCAAAATATCGATAACAACAATATAGACAGCAATAATAGTGTCTAAAAAATATATTGACATCTTAAAAACATTTAAAACATACAAAACTTAACCCAAATATTATATATTTATCAATAAACATACACTGCATACAAAATAAATCAAATACAACCTGTTTTAAAATTATAAAAATATATCATCATAAAATATATTATAAACACACTATTAATAACTATATAAATATTAGACTTAAATAAAATGCACATATTATTTAACATCAAATACAATATAATACACATTTAATAGACTAAAACAGTAAAATAAAAAAATGCTATAACTGATTCTTAATTAGCGTTTTCCATATATGGAAAACAACTACCAAAACAATTAAAATAATAAATACCAACCAATGAAAGACACACACTATTAAAATAAACCAATGAAATTAAACAAACTATTAATTAAACACTATATAAAGATAGGAAAATTAATCATTATTTTACAGCTCAAACCAAAAAGAAACAAGAAGGCGAAACTCTGCTGGATTGCTGCCAGAACACAGAACTTCATTAAAGAAAATTCTATTTCCTACTCCAGAAAGTAAGTAAAATGACATTTATAATCTGATACTACTGATAGTCTTCAGAAACAACTATTTATACTGATAAAATAATTAATATATATATTTTTAATTTATATCTCCTCTACAGATAATTCTGAAAACATCCAAACAGTTACAAAACATTGTGAAAAATTGACTTGTAAATAAAATAAGTATTAAATGAAATTAAATTAAAACAATTACCTAAAATACCCACACAAAGGGGCTGATTACGATGGCGGAAGGATCGTCACCGCAAGCCCGGCGGTGGCGATCCTTCCGTCAATTGACAGCAAATTTCCCACTGCCGAATTACGATGGCGGTGGTAATCGCTTTCGGACCACAGAGGTCGCAAAGACCGTCCGCCACGGAACCGCCACAGGCAATCGTTACGATTGCCTGGCGGAGCAGTCAGCATGCTTAAAATGGTGGCGGTGCCTAGCAGGCTCCGTCCGCCGAATTACGAAGCTGGCGGAAGCCAGCCTTTCCGTGGCGGGTAAACCGTCATTGAAAGGCTGGCGGGGATTGGTTTCGGGGACCCGTTGCGGGCCCCCTTGTGTTAGGGAGGTGTTTAGTGCACTGGGGGTACCCATGGTACCCCCCTACATTTCAGTGCACTAAGTGGCAGGCACCGTGTGGTGCCTGCCACGTGGTGCAGTGAAATGCACAACATGCATTTTCAACATTGCGGCTGGTGCTGCCGTCAGCAGCAACCACGCAATGTTAAAATGCAAGATGCGTCCGCCACGGTGGCGGTCGCATCATAATTTGGTGTGCGGAACCGCCGCATGTATTGCGGACGGTCCCGGTTACCACCACGGTGGCGGACGGACTCCAGTAATCAGCCCCAAAGTCCAACTGTATCCCAACTTCCCCCCCCAGTTCGTTCACAATTGAACAAAATTATTAAAATTACTCTCTTTTCTACCAACAGAAATATCAGCAACAAAACAGATATCAAACAGCAAATAAAGTGCATCAGCATTCAAAACGACTTCAAATTCAACATTGTAAGTATATAGATGACAATGTATATATATTAATAAATAAAACATTACAGTATTATTTTTAGCAATTGTCATATACATTTTTCTTAGCATTTGAAACATCACAATGACTGAATGCGCCCAATTCATAACTTCACAAAAAGGATAGTTTTTACTATGTTACATGGGGTATGTTTATACCCAAGAAAAACAAACTGGACTGAAAGTAAACTGGAAATGTAGTAAATACTATTCTAATAAGTGTTATGGGAGGGCTACAACTAAGGAAAGAACTGTTCTGTATGTTAGGGAGCATAACCACCCCCTAACGTCACTGAAATTGAGGTTAGAAATGCTCTAGACGATATAAAAGAAGCTAGCACTAGTTCACAAAAATCTACCACTGAAATACTTAAGGAAATGCTCCCCAAAATACCACAACATGCTACTGGCCAAATGCCCTCAATATCTTCCCTAAAAAGAACTATAGCTAGAACGAAAAAAGCTACTACCACCACCACACCTGCCCCAAAAACATTTGAAGAAGGAGAAATTCCCCCAGAACTGTCAATTACACATAATGAAGAACAATTTCTTCTTTATGATAACAAATAAAAAGATAAAAGAATAATTATGTTTGCAACTGCTAATAATTTAGTAAAACTACAACAGTCTGAAACTTGGATGATGGACGGAACTTTTAAAATATGTCCCAAACCATTCTATCAACTATATACTGTCCATGCACTATACCAAAATACTAACATCCCTTTTCTCTACGCATTATTATCAAATAAGTAAAACTCCACATATATTGAACTACTGTCTAAAATTAAACAAGAAACCAATAATTATTTCCCCAAAAAATAATTATTGATTTTGAGCAGGCAATGATAAATGCAATACTAAAAACCTACCCACACACATCAATTCAGGGTTGCTACTATCATTTTAATCAATGTATTTGGAGACACCTCCAAAAATCCACGCGAAGGGGCCGATTACGATGGCGGTGTTTGGCACATCCGCGGTGCTGGCGGAAAACGTCATTTTCCGCACTCCAGCGGTGGTCCTCGCGTCCGCCGTATTACAATGGTCAAAGATAGCCCATTTCCCGTCCGCCAGGAATTTCCTTCCGCAACGGTGGCGGAGGGAGCCAATAGAGAAAGACCGCCGTGCGGAGTGACGCTACGACCGCCGTACAAATCACGATGCTTCAAACAGCCCATCACAACGCAGCGGAGAAACCAGCCACCAGTAGACGGCGGAAGCACTACTGCGGAGATCGAAACCCGAATCCCGGTCACCTCCACGCGTACCTGACCACTATGGATCCAGCTCTTCAAGCCCTTCCGCTGCTGTACCTGATCCACTACCAGCAATAAGACGCAGGTACATAAAAACACATCTCCGCACACAACCACAACACACAACTCCTGTGCTGAAATACGGTTCCTGTCCACATCAGACACTCTGGTGGAGACAGGAACATATCCCCCAGTGTACTCACACATGTCCTGCCTGCTCAAAATCCACACCTCCGCATCCGGGTCACCCATCAACCGCGAAATCACTGCAATGTCCCAGGCAAGTCACTGCAGCGGTGAAGACGCGGGAAAACCTGTGCACAGTGTAGTAGGCAGGGCTGGCGCCAGGCATGGGCAGTCTGGGCAGCTTCCCAGGGCTCCACCTTCACCCGACCCACATGGTGGGCTGCATCAGTTGGCCACAGCCCACAGCACACTTCCCAAACCCATTTCTGCACATGCTGTGTGCCCCTCCTGTCCCCCCCACAGCACAATTTATCAGCCAGGTGTGGCTCGACCTCGCACCTCACACATCAAAGGGCAAGGTAGATTGACTGGGAATGTGGGGGTGAAGATGAACACCCTGCACAGATGGTCAGGGGCTGGACAACCCTCCTCCTCACACCTGCCTTCCACTCATGTGAATCAGACTGAGTATAATTAAGAAATGTAGACTCACACTGCATATTAACAACCACTGAACTGTTCACACTGCATGTCAAGTCCCTCTGAAAGATCCCACACTGACACCCTGCCACATACTCATACCATAGGTCAGCAGCAATGTTGGACTATAAATGGGCTAGGCCATAGTGGAGTGCACAGTGCTGGAAAACCAGGTAGTGCAAAACACACAAGATGATGGACGGAATGTTGCACATTGGCAAACATTCACCCCCAGTCATAGATCTGGGTTTAATCCATCGTTATTTTGCAAGCAACATAGCATTTGGACATCACATGCAAGTGGAGGAACACTTCACACTACCCTTAGGCTCTCAAATCAGACATGGGTGGCACAGTGATAGCAATAAAACCAAATTGACAACTGTGCAATATCTCTGGGATACAGCAATGCAAGCTATGCATAGGCACAGGAATGATAGGAAGTGTCAGAAGCCACACATTGACCAGCCACACATCTGTGTGAACTTACTTGACATGTGTATGCCACCAGCACAACACACATGGCTCATTGTCACACTCCCTGACTATCAAACCCAAGTAGGACCTTCACACATACCCTCATCTACCCATCTCACACCTGCAACACTCAACACCTGTGAGAAACACACATAAAGGTGCAAATAAGGTCCTGTGAGTTTCCAGACAACCAATCACACACCCTGGTGTGCATCAACAAATGTCAGCCTCACACTCAGGGATGCCTGAACCAATGCTGACCCAAAACCAATAGCCAAACACAAATCTCACAAACAACATCCACAGAAGTCCAACAAGCCCAGCCATGTGCAGGCAAACAGTGGATAGGCAATGTGACCCTAGACAGAACAGGAATACACAACATTGTCACTCTGGACAAATGCACAGACACCATACCCCAACACAAACAAGAATTGAATCTTCAAATGCCAATCATGAACACTAATTGGGATCAATGGGACAAATCAGCTAACATAGACATGGACACCACACCAGTCATCAAGTGAGCATGCTGTCACAGTGTACCACAAGCATGCACATGCACAATCCTGACAAGTGACAGGTCAAACATAGGAGGACATACCACTATTGTGCACTCAAAACAAGCTCATGAACAAGAATCCACATTGCTGCATGTGACATACACACAAGAAATGCACACTACACATGCAACACACATCTGAATGTATCACAATGCACAAACTACTCACAAACAATTTCATGCAAATAGAACATCACACACACATTGCACCTGTCACTAGAAAGAGCCAACACAGGCCAAACACTGCATCCATCTACAACAAAAACACAACAGAGTCACATACCAATCCATCACATAGCAATCTCAGCTGGACATCAGGGGGATGCACACCAGGCAACAAGGCAACATACACTGACAGCACTGCATGCAAACTAAGCAGTCTGTGCACACCAACCAAACCAGTAGCACACATATCTGAGTGCCCCACCATGAACTCCCACAACACAAATCACCACAGCACAGAGATAACATCACACTCAGGAAGGGTAGTAGTACCTCAGCAAACAGACATATAGCTTAGCCATCACCCACAGATGCACAACTCAGGGAAACCCAGATGCAAACAACATGACTAGAGGACGGTGCTGCTCAAACACATGCACTGCACATGAGCAACCATGACTGCAAACAAGTAGAAGAAAATAACACATAACTAATTGTGAAACTGTCCTGAGTGGCACATTGGTCCTGTACACAGATCATCCTCACACAGTATAGTGTCACACTATGAAGTGGTGGGGAGGGTCACACACTGGCAAGGCATGGGGTGGAAGACATGAGATTGAAGTGGTGTGTACATCAGTATTGGACAGGTGAGGAGTGTACAGTCCACAAACTCATAGAGGAGTAACTTACAATGTGTAGGCATCAAAAGCACCTATAGGGGATGGTATGACTCCTCATACCACATACTATACTCGACCCAAAAATGTCAAGTGACAGCAATGCATGAGAAAGCTCACAAATAATGTCAGTGTGGCTGAGCAGGTCAGCACAGTGAGCACAAACTTAAACAAGACCCATGGCTGATCAACAAAACACAACACAGACTTGGCAGTGACACACTCTGCATACTCACAACTGACAGTGACAACAAGTAGGTGTCCCCCAGGAGTGCAAGCACACACCGACACATTGCACAGTGCTCAGCCTACAACTCCTACATCTGCACACAATCTGAAGCACTTGTCTGACAATGTAATCTAACAGGAACACATTACCTGGGTCACACATGTGTGTAGTTGGCATGTGCAGGGGCACATACACATCAACACTACTGACAATGACAGGCCAATCACACTGTATGACTACTCAAGTGCACACATTCAAATTTACCCATGTGACTATGAAGACAGGCCCACACAAGATGACTACACATCAACACTGCTGTGCACACATCAAGAAAGAGCCCACAGATATGACGGACCCTGGCCACCCCGCAAGTAATCCTGTGGATAGCATTCACCTCTGTTCTGGTATTGCATCCTAACATGACATGTGTACAATTTAGCAAACCTTAGCACAGAATGATTAGGAGAAGGGTAGATCATCACAAACAACCATCATTGCACCCTCAAGCCTCAGACTGAAGAAGAACAAAAGTCCCTGTTACCTCCGGAAACCTCTGAAAACGTAAAGCAAGTAATTGCCAATGTGAAAGTGGAATACAGAGCATGTGTCACATGAACCGATACCCATACATAAAACCTTTTATTTAGCAAGGGCATTGACAAAGAAGACAACAGGAGTAACAGTCTTTATTACATAATACCCAGATAGGCATCAAAAGTACAAAACAGCAAGGCCATTGGCCAGTACAAATTAAAAGTATGCACATGTGTGCATGAGAAACTGCACAGGGAATGGGCATCAAAAGTAACAAACAGCAAGGCCATTGGCCAGTCCATATTGTTGTATTCCGCTTTAGGTGTCCGTATATAGATTTTCCTGATACATGTCCTTATATAGGCACAATTCGCATTGCCCTTATATAGGCATAAGATCCCAGTCCTTATTTAGGCATTAGCCATGCTATCCAAATACAGGCATGGTCACCTACATCCGTCCACCCCAACGTCACAACGAGTTCTTAGAAACCGGACCCTTAAGCTCTTGGGAGTTCCCCTAGCACAGGATTATTGATTTCTCCAAGAACTCGTTTATTATGCATGAACCGCTATTCCTTAAGGGTTCATTCCTGACGTCTTCCTCTGCCCGACTTTACGTCAATGCTAACATTCCAAGGCACCTACCAGGTATAAATATACCTTCCCTTGCCCAAGCAAGTAGGAGACCTCGACTTTAGAGGAGCCTGTGTCCCGGCCTGACGCACTGACAAGAGACGCTGTCATCCCTGCTCGCAGAGAATCCAGCTTCCAGTGTTCTGACTCCCTTCGCAGGGTGTTAGAGTTGGAGACCCAGAAAGAGATTCCCACGTCTCTCATTCTCAAGGTATGGAGCTGACTAGAACCTAGAGGGACTCTTGGCATACCAGACTTGGCATACTATAGAATACATCACCTACTTCTTACCTTGCACTACACTTAGGTTAGGTACACTGGGGTAGAACTAGTTAGAGAAGCATCTTATGAGTACTCTCATTTTTAGCTTATGTTATTTATGTATATGAATATATGTGTCATAGCTAAAAGATAATGCTAGCGCAGTATTATTTCTTTCTACTGCTTACGCTGTACATAATATATCTCGCATACTGTCTTATGACAACTCATATCTCTTACACGAGAAACAAGACTGTTCAATACATCCTTTTATTGAAACACCCGTCTATTCTTTCTGTGTAACTCTGAAGAAACTAAGCATGCACGATTAGCTGAGTGAAACTGTTATCTGTTGTTTCCACGATTCTGAGAGTGTTCCAATTCTAAAGGGAAACAAAGTTGTCATGTTTATGCGGTTGCCAGAAACTACTCCCTTCTTGTTTACAAAGAGTTTCTAGTGGCCTCTGAGTTAGCTGGTACAAAGTAATTAAGTTTAATATACTCGATAGGGGCATACTGACCTCAGTCCTATGTCAAACCTATAGGGTATATTATTCCAATGCGCAGAGCCTGTTAGGGAAATAGGAACTACACTACACGGTGCCCAACGTTTGGTAAGGCACTAATTTAACGCTAGATACTGAGTAACTCAGTCGTGCTTTTCTCAGAGACCCCTACTCACATACTCCATAAGACCTCTGGAGTGGGTAGGTTTAAGTATCCGCCAAAGCTGAATAGGACAAAAATCCTATATATTAGCTGTATGGTTTGTTCAACGTTGAAGGATACAGTGTTCCAAAATATTGTGCACCTTATCTTTGTTTCCTTGAAACTTGTTCTGCATTTTTTCAAAAATGTCCCTGAACGGGGATACTAACACCAAGAACGGTGTAGCTGCGGCTGACCAAGTCGTAACAGCTTTTAATTTTACAGGTTTAAATGAAACCGATGAGGGTGTTATACACATCCCTCCAAACTTAAGGAGAGCCATCACTCTAAAACTTATAAAACACAGCCTAACACCAAGAGGTGGTAGAGCAGTTTTCGTGATAAAGGCACACGAATCCTTTCAGACAGAGGTATTCTATTCATGGATTGTATTCCCAGAATCAAATCCAATAACAAAAGTATTTCACTTCTTTAAAGAAGATGAACCACCAGAGGAATATATTCCTTTCGAGGATATTGAAATTCCACTCACATACCAGGAGCATAATCTCTGGTTTAAAGGCGCCCTAAAACATCACAAAAACATTACCAGGCTCGGTCCACTAGGTAGACCAGGAGCAACATGGCCGATTTTAGCCGGCTACACACCTCATCCTGACATCGAAGAAATGCCAGACGAAAAATTACTTACTCAACTACAGAGTTAATAAAAATTTACAGACAATTAGTCCAATATGTCATGCGGACTTTCACAGTCCAACCACCTATAACAATTCCAAATCAAACACCCCAACAGGGGTATACACTAAAAATTACTCCACAGACTTTACACGCAGTCATGGGTAAAATGCCCACAAAACGTGAACAAATTCCATTCTGGATAGCTCAAAAATTACTCAAATCGAAGCAGTATTTCCAAATACTAGCCCTTATGAGAAACACAGAATCCTAACAATCTGTTTACCAATGGGGATCACACCACAACTGGAAGACTGCACCACTTGGGGCACAGTCTTTGCTGCCATCTATACTAAAACACATGGTGTTCCGTCAATTGCTGTAATACCAGATGTCCTGAAACAAATTCAAAACGAATACGGGGCAGAACCTGCTCTGAATTTAGGTATGAAATTACTGAAAAACTTCGACCATGTCTCAACAATAATATTATCTAATATTAAAGGGGAGGCAGCATCAGTGGCGATCCGCCAACGCTTTAGGGAATTTGATGTAACAGAACATCAACATGAACTACCCAGAATAATAGAAAAATCTTATGCAGAATTAGGCAGAGATAGTTTGGGTGGAAAACCTTTGAAGCCAAAACTATCTGAAAGTCCTGAGAAGGACTCTATTAAACAAAATCCTACATCTTCTAAAAAGAAGTGGGAAACTAATAAACAAAATTCAAACGAGACACGTTCTCAATCCCGAGGTAGGTCTCCTCAAAAGGAGCCCTCTGAAAGGCGGTATAACCTCAGGAATAGGGATAATTTAAGAAAACCTGACAGGTATCAAGATACTGATACACGTTCCTCTCATACCTTTCAGATATCGTCACAGACATCAGAAAGAAGAGGACAGTCAGATCACAAAGAAGAACGCGTAAAATCCAAAGACGATAAACACGTTCAGAAAAATAAATCAAAACCTCAATTCACAAAAAAGAAGGTAGCAGGTCTGAAGATCAGACATGCCGAGGATAATGAGAACACAGCTCAAGAACGGAGTATGGGCTCAGACAATGCTGGACAGTGCAGCAGAAGTAACAATAGCTCGCCAGAACCTGAAGGAACTTCTGGAGATAGTGGACTTGAATGAGTACATCACAGTAGAGACTGTAGACACCAGGGTTAGTACTCTCTAACTACATAACTTTCAAGGGGTTATGATATACTTCTAGCAGAAAATGACTGGCCACCAAACTTTGTCAGGGAGTGCCCACATGGCGAGGACATCATTATGCCACCCTTCTCCAACCATATTCCAATTCACCTAAAATATACTTATGCCACGAAATGGGCAGTTGCCCAGGCCCCAGCATTATACAAAAATCATGTAGGATGGGATGAGGACTCACCTCACCACAACATACAGCTACAAAATCAACCTACTGCACAAAGGCAGTACCCAATAAAGCAAGAAGCTAAAAAACAGGTCAGGGAGCTCTTTTAAGCCCCAGCTCCCTTCAGCCCAGTGTTGGTCATTGTAGCCGTTTGCATTCAAACTGGCACTTGAAAATACAGATCACGAATTCCCCACACTTATAGTGTGCGATTCCTTTTACTGTGTTCAGTCATATAATGAATATATACAGAATTGGCTTCAAAATGGATTCAAAGATGCAAAAGGTGGCACAATAAAGCATAAAACGCTTTGGGACCAAGTAGTTCAGTTGAGAAACGAACTACCAAAAGCTCACGTGATACACACGATGAGTCAACGTGATGGCGTTCACGTTACAGGGAATTCATTGGCTGATGAAGCCGCAAAGGGGGCTGTTCAGACGGCTTCCGTAGCTGCGATCACTCGTTCAAAAACGAGAATAGACAGTGAGATATTGTTGGCTGTCAATGCTTCAAGCAAAGGCAGTGGTGCAGCGTTACCAAAGAAATTTCCACTCAAGTACTCTTATGTAATTGATGCGAACAACGTTCCTTTTGCTAGAATCCCTGGAGTGGGGGATAGGGTAATTCCAAACATGGAACGTAGAGCAGCTTTGATTTATGAAGCACATCTGGGAGAGGGTCTGTCACATCAAGGGATCTCCAAAACAATATTAACATTAAAAGAGATGTACTGGTGGCCTGGAATGAATACACAGATTCACATCTTCATCGATGACTGCAGAGACTGCAATAGACAGCGTGGTGCAGAACGCCATCAGACACCAGACTACGAAGTAGCCTGCCCAGTACAGACACCATTGTTAGACAGCATTAGACTATCTACGCGCAGACACCCCTGTTGATTTCAGAAAAAACCATTAGCTTGTGTTTACCTGGACCACTGCGGTCCCTTGCAAAGGGACGGTAACTATAAATATATAATGGTCGCAGTGGATTCGTGCTCAAGGTTCCTATGGATGTGGCCTCAGCGTCGGCTGACGCTCGAACTGTTATAAAAGATTTGCGAGTCTTTATCGGCACATACGCAATTGGCACACTACATTATGACCAGGGCCCTGCGTTTAGCTCTCGGGCTTACAAAGAAGCCATGGCCAGTTTGGGCGTAGCATTGCGGTATTCCTCTCCGTTTCATCCTGAGGGAAATTCTGTTGTGGAAAGGAAAACTGGGACATAAAGCAGTCTATAACAGCTAGAGTATTAGGTTCGGGTGATGGGTGGGTCAAACATCTTTATGGGGTCCAACGCTCATTAAATAATTTGCCAAGAAGTTCTCTAGGGGGGTCACTCCATATGAGGTCCTATTTGGGACAAGAATGTGGGTTCCTGATCTTGAATGCAAAGGCACAGTGGTGGAAAATAAACCCTTTGATATCAAAGATCGTTTGGCTGTTTTACAGGATCTAAATGAACAAAGATCGAAACAAAGCAACGTGTTCCTGAAGCCAACCACCACTGGGGAAAAACCGGCAGTCCCAGCAAGGCCTGTCTGGATCCCAAAAGTTGGGGATCTAGTCAGAGAGAAGATTGCGGACAAGAAGGAATTTGGACCTTCTTACAGACAACCAGTAACTGTCCTAGCCGTCCACGGAACAAGAACGGTACTTCTGCCGCCCTTGCTGGAAAAAAGGAGAAAAGATTTGTGTCAATCGACCTCATCAAACCACACTATGTGGCCAATACTAAATAGTAGGCCTCGTGGACTCCGACCTAGTAGCAGACGCACTCCTCTCGCTACTATACAAGAGGTTCAGACTGAAAGACTCATAACCATCGAGAATTCAGCAGTAAGAGATGAAGGACTAAGCAACAATGCTATGGAACTCATCCCTCTTGAAACTCAAGTAACAGTTCGACCAGATACACCTGTCTACACCAACCTAACACGTGATCAACTGGTTCCAGCGATCTCAACAAATCCTGATGCAATTCCAATAATTGACCGAACTGCTTCTGGCTATTTCATTAACTTTGATACGTTTTCTGAGGATCCAAGTGAGCCTGAAACGACGCCAGCCCTAAAAACTTTCAAACAACAAGTACAAGACTTTTTTCATTTTCTGAAAGAGACTTATCTGGTTTCACCATGGATTGAACTATGGATAATTTCTGGAATATTTTTCTTTCTGCTTTGGCTAGCTTTGGTTATGACTCTTAGTGTGCTTATAAATGGCAGATACATTCATATGGACACTGAAAGTAAAAATGTGAACTTACTTTTAAAAGCACACAAAATAATCCCATCGTGAAGCAAGAGACTTGTCAGCAGTGAACATCACAGCCGTTCCTATACAGGATGCTATAGTTTGGGACAAAACCGATTTCGACATATTCGGCCCGACGGAACTTTTGAAGATTCCACATTTATTTAAAATTTCATTAAGTGACTTTATTACCTCCAGTACCTATTCTGATGGTTGAGACTTTGAGACCTCAGTCCTCCCGCTACTCAAGAAGTCAAATCTGGATCCACAGGATCCCGGGAACTACAGACCCATTTCAAGGATCCCTTTCCAGCAAAAGTACTGGAAAAACTACTGAACAAACAATTGTCAAAATATCTAACCTCCGTAAATGCCCTAGACCACTCACAGTATGGGTTCCGGGAACAACATGGAACTGAAACAGCTCTGATCATGGCAGCGGAAGAACTCAGGAGCGTACTGGATGCTGGAGGGAAGGCTGCCTTGATTCTTTTGGATCTCTCGGCGGCCTTCGACACGGTAAACCATGCTACACTCCTGACCCAACTAGCCGAAGCAGGAGTCCACGAGACGGCACTTAAGCTTCTATCCTCATACTTAACTGATAGAACTTTCTCAGTTAAATTAGGAGATGCCACATCCAAACCTTTTAACTCACCTTGTGGCGTACCTCAGGGTCTTCTTTAAGCCCCACCCTTTTTAATGTATATGTTGCCCCATTAGCGGCTATAATAAGGAACTGTGGTTTCCTACCAGTCTCCTATGCGGACGATACCTAAATTGTGGTAGCAGTCTCAAACAACAAAGATGAGACAGCAGGCAGATTTAGTAACTGCATGAGTCAGATCAATCACTGGATGCAACATAACTGCCTAAAATTGAATGGTGACAAAACCGAGGTTATGTTGCTCGGGACAGATATGAATTTCTGGTCCCCAAAATGGTGGCCAGACAGCCTAGGCGACTGCCCATCCCCAGTGGACAAAGTTAGAAACCTGGGAGTGCTACTGGACAACAAACTATCTTTGAGCGCCCAGACAAACAAACTATCCTTCCACGGTGTGGTACAGCCTCAAAATGATAAAAAAACTATCACCGTTTATTCCCCAAGATTCCTGTAAGACATTAGTAACCGCACTGGTCTTATCCAGGTTGGAATACGGGAATGCCCTGTATGCAGGGTTACAAATTCAACATTTAACAAAATTACAGCGCCTACAGAACGCTGCAGCAAGGCTGTTGCTGGACATTCCCAGATACGAGCCAGTCACCCAAAGACTAGGAGCCCTCCATTGGCTACCTATTGAAAAGAGGATTAAGTTCAAGTCAGTCTGCCTGGCCTACAAAGCCCTTCACGGAGTAGGATCCCACTTCTTAAAAACTCATTTGAAACCATATGAGCCATCCAGGAGCCTGAGATCAAGCCAGGCAAAACTGATTCAGGTTCTTAAATTCAAGCAAGTTAGGTGGGGGGGGGGAGCTTCCTGCTACAGGCAGCTAAGACCTGGAACCTTCTCCCTGTTACAATCAAAAACAGCAGATTGCTACTCTCATTCAGGAAGGAGGTGAAAACCTGGCTGTTTACTTCCTAGTTAGATACCACTCTCCGGCAGACCTAGTCTTTTACATTGATTCAGCGCCAAGACGCCCTTGGGCATTCGTGCGCTTTACAAATTTGCAAATCAAATCAAATCAAATCAAACATAATGTCTGATCTAGAAAGGTCTGCTGCGTTCTCTAACAATGAATACTTAGAGGGTTCATCAGACTACGAACAGCTTTATTGTTATAACCACTATGGTCATCATTTTTTGCATAAATCTGCAACACCTAGAAATGTGTTTATGTTTAACCAATGGGAACATTGTCCTACATCCCCAAGGGGTAGTTCAAAAACGTTTGCAAATAAGTTTCCATATTTTTCAGGGTACAATACATCTGATCCAGAAACATTTTACTATAAGAATGTAAACAAAACAGGACAGAAAATTATGTTAACTATTACAAAACAGATTTATTCTGCAGCCTTTATTACCCAACTGTCTAGACAAGGATTTGACTTTTGGAAAGACACAATCGACACAAAATCTGTCTGAGGTTCTAAAGATTGGCAAGTGCAGGGGATAGAAGCTTTGTTTAGAGCCTGTATCATCCCACAGCAAATAATGTTTTTGAATGACACTGTGCAACAAACGTCTTGCCTTGGTTTAGCCAAGATCAAAGACATGAACACACCTTCTGTACCAACACCTGCAAGTAATAGCACTACACAGGGAGCGGTCACAGTAGACACAATACTACAAAATAACAGATCAGATCCTGATTGGGAAAAATGGTTGCTCTGGCCCACATACACAAACATCTGTCAAGAAAGATTCCTGAATAGAATACAGGGCTTTACTATCCATAGGCCAGACCCACGTTATGTTCAACGACAACATCCGGGGGTAGTAACAACATACAGTGTAGGAAAATTGTGCCTCGACTGGTTACAAAAATCTACACTCGAGGATGTGAAACAACACTTATCTTTACTTAAAGAGGACCAAGAAAACCGCGTCAAAAACGTTTCATATATGCCGGCATTTATGCTGCTTATAATGAAATATGGAAGGTTTCACAGGCAGAGGCCGCAGAAAGAATACGTAAGCTTGATCGTATTAACTTAGAGAAATCTCTCACTGTGGTCGACAATGGGTTAACAACTTTGTCATCCAGAATTTATTCACTGGACAACATTGTATCCTCTGCTATTGACATACTGGAACAAGATTTAGCCATGTTACAACAAGGCCAATCTCAGTTACGTTCTATTATGTTATTAGGCTGGACCCTGCAATCCTTGCGTGCAGGCTATGTGCCTTGGCGTTTTATCAACACGTCTGTTTTCAGAATACAATCTCACGGATAAACAGGTCGAACTGGCACAAAGGGGAGCAAAGTATACAGTGCTGAGCATTGAAAAACTGGAAAAATTACCATTTACGGTAGCAGAAAAACCAGCTACAGAATGGCTTATCCATGGCAAAATAACTCTGCCTGTCACTACTTTTCATTTTCAGCATTGCCTCAAACAAATGCAAGCAGGCAAATATGAAAGGTTGGGTAAAGAATACATTAAGACATCCTGGGATTTACCTTACGAATACAGATGTTGGAGTGGGGATCGTGAAGTGTTTCTAAGCGGTACACACTGTGAAAATGCACTGAGCGGATCTCTCATATGTCAGGACATTTCTTTACACGGGGCTTGAAATGGTTCTGTGGCAAACTTGTCCTGCCACCTGCAGGGTACACCAGCTGCTGTGATTAATCCAACGTTTGGCCAACTTTCTAACGGGAGTTACCTCATGTTGAATGATCAGAGTTGCTGTGGCATGTTGCCAGGAATCCCATATCTGGTAACGGTTAGCTCCAGGCTTACTTGTTGTATGCAAGTATTGTTCCCCAAATAGACACAGTCAGGGAGTCGCCTCTATGGCCTTCATTGAATGTTTCTTTTATACGTTTTGATACTTTAAGCAGAATGAAAGCCATGCTTTTACAACAAACCGTGCCTTTGACCTCGGCCAAAGAAATCTATGATCTACAAATTGCAAGGACTTCGGCTGAGATACAGGCTCTAATTCATACAAACTGCCCTATACATTTCGTAGAAATGATGGGACGTATCTTAAACATGTCTGATACGAGCGGGATTGTACATGTATTTAATACCATCTGCTCAGGACTGTTAACACCTTTTCAGGCAGTCCTCGGAATCATTCCAAACTACGGGAACTTAATACAACATGGTTTCTGTCATTTAGACCAATCTGGCAAGATTGCATCTTACCTGTTCTACGCTTCCTGCTTTGCGGTGAAGAATGCATGCTAGACATCTGTCTAACACTCCCATCAGTCATGCCAATGGATATCGATACTCTGCTGGACCCGATAACGGCCCATGCTCTGTGTTGTCCCCAGTGGCTACCAATCCTGATGACGGCATTCGTTGAGATCTTACAGACGCTTCCTGTTGCTGCTGAGGTACGAGATGGATCAACAGGCACACAGGTAACAACGGACGCGAACATTGCTGCAGCATCCTATGCTGAAGGCGATGCTTCACATCTCTGTGCAGTTAACCTTCTAAACGAGGTGTTCCAACTGTCACCGACATAGGCAGACAATCTTTTGTCTACAGGAATAGATGATTTCATGTTTACACCAGACCCATACACTGACTTTGATTCGGCTCACAGTGTACCGGGGAAGCAATGAATTTGGCCTCCATATTTTCAAAACAGAACAAAACTTGGAACTCTTCCTAAAAATTGATTTTTTTTTTCCATTTGAAAATACATGGCAATTCAATCTGCTTACAGTAGAACTATTCATATAGAACGGACTTCTTTGAATACTTCCAGGGACACATTGTCACCTTATTTACCACAATTTCATTTAGCACCATGATATGAAATGGCTTTGATTTTTTGAATACTTGTCAACCATTTCGTCATATGTATATATTTCTGTTTTATCATTCATGTTGCATTTATTTCCAATATATGCTTAGAATGAAAAAATGCTTTAAAATGTACAGTACCTATTGCATTACTTGTTTTTTTTTAAACTTCTTTTAGTATGCTTTTAGAAATGTTTTTAGCAACATGTGGTACTCAGTTTAATGTTTAGCATTTAATGTTTAAGCATTTAGTATTATCGTTCATTCGAAAGTGGAGTGGGTGTTGTATTCCGCTTTAGGTGTCCGTATATAGGTTTTCCTGATACATGTCCTTATACAGGCACAATTCGCATTGCCCTTATATAGGCATAAGATCCCAGTCCTTATTTAGGCATTAGCCATGCTATCCAAATACAGGCATGGCCACCTACATCCGTCCACCCCAACATCACAACGAGTTCTTAGAAACCGGATCCTTAAGCTCTTGGGAGTTCCCCTAGCACAGGATTATTGATTTCTCCAAGAACTCATTTATTATGCATGAACCGCTATTCCTTAAGGGTTCATTCCTGACGCCTTCCTCTGCCCGACTTTACGTCAATGCTAACATTCCAAGGCACCTACCAGGTATAAATATACCTTCCCTTGCCCAAGCAAGTAGGAGGAGACCTCGACTTTAGAGGAGCCCGTGTCCCGGCCTGACGCACCTTCAAGAGACGCTGTCATCCCTGCTCGCAGAGAATCCAGCTTCCAGTGTTCTGACTCCCTTCGCGGGGTGTTAGAGTTCGAGACCCGGAAAGAGATTCCCACCTCTCTCATTCTCAAGGTATGGAGCTGACTAGAACCTAGAGGGACTCTTGGCACACCAGACTTGGCATACCAGACTTGGCATACTATAGCAAACCATACTATAGAATACATCACCTACTTCTTAACTTGCACTACACTTAGGTTAGGTACACTGGGGTAGAACTAGTTAGAGAAGCATCTTATGAGTACTCGCATTTTTAGCTTATGTTATTTATGTATATGAATATATGTGTCATAGCTAAATGATAATGCTAGCGCAGTATTATTTCTTTCTACTGCTTACGCTGTACATAATATATCTTGCATACTGTCTTATGATTGTAACAGCTCATATCTCTTACAAGATTAGCTGAGTGGAACTGTTATCTGTTGTTTCCACGATTCTGAGAGTGTTCCGATTCTAAAGGGAAACAAAGTTGTCATGTTTATGCGGTTGCCAGAAACTACTCCCTTCTTGTTTACAAGGAGTTTCTAGTGGCCTCCGAGTTAGCTGGTACAGTAATTAAGTTTAATATACACGATAGGGGCATACTGACCTCAGTCCTTTGTCAAACCTATAGGGTATATTATTCCAATGCGCAGAGCCTATTAGGGAAATAGGAACTACACTACAATAGTTCCGGTCCGCACATGTTTGCATGAGAAACTGCACAGGGAATGGGCATCAAAAGTAACAAACAGCAAGGCCATTGGCCAGTCCATAGTTCCGGTCCGCACATGTGTGCATGAGAAACTGCACAGGGAATGGGTGACACCGTCCACTGCCATGGGAATCACCACAGCTCAGGGGCTACAAATGGGCAGTCCAGGCACCGCTGTGTGATAAATGGTGTGGGGAGGGGCACTTGGCTTCAACTTTGGCTTGAAGTTGAACTGGGAGGTGGCTGATTGTCGGGACCAGTTGGAGGACTGGACCTGGGAGAGAGAGAACCGGCTGAGGTAGAGGCATCAGTGGCTGTGGGAGCCTGAGGGCTGCTTGGACCGGGTGGAGTGGTTGCACGGGGAGGTGGAGACATGCTTCCGGGAGACACAGTGTGTGAGGGTGAATGTTGAGGGCTGGGTCTCAACTTCTTGGGGATTCGATTGCCCACAAGTGTCTTGGCCGGAGTGGGAAGTGTGGTGGTCACAACCGCCTCACTCTCCACCAAAGGTGTATCAGGTGCAGGTGGTTCTCCCTGTGGGGATTTGCTGGATCTGGTTGTATGCTTGGGGTGGCCTTGCCTCTTCCCCTGCATCCCTTGTTGTCCAGGTGAACCCCCCACTTTGCTCTCGTGTCCCAGCTTCACAGGGGTGTGGGTGGGAGTTGACGTTGTGGGTGAATCTGCCTTAGAAATGTGTTTGTGCTTAGTCGTTGCAGGCACCATGTTCACAGCAGACAGGGCAAGTGTTTGTTTGTCTTTGGGAGCAGGTGTGGGGATGGGAGTGCTCTTGGATGGGGGTGATTTTGATGAATGTGATGTTGATGTTGATACCTGCTTCTTGGCCTGATGCCCATGAGTGTCACATGATGGGCTTTTGGTTTTGCGCTCCTGTGTGCCTGTTTTGTGTGTTGGGGATGGTGTCTGTGGTCTGATCCGCTTGGAGTGCTGCTGTTGTGTGCTGCGTGTGGAGGACTTGGTGCCTGAGGGCTCTGGCATGTGGGCACTCTCGTCAGGTGGTGCCACTGGCAGGGTTGTTGCTGAAGGGACAGGAGCCGGACTTGGAGCAACAACCTCGGAGAGCCTATCTGACTGCTTTGACACCAACAGTTAAGGTGATGCCGGCCCTGCATTTCTTTGCAACTGGTTCGTTCCAGTACACGGTGGCCCTCGCCGGTGGGATGTCTTAAGCGATGTTCAGCATGGTGCTACATGATGTTCTGTCCGCAATGATGACATACAAGGACCGCTACATCCATTTTGTAAGGAGACATGAATTGGCAGCTGTGAAGGGTGATTTTTATGTCCTTGGCCACATACCTAATGTGGTTGGCGCCACATGTTGCCCTGGTTCCACCACAGGCACGTGAGCACATATACAGGAACAGGAAGCATTTCCATTCCATTAATGTGCAAGTGGTATGCCAAGCAGATATGATTATCTCCCATGTCTGTGCCAGATTTCCCAGATCAGCCCATGACTCCTACATACTGCGTAACAGCATCATCCCACAACTGATGGCAAACCTGCATTAGGAGCGAGCGTGGCTTGTTGGTGAGTACGCCGAGTCAAGTAGTGTGCTGTATGTGTGACATGCTGTTCTCAGCTACTGTTTCTATCAGTAAATTGCTCTCTGTATGTGACATCAAGGTGACTCTGCATATCCCAACCGGCCTTGGTTGCTGAGCCCACTGAGGAATCCAAGGACCCCGGGTGAAGGACGCTATAATGATACACATGGGAGGACACGTCGTGTGGTGGAGCGTACTTTTGGCCTTCTGAAGTCTACAGTGACCGCTGAATGGCTGCCGTCACTGTGGAGGACAAAGACTGGACAGTTCGGTGTAGGCCACCCATGTCAGAATGAATCCCCTCCATGAAGGCAACTACCTGTGCCAACTTCTTGTCATGATCCTGGAAGGCATTCAGGAGAGCAGTCTGACCCACACACAGCTGGCCCAAAAGGTCCACCGCCTCCACACTGAGGGCAGCAGGGGAGAAAGGGGCAGCAGTGCCTGGAGGGAAGGAGACTCTACCCTTCATAGGGCTGCGGGCACGGACAGCACTTGTGGGAGCAACTGGGAGGGTGGGCACTGGATGATGTGTGGTGGAAGAAGAGGCAGATTTGGAACTTCCTGTTCCCGCCAATATCGAGGAGTCACCGCTGGAGTCTGAAAATGTAGAGGTTGGTGTTTCTGGGTGGGAATCATCCAGGGCACTCCTGTCCCCCTCCGAGGCGCTGGTCACATCAGTGTCAGTGAGCTCATGTGTAGCAGTCGTGCCAGAAGCTTCCCCACTGGTGTCGGTCCCCCGTCCTTCCGTGCCCTCGGTAGATGCTGCAAGAGACAGAGACATAGGTTCAGTATAGTGCCATACTCACAAACATCATATGCAAGCAAAGCACAAAACTTGAAAATGATACTCTCATGTTGGCCTCCTCCATGTACAGTCAGCATGTGCAACATTTATGCAATCATCAGAAGATGCATGGAAACATGCCTAGTTGATAGTAATGCCCCATGTGGCATTGACACAGCCAAATAGCTGGCCCGTGCCTCCTTGTACCCTAACATACTATTCTCTGTAAGCATACCTACGTGCCTGTAGGTGAGATAGGTATACATCTAAACATGTTGTCTCTGTCACATATGGAGTCACTTTAAGGGAACACCACAGATACACACTCCCAAATGTTCTTTTGCAATGGCCACAAGCTCCTGATATCCACCATGTTGTGCTTTGAAGCACAACTACAGTTGCACATTGGTGTCAGCTGTGTAGTTGTCACAAATCATATGTTGTGCACAGCACACATCTATAAATGCACACTAACATGATGCTCACTGCTGTTCACTGCCAGGTGATGTCTATGACACTCATACTGCAGCATATGTCACAAGGCCACATCTCATCTGTCAATGACAAGGCTCATGGTTTTAAACACATGAGAAACCACATGTCGTACAAATGCATATCAGCTGCACTCAACACAGAGGCCACTTAGAAGCCATTGCATTACACTGGAGACATCACAGAGCTTCCCACTGGCTTGCGTTTGGGATTCATGCAGTCACTCACACTCAAAGTCACACTTAGCTGAATACTCACCCCCAACTTGCTGCTGATGGGCCCTCAAGTGTCCATTCAGCCCTGGCTGTGTCACTGCCAAGATGCAGGCCATTAGTGGTGTCATGCTCCTGCGCGCCAACCTGCCACTCCGAGGGAGCACCCCCAGCATCATCTCTGCCACGTTTTTGCTCAGTCGGCAGATGTCACCTCTTGTGAGGTGAGTGTGCCGTCGGTTGGAGACACCCAGAGCCCGCACCTTGCGTGCAATGGCCCTCCATATCGCCTTATGCTGGTGGACCTTAAGCTGCAGGCATAGGAGACAAGAAGAGGAAGTTTCAGGGACACTGTTTTATGTACCACTGTGTGTCAGTACAGGGGCATGAAAATACATAGCACACTAATGCATAAATGTTGAGCAGAGGCCATACAGCATGACACATAGTACACTTGCATCGGATAATCCCATAGAAATGTATACATGTATGATGATGGACACAGTACATGGCCATCTCATACACATGCAGAGTGCCAGCACAGCAACCAATGTGAAAATGACCCTCATCTGTGATGCAGTATGTGAGTGAGCATGACATACAATACATTGGGAATGATGTGTCGGGGCTGACTCACTGTGTCATAACACCACACACCCCTCAATGTCCTTGACCAGTGAATGGCTACATGTGTCATGGTGGTCACGTTTAGGGCCATGATCTGACATTCTCACACTCTTCTCACAAGGTGGAGGCCTGTCTTGTGCAATACTCAGGCATAAGATAGCTCATTGAGAAATAGGGTGGTGGACAACACATATGTTTCACTCAATACATTTAGTGATGTGTCCTTGTAACATTGGGCAGTTTCTGTGCAGGCCAGAGGGACTCACACTGAGGTTAAACGTGGGCCATTAGAGAAATCACATGCATGTACAATATGAGAGGGGAAACAGTGCCTACACATGTGAGACTGAACACATAATGTAATCAATAGAAGGATGACATCTCCAAATTACATTTATCTGATGTGTCATAGGTGACCTACCACCAAGAGTGTTACACACAGGCATTGTACTCTCGTGCATTATGCACACATCACCATAGTTGCAATTTGAGAACTGCACACACATCATTCAGTACCCTCTGGACAAAATACATTTGTAATGTCACAAATGAGCATGTGAAGCCTTAATGGACTATGACATCACATAGCACAGGCAATGTTTGTTCAGACTTCGACTGACTCAAACCAGTAGTGTAACTGTATGGCTGCAAAATACACTGCATGTCACTCCCATCGTTCAATGCAGTCTCGGATCTGTGGAAATAAGGCTACACACCCCGTTGACATGAAGTCAGCATGCTAGGCAGTGTATCACACATTTACATTAACCAGTCTCAGATCAACGTTTGTTGTTTTTTGCAGAAGAAGGGCTGTAGAAGTGTCCATGTTGCCATCCTCCCCACATACTCAAATGCAATTCTTAATAGGCCATGTATGGAGCTGGCTATAGGAAAAATATGGATGCATGCACATTGACTTGCACTCACAGGCACATACTACTGCAGAGCAACATCATGTGAGCATTCTGAGCACTCTCAAACCTTTATTCAGTAACACTTACCAGTACATCTGGCGCACCATAGAGCCTCCCATACTGTGCAAGGACCTCGTCCACTAGGACCTCCAGCTCCTCTGTGGTGAAGGGACGGGCCCTGATGTTCCCAGTTCTCACCATCACTGGGTCCAGAATACAGGAACAGCAGCAGTTGGTGGTGAAGAATGGCAGGCAGCAGTGTCTGAATGCAAGTGAAATGTGTGGCTCTCTCACAGAGATTTATAGCCCCCTGGGGTTGTTTCAGTGGTACTCAGCTGCTGCAATTGGTCTGCCTGGTTAGCATTTTTCAATTGTATCCAATAACCGGGACCGCGGAAGCGGAGCACGCCTACCGCGAGTTTAAAAATTGTATTTCACTACCGCGATCGCGGTTCCCATTGCTTGCATTGTCATTGGCATTGGCGGTGTCACACCGCGGGGGCCAGGCAGTCGCTACCGCAATCCTGCATCTTTCAATTGTGGCCAATGCCCGGGCCCGCGGTAGCAGAGCACGTCTACCGCAAGTTTCAAAATTGTATTTCACTACCGCGATCGCGGTTCCCATTGGCTGCATTGTCATTGGCATTGGCGGTGTCACATCGCGGGGGCCAGGCGGTCGCTACAGCAATCCTGCATCTTTCAATAGTGGCCAATGCCCGGGCCCGTGGTAGCGGAGCACATCTACTGCGAGTTTCAAAATTGTATTTCACTACCGCGATCGCGGTTCCCATTGGCTGCATTGTCATTGGCGGTGCCACACCGCGGGGGCCAGGCGGTCCCTACCGCAATCCTGCATCTTTCAATTGCGGCCAATGACCGTGATCGCGGTGGCGGAGCACGCATACCACACCTATGGACACAATATGCTCTAGCAATGGCAATAGCCAATTTTAATCATTGAACACCATACATTCACAATGTATTACAGCACCTGTTTGCAAAAGTTAATGGTAGTGTGACATTCAACTCACTGATGCCTACACATGCCATGTCAGTGCACATGATTGCATGCATTGGCATGTACTTCCTCACATGTAACCTATGATATTTGTGTGCCAGTACACAGATTTGGTGTGTAATGGAGTCTCATATTTGTGAACATCTCAATGTGTGACATGGCTAATCAACACACAGTAATGATGGACTGAGCACATAATGTGCCTATTTCACTGTGCACATTGCTGTATTGATTTTGGTAGTTGATCAGCTTACACACACTGTGCTCATTCTGTAGAAAATGTGTCCTCTGTGCAACTTAAGCAAGAAGGTGTGGCAGGTACAGCAGCTACGTAGAAGTCAGCAGTGTTGCTGTTTCCAACATGTGCTGTGTCACCTACACCCAGGGCTGGTGACACAAGATGTCGGAGTGTACCATTTACCATTCACATAGTCAGAATCTGTTTTGGAGGTAGTCAGTATGTACATACTGACCACATGTACGACTACATGAGATCAAGGTGTCTCTGCATGTGACTTGTGCATTAAGCTGTTGTTACAGTCCAGTCATTGTAGGCGCTGCGTCAGTCAAGATGTAAGATGTTTGGCACAACTCATAGGGGAATTAAATTGACATGTGTCCCCTTTCATTGAATGTAGGAGACGACCAAATGTGCATCATCCGTTCCCAGTGCTGGCGAACATGGAGGATGAGGACATCATAAGAAAATTCTGTCTGGATCGCCTTACCCTTCAAGACCTTTGTGGTCAGTTGGAGCCCCATCTGAGGCCTCGCAGAGCCTATCTGACTGCTTTGACACCAACAGTTAAGGTGATGCCGGCCCTGCATTTCTTTGCAACTGGTTCGTTCCAGTACACGGTGGCCCTCGCCGGTGGGATATCTTAAGCGATGTTCAGCACGGTGCTACATGATGTTCTGTCCGCAATGATGACATACAAGGACCGCTTCATCCATTTTCCAAGGAGACATGAATTGGCAGCTGTGAAGGGTGATTTTTATGTCCTTGGCCACATACCTAATGTGGTTGGCGCCATTGACTGCACACATGTTGCCCTGGTTCCACCACAGGCACGTGAGCACATATACAGGAACAGGAAGCATTTCCATTCCATTAATGTGCAAGTGGTATGCCAAGCAGATATGATTATCTCCCATGTCTGTGCCACATTTCCCAGATCAGCCCATGACTCCTACATACTGCGTAACAGCATCATCCCACAACTGATGGCAAACCTGCATTAGGAGCGAGCGTGGCTTGTTGGTGAGTACGCCGAGTCAAGTAGTGTGCTGTATGTGTGACATGCTGTTCTCAGCTACTGTTTCTATCAGTAAATTGCTCTCTGTATGTCACATCTAGGTGACTCTGCATATCCCAACCGGCCTTGGTTGCTGAGCCCACTGAGGAATCCAAGGACCCCGGGTGAAGGACGCTATAATGATACACATGGGAGGACACATCGTGTGGTGGAGCGTACTTTTGGCCTTCTGAAGTCTAGATTCCGGTGTCTGGAGCAGAGCGGAGGTGCACTACTCTACTCTCCCCAAAAGGTGTGTCAGATCGTAGTTGCATGCTGCATGCCCCACAACCTGGCCTTGCGCAAGGAGATCCCCCTGCTCCTGGACGATGATGAGCAGCAGATGACCCCCCCCTGCAAACCCACACATGCCCAGTGATGACGATAGTGGAGAAGAGGAAGGTGTTGACTTGCGTCAACAGCTTATCGACAACTACTTCCCTTGAGTGTAAGTGACATTGTACAACAGTGACATTGTCTGTTGGCTTTGATGGTAGTGGCAAGGCATAAATGATCTTTTTGACTGCTGGCTGTTGCTGGCTCTGGGCTAATGGCTGATGTGTGTGGCACAGGGTATTTTTTTCCAGGTACCTCATGTCTATGTTGATGTTGTTGCTCATTGTTATGTGTGCTGGTTTTTGTATGTTGATGACTAGTGTTGTGTTTTAGCTGTAATGGCATCACCTGACAAGTAAATGTCATTCTCTTGTGTCTTTCTAGGTCCCTTCACCCTCTCAATGCCTCGTCACAATCAGAGCTTGTGGTACTTAGGAATCTGAGTTGACATTGTACATACTGTGATAAACATAGAGCTGACACAAAGACATAGGTGTGTAAAGAATGTTTATTTACAATGAGTATTTGTGACAGAGAAGTGATTATTTACAAAATTGTGCCAAGTTAATTTATGAGTTGTCAGTGATGGTAAATGAGAAAAATAGAGTAGTCACCACATTGATGTAGTCACACAGTCCAACAGACTCCTGACATCAACATGGCAATGTGGGTAAGGATAGTTAACAAAGTCAATGTCAAGGGGAACACAGGTGCCATCATGGCTGGCTCAGCGAATTGCGTTTGGATGGTGCATGGCCACGTGATCCTCCCCTGGTGTTTCTCGGATGGCCCCTCGTGCGTTTGGCAGGGGGCCCTCTGCTGCAGGCTCAGCGGTGTCTGAGGAGTCATTTTGTTGCAGCTCACCCCTCTCTGTGGCCGCAGCTGAGGTGGTGGGTGTATCAGCATGCGGGCCACTGGAGGTGGGTTGAGCTGTCATTTGGTCTGCATGTCTGTCCCTCAGAACACCCACAAGCTGGCCCATGAGGTCCACAAGTTGGCCCATACGTGTGTCCATGGACCTCAGCAGCAGGCGGAGCTCACGCACTTCTTCCACAACCTGGCCCATCTGTCCCTGGTTCTGTTCATATGCCCCAAGGACTCTTGCGACAGTGGCCAGGGCTTCGGTCTCAGTGTCCTCCTGTATTTGTCCCCCAGTTACCCTCCCACCTGCCCTGCTGACACGGACCTGTGGCGTTGGCACTGGACTTACCCGCACACTCCCCCTGGCATCCTCTGATTGTGTTGTGGTGTTGGTAACCACTGAGGCAGGGAGAGTGTTGCAGGCAGCAGTGGTGATGGTGGAGGCCACACAGGTCGTTGTAGCAGGGGTCAGCGCTGTTGTTGTTGCTGTGGTGGTGGTGGGGACAATGAGGGCCTGAGACGTGGTGCGCCCTGGCAGTCCGGAGGGGCCAGGTTGTTGCTCCTCATCCGAGAAACGTAGGAGTCTGCATCCGAGAGTTCATGTTCCGGGGGAGACAGGCTCTGCAGGTTGGTGGTGTTTTCTGCTGCAGTTGCTTGTGGATCTCCTGTTGAACAGAGGTTAAATGGTCATTGAAGTGCACTTCACAAGCTTGGTGTTAGACATTTGGATGTTACATTTGATACACCAAACACTTTACATTGCAATCACTTGGTATGGCAGCAAAATACTGAGCATCATGACATGATGTTGAGGTACATACATTGCTTGTCCATGGTGTGACATGTAAATTGAAACCATGTGCCACGTACAGATTGTGTGATTACAAGGACATGTCATCATCTAACAACTTGCGGCACATCAACTTTATGTAATGCGTCTTTTTTGTTTGCTCTTCATGGAAACAATTTCAGCTAAGCAAGAACTAGCCATTGGAATGTTATACATACCCTTTTCATATAATGTACTTTACTTTGTTTGTCAGATTGACCATGCATGTTTTGTGTTCATATGGGCCTTCATGCTCTGACACCATGGCACTTACACTGCATTCTGTGCTGTGCATGATTGTGCCATGAATTACTTTCACATGTGACTTGGTGAGTCAAAGTTTAATTTCTGTGACAGTTACGTGCGCTTAGCTGTCTGCACACTGGATGTGACTTTTGGATCTATGCCAAGTTGGCTGACATGTGAGTGCTGGTGTGGTCATCTGGCTCCATGTTTTTTTAGAAGGATGGCAGGGTGCATGCACTGACTACCTACCTGTTCGGTGACACAGTGGAGGGAAATGGCTGCCACCCCTCCCTGTTAAGATGGCTACCTACCTGTAAGTTTGATGAGTGCAATGAAATGGCTGCCACATGGTTAGGGGGGTGCTCCATCCTGCTCAGCTGTGGGACAAGGGGGCCTGGTGGGAGTTGTAGTGCAGGCTTCCCACCCACAAACACCCCTCCCTGTTCAGAAGGTTACCTACATGTTAGGCGAAGGTGAGCAATGCAATGGCTGCTACATGGTTCTGGGTGGGGGGAGTGTTCCATCCTGCTCAGGGGTGAGACAAGAGAGCATGAGAAGGCTGACTACCTGTAAGTTTAAGGAGAGCAATGAGTTGGCTGCCACATGGTTCTGGGTGTGGGGAGTGTACCATCCTGCTCAGCTGTGGGACAAGGGGGCCTGGTGGGAGTTGTAGTGCTGGCTTCCCACACACAAACACCCCTCCCTGTTAAAATGGCTACCTACCTGTTAGGTGAAGGTGAGCAATGCAATGGCTGCCACATGGTCGTGGGTGTGGGGAGTGTACCATCCTGCTCAGCTGTGGGACAAGGGGACCTGGTCAGAGTTGTAGTGCTGGCTTCCCACCCACAAACACCCCTCCCTGTTAAGATGGCTACCTACGTGTTAGGTGGAGGTGAGCAATGCAATGGCTGTGGGTGTGGGGAGTATACCATCCTGCTCAGCTGTGGGACAAGGGGGCCTGGTGGGTGTTGTAGTGCTGGCTTCCCACCCACAAACACCCCTCCCTGTTAAGATGGCTACCTACCTGTTAGGTGAAGGTGAGCAATGCAATGACTGCCACATGGTTCTGGGTGGGGGGAGTGTTCCATCCTGCTCAGGGGTGAGACAAGAGAGCATGAGAAGGCTGACTACCTGTACGTTTTAGGAGAGCAATGAGATGGCTGCCACATGGTTCTGGGTGTGGGGAGTGTATGTAAGAAAGTGGCTCTGTATATACTGAACCAATGTAAGGTTCAGTGTGCACAGAGTCCACAGTCCCCAGAGGTTTGGCAGAGGCTAAAGTTAGATATAACCTTACTCTCTAAAGTGGTAGCTTGGTCGAGCAGTAAGACAGTATCAGAGGACAGTGTAAAGCATTTGTTGTACACACTCAGTCAGCAAATGGTCTCACACACTCAAGAACTGAACTCTAGGCCAATTGTTTTGTATATAAAAATATATTGTTGTTTTATTTTAGAACCACAAGTAGGTATCAAAATACTTTCTCAGGATGAGATGCTTTAGTTATATACTTTCAATTTACAATAGACTTGCAAAGGCAATTGTTACAGTTGTTGCAATAGGCAACACAATTTCAACACAATGTTAACATTGAGCTCAATGGAGAGTTTTAAGTAAATGCGATATAAATTACTTTACGTATGATTTTCTTACTCAGGGCTGGATCCTGGATTCAGCCCTGGTGCATTTCCTGTAAACAGTTGAAAGAAATCGTTTTTGTTACACAGGCGATTTTTAAGGAATATTTGTTTGTTTCAAAAATCGACACAAGAATTTCTGGAGAAAACCAGGCAATGTTATCCTATGGAGGAAAATCAAGTTATCGGTAAGTACAGTTGTAATTACTTTTCAAGGTCAGTGCTGGGCACCAAGATCCAGCACTGGGATCTCTCCTGATAACAGGTGAGTAATTTCGTTTTTGTTGATCGGACGATTTTTAGTGATTATTTTAAAGTTTCAAAACTCAACACTTAGAAGAAATTTCAAGTGAAACCAGTCAATGTTACCCTATGGAGAAAATGTAGGTTATTGGCTTTCAGGTAAGTCTCGACTGGCAGAGTTAAGGTCTGGGCATAGACTCAGGGGTCTCCCAGGGTCATGTAGGTACAGTTGGTACACCCTCAGCGGCACAGGGGCGGCCGGGTGCAGAGTGAGTTAGGCCCAATGTTAGCCTATGGCGGCCAGGGGGGCCCTTGGTTGGTGGCTACTGGCAGGCAGGCCACTCGGCTGTGGGAGCAAAGCTCCTGGTCACTTACTCAGGGCAAGTGGGGAAGTCGAACAGGGTAGTTGGTGCACCCTCAGCGGCACTGGGGCGGCCGGGTGCAGTGGGCTTTTGGGCCGTCGGGCGCCCAATGGTTTTCAATGGGAAAGCTGCGTGACAAACGAAGGCTTCAAGCTCGGGGACGGTGATTCTTCAGGTGCGCCCACCACTTCGAGAGGTAAGTTGGGAAGCTGTAGGAAGGGTAGGCACCCAGGAGTTGGGCACTGGAGGCCATGGGGCGCCGGGTGCAGGGGTGTCTTTAGGCGTCGGAAATCTTACCCTCGGCTGGTCGCGGTTGGAGGGGTCCCTGGTTCTGAGGCTGCAGGCATCGTCAGGAGCGCCGAGGAGGGTCCTTGGGTGCTGGATTCTGGGTCACAGTCGCCGGGGGGACGTCCTCGTGGTATTTGTCCACTCAGGCACAGGCCGGGCTCGGCGGGTGCAGAGGGTGCAGGATTCGCGGTTCCTGGCTGGCACCAGGGGTTGTTACTTGCTTTGAGCAGTACCACTGCTCGTGGGAGTCCCAATTCTTTTAGAGTCACAAGGCAGTCAGGTCCTCCGGGGTTTTCGAGGTTGCTGACCACTGGAGATGCCGGGTTTCAGCAGGAGCAAGTTCGAGGGTCGACAGGCCTGTAGGGCTGGGGCCAAGTCAGTTGGTGTCTCCCTCTTGTTAGCAACTGCACGGCAGGTCTTCTTTCTTCTTGTTCTTCTTGCTTGTTTCTGTTTCAGGATCTGAGGAAGGAAGGTTCAGGGTGCCCCTAAATACTAAATTTAGGGGCGTTACAGGTAGGTAAAGGGCAGGGGACCAATGGGTCCCTTCCCTGGGGTGGGTACACCCCCTATCCTGCCACTCTCCAGTGGGAGGGGGGCAGGAGCCTAGTCCTGATTGGGCAGAGCTCCCCATCTGTAAGATGGGGAGATGTGCTTCACCTCGCCTCCCCCACCTGAGGGGTGGGGTTGGCAGAGGCTGGCACACCCCCTCTCCTCCCTCGGGGTTTCCCGCCAGTCTTCCCGCCAGAGTGGGGGCTAGAACCGGTGGGGACCAGTTGCTGAGTACAGCAAGTGGTCTGGGGAGGCTCACAAAGGTGGCATGCCTTTAAAGCTTCCCCTGCCCATCCTGGGGGAGGTGACCTAGCACCTCGCCCAGGACGTGCATTGTTGCAGGCCCGGGAGAGCGGATGGCTCTCTACCCAGGGGTCCAGCAACGTGTCTGCTGGGTGGCAGCCTAGGCAGCCTCTCAGACAGGACGTGGATTGTAGGTTAGGTTCAGGGGGCAACTCTAAGTTGCCCTCTGTCGTGCATCTGACATTAAATCCCACACTGGCATCAGTGTGGGTTTAATGTGCTGAGAAGTTTGATACCAAACTTCTCAGACTTCAGTGTAGCCATCATGGTGCTGTGGAGTTCATAATGACGACCTCCCAGCACCATATACTCTTAATGGCAGCACTGCACTTACAGTGCCCAGGAATGGACCTGGGTACTGTAGGGGTACAGGGCTCACCACTGGCAAAGTGCATCCAGCTAGAGGGGTGACTGAGGTATGCCAGGGCAGTGTGTTTGTGGGCATGGCACACAGGGATGTGTGCCATGTCGACTCTCTGTTTTGTTCTGCACCAAGACACTCAGCCTGCAAAGGCAGTGTGTGTGTGTGTCAGGGTACAGGGCCTCTAAGGGTGGCACAATAAGTGCTGCAGCCCTTAGAGGCCTTCTCTGGTCACAGTGCCCTGGGTACCTAGGGTACCATTTACCAGGGGCTGACATGTGGCCAGAGATGCCAATTGGGTTTAGGCTACAGTGCAGTTTTAGGGAAGGAACACAGGCCCTGGGCACCTGATTGGCAGGAGCCCAGGGCACACTCAGTCAAAGTACATCAGCAATTCAGCAAAAAGTGGGGGCATACCATGCAAGAAAGATGGCACTTTCTCACAGTGTACCATCCTGCTGAGCTGTGGGACAAGGGGGCCTGATGGGAGTTGTAGTGCTGGTTGCCTGTACACATGCCCCCATGGAAATATTGCCTTACCTTTGGGGTGATTCAGAGGAAGGAAATGTTAGATGTGTGAGACATGTGTTGGGAAGAGTGTGTTGTACGTAAGTGCATTTGTGTTTAGGAAGTGTAGCTTTCTAGTTGTGCAAGACAGTACATAGCAGTGTAATGGGATACATTTGTTGGTACTTACCAGCCTCCACTCCCCCGGGTATTCCTGTGACACTCTCTGGATGCAGTATGGCAAGCACCTTCTCCTCCCATTCGTTGAATGTTAGTGGTGGAATGGGAGGGCCTCCGCCAGTCCTCTGAGCCAGCTCATGGTTCTTGTTGGCACGCACTTTCACCCTGGTCTTGAGGTCATGTCACCTCCTCCTGATGTCCTTTAGGGTGCACGGGGTGGTCCCTACTGCATTGACTTTGTTGACTATCCTTGCCCACATTTGATTTTTTCTGGCTACTGGTGTCTGTTGGACCATGCTTCCAAACAAATGTGGTTCTACTCTGATTATCTCATCTACCATGACTGACAACTCATTTTTTTCTGTGCCATGGTGTGTGATGTGCAAATGTGTGAAAAGTGCAGGTGGGAAGGTGGTGGTGGAGATGTGTGTGGTGTGTGTGTGTGGTTGTGATGGTGTGATGTGTGCTGATTTGCCTCTCCTTTGTGCTGTGGGGTTGGGCCCTTCAGTGCTGGAGTTGTGCAAAGGATTCTGGGCAGGGAAGGGGCTGGTTTTATACTCAGCTATGTGGGTGGGTCAAAATGGAGTATTCATGTCAGGTGTGTTGTCTGGGTTGACCTGGGATTTGTATTGTTTACTTGCCATGGGGATGTGTCATTGGGGTGTGTTAGATGTTTTTTGAGGCTGAGCCAGATATAGAGCCACACTTGGTAGCCTTGTTGTGTGGTTGCTTTCGACCACCATTACTCTTCCGGCGCGACCGCGGCGGTCGGAATGCAACAGCCCTTCCTCCGGCTCTCCCATTCAGCATTAGTTGCGATCGCAGCGGTTGGAAACAACTGATCGTTCCGCTGGCACCTCCATCGTATCGTAATTTCACTTGCGGTCATTGTCAGTTTTGGGTCTTTCCGCAGCAAATCCGAACGCCGCGGACGGATTTTCAGCTGTTCCGGACGTTCCCGGCGGAATTTGTGGAATCCGACCGCGGCAGTCGGATTTCCCTGGCGGTGCATCCTAATCTGACCGCCAGTTTTGCCGCGGTACATGCGGAACGGTTATTTACCGTGACCACGGCGGTCGGAATGCTTTTCTGTCCACCATTGTAATCGGCCCCTAAGTGTTGAATATGCAACAAATAGCTCCTTTGCATATCAAATAAAAAAACTTATAGCACTGGCTTACGTCCCAGTTACTGACGTGGCCGAACGTAGAAAGTCCATACTATCAACAAAATGAACAAAAACTAAGTCCCCTTCTAGACTATTTTGAGGATACCTGAGTAGGAAGACTCCACAGATCCGGACACAGAAGGCAACCTAAATACCACATTCCATGGTGGAATGTATATCACAGCACACTAAATAAAGAAGCTAAAACAAACAATGCTGTTGAAGGATAGCATAATGCCTTCCAAGCAACAACAGGCAGAGCTCCATCTACTCTACATAAACTACTACTATCTATCCAAAAAGAACAGAGCTACCAACAACTAAGAATAGAGCAATCTGTAACACAAATAGGCCCAAACCTTACCAAACAAACTAGACAAATGTTTGAATACTTACAATATAAATTAAGACTATATCCAACAACAAGAGGCCTAGAATACCTAGAAACGATAGCCAAAAGCCTACTTTAACTTAAAAATCCTCAAAATATCCAAATAGTCATCACCAAAATCAAAGCAAACAAATAAATATAATTTTTATATTTTCACAAATATAATTAATTTGTCAAATATATTTATAAAGAAACCAAAAATATATATTGACATATTAATTTTATTTATGAAAATATAAAACACACTAACACTGCTTTTTTTAACATTTCCCTCCCACAATAAATATTTAAAATTACTTACCGTTTCTGTAGCTGAAGAAAGGAAGTCCCAACTCTTGTAAATAAATCCAGGCATATCATAATACCAATAGAACCAAAGAAATCCACCAAAAAATGGAAAAATCCAACTGTTTCTAAATTAATCCTCTGTCCGTAACTCCATAAATGATAAACCATAAAAATCCCGAAAATGTTTTTTTTAAAAAGAAACGCTCCCTGACTTGGTCGCCCCTCCCCGGTCCACCACGGGTCTTGTCCTGAGTGGAGGGAGGAATAGGTGACTTCCGGTTTGAGGGAGGTCATCGCTCCCCCTCTACAAAACCGGATGCCCTGCTCAACGCGCAGCGGAAGCGCGCTGGCAAGGCTGAAGCTCGCTTTCTTTGCACTTTGCACTTTCAGTAATTGAATGTTTTTAACCCTGCCGAATTTTACTTAATTTGTGGAATTTGCACAGCTTTACTTGAACTGATTTAAAATTGTTTTATCTGTTCCCTGAATTCTCCTCTGCTGTCCCTGACTTGGTCGCCCCTCCCCGGTCCACCACGGGTCTCGTCCCGCTTGAGTGGAGGGAGGAATAGGTGACTTCCGGTTTGAGGGAGGTCAGCGCTCTAGTGATCGCGCTCCCCCTCTACAAAACCGGATGCCATGCTCAACACACACCGGACGCGCGCAGCGGGCACACCGGCGGCGCGCCAAAAGCAAGCCCGTCTGTGCCCGTCCGCGCCAGGACGTCGCCGGGAGCCACGAACCCTGCCGGTTCCTTACAGGATTCTGTATTACCTAATAGAATCTCTTATTCCTGCAAAGCATTGTATAATCTAAGGTTTGGACTTTCAAACCTCAGTGGAAACCTCGCCAAGATTCACCTGCAGCCTCGGTTAACACCTGAAGGCCCCTTTTCTTGCATCCACTGCCAATTCCAATGCAGCTCCCTTAGTAGCACGACAGCTTCAACAGGTAGCTCTTCCCCACCTATTTCTATCCCTAAGGTCTATCCCCGTCTCCCTGGAACCTGGGAAAGAGCCTATTAAATCCATCAAAGGATGGAAGAGTGTTTTATGTAATGTGAGATCCCTCCCCAAATATGCAATAGAAATTTGGGATTTACTCACCTCGATAAATCCAGACTTAGGATTTTTGACTGAGACTTGGTTCAAGCCACACTCCACCCCTGCAGTCACCTTAGCACTCCCTCCTGGTTACAGGCTATTAGGTTGGACAGACCTTCAAAAGTGGGTGGCGGAATTGCCTTAATCCACAAAGAAGCCATTACAGTTTCAATACTTGAACAATGCAGTAACACCAATATAGAAATCATGGTCTTTCCGCATTGACTTACACCCGCAGCTTAGCTGGAAAGGGGCCTTAGTATATCGGCCCCCCAGCCCGTTGGCAGAAATTATCGCTCCCTACGTAATTTCGACAAATAAATTCCTGCTGCTGGGTGACTTCAATGTGCACAGTGAATGTGAAGCACTCTCTGACACATCGTTGCTCCTTGCAGACCTAGCTCTCCTTGGCCTCACAAAGCTCAATGATGGTCCAACTCATTCCGTGGGTCACACACTGGACATTATCTTTTCCAACGCCTCCTGCATCCGGTGTGAACACCCTCAACCCCTGACGTGGTCAGATCACGCGTCCATTCAATTTACTATTCAGGGTCATTGCATGACTGCCACCCACATCGCTAATGTCCCCAGCACTCGCAGACAATGGCATAAGATCTCCCCAGATAACTTCCAGGCAGCTTTCTTACCAACCTGGGATACTGAAGGCAAACCCCCCCATGTTGAGGAGGGACTAGCCAGGTTCAATTTCCTGGTTACCAGGACCTTCGATTTACTTGCGCCCCTCAAATCATTTTCGAATACAGCCAGGCGCCCTCAATCAGCATAATACTCTTCGGAGCCGCGCGCTGAAAAACAAAAATGTAAAAACCCGGAGAGACGCTGGCGTAGGTCCCATGAACCGAGGGACAAAGATAAATTCAAGAATGCTCTCTCCTGCTATCATAAAAATATAAAAGGAGCACGAAAAACGTTCATTGCCCATCAGTTAACTAAAGCAGAGAACGCACTGAAAACCCTATTCCAGATACTGAAATCCTTCACCTGTCCTAAGGCCTGCGAAAATCTTGAGACTGCTTCTCAAGCCCTTTGTGATGACATCGCCCAGTATTTTTCACAAAAAATAGACCTTATTTATGATAAGATCGCCCCTTCCGGGAGTCAACAACTGATTACATCTGTTCCCACTCCACTCGCTCTTACCACTTCACAACCGCTTGACAGTTTTCCTCCTATGTCAAATGAGGTGGCAGCCACCTTACTCTGTTCGGTTAAATCTGGCTCTCCCCTGGACGTCATCCCAGCAAAAGTTGCCTCCTCCCTTTAAAATGAACTCTCTACACCAGTAGGCACCATCCTAAACCTCTCCATGAAAGAAGGACATCTTCCACGGGTTTGGAAGGCGGCTCAGGTCATCCCCATTCAGAAAAATCCTAAGGCCTCCATGGAAGAACTATCCAATCTCCGTCCCATCTCCCTATTACCTCATCTCAGCAAAATCTTGGAAAAATATATTAATCAACACCTATCCACCCATGTCGAAAATCATGGCTGTCTGGACCTCTCTCAATCTGGTTTTAGGCCCAATTACAGCATGGAGTTGGCCCTACTTGAGGTCACGGATAACATCAGAATGACCTTAGACAGTGGCCACTCCAGCATTCTTGTGCTGTTGGACCTCTCCGCAGCATTCGACACGGTGTCGCACCCGATTCTGCTGAGGAGACTGACGGAGATTGGACTCAGTGGAACTGCCTTTCAGTGGATGACCAGCTTCCTGTCCGATTGCACTCAGACCGTCAATCTGGGTCCTTTTCGGTCTAAAACAATGGAATTGACCAAGGGTGTCCCCCAGGGCTCTTGTTTGAGCCCTACATTGTTCAACGTCTATATCGCCCCCTGGCCAACATTCTCAGGTCCCATGGTTTCCTGCCCATTTCTTATGCTGATGACACCCAGCTTCTCTTCTCCTTTGAGAAATCTTCCTCGCTGGCCGTGTCTACCTTTTCGGAAGGAATGACTGCTATTGATGAATGGATGAAAAGTAACTTCCTACAACTTAACGCTGGAAAAACGGAGATAATGCTCTTTGGAGACGCCCCTCTTCTATGGTCCCCGAATTGGTGGCCGGCAGCTCTCGGCTCTTGCCCTAATCCCAAAACCCTAGTCAAAAACTTGGGCATTCACCTTGATCGTGCTTTAACATTAAAGGAGCATGTCGCCCACACTGCTAGCACTTGCTTTTATGTGTTGGGCTTGTTACTGACGAGTCTTTCCTCTCCTGCCAGACCACACTCGGAAAACCCTCATTCAGACCATGGTTATGAGCCGCCTTGATTACTGCAATGCTCTCCTGGTCTCTGCAAATGAGTCATCCCTCAGCAGGTTACAGGTGGTTCAGAATACTGCTGTGCGCCTCGTCACGAACTCTCCGTTCAAAGCCCCATCCCTTCCCCTGTTACAAAAACTTCACTGGCTTCCAATTCGCAAGCACGTCAAGTTCAAGGTCTGCTGCACAGTCCACAAAGCCTTACATAACAAAGGCCCCTCCTACATTTCTAGGAAGTTTAAGCCTTACGCTCCCTCAAGAACTCTTAGGTCAGGCAGCAAATCACTTCTACAAATCCCCAGGGTTAGGAAAGCAAGACTAGGTGGGAAATCCTTTTCGTACCTCGCCCCCCTCTACTGGAACCAGCTGCCCATTCACCTGAGGCTATGCCCGGACTACCTGAGCTTCAAGAAACTACTTAAGTCCACTCTGTTTTAATCACCTTTTATCAGCTTGCCAGCAGCTTTGCCCTAAGCGCAGAGATACCCTCAGGGGGTGATTCAGGCGCTATACAAAACCAATAAATAAATAAATAAAAAATTATACTTACCTTCCCCGATGCGACACAGCTTCCAACCGCGAGCTTCTCCCCTCAGAAATGACCCAAAACAAACGCTGAGCAGTTATCAACAAATATGTCCGCTTTAAACATTAAAGATTAATATTTTTTTTTTTAAACTGGTATAACATGATTAATACATTGCTAAAATGTTTTGTAAAAATACTACAAATTATAACTTATATTTCAAAAATTGTGTTATATTTTTTCTTCATTGTAAAATTATAATAAATATTATAAAACATATAATATTTATTATTATAATTACATAATTAAACATGGTATATACAATGTTTAAAAAAATATGTACTAATGCAATAAATCTTTAAAACATTTATACATATTACAAAAAAAATTCTATTAAATAAATCCATGTAATAATTGATATTATTTATAATTTATATATAAATAATATTAATTAAAAACTATTATATGTTAAAAAATGTAATACAATATCAACAACTGTTTGTATTAAAAACATATGAAAACAAATATATTATTAAAAATGTACAGTATATGTAACAATATAACAAATGTTCACAATACAAAATAAAAATGTACAACTGTTATAAAAAAATATTATTTTTTAACAAATGTTTAAAAAGCAATATAAAACTAAATTTTTTCATGTTACAAAATGTACATTACTGTATTAAAAAGTTTAGTAATGTTTAAAAAATGTTTTTGCAAAATAATTATATATAAAAGTATACATATGTACCAAATATATAATATCTGAAAAATAAAGATTGTATTTATTTTCCCTATGTGTAACGCTTTATAATATATGCACTTAATAAAAGAAATGTAATTTTTTCATTACTATATGTTTGACAATAAAAAAACATATCAATTCATAAATTACATGTCTCATTATTTATTTATTAATTTTATAATGTTTCATTTTGTATTAAAAAATGTATTTTAAATCAATATACTGTATAAAATATTATGGAGCCTATTAGGACGAAAGTCCGCCCGCCACCCTAGCGGTGCTGGGACCGGCCGCCAGTGGTGCGGCGGTCCCACACCAGCGATTAGGATGCCACCTCCACCGTGGCGGTGGCATCCTCCATTCCCAGCATTGTGGTGGGTGGTGCACACAGCACCGCCCGCCACAATGCTGGGAATGCACTGTGTGCATTGTCATGCACAAGGTGACAGGCACCGCGCGGTGCCTGCCACCTTGTCCATGACAAGGTACCCCCCATGTGCACCCCTCACTCCCCAATACCCTGGGGCCCGCAGCGGGCCCCCAACAGCAAACTCCGCATGCCTTTTCGTGGCGGCATCGCCGCTACGGAAAGGCTGCTTCCGCACCCATGCTAATATGGATGGCGGTGTCTAGCAGACACCGCCACCATATGTAGCCCCTTTCCGCCCGGTCGACCGGCGGAAAACCGGCAGACGGTCTCTCCGTCCGCCGGGGTCCCCCCGCCATACTAATATGGCGGGGGGAAAATGGGTGGTGGGCGGAGGGAAATGTAGGGCGGATCGCCACCACCATGGTGGTGACATCGTAATGACCCCCCATGTCTTTAATAAATAAATATATATATTTCTTTATCATTTTAACCTTTGTTATTATTTATACACATTCCCACTACACACTATATTAATTTATTTAGTTTATGAAACTATCAACATATATAGTTTACTATTCCCACTACAATTTATATTAAGTCAGGAAGGTGCTGGACACTAAAGAGATTTAATTTACTATTCCCACTCCAATTAATATTAAATCAGGGAAGGTGCTGGACACTAAACATATATAATTTACTATTCCCACTCCAGTTAGTATTAAATCAGGGAACGTGCTGGACACTAAAGATATATAATTAACTATTCCCACTCCACTTAGTATTAAATCAGGGTAGATGCTGGCCACTAAACATATATAATTTACTATTCCCACTCCAGTTAGTATTAAATCAGAGAAGGTGCTGGACACTAAAGATATATAATTAACTATTCCCACTCCACTTAGTATTAAATCAGGGTAGATGCTGGACACTAATCATATATAATTTACTATTCCCACTCCAATGAGTATTAAATCAGGGTAGATGCTGGACACTAAACATATATAATTTACTATTCCCACTCCACTTAGGGGCCGATTCCGATCTCGGCCGGTAGGGCTCCGAATCGGATTCGGCATTACCGGATCCGATTCAGAGCCCTGTTTCCCGACCGAATCGTACGTGCGTCCGGGCGAGCGAGTACGATGCGTGCGCTCGCGAAATCTCCGACCGACTCGTCCGCAGGACCCGACCGCTCCGACCGACTCGCACGGGGACGACTCGCACCGCGCAATGGAGACGTTCCCCGGCCGGGTAAGTACGATGCGCATCGCGACCGCTCCGACCGACTCGCGCAGTCCGGCTCCAAGGAGCTGTCGGAGCCGCACTTTGGGGGTCCGTGTCGGACCCCCCTGGAAGCGTAGGCACACGTGCATGTACGGCGCGACCGGCATCGACGCGAACACGCTGTAGGGGGCGCCCTTGTTCACGTCGTGTCCATTGAGTCAATGGGAGCCCGTGTACGCGTCGTATGACTGGCTCCCATTGACTTCAATGGGAGTCCAACCGAATCGTGTCCGATGGCATACGTGCGCATCGTAATCGTTCGGTCGGACTGCTAGGGTCGGAAATCTCTCCGGGTCCGGCTCGGTCGGAGAGATTTCCGGCCCGAATCGGAATCGGCCCCATGGTATTAACCCCTTCGCTGCTAGGCCTTTTCCCCCCCTGTGCTAAGCCTTTTTTTGGCTATTTGGGGTAGTGCGCGCTTAGGCCCCTGTAACTTTTGACCACATAAGGTATCCACGCCAAATTTGCGTCCTTTTTTCCAACATCATGGGCATTGTAAAGGTACCCAGGGTTTGTGGATTCCCCTGGAGGGGTCCCAGAAATTAGCCAAAATACAGCTAAATTTTGGGGGTTTTGGGAAAAATGCGAAAAAGGGCTGCAAATGAAAGCGTCTGGGTTTTTCCTGCAAATGGTATCAAAAAGGGTTTGTGGGGATGAAATCACCATTTTCCCAGCTTTTAGGGAATGACAGACTTTTGTCAGAAAACCAACGTTTTTACACAGTTTTGGCATTTTTCTGGGACATAGCCTATTTTTGCTATTTTTTATGTTTTCAACCTCCTTCCAGTTAATGGTAGAAATGGGTATGAAAGCAATAATGGATCCTAGACAGCTATACATTTTAGAAAAGTAGACAAAATTCTGAATTCAGCAAGGGGTCATTTGTGTAGATCCATCAAGGTTTCTTTATAGAAACTAACAGTTAAATATAGGAAAAATTGAAAATTAGTTGAAAAAAACAGCCTTTTGTGTCAACGTTTTCACCTGTAACTTCTTCTAATTATGACAGCTCTTTGAAAGCAATATACCGTTACATCCGCTGGACCTTACTGGTTGTGGGGATATATAGGACTTGTAGGTTCACCAAGAACCCGGCAGAACCCAGAGCCAACAACTGAGCAGTGTCTTGCAATGGTTTTTTATTATGTACCGGGTATATAGCAATTATTGTGGGAAAATGTATACATGGAAAAATCGGTATGAAAGACACCTATGCATTTCTGAAATGGGAACAAAATATAGAGTTTAGAAACAGTAGATATTTGCACATTTCCGAAATTGGGAATACTCATACTAGCAGGAGAATTATCGGTCATTTTTAAAATTACTTCTTTTACACAATGTCTTTCATTTGGAAGGCAGAATGCATCGAAAGTCAATAGGTAATAACAGTTGCTTTACAAATCTGAATTACCCTAAGTCTCCCGATAAAAATGGTACCTCACTTGTGTGGGTAGGCATAGTGCCCACGACAGGAAATGGCTCAAAACCCAACGTGAACACACCACATTTTCACAATGAAAAATTACCCTTTTTTTGCAAAGGGCCTAGCTGTAGCTTTTGAACCCTAGCTCTGCCGGCACCTAGGGAAACCTAGCAAACCTATACATTTTTGAAAACTAGACACCCAGCGGAATCCAGGATGGGGTGACTTGACTGGCTCCCACCAGGTTCTGTTACCCAGAATCCCTTGCAAACCTAAAAGATTGATAAAAAAAACACATTTTACTCACATTTCTGTGGTGGAAAGTTCTGGAATCTGCGTGGATCCACAAATTTCCACCCACCCCACATTCCCCAAAGTCTTCCGAGAAAAATGGTACCTCACTTGTGTGGGTAGGCCTAGTGCCCGCGACAGGAAACGGCGCAAAACGCAACGTGGACACACCCCAATTTCACAGTGAAAAATGACCCTTTTTTGACAAAGTGCCTAGTTGTAGTTTTTGAACCATAGCTCTGCCAGCACCTAGGGAAACCTAGCAAACCTATACATTTTTGAAAACTAGACACCCATGGGAATCCAGGATGGGGTGACTTGACTGGCTCCCACCAGGTTCTGTTACCCAGAATCCCTTGCAAACCTAAAAGATTGATAAAAAAAACACATTTTCCTCACATTTCTGTGGTGGAAAGTTCTGGAATCTGCGTGGATCCACAAATTTCCACCCACCCCACGTTCCCCAAAGTCTTCCGAGAAAAATGTCTAGTACCTGTCTTTAAGTGGATAGTTTGGGACAGGCCTTCATTAATGTGGATCCTAGCAGTGGGAGAGGTGTAAGAGGCCATTATTCTGGAAATCATCGCATGGCCTAGACCTATCCTGGGGAGAACTGCTTTAAAAAAGGGCCAGCTGACCCTATGAAAGGCCTTCTCCAGATCAAGCGAGAGAAAGCAAGACAGGATAGCGTGGCAGTGCGATTTCTCCACTAGATTAGCCAGGCGGCGAATATTGTCCGCCCCATATCTGGTATTTAAAAAGCCAACTTGAACTGGGTCTATAAGACCCGGGAGTTAGGGTTCCAGTCTATTTGCTAGGATTTTAGCATAAGGGTTTGCGTCCGTGTTAATAGTGCAATGGGATGATAAGAGGCATAAAGGGAAGAGTCTTTGCCTGGTTTTGAAATCAGCATAATCTCCGCCTCCGACATGATGGGGATGAGTCCCAAGGTGTCTGTGAAAGTGTTGAAAAGAGCCAACAGACAATCTTGTAGTTGTGGAAGTAACCTATGACAGAAGGCCACAGGGAGACCATCGGGCCAGGAGTTTTGGCAGGAGGGAGAGGGTTCAGAGTGCATTAAAGCTCATCCTCAAGCCTCAAGCAATTCCAAGTTAAGTGGATCAAGGGAGTCCCATCTGCAGCCTGCTCGATAGTTGTCAATTGCATCCTGAGGGGTTTTGTCGCCACTGGAGAGGGCGTGGTAGAAGTCCTGGAACTCCTGCTGTTTAGCCACCTCAAAAGTAGCCCAGATGCCAGTTGCAGTCTGGATCCCAGGGATATGGGTGTGGGTCCGTTGCTGCCGAAGTTGTTGCACCAAGAGGGTTCCCACCTTCCTACTACCCTCATAATATTTTTGACTGAGTGCAAGCAAGGATCGCTCTGCCTTGTTTGAATGATGTGCCCGTAGCTGACCCCTCAGTAAAGCCAAATGCCTTTTATTGCGCCAGGACCGGGCGGAGTGGTCAAGACGTTCTAGGACCTTCATGTAAGCTGGCAGACCCATCTCAACCAGCTTGTCCTCCCGTGTCCGGGCAATGGATGTAGTAGTGATAGCGCCTCTAATGGTAGCTTTAAACCCATCCCATAGCATATGAGCCGAGATATCAGAGTGTGTGTTTGACTCAAAATAGTTTGCTTCCTCTTTTTGGATGTCCTCAACATCTACAGTTTCTCGTAGGAGCTGCAGAGGAAGATGCCAACGTGGGCAGGATCGAGTTGTCTCTCCCTTTCTAGATCGAGTCTGCTCTAAGTGTGCATGGTCTGAGATCGAGATACCCCATATGAGGGTGGTGTCGAGGTCTCACAGTAGTGAATGGGAGAAAAAGAAATAATCCATACGAGAATATGACTGGTGGACGTGGGATAACAATGAAAAATCCTGCGTGTTTGGGTGGTGGTATGGCCATGTCTTTGATATCACATTTGAGGGCTGTGGATATAGCACCAGTTCCCTGGTAGGAGGTGGCACTGCTGTCGAGTTCAGGGTCCCAAATCAGGTTGAAGCCTCCCCCCCCAATTACCACATCCCCCCGTCTCGTGACGAGGAAGCGGAACACTTTACAATAGTGGGCAATGAGACAGCAGCAGAAAGTCTAAGGGGCACCCCCTCCAGGGGTGCAGGGTGCAGTCCCAACAATGAAGCCCCATTGTGGTATCTAACAGGTGAGGGCCACCAGGGTACGGGTTAGGTTTGTTGTGGGGAGGAAGGTAGCTGGAGTATGCCAGCTGGGGCCAAGGTCACCATGCAAGGCCTGCGGGGTGCTCCAAAGTCCTCTGTCGGGCCCCAGCCCTAGGTTCTAGCCCCAGGCCTCTAGATGCTCACCAACAGTAGGGAGAAGGTGCAACAGGCCCCCGGCAGTCAGCAACAGATTCCCAAAAAGACAATCCTTTGAGCTGTAGACAATTCAGAGTCATCCATGTGGAGATTTTCCTCATGCAGTTGGTAAACCTGTTTTTAAAATTTTCCTGGTTTTGCCCAAAAGAGAAGATTAATTGGGTATCATCTACATATTTTATTTTGAATGTATTTATTTTTAAAAGTTTTATATAGCGCGAACTAAACCACACGGGGTATCAGAGTGCTTTACAGATTGTCAGTTACGAAGGTACAGGAAGTGAAAACTATCATAACAATCATAAAGTTCAATAAAGACAAGTATAAACTAGTGAGTCCTAGGGGAATTCGGGATCTAGCCCAGAAATGTCTTCAGTTGTATCTCTTTAACTTCCCTTTTGAAGGAAGCTGTGGAATTATTCAGTCTTATTTCAGGTGGCAGAAAGTTCCAAATTCTTGGTGCAATACCCGAGAATGTTTGTAGGTTTTATTCTTATGGAATTTCTGTGGCTTGAGCAGTAAAGTGCTGTAGCCCCTAGAGGATCTAGAGCCCTCAGAGAGCTCAAAGTTTTGTGCAAGATATATTGGGGTATTTAAATGTAAAGCTTTGTGGGTCATGCATGCAATTTTTAGATGTAGCCTTGCTTCATACAGGGGCCAATTTAGTGACTTTAACTCAGGCGTGATCTGATGATAATGTTTTGAGCCTGTAATGAGCCTTGCAGCGGAGTTGAGAGAGGCCCTAAGTGGCACCGTCTTCGATCTAGGAAGGCCACAGAGAGTTGCACTACCATAATCCAGTTTAGAGATCACTAGGGCTTGCACCGCAATCTTGAAGTTGTTGTGGGGTAGGAACGGTTTTATTTTCCCTAGGATGCTCAGTTGGAAGTTTGCTTCTTTGGTGAGAGCACTAATGTGCTTCCACATGTTCAGATGCTTATCTAGCATTATTCCCAGAGAGGTCGTGGAATCAATGATGTTTGGAGTGCAGTTGAGAGCTGTTAGTTGATGCAGCCATTCATCAATGTCTGGAGACTGTTTGGCTGGAGCGAAAAGAAGGAATTCTGTTTTGAGAGCATTTAATTTCAGGTGATTTTCAACCAAGTTTGCGTTTCCTGAAGTGCTGAGTTGAGGGACCTGATGTCCTCTGGGGAGGAGACTTTCCGGTACAGTTGAGTTTCATCGGCAAACATGTGATAATGGATGTTGGACAATTTCAGGATTTCTGTTGGAGGCTCCATGAACAGGTTGAAGAGATGGCAAGGGATCGCTGAAGTGGTTGGATGGTTTCAGTGTAGCCAGAGTTTTGGGAATGGTGCTTTCATCCAAGGTTTGGAATAGGCTCCAAGAAGCATTATTTTTGGGGGAGGAGAACCAGAACGGGTGGGGGCCCCTCAAACGCAGAGGGAGGATAGGTGAAAGGTAGATTCTCCAAAGCTCCCCATAGTTCCAGTTTGATCTTTGGTGTCTTTTCACAGAAGAAGGCGGCAAATTCCTCATAATTAGGCTGCAGACAGAGTTCCATTGATGGAGGGTTAGATTGGCTGTTTGATTGAAGCTTGATAAGTTCAAACAATTTTTTCGGTCGGTTTTTGGCTTGCTCTAGTTTGTTTCTGAAGTAACTAGCTTTAGAGCATCTGATGCGTTTGTTATATATAATTCTCAGAGATCTCAGCTGAGTGAGATGGTCAAGGGATGGAGAGAATCTCTCCAAACGTTCCACCAGTCTCAGATTTCTTCTTTCAGTATTTAAGCTACCATTATACCAAGGTTTGGAGATTTTGGAGGGCATTCTTTTTAGCTGTAGGGGTGCCATTGACTCTAAGATGTTAGTCATGGAGCGGTTATAGTGGTCTGTAAGGTCGCCGACATCAGACATGTCCAGAGGAGGGGGCAGGATGTTATCAGTGCGGGAAGTCAGATCATATAAGTTAATGTTTCTAAGACTTCTTTGCCAGTGTCTGGGTTTCTTTAGCTGAGCTTTATTGGTTCTCACCGATTCTGTGACGAGCAAGGAGATGCAATGGTGGTCCGTCCAGTCACAAGGGCGATAGATTCAAGTTGAATGGAGTTGACCATACCAATGACAAGATCTAAGGTAACTCCCTTGTTGTGAGTAGGGCTATCACATATTTGAGTGAGGTTGAGGTCTACTAAGAAGGATTTGAGGCTATTGACTGATGAGTCATTCATGTAATTCCAATGGAGGTTAAAGTCTCCAAGGAAGATCTGGGTGCCGTGACACTCAGCGTTAGTTGAGATGATGTCCATGATCTGTTCTATGAAAGTGAGTTTGTCTCGTGGAGGGTAGTAGAGTGCGTGGAATTTGCATGCTTGCCTGTTGTTGCAAGAGACCTCAAAGCACATGACAACAAGGAATTTAATTGCAGTTGTCTAACTGATAGATTGTTATGATGCATACATGCGATGCCTCCACCTTGTCCACCCGATCTATCTAGCTTGATGATGTCATAGATAGGGGGCACTAGTATGTCGATAATTGGTGCAGATGAATTGTTAAGCCAGGTTTCTGTTAGCACTAGAATGTCTGCATCATGAGCAAGGATGAGGGCAGCAATGTCTGCAGCATGTCACACTGTTGATCTGCAGTTGAGAAGCATGCATTTAAGCTGTGGTTTGGGATCAGCTGAGGGAGGAATAGTGGTGGGGACTCGAGTGAGGTTGTTCTTACTTAAAGATCTAGACTTTACCGTAGGTTCTCTAAACGGGTCAGAGTTGATTGCGTCGATTTGGCACAAATTCTCTGTGTTAACAGCATATTATGGGTCATAAGAGAGTAGAAGGGTTATAATAGCCTTGTCTTGGAGTGGGTCTTTTACTCTGAAAGGCCGAGAGGGGTCGTTAGGGAGGGGGGAGGTTTTTGATCTTTGGTGCGTAGGGGCCACTAGTGATGAGGTCACAGTGGGTAAGGGACGCGCAGAGAACCTGGAGCAGGATTTAGAGGGGTGTGTGTAGTTGTGGCACCTAGTCTTCAGGGACCCACTAGACTTCCGAATATCAGTTAACTCGGAGGTGAGGTGTAAAAGGCTTTGAACATCAGCCTTGAGTTGTTGAAGGGCAAGTGAAATCTCACCCAGGCTGAATTCAAAAGCTGTGTGGGAGGGGGTTCCTGGTACTTAGGGATCGGAGCTGTGAGGGGGGAGTGAACAATGAACAATCCTTTGTTTCCTGTATCCAAACCAGACCATACATATCGTCTAGTTTTGGATTACAGACACTTAAACACTTGTTCTAAAACATTTGCAGTGCAAAATGCACATAGTACAGCATTAATGAATAACATTGTGCGTAAAAATATAAAACCACATTGGACATTTCAAATGTTTTTTTTGTCAAAACATAGCACCTGAAAGCAGGTACTTAACAGCTTTCTCAATAATGGGGACCTAGCGTCAATTTTGTCGACTCCCACAAGGGTTCAAAAACAGCCCGGGGTTATTCTCAGTGAGGGTAACAGAGTTACTACAAATTTATGATAATGAGGCTGTCTAGCTGACAGACGATGACCTGGATAGGCACTTGAACAGGGTGAGTACCATTATATTGGGCTTCGCCTCTGAGGGCTATAAATTCAACTTTAAAAAATCCAGAATTGCCCATCTCAATGTCCTTTTCCTAGGATATGAGCTTTCAAGTGAAGGCAAGAGCTTGGCAGCTAACTTTTTAGAAAAGTGTGCGCTGCTCCAACCTCCAAAAACGCTGAAAAATGTACAATCCATCCTGGGTTTCCTAAATTTTGGAAGAACGTACATTCTAAATTACGCAGAAAGGGTTAAACCTCTCGCACTAATCAAACCTGATTTTTCAATCAAAAATTGGACACAAGAACACACAGAAATCTTGCGTTCACTCCAAGCTAACATGTTAGCAACAAATCACTTACAAACACGCGTAAGTCAACGCAACTTAGTGATCCGAATAATTTCAGGTCAATGCGGATTCACCTACTTAACATTTAATGAGGGTGACAAAGTACCAATAGCATACAAATCTCATTTGTATACACAAGCAGAAATGTGCTTCACTTCAACTGAAAAAATACTGACAGCAGTTCAAACCGCTGTAGCAAAAGAAAGAGCCCTAGCTCAAGGGAAACACATTATTGTCGTAACCCCAGTACCAGCCTTAGAAGCGGTCACAAAAGCGAGCATTCCAAATGCTAAAGCTTTACATCCAAGATGGATGCAATGGGTTAACTCTCTTGCTGCAACAGATGTTGAATATGTTTTTGATCCTGATTTAAAAACACAAGCGTTCCTGCACTATGAACATGAATGTCCTCTGCCCAGTGAAATTCTGCCTCTCGACCAGTACAAATTCATAATTTACACTGACGGATCCGCACAACCTGCTACAGGGAGTAAGCAAGCTTACAGTGCAGCATGTGCAATCGTTCAAGGTCGCATGCAAAATGGTAACTTCAGACCAATGGTCACTAAAACTCAATCTCTAGGAGATTGTACAGCTCAGCGAGCTGAATTACAAGCATTCAAACTGGCACTTGAAAGTACAGATCGCGAATTCCCCACACTGATAGTGTTCGATTCCTTTTACTGTGTTCAGTCGTATAATGAATATATACAAAATTGGCTTGAAAATGGGTTCAAAGATGCAAAAGGTGGCACAATAAAGCATAAATTGCTTTGGGAACAAGTAGTTCAGTTAAAAAACGAACTACCAAAGGCTCACATGATACATACACTGCGTCATCAACGTGATGGCGTTCACGTTGCAGGGAATTCATTGGCTGACGAAGCCGCAAAGGGGGCTGTTCACACGGCTTCCGTAGCTGCGATCACTCGTTCAAAAACGAGAATAGACAGTGAGATATTGTTGGCTGTCAATGCTTCAAACAAAGGCAGTGGTGCAGCGTTACCAAAAAAGTTTCCACTCAAGTACTCTTATGTAATTGATGCGAACAACGTTCCTTTTGCTCGAATCCCTGGAGTGGGGGATAGGGTAATTCCAAACAAGGAACGTAGATTAGGACTAATCCTAGCAGCACATGAAGGGATAGCCTCTGCCCATGCAGGTATTTCTACAACAGTATCTTTACTGAAACAAAGATATTGGTGGCCTGGCATTAGGAAACAGACCAAACACTATGTTTTGGAATGTGAAATATGCCAACAGATGAAAGTCTCCACAGTGAAACGTCCTGCGCAGACACCCCTGTTAATTTCAGACAAACCATTAGCTTGTGTTTACCTGGACCACTGCGGTCCCTTGCAAAGGGACGGTAACTATAAATATATAATGGTCGCAGTGGATTCATGCTCAAGGTTCCTATGGATATGGACTCAGCGCTCGGCTGACGCTCGAACTGTTATAAAAGATTTGCGAGTCTTTATCGGCACATACGCAATAGGCACGCTACATTCTGACCAGGGCCCTGCGTTTAGCTCTCGGGCTTACAAAGAAGCCATGGCCAGTTTGGGCGTTGCATTGCGGTACTCCTCTCCGTTTCATCCAGAGGGAAATTCTGTTGTGGAAAGGAAAAACCGGGACATAAAGCAGTCTATAACAGCTACAGTATTAGGTACGGGTGATGGGTGGGTCAAACATCTTTATGGGGTCCAACGCTCATTAAATAATTTGCCAAGAAGTTCTCTAGGGGGGGTCACTCCATATGAGGTCCTATTTGGGACAAGAATGTGGGTTCCTGATCTCAAATGTAAAGGCACAGTGGTGGAAAATAAACTCTTTGATATCAAAGATCGTTTGGCTGTTTTACAGGATCTAAATGAACTAAGATCGAAACAAAGCAACGTATTCCTGAAGCCAACCACCACTGGGGAAAAACCGGCAGTCCCAGCAAGGCCTGTCTGGATCCCAAAAGTTGGGGATCTAGTCAGAGAGAAGATTGCGGACAAGAAGGAATTTGGACCTTCTTACAGACAACCAGTACCTGTCCTAGCCGTTCAAGGAACAAGAACAGTACTTCTGCTGCCCCTTGCTGGAAAAAAGGAGAAAAGATTTGTATCAATCGACCTCATCAAACCACAGTATGTGGCCAATACTAAATAGTAGGCCTCGTGGACTCCGACCTAGTAGCAGACGCACTCCTCTCGCTACTATCAAAGAGGTTCAGACTGAAAGACTGATAACCATCGAGAATTCAGCAGTAACAGATGAAGGACTAAGCAACAATGCTATGGAACTCATCCCTCTTGAAACTCAAGTAACAGTTCGTCCAAATACACCTGTCTACACCAATGTAACAAGTGATCAACTGGTTCCAGCGATTTCGACAAATCCTGATGCAATTCCAACAATTGACAGAACTGCTTCTGGCTATTTCATTAACTTTGATACGTTTTCTGAGGATCCGAGTGAGCCTGAAACGACGCCAGCATCAAAAACTTTCAAACAGCAAGTACAAGACTTTTTTCATTTTCTGAAAAAGACTTATCTGGTTTCACCATGGATTGAACTATGGATTATTTCTGGAATATTTTTCTTTCTGCTTTGGCTAGCTTTGGTTATGACTATCAGCGTGCTTATAAGTAGCAGATACATCCGTTTGGATATTGAAAGTAAAAATGTGAACTTACTTTTGAAACCACACAAATCATCCCATCGTGAAGCAAGAGACTTGTCAGCAGTGAACATCACAGCCGTTCCTATACAGGATGGTATAGTGTGGGACAAAACTGATTTCGATATCTTCAGTCCTACGGAACTTTTGAACATTCCACATTTATTTAAAATTTCATTAAGTGATTTTATTTCGTCCAGTACCTATTCTGATGATTGGGACTTTGAGACTGTAAATGATATGCTGTTTGATCTAGAAAGGCCTGCTGCATTTTCTAACAAAGAATATTTAGAGGGTTCATCAGACTATGAACAGCTGTATTGCTATAACCACTATGGTCATCATTTTTTGCATAAATCTGCAACACCTAGAAATGTGTTTATGTTTAACCAATGGGAGCATTGTCCTACATCACCAAAAGGTAGTTCAAAAACGTTTGCTAAAAAGTTTCCCTATTTTTCAGGGTACATTACATCTGATCCGGAAACAATTTACTATAAAAATGTAAACAAAACAGGGCAGAAAATTATTTTAACAAATACAAAACAGATTTACTCTGCAGCATTTATTCCCCAACTGTCTAGACATGGATTCGACTTGTGGAAAGACACAATAGACACAAAATCTGTCTGGGGTTCTAAAGATTGGCAAGTGCAGGGGATAGAAGCTTTGTTTAGAGCATGTATCATCCCTCAGCAAATAATGTTTTTGAATGACACTGTGCAACAAACGTCTTGCCTTGGTTTAGCCAAGATCAAAGACATGAAAACACCTTCTGTACCAACACCTGCCAGTAATAACAATACACAGGCAGCGGTTACAGTTGACTCAATACTACAAATCAACAGAACAAATCCTGATTGGAGAAAATGGTTGATCTGGCCCACAGACACAAACATCTGTCAAGGAAGATTCCTGAATAAAACACAGGGCTTTACTATTCATAGGCCAGACCCACGATACGTCCAAAGACAACATCCGGGGGTAGTAACAACATACAGTGTAGGAAAATTGTGCCTCGAATGGCTACAAAAATCTACACTTGAGGATGTGAAACAACACTTATCTTTACTTAAAGAAGACGCAGACCTTAGGAAATTCTTGCTAGGAACGAGAAAACCGCGTCAAAAACGTTTCATATATGCCGGCATCTATGCTGCTTATAATGAAGCATGGAAGGTTTCACAGGTAGAGGCCGCAGAACGAATACGTGAACTTGATCGTATTAACTTAGAGAAAACTCTCTCTGTGGTCGACAATGGGTTAACAACTTTGTCATCCAGAATTTATTCATTGGACAACATTGTATCCTCTGCTATTGACATACTGGAACAAGATTTAGCCATGTTACAACAAGGCCAATCTCAGTTACGTTCTATTATGTTATTAGGCTGGACGCTGCAATCTTTGCGTGCTGGCTATGTGCCTTGGCGTTTTATCAACACGTCGGCTCTGTTTGCAGAATACAATCTGACTGATAAACAGATCGAACTGGCACAAAGGGGAGCAAAGTATACAGTGCTGAGCATTGAAAAACTGGAGAAATTACCATTCACTGTGGCAGAAAAACCAGCTACAGAATGGCTTATTCATGGCAAAATCACTCTGCCTGTCACTACTTTTCAGTTTCAGTATTGCCTCAAACAAATGCAAGCGGGCAAATATGAAAGGTTGGGTAAAGAATACATTAAGACATCCTGGGATTTACCTTACGAATACAGATGTTGGAGTGGGGATCGTGAAGTGTTTCTTAGAGGTACACACTGTGAAGATGCACTAAGCGGTTCACTCATATGTCAAGACATTTCTTTACACGTGGCTTGTAATGGTTCTGTGGCAAATTTGTCCTGCCACCAGCAAGGTACACCAGCTGCTGTGATTAATCCAACGTTTGGCCAACTTTCTAATAGGAGCTACCTCATGTTGAATGATCAGAGTTGCTATGGCATGTTGCCAGGCATCCCATATCTGGTAACGGTAGACTCCAGGGTCACTTGCTGTATGCAAGTATTGTTCCCCCCAATAGACACAGTCAGGGAGTCACCTTTGTGGCCTTCATTGAATGTTTCTTTTATACGATTTGATACTTTAAGCAGAATGAAAGCCATGCTTATACAACAAACTGTGCCTTTGACCTCGGCCAAAGAAATCTATGATTTACAAATTGCAAGGACTTCGGCTGAGATACAGGCTTTAATTCGTACAAACTGCCCTATACATTTCGCAGAAATGATGGGACGTATCTTTAACATGTCTGATACGAGCAGAATTGTACATGTATTTAAGACCATCTGCTCGGGACTGTTACCACCTTTTCAAGCAGTCCTCAGAATCATCCCAAACTTCGCACATTCGGTGTTTGGTGGTGTGCCATTAATTCTAGCACTTGTTGCAGGAATCCTATTTCTATTCCTACTATTACGCTATGGCAAGCCTATCCGCCGACAGCACTCCAAGCGATGTGGAGAAAGCTCTCCTAGAACGGAAGTGCCGTGAGCGCATAGTGCAACTTTTGGGCATACCTCGTCTACGGGAACTTAATACAACATGGTTCCTGTCATTCAGACCAATCTGGCAAGATTGTATCTTACCTGTTCTACGCTGCCTGCTTTGCGGTGAAGAATGCGTGCTAGACACCTGTCTAACACTCCCATCAGTCATGCCAACGGATATCGATACTCTGCTGGACCCGATAACGGCCCATGCTCTGTGTTGTCCCCAGAGGCTACCAATCCTGATGACGGCATTCATTGAGATCTCACAGACGCTTCCGGCTGCTGCTGAGGTACGAGATGGATCAACAGGCGCACAGGTAACAACGGACGCGAACATTGCTGCAGCATCTTATGCTGAGGGCGATGCTTCTCATCTTTGTGCAGTTAATCTCCTACACGAGGTGTTCCAAATGCCACCAACATCAGTTGACGATATTTTGTCTACGGAAATAGATGATTTCATGTTTACACCATACCCATACACTGACTTTGATTCGGCTCACAGTGTACCAGTGACGCAATGAATTTGGCCTTCATGTTTTCAAAAACTTGGAACTCTTCCCAAAATTGAACTTTTCTTTTCTTTTTCTTTTTTTTGGAAACTACATGGCAAATCAATCTGCTTACCGTAGAACTATTCTTATAAAACGGACTTCTTTGAAAAACTTCCAGGGACACATTGTCACCTTATTTGTCTAAAATTTTATTTACTTCCATGATATGAAATGGCTTTGATTTTTGAAATACTTATCAATCATTTCGTCATATGTATATATTACTGTTTATTCATTCATGTTGCATTTCTTTCCAATATATGCTTAGAATGAAAACAATGCTTTAAAATGTACAGTACCTATTGCATTCAACAGTTTATTTTTTTCTTTTAATATGCTTTTAGAAATGTTTTTAGCAATATGTGGTACTCAAATTTATGTTTAGCATTTAGTATTATCGTTCATTCGAAAGTGGAGTGGGTGTTGTATTCCGCTTTAGGTGTCCATATATAGGTTTTCCTGAAACATGTCCTTATATAGGCACAATTCGCATTGCCCTTATATAGGCATAGAATCCCAGTCCTTATTTAGGCATTAGCCGTGCACTCCAAATACAGGCATGGTCACCAACATCCGTCCACCCTAACGTCACAACGAGTTGTTAGATACCAGACCCTTAAGCTCTTGGGAGTTCCCCTAGCACAGGATTATTGATTTCTCCAAGAACTCATCTATTATGCATGAACCGCTATACCTTAAGGGTTCATTCCTGACGTCTTCCTCTGTCCGACTTCACGTCAATGCTAACATTCCAAAGTACCTACCAGGTATAAATATACCTTCCCTTGCCCAAGCAAGTTAGTGGAGACCTCGACTTCAGAGGAGCCCGTATCCCGGCCTGACGCACTGAGAAGACGCTGTCATCCCTGCTCGCAGAGAATCCAGCTTCCAGTGATCTGACTCCCTTCGCGGGGTGTTAGAGTTCAAGTCCGGAAAGAGATTCCCACCTCTCTCATTCTCAAGGTATGGAGCTGACTAGAACCTAGAGGGACTCTTGGCATACTAGACTTAACATACTCTTAGTATACCATACTAGAGAATACTTCGCCTACTTCTCACCTTGCCCTACACCTAGACTAGGTTAGGTACATTGGGGTAGAACTAGCTTAGAGACTCGCATTTTTAGCTCATGTTATTTATGTACGTGAATATATGCTAAAAGATAATGCTAGCACAGTATAATTTATGTCTACTGCTTACACTGTACATTATATATCTTGCATACTGTCTTGTGATCATAACAGCGCATATCTCTTACACGAGAAACAAGACTGGTCAATAAAACCTTTTTATTGAAACTCCCGTCTATTCTTTCTGTGTAACTCTGAGGAAACTAAGCATGCACGATTAGCTGAGTGAAACTGTTATCTATTGTTTCCACGATTCTGAGAAGCGTTCCGATTCTAAAGGGAAACAAAGTTGTCATGTTTATGCGGTTGCCAGAAACTACTCCCTTCTTGTTTGCAAGGAGTTTCTAGTGGCCTCTGAGCTAGCTGGCACAAAGTAATTAAGTTTAATATACTCGATAGGGACATACCGACCTCAGTCCTATGTCAAGCCTATAGGGTATATTATTCCAATGCGCAGAGCCTATTAGGGAAATAGGAACTACACTACAAAGGGGTAGGGTCATCCGAGATGTCAAGGTTGTGAGAGGACACATTTTGTGGATTTTGGGGGTTGTCAGAGGAAATAGGGGTACCTTGGGAGGGTGAGGTTTCGTAACTAGACATAGGGGCCGATTCCGATTCGGGCCGGAAAAAATACCGACCGACTCGGAGCCGGAATAAATTCCGACCGACACGTACCGGTGCAGCCCGACCCGCAAAGTACGATGAAAAGCGTGCTAAATCCGACCGACTTGTACGGAACACAAGCCGAACGACCGAGCCGCGCGGAAAACAGCCATCCGGCCGGAAAACCACGCGAATCGAACCGACCGACACGCACCAGGAAGAATCCCGAACGAAACATACCCGCGAACTCCGATCCGCCAAGTACGATGCAAAGCGTGGAAAACACGACCGAGTCGCACGGAGCCCAAGCCGCACGACCGACACGCATTCAAAACAGCGAGCCGAAGCAACCCAAAACCCCGCGACCGACGCGTACGCAGCACAGAAAACAGCACAAACACAGCGTGAACGAATCAGAGAGGCTCGCACGAGACAACTGGAGGGTCCGACTCGGTCAGAAGAACGTCTCCTACACGCACAAAAAGAACCAAGGAAAAAACACAAAAAAAGGCCAAACAAGCAATCACAAAGCAAATAAATACTGGGTGGGGAAACAGGGAACAAAGACACACCCACAACTCCACCCATATAAAGGACACAAATCCCTACCATGATCCTTTGCAAATTCAAATTACCTGCCAGCACTCAACAGACAGCAACCACACACCCACAGCTCATCCATCACACAAGCCACACACCATCAGCACCATCAACAAATAGCACCCTCACATACACCCAGCAAAACACACACTCACACACCCTCACTTGCACACCAACACACACATCACTCACCACCACCACCCATCACCATGCCCCCCAAGAAGAATCCAAAGTTCCTAGATAGTGAATTGGAAGTCCTGGTAGATGAGATCCTCAAGGTAGAGCCACAGCTGTTTGGTACACTGGTCCAACAGACCCCCATGTCGCAGAAAACCAAGATGTGGGCGAGGATCGTTTACTGGGTGAACGCACAATCACCATGTTTGCGCACAAAGGAAGACATCCAGAACAGGTGGTATGACGTGCGCAGGAGGGTCAAGGAGCTGTTGAAGAAGGACTACCTCTTGAGCCAACACACCGGCAGTGGCCCTCCTGCCAAACCACTATACCTCAGGCCCTGGGAGGAGAAGGTGCGGGCCATCCTACCACCAGTGAGCGTCTATGGACTAGAAAACTAGACTAGAAAACATCCCAGAGCCTGGTGAGTACACAACAAATGTACACAATATTATGCCACAATACACACACATCACTGTCAAGGGGAGAGTCAAACCATGCACCCTAAGCAAATACACACCAACCAGAACAGAATCATCCCAAAATGTGTATGTCAGTCAGATAAACACAACACATGCCATCTCATAGTGATACGTAACTGTGTCATCACATGTACAAACACAACTACAACTACAGCTAGGCAGTGGCACAAACATAACTAACAAACACATCCAGACATGTAGCCACCACTACAACACCACCTCACAGTGAAGCCCACTGAAAGGAAGGAATCCTGTGTATGCTGGGCAAGTCAGTGTAGCCAATAGCATCATGAGAGTCGTAGTCACAGATATTGCCCACCCTCACAATGCGCACATCAACACCACCATGAACCATGCTCACATCACAGGGAGTGGAAAACAACTGACAAGATGGCTGACACTGGCTTCTGCTGTGGGGAGCACATGGCCCTGCTGGGAACTGGGCACCAAGCAACAGCAGGACACCACTGTCAGCCATCTTGCCATTGCTCTCACACTCACACACAGTGAAGTCCACCCAAAAGCAAGTAAGTATGGGCATGCTGGGAAGTGGGGTGGAGGCAATAGAATGATGGGAGTGGTAGTCACAGATATTGGTCACCCCCTCAACTGTCCCATCAACACCACCCTGAACCATGCGCACATCACAGGGAGTGGAAAACAACTGACAAGATGGCTGACACTGGCTACTGCTGTGGGGAGCACAAGGCCCTGCTGGCAACTGTGCATCAACCAACAGCAGGACACCACTGACTGACATCCTGAAAGACAACTTGCACTCCCTGCAATGGAAGCACGTTCCATGGTGGGATAGCTGGCTGGGTGTGAAGGAGGACTCACAGCACTGACCATAGTTACAAGGACCTCCCCTCACACACCCCCTCAACACCAACTCCACATAACCCACCTGGGAGAATGCAATGCCTCACATCCTAACTGAAGATCCCACAAAGAACCACCACCCTGGGTTATGCTGTGTGAAGCACAGGGACACACTTGGGACTTGTAGCCAAACAACTGCCAGGACAACACTCCCAGCCATCCTGTCAGCACAGGCACCCCACCCCACAGGGAAGCAGAGTCAAAAGGAAGGAAGGATGGGCATGCTGGGAAGGGGGTGGAGACAATAGCATGATGGGAGTTGTAGGCACAGATATTGCTCACCCTCACAATTGGCCCATCAACACCACTCTCAACCATGCTCACATCACAGGGAGTGGAAAAGGACTCACAAGATGGCTGACACTGGCTACTGCTGTGGGGAGCACAACGCCTTGCTGGCAACTGGGCACCAACCAACAGCAGGACACCACTGACTGACATCCTGAAAGACAACTTGCACTCCCTGCAATGGAAGCACGTTCCATGGTGGAGAATCTGGCTGGGTGGGAAGGAGGACTCACAGCACTGACCATAGCTACCAGCAGCACCACTCACACACACCCCTAACACAAACTCCACACAACTCACCTGGGAGAATGCATTGCCTCACACTCAAATCAAATATCCCACAAAGAACCACAACCCTGGGTCATGCAGTGTGAAGCACAGGGACACACATGGGACGTGTAGCAAAACTAACCCCAGGATAACACTGTCAGCCATCTTGTCAGCACAGGCACACAACCCCACAGGGAAGCAGAGTCAAAAGGAAGGAAGCATGGGCATGCTGGGAAGTGGGGTGGAGGCAATAGCATGATGGGAGTGGTAGTCACAGCCCAACATCCCCCACCCACATGGCCCATCAAGAACACACCCAAGCATGCACACCTCACAGGGAGTCAAAAGCCACTTCAAAGATGTCTGACACTGGTGCTCTTTTGTGGGGAGCACAAGGCCATGCTGGGAACTGGGCACCAACCAACAGCAGGACACCACTGTCAGCCATCTTGCCATTGCTGTCACACCCACACACAGTGAAGTACACTAAAAAGGAAGGAAGTATGGGCAGGCTGGGAAGGGGGTGGAGGCAATAGCATGATGGGAGTGGTAGTCACAGATATTGGTCACCCCCACAACTGTCCCATCAACACCACCCTGAATCATGCGCACATCACAGGGAGTGGAAAACAACTGACAAGATGGCTGACACTGGCTACTGCTATGGGGAGCACAAGGCCCTGCTGGCAACTGTGCACCAACCAACAGCAGGACACCACTGACTGACATCCTGAAAGACAACTTGCACTCCCTGCAATGGAAGCACGTTCCATGGTGGGATATCTGGCTGGGTGGGAAGGAGGGCCGGATGTCAACCATATACAACTGATGCAGACCATGTACACACCCCAACATTCACATAGAAATGCCCAAATAATGCAGGACAATGTGCTACACCAATTTCAACCCCTGACTGTGACAACTTAGGACAATGCAATGTACAGCCCCGCATCCAGAGGCACAGTCACAACTGTCAGGTGTGTCAAACATTGATGCCTGCAGAAACATAACATACATTGTGTGTGTCTCCCAAAAACAGGTGATGATGGGGACACAGCAGCAGACGCTGAGGAGTCCCCGACCCAGGCTCAAGAGGATACGGAGCTCACTGGTGTGGAACAGCCTCTGCCCTCCTCGGATGAAGAAGACCAACCTGGCACCTCCGGAGCAAGTCATCATGCAGCACCAGCAGGACCACCAGCTGCACCCCTGCACCCACCCCTCCAACGACTATCAACACACATACCACCCCTGCCGACATGGAAAGACCAAGGAGCACCACCACCACCAGCACAGGGACCCTGGACCAACGTGGGGCCATGGACACCAACACCACCAACAACCCCCAAGGGGGCCCAGGGTCACCTGTGCGTGCCACCTCAGGTACTGCACGTGTCACCAGGGGTGGTGGGAGGGGTGGGAGACAAAGGTCGCTGCTTGCAGAGGAGACTGGACTGCATGATGACCCACAACTGGCACGCATAGCCGATGCGTACCAGTCCAGCACCGGAGAGCTCAGCCAGGTAGTGGGGCTCCTCAGGGACATTAAAAAGCAGCAGGCTGCCCATCATGCCCGCTTGGACTCACACATGTCCCGCGTGGAGTCCAAGTGGGACACACTGCAAGAGATGACGGCGGTGCATAGGGACATATTACAATGCCTCCGCCAGATGAGCAGCAACCAGTCAACACCTCCCTGTGTGCCCACAACATCTGCTGCTGAAACAACTGCAACTGCCACAGGGAGGGAGGATGACTCTGGCGGAGAGTCCCCTGCACCGCAGCAGCCTGCACTTGAGGGTCCCCCCAAAGAAGAGGGGTCGTCCGAGGAGGGGCAAGTGAGAGGCCGATGGCCATGTGCAACCCCAGGAAGCCAAAACCTGTTCTGGATAATCACCTTTGTGCGCAAACTGTTCACCCTGTTGACTGCAACACAACTCTCCCACATGACATGGGGAGCTCAAGTTGGACCAATGTCTCAGATGACTGTGGACTCTACTCTGCACATTTCTGCTACCAGGACTTCCAAATCATCTAGGAACTTTGGATTACAATCACAATGTACAGCACCCACCATCCTGTGCACTATACTCACACATGTATGTCAATAAACTCACTAATACACCATACTTGCCTCTGTTGTGATTCCTACGTTGTCTCTGAAGTGGCGATGATGATCTGGGAAATGACACTGTGCATGCTAACTGCTACAGCAAGTACAACACCGGCATGTGAGTCATGGCGACATCACACATATGAGGGAGGCACACCACCAGGGCTACACAACACATACACACCATGGCCATCTGACTCATCGCCTACACTGATGTTGCCAGGAAATATGTTGCATTGCACAGACCCAACACCTATTCACAGTCTGTGTCAACTAGCCCACTGGTGCAGTAAGCAAATGTCAGTCAGATGTGTGACCACAGACAACGCACATCCCAAAGTGAAGCACAGGTTTATTACACATTTGCAACATGTTGTAACCACTACAGATGCAAGGTAATCCCACCTGGCAGCGGGCACACAGTCAACAAGTGTAGAAGGAAGGAAGTCCATGGGTGTGGTGCACATCACCTGTAGGGACACAACAGCTACCACCCTGGAAGTCGAATCACGGTGTTGGGGATCACAGTTGACCAAACGACTCAGAAAGTACCCTGTGAAGGACAGAAATGACACACAGTCAAAAGCACTGAAGAACAGCACAGAACTGCAATACTCATGCCCAATACATGTCACAAGATACCCACCCAGAACCAAGTTAGCATGTCAACACTGTTGGGGAGTACAGACTACCTGTAAGGACACATCGCTACACGCATACAGTCATGTAGCACATGGACACACTCAAACAGCACCAGAGCACCACCAACACATATCATGCATACTCACATCATTGACATGACATCTCTGGATACTCACATTCAGCTGAAGAAGTTGGTGATGAGCTGTGTGCGGACATCACCATCATCATCATCATCATCACTGGCATCGTGGTCCAGGCCAGGATCCTCCACAGGTGGCGGACGTTGGTCATCGTCATCCAGGATGAGAGGCAACTCCTTCCGCACTGCCATGTTGTGTAGCATGCAGCAGACGATGACAATCTTGCACACCTTTGCCGGGGCATATGGGAGGGACCCTCCTGTCTTGTCCAGGCAGCGGAAGCGGCTCTTCAGGAGACCAAATGTCCGCTCAATCACTCTCCTCGTCCGACCATGTGCCTCATTGTAGCGCATCTGGGCTGGTGTCACAGGGTTCCTGAGGGGCGTCAGCAACCATGGCATGTTGGGATATCCGGAGTCACCTACAGACAGACAATTGCACATTAGCTGAGTTGGAAAAGAGGGTGGAACACTACATTGCAGAACACACACAATGGTACAAAGTCAGTACACACCAACAAGCCAGGCACGCTGGTTCCGCATCTGTGACATCATCCTCGGGATGCGACTACTCCTCATCACGTAGGCATCGTGTGCAGAACCGGGGAAACGGGCACACACGTGTGTGATGGTCATATCTGCAAGACAGACCACCAGTGCATTGACCGAGTGGTAGTGCTTGCGGTTCCTGTATGCCTGCTCCTGGGCCTGTGGTGGTACCAAAGCCACATGTGTCCCATCAATGGAGCCAATGACATGCGGCATCCTCCCCAGGGCATAGAAGTCACTCTTCACGTCAGTGAGTTGCTGGAGTCTTGGGAAATAGATGTACTGGTTCAGGTATATCAACATAGCCTCCAATACATCGCGGAGCACACGGCTGAACATGGTCTGTGACATCCCACCAGCAGTCGCCAGAGTGTGTTGAAAGGTACCGGTGGCAAAGAAGTGTAGGGCTGCCATCACCTTCACCTTGGGGGTCAGCGCTGTAGGGTACGGCCGGCCAGGTTGCAGGTGTGGTGCCAAGCGCACTGCCAAATCATCAATCAGCTGCCTGGTGAAGCGGTACCGTCGGATGCTGTCACGTTCCACCATCGTTGCCAGGTCAGGGAATGGTCTATGGACAGCTGGTGCCCTGCAATGCATAGGTGAAGAAAGAAACATTGTCACTCACCGCACATATGTGGCATTGTACACACTCAATATCACACGATACATCATTATGAGGCACAAGTACATGATGTGTGCAGTTCCGTAAGGACATGTATGGCACACACATGGCCAACATCCAACATCACAGTTCAACAAGTGACATCAATAAGTCCCAGGTTGTGCCATTGGGTATCATGAGGACGTGTCACATTTCCCATCTCCTGCTGCCACGTTACAAACACACCCCACAGTGACATGTGAGGACAGATGTGCCCCAGGCATCACAGCTCAACAACAGGTAGATTTCCAGGGACCCTGTATTGCCACATGGACACTGGCATGACATGGCGTATCATGTATACACCACAGCAAACAACCATGACCCCCACAGGTAGTGGTCCCTGTTGCCTCGGCAGGACAGACATGGACGTCTGTGACACACACACGCACAACATCAAAGTCCATGCACAAACAACGTGGGTGTGGAGACTGTCTCCCATTGTGCACATGAAATCAGAGACATTGTAAACACAACATGCACACAGACTGTGGAGGACCATCACTTTTGTGCCAATGGGTCACCCTGGGTTAAACATACCGTCCCACATGGGACACAGGAGGCATGTGACATGACATACACATACACCACCGTGAAATGTGACCATGCCACATGCTCAGATATGAACAGTTGCACATCACAGTGGTCATGTACACGAAACACCAACGATACTGTCCCCATGAACACGTGCACAGCCTGGGGGTGGCTGCCCCAAGTGACACCCACAGAACAACATGTTCACCCCCATACACGGAATAGGTAATGCAGCCTTACATGCCTTAGGATACAGTTTGGACAGGCTGTGATGTTGTAGGTGTGCCCGTCACTCCCTGGGAAGTATATGTGGCTGGCATATGTTCACCTGTGACAGGCATGGTGACATATGCCAGTGACATGTACAGGGATGCGTTGGACAGCAATGGACCGATCGGTGTGCACACATTGGTCATTGCATTCAATGTGTGCTGGTACGCGTTGTATTTGCAATACGCGTTGGACAGCAATGGGCCGATCGGTGCGCACACATTGGCCATTGCATTCAATGTGTGCTGGTATGCGTTGTATTCGTAATACGCGTTGGACAGCAATGGGCCGATCGGTGCGCACACATTGGCCATTGCATTCAATGTGTGCTGGTACGCGTTGTATTCGCAATACGCGTTGGACAGCAATGGGCCGATCGGTGTGCCCGGCCGGCCCATTGCATTCAATGTGTGCGGGTACGCGTTGCATCCCGGGTATGCGTTGAACAGCAATGGACCGATCGGTGTGCCCGGCCGGCCCATTTCATTCAATGTGTGCGGGTACGCGTTGCATCCCGGGTACGCGTTGAACAGCAATGGACCGATCGGTGTGCCCGGCTGGCCCATTGCATTCAATGTGTGCGGGTACGCGTTGCATCCCGGGTACGCGTTGAACAGCAATGGACCGATCGGTGTGCCCGGCCGGCCCATTGCATTCAATGTGTGCGGGTACGCGTTGTATCCCGGGTACGCGTTGAACAGCAATGGACCGATCGGTGTGCCCGGCCGGCCCATTGCATTCAATGTGTGCGGGTACGCGTTGTATCCTAGGTACGCGTTGAACAGCAATGGACCGATCGGTGTGCCCGGCCGGCCCATTGCATTCAATGTGTGCGGGTACGCGTTGCATCCCGGGTACGCGTTGAACAGCAATGGACCGATCGGTGTGCCCGGCCGGCCCATTGCATTCAATGTGTGTGGGTACGGTTGCATCCCGGGTACGCGTTGAACAGCAATGGACCGATCGGTGTGCCCGGCCGGCCCATTGCATTCAATGTGTGCGGGTACGCGTTGCATCCCGGGTACGCGTTGAACAGCAATGGACCGATCGGTGTGCCCGGCCGGCCCATTGCATTCAATGGGTGCGGGTACGCGTTGCATCCCGGGTACGCGTTGAACAGCAATGGACCGATCGGTGTGCCCGGCCGGCCCATTGCATTCAATGTGTGCGGGTACGCATTGTATCCTAGGTACGCATTGAACAGCAATGGACCGATCGGTGTGCCCGGCCGGCCCATTGCATTCAATGTGTGCGGGTACGCGTTGTATCCCGGGTACGCGTTGAACAGCAATGGACCGATCGGTGTGCACCCATTGGCTATGGCCTGGCCTGGCAACGGACGCGTTTTCAAATTTTGAACGAGTCTGATGCTGGAAATTCAGTTGGTCACCCACAACAATGTTGCAAATTCATGGGTGTCATGAAGTTGAACATTTGAAGGATGCTGTGGGCGTGTGTAAGTGGTGCAATTCCATGGATTGGCCAGATTCAGAAGATGCTAACGACTTGGACCTATCACTTTTGGACACATGGGGCAGTAACTGCCTCTGCAGCACACATATAATGCTGGCTGTTCCCCTGAGAGCTCACTTGCCTGCACTACATGCTCCAGGACGACATCTGCCACCACCACTGCTGCTGTATCTGCACCCTCTGGACCCTGCAATGGCACGTACTGTGGAGAGAGCCCCAGCCTTCAGCACTGAGGAGAACCAGGCCCTGCTGGACAGCCTCCTTCCACAGTACAGCAAGCTGTATGGGAAAGCAGGGGAGCAGGTGAGTGTTCTGTCCACTGCCTTCCTAAATGTGCATGTTGTCTGACTAGCAAGGCTAACAGTCTGCACGCCACTGGCTAGCAGGCTCACTGAGTAGTTGTCACCCCCCATAGTGTGTAGTCACATGCACTGGACAGGTATAGTGCAGTGACAGTGCATTTAAACAAGGTTTTACTTCCCAGGCAATGATACCATGTAGTTACTGCTGGCATACTGTCCATGGCCATCGTTGCACTGCCTGTGTACATCATGTGCCCCTGTGATTGAGACATGTATACACAACTGTGTCATGCACGGATATGTTGCATGTGTAGTAATAGCATTCTCACTTTGTCATCCTCACAGGTTGATGCCCACCAGAAGCAGAAGATATGGCTGACCATCGTCCGGGCAGTGAGATCCGTGGGGGACTACAAGCGCCGGATCCGCAACTGCCAGAAGAGGTGGCAGGACCTTCGGGGCTGGACCCGGAGGATCGCACGGGTCCAGCTGAAGCTGTCGCCTCCTCGCAGGAGGGGCGGACACCGGACCCTGACCCCCCACATGCTCAGGATCCTGGCGGTGGTCTTCCCTGATCTGGATGGGCAGCTGAAGGCCAGGGAGCAGCACGGAGGGGGTGAGTCCATGACTGCATTGTGTACTCTGTCTGCCATGCTATGTGCCCTCCTCTGGCCTGGTTAAACTTCCACAGCACATCAGTCATGTAGTCCAGGACCCATGTCCCTCGATTGTGCACTGCCCACTCCTCATCTGATACCCAGGTGTGGCCCTTGCAGTCAGGGAATTGTGTCACTTGGGTACTGTGTCCTAGCAGTTTGCTTGACTCAAGGTGGGGGACAGCATCTGTTCCCCTAACTGTGGTGGGCATCATGGGTGGGTCCATTGCTTTCACAATGCCTGTGTTCTGACATGTAATCTGCGTGTTACTTTGATCTGTGGTCCAATTGCTGAGCTGATCCACCACATGTGCCTGGGGTAACTGGCACACACCCAAGCTGCGGGTGGGAACAATGTTTGGGCCCCAGGAGTGTGTATATTACGTGTGTCACACATACTCAGCCAGCTGCCTACTGTCCAGGGTTCATCCCTCATTCATGTGGGGCAGGACAGTCATGCCTACTCCAGGCCATGCAATGCACTCTGTATTCCCACTCCCGTGTATCAGCTGACACGTTGTGCTCAGTGATATGTCCCCTCAGGTGTCAGCCTCTGTGTCAGTGTGCTGTGGCTTCGATGTCAGGACTGCTGGGGTGTTTATCGGTTGGGGCTCAGCATGCCACCGGAGATGTGACCATAGGAGACGATACTTGTGTGACACATAGGTGTTTGAACACCTGACCGTGCAGACTGGGGTATGCAAATGTGAGGCCCATTCACAGCAGATTGTGAGGTGCCCAGGTTCAGAGGCTTGTGTTACAGGTCACCCATATGTCCAATCAGTATGACCTGGACAGATAAGGGTTCAGATGATGTGGTGTGTGGGGGATGTACATGTGCACTTGTTCAGCTCCAGGACTTGCATTCCCCATGACCTACTATTGTGACACAGTGCAGACTGTTGTTGTGTGGCTGCCCTGCCCATGTGACTGGAGACAGTGATGTATGACTTAGCAGGCATGCCTGTGACATGGCATGTGACTTCCTATGAGTGATCCTGCAGGGGAGTGACATGTGCTACATGCACACCATAGTGGCAATGGCTATCTGCACATGGGTGCATCGTGGTGTCTGTCGCTGGTATGCATCACATGCATTTCATATATCTGACTCTGGGCATCACTTTAATCCGGGCACCTGTACTGACTCAGTGGCAAGAGATGTGATGTGTGCATGTTCACATGCTTCACCGTGTTCTCTGCACCGTCCAACTACTGTGTAGGTGGTGCATGTGTCCACACTGGGGTATTGCCAGCCAACGGACGCCAGACAGATGGGTGCAAGGCCAGGTGTGATGTGAGTGCCATGGTTGACGATCAGACTGACAATTGGCTTCTCCTATTCTGTTTGGGCAATTTTAGCAATGTTCAACTAAGGATGCCAGGCCTTGCTCTGTATTGTGCTGTACTTACTGTGGTGTGTGCGTTCGGTGCAGGTGACTGATGTCTGTCTGTCTCCCTATTGTTTGCAGATACATCCACGGCCACAGGAGGGGACAGCTCCACGGACCAGGAGGAGCCGCAGAGCCAGACTGGGTCAACAGCCGAGGAGTGGTCGGAGGGACCCAGTGGCACGGAGGGCGAGGGGAGCCACACCGAGGAGTCCTCAGCACCATCCACCTCAGCTGAGGACCACAGCAGCTCGGAGGATGACTCCCTTATGGAGGCGGGTGTCAGCAGCCACCACACCCCAGCTAGTGTTGCTGTCCCCGCCACCACCACCACCACCGCCCTCCCACCGGCTCCCATTCCCGAGGTCCGTGGAGGCTCCCATGTACGGGAGCGTGTCTCCTTCGGGCCAGGCACCGCACCCCCTGCCCCTGTGTCCCCTGCTGCCCTGAGTGAGGAGTCTGTGTACCTCCTTCGGCAGCTCCATGTAGGGCAGACAGCGATGCTGAGTGTCCTCCATGCACACACCACTCTGTTGACTCAGCTGGTGTCGATCATGGAGGGCATCTCATCGGGCATGTCTGCCCTACAGAGGGGCAATAGGTCCATGGACTCCTCCCTGACGGCAGCAGTGTCCCTCCTCCAACAGTCCCTCACCCCTCCTGTCTCTGCCCCATCCACACTCCCCAGCACCTTACCTGTCCCAAGCACACACACACCGGCACAGGCACACACCAGCACAGACACGAGCAGCACACACACACACACGCCACAGACAAGACGCACACGCACGCACAGTCAGGGGACTGAAACCACACTCACAGGGGATGGGGCCCAGTCACACACACACGCATCCACGAGCACTGCGCAGTCCACAGTTGCCTCTCCCTCCAAAGCCCCCTCCGTTGCCTCACCTGCAACCCCAAAGACCCAGCGGCTCTTCCTCAGTGACCTCGGCCTCTTCCCCTCCGATCCAGCTGATACAGCATTCAGGGGGAAGAGGAAGCCCACCCACATGGAGCTGAGTGCCCCTTGCCACCGGACACCCTCCCCCAGGCGCAGACCGACTGACACCCCCATCCGCAAGTCCCCCCGGACCTGGAAGAGCAAGACCCCGCCGCCGCCGCCCTGCAGCTCAGGCACCAAGTCTCCTTCCTCCATCCCTCAGGCCCCCACTCCACAGGTGCCCCCACCACACCCTGCCCCAGGTTCCCCCACCCACAGATACACCATCCCCAAAAGGATCAGGCCTTCTCCCCCTGCCACTTGCTCTTCCGGCCCCACACCCCCCGCTGCGCTTGTCTGTGCCACTGGTGTGGAGACGGTGTCCTCCCCTCTGTCCTGCCCACCTTACCTGATCCCCATTCTCCTCCCCTGGAGGTAGGCACTGCAGTGGAGTCCACTACCACCCTGTCTGACTTGGGCACTGCAGTGGGGAACCTGTCCACTCCATCTGCACGGTCCCCTGCAGTCTTGCCGGCACCCACACCATCAGAGTCATGCCCCCCAGTTGTGCCGGCACACACCATGTCAGACACCTCCACTGCAGTTGTCAGTGGCTCTCCAGCACCCACCACCCCTTCCCTGCCTCCTTCTGGTGAGCCATGATCCTGTCCCTGCGGTGCCTGGCCTGCCCCCCGTATGCCCCTCCGAGGGGATTGTCCCTGGCTTTCATGAGTGCAGGCATGTGTAGGGTGACATCTGCCACTGTCACCCTGTTTTGACTTTCAAGTTGGACTGGCCATTGGCCTTTGTTAATTTTTTGCTGGACATCAACTGTTAGTCCCACATATGCTGAATAAAGCACCTTTCTGTTCTCTAGTGCTTTTGCTTCTGATGTACATGTTGTTGATGATGCTAACTGTGCCCTTGCTGCAGTGATGGTGATATTTGGTCTCATGATAATGAAGTGTTACTGTGCAGGTACACATGTGGTCCAGGGGGAATGTGTCCTATCCTGTGGTGTATCCATGTCATCCTTAGCAGCATCTGAGGGTGTCATGTGTTCAATATTTGGCAATGGGATTTCCTACTTACATTAGCAATTTCACATCTGTGGCTTCCACCCCTGCACATCTGTTGTGCCTGCCATTGTTCAATTTGTCTACTTCCCTGACCGTGTGGCCATCTCCACTGGACATGCAGGTGTGGGCATCAATGGGGAAGGACTCATCTGTGTTGTCAGTGCAACATTGCTATACAAGTGTGTTGGATCTGTGCTGATGATTTCGTTGGCACTCCCATGACCAGGCTGATGTGACAGGAGCATTCATTTGGTGCTAATTGTTGACTGTGTGACCAAGTGCTCAGCTGACATGATGGAGCCCTACTGAGGCAACATATGGCACAGCTTTCCTCACACAGGAGTGGAGTCCCCTCATGGCAGTGTGTACTCCTGTGACATTGCCTGCGCCCAAGGTGTGTGTTATATGAGCATGTCTGTGTGTTCACTTCCGTTTTGCTGTGCATGCTGGGATCCCTAGTGTTGTACCTGTTTGTGTTGCTTGCTGAGTTGACCTATGTTCCCCCCAAGTCTTCTCCCTGGATTATCTGTGATGTGGGTGCATGGCACATTACTGGTCATCAGGGTGTCACCCATAGGTGTGTTTGCTGTCAGGGCTGAGTTTGTGTGCAGACGCAGATGGGTCACAGTCAGGATTCCCCTTGGCACTTGTTGTTTACACCTGTCATGTGATTTCCAGTTTGTGTTATCTTTCAGTGATTGTGACACGTTGTGTGTGTGACTGCTGGCACTCCTCAGGGTCCGGGCTGCAATGTTGGTAGTTGTGTATGTGTGTTCTTTGTGGGTGTCCTTGGCTTCTTCATTGGTGTGTGACTGTGGCTGGGATCCCATTGGTTGTTGTGGTATTGCCGTCATGTCCATGTACAGCGTAGTGTGCAGTGTGTCAGACATTCAGAAGTCTTGTTGAGTGGCCATGTGGATGTGTTTCTGCACCTTGGTTCCCACCCACCAGCCTGGGATTGTCATGGGTGCATGTGCAATGTCACCAGTGCATGTGTGCTTCACTGCTGCACATTGTTGGAGGTCGAGGTGTGTGGTGTTGAGTGTGTGCAGATGAGAGTTCTTGCCCGGCTAGACCCCTGCCTCCATGCTGGCCTTGGCTTACTGGCTGTGCTGATTGATTTGTGCTTGTGTAGGTGTGATGGTAGTTTGTTGCTCAGGACACATGACTGTGGTTCACAGTGTGAACGACATTTGGCTTTGTCATCACAGTGGGTTTGTAATGCAGCCCAGGGTCACCACATTGTGGGGGCTCTGGGGGTAGTGCTGTGGTGTGTCTGTGTCTTGCTGTGTCAGTTGCTGTTCCTACATGCTTGTGTGACATGTGTGATTTGTGCTCCCTCTCATCTGACAATGCCTGATTGCCCACATAGGGGATTTGGATCCATGAGTTACCTTTGTGTGGCACTGTATGCACATCTGTGTAATTGGTATTCAGGCATCCTCATGTGTTGTGTGGTTGCCTGGGGACACTGGCACCCCCCTCACCTGTTGTGTTTGATGTGCAGTGTGGGTCTGCCTGTTTGTGTTTGTGCATCTGCACCACTGCATTGGCATTTCTTTGGTGTGCCATTGGCTGTATGTTGTTTGGTGGGTTTCCCCTGCTGTCCCTGGGACTCCTAGGTCATCGGTCAGCACAATGAACATGGTTTGTGTGTCCCATTGCTGCCATGGTATGGTATCTGTTCACCTCACATCTACAGTCTCCACAGGGTATCTGCATTTGTGTGCCCATTGGTGCAAATATGTGGGTCTGCATTCTGATGGTCACTTCTGTCATTGTGTCATTGATGAATGTTGACAGTGTCAGCCCCCATGGGTGTTGTTTGTCTGCACATGGCCAAAGGTATGTCTTATTTGCACTGCAGTATTTGCCTCCCCCAATCTATGTTGCAATGGGACACATGCACTACTTTGCCACTGATGTGTTTTATGTTCTGTGACCAGGAATCATCCATGCAGTTTGGCAGATGCAGCTTTTTCTTTGTCAACACTTGCATTTTGGTCACTGTGATGATGGGGGTTTAGGCCCCATTGCCACAATGTTCAAAATGTGCTTCAGCTATGGAACCCACACTTACCTTTTGGTCACTGTGATGATGGGGGTTTAGGCCCCATTGCCACAATGTTCAAAATGTGCTTCAGCTATGGTCCCCACACTTACCTTTTGGTCACTGTGATGATGGGGGTTTAGACCCCATTGCCACAATGTTCAAAATGTGCTTCAGCTATGGTCCCCACACTTACCTTTTGGTCACTGTGATGATGGGGGTTTAGACCCCATTGCCACAATGTTCTGAATGTGCTTCAGCTATGGACCCCACACTAACATTTTGGTCACTGTGATGATGGGGTTTTGGACCCCATTGCCACAATGGTCATGGCCTGCTTGCATTGTGGGGGCCACACACATATATGTGTGGCACAGGTGATAGGGGGTCACATTCTATGTTCAAAGTCATGTTCAGTGTTGTAGGCATTTGACACAGTCTACTCACGCTTGTCATGGTGTTGGGGGGATGTCTTTTTCTTGCATTCCCTAGGTTGTGGTGTGCTGGTTGTGTCATGCATTGTCCATCCTATGAGTGGGGGTGGTGTTGGTGGTAGGCATCCAGCCCCCCATGGGTAGGGGTGGCAGTAGTGGTAGGCATACAGGCCACCATGGGTAGAGGTGGTAGTAGTGACAGGCATCTGGCACCCCATGGGTAAGGGTGGTAGTAGTGGTAAGCATCCAGCCCCCCATGGGTAGAGGTGGTAGTAGTGACAGGCATCTGGCACCCCATGGGTAAGGGTGGTAGTAGTGGTAGGCATCCAGCCCCCCATGGGTAGAGGTGGTAGTAGTGACAGGCATCTGGCACCCCCTGGGTAAGGTGGTAGTAGTGGTAGGCATCCAGCCTCCCATGGGTAGAGGTGGTAGTAGTGACAGGCATCTGGCACCTCCTGGGTAAGGGTGGTAGTAGTGGTAGGCATCCAGCCCCCCCATGGGTAGAGGTGGTGGTAGTGACAGGCATCTGGCACCCCCTGGGTAAAGGTGGTAGTAGTGACAGGCATCTGGCACCCCTGGGTAAGGGTGGTAGTAGTGACAGGCATCTGGCACCCCTGGGTAAGGGTGGTAGTAGTGACAGGCATCTGGCACCCCCTGGGTAAGGGTGGTAGTAGTGGTAGGCATCCAGCCCCCATGGGTAGAGGTGGTAGTAGTGACAGGCATCTGGCACCCCCTGGGTAAGGGTGGTAGTAGTGACAGGCATCTGGCACCCCCTGGGTAAGGGTGGTAGTAGTGACAGGCATCCAGCACCCCATGGGTAGGGTTGGCAGTTGTGGTAGGCATACAGGCCCCTATGTGTATGTGTGGCATTGGTGAGGGCTATCCCGCCCCTATGGTGCTGCTGTTGCTGGTGTAGGTATTTCTGCATCCCTCTGTGTGTGATGTGTCGGGTACGTGTAGTTTGTTTTTGTTGTTGGTGTCTGACTTACCTTCTGCGCCGTACGCGTCCGTGCCTGTTCCGGTAATAGAGGTAGAATATTGGTAGGATCGGCACGAAGGGATTCATGGTTGGTTCGTCTCGTTCGTCTTTCTATTTGCTTCGCCTCGTCCTCGTCGCTGGCGTGTTCGTCTCGTAGCCGTGGATCGTGTTGTGGCGCGAATCGGAGCTTATGTGCGCCTCGCCCGGATGCTTTGACGTGCCGTGCGTAGCGACGGGTTCGGCGCGTACGGAAAGCGCATCGTACTTGTCCGGCCGGATGGGGCTGCGTTTTTGCTTCTGTGCGGCTCGATTCTACGATTCCGGATCCGGCTCGGTCGGGGAACAGGACCTTGATTGGGTGAGTACGACTGGGTCGGAATCTATGCTGTTGTGCGCATCGTACTTGCTCGTTCGGAATGATGTGCGGATCGGTCGGGAAACAGGCATTCGCATGGCTTTTTTCCCGACCGAATGGTGTTAGGTGCGCCTCCGACCGAGATCGGAATCGGCCCCTTTGTGTTCTTGATGATGGGGAAAATGTTGTGAAAAAGGCGCAGGTTGTTGGCAGATGATTGTGTAAGGATAGTCCCATTGTTGTAAAGGGAGATTGTTGCTTTTATTCTGTAGGTAGGTGAGGGGGCAACCGTAAGTCTAAGCCCATGAGGGGTCTCCTTGGATGTGATGATTTGGAGCAGTGAGTAAAATGCCAACCTCCATTTAGCACGTCTTTTCGTAAAGAAGATAAGAACACTTATTGTGGCACCTTTTTTTTTTATTGCTTCTGGCTCAGTTTCTGGGAGGTACAAAATGGCCGAGTTGTGAGATGGCAAATGGCTGCCAGTGAGTTATATCTGGAAATGCTGCTGCTCGAGTATAACTGGAAACGCATCTCGAGACATGCAGAGACAAAGAACCTAGACGCGGCTTTTCAGCCCCAATTCCGGCGAACAGTGCAGAACACAACCCAAAGGACAACCAAGACCAACAAAAAAAAAGGGTCTGGTCAGTGTGACGCAGTGATGAGGAGGCAGCGAGCAGCCCGATCAACAGCCTCCCTCAAAAGACACTCCAACTCCTCGTACACAGGACCTCCCGCCGGGGGAGACAGCGGAAGCAGTGCCCGTAACTCGTGGATTTGAGGCAGCCGAAACCTCAGCGCCAGGGTCCCCACGTAGGGCGAGATGGAGTCGTGTGCAGCTGGCCATCACAGAAGGCAGTATAGAGCTGGATGTCACAGAGGCAGTATGACGCAGGGGAGATTGGGAGTCCCCCAGTAAGGTGAAGCGGGGGAGTCTCCAGCAAGGTGAGTGCTGGGGGAATGGGGATCGAACATACCTGTGGACTATGGTCTTCTGTACCTGAGACCTCCAGCGTCTCCAATGCAGCCCGACCAGCCTTCACTGCACACTGGGCGCCAAGGTACCGATGAGGGGGCTGGCAGCCTCCCGCTGCCGCAGAACACTGCGATCCTTAGGTCCTCCGCATCTCAGCACGGTCCCACCAGCCTTCACAACGCATCCAAAGCCTTTTTGTGGATGTGGGAGCCGGAAACTCTCCGCTACCGAAAATCCCCGGGCAGCAAAATTCCGATGTGTTCCGGGCTAGTACGTGGGCCCAGGCGGCCCGGGTAGTCCTCTCGTTTAAGTCCACGGAAAGCCTGTTTAGATTTCAAGGAAACGTAGTCTGGCTTGCTAATTCATCTTCAATGCTCGGTTCCTGCGCTTCAGAGGGCGGATGGCATAGGGCATACCGGGATTTGCACCGATGGTGATCCCAGCCCTCAGGAGCTCACAAAGAGCACTCCTGTACGATCGGCCATCTTCGATAAGTAGGATATTATTTCAAAACCACAGGACTTAACTATGTGGGAAAGGGGCACCACATAGGTGTTAAACAGAGTGGGGCTCAAGGAAGATCTGTGAGGGACCCCTTACCCAGGAGGGCTGTGGCCTACTGGCTAGAGCGGCCAACCTGAAAACTGGGGAACCGGGTTCGAGTCTCGGCAGGGACACTCACCATGCTGTGATTCTGGGCAAATCACGTAATCTCCCTGTGCCGCACAAAATGAACGTGTCCATCTGTAACGCAACTGGTGCTCATGTAAAGCGCGCTGATACCTTCGGGTTGACTTCACGCTATATAAAACTACAAAAAAAATAAGAGCATGGTCCGAGGTTGAAAGATGTTAAGTGAGACCTTTTGGGACCTGTTATTCAGAAATTCTTTAAGGAAGTCTAGGGCTTTGCCACGGATGCCTATGGTGTACAGTCTTTGCGCCAGGATGGAATTAGCGACAGTGTCAAGTAAGAGCAGCATAGCCAGCATTCCGACACTTAGTGATAGTCTGCTAGAATCAACAACAGCCACTAATGCTGTTTCAGTGCAGTGAAAAGCTCTAAAGTCCGACTGCGAGGGGTCCAGTAGCTGGTGTTCTTCCATGTCAAGGGAGAGCTTCTAGAACCTTCCCAAAAAGGGGGAGGAGTGAAATGGGCCCGTCGTTGGCAGCTCTTAAGGGTCATCATTACAAATAGATGAGACCTGCGCTGATTTCCACTCCTGTGGCATTACTGCTGAGGTAAGTGATACGTTGAACAGAGACATGATAATGGGTGTATGGTTGACAGAGCAGCCATGACATGGGGTGGACAAGGATGAGACGGGGAGCCCGATTGGACTTCATTTGACGGCATCTCTGACACTTGTCTTGAGTGATAGGCTCCAACAAAGGCTGGAGTATTCCTGGGAGGGTGTTATTGGTAGATGGACCAGCATGAGATGGTGTACTGTTATGATAACTCGGATAAATGTTCTCGATTTTCCAATCACAGTGGTCCTTAAACTTGTTATTGACCACTTACCGTTTGCTTTTGATTCTTTTTCTGATATCCCAGTGCTAAAACAACCTTTACAGGGAGTCATAACCCTAGCATAATCGTACTTTTTTCGAATGCCCTACAAGGCCTTTTTGCTGATTGTGCAGTCCATGGCAGTGTGTTTAGGGACCATAACCTCTCAACGCCTCTTTGAGTGATGTTTTGAAGGAAACGCAGCCCAGTGTTAATGCACCCCCAGCCCAATGGTAAAGGGGAATAAGGGGATTTGGTTACAATGGGAATGTATTGATAAGACTAATTTGCTTGCTCAAATGGCGACAAGGAACCATAATGTGCTCCTTGTTTGCCTGGATGGTGAACCAGGGTCTGAGGCCGTTGTCAACTCATATGCTAGACTGCCAAGCTCCATCTGGGAGATTCTGCGCATCCTATCATGGCGTGCTAGGGGCAAGTCGAACAGATGGTTTGACTCGTCTTCTTCCAAGGCACTTAATGAGCGGCTTGGGGCACTAAAAGCCTTTTGGAAGGTTGTTAATTGCCCTTTTTCCAGGGACTCACCAGAGTCGGGTATTGATACTCTGACTCCCCGGGTAAGTGGGGGACCCATTTCTCCAATTTATATTCTGTCTCCTCTGCTCATACACATCTCCCTGATGTTAGGTGGGAGCACATGCAGAGTGTCCCTGGAAGCACGGTTATTAAAGGACCTGATGTTATCGCAGCTCTAACAGGTGCCCTGACGGGGTGCCAGTGCATCTGTTCAGGGTGATATTGTTCTCTGGGCCCCTCTGCTGGCCAATGTTTTAAAGACTGCCTCTAAGCAAGGCCCTCGACGATCTTGGTCTCATGTCACCATTGAACCAATTTTCAAAAAGAGGAATGAATCTGATCCTAAGTGTCACCGGCCTATATCTTTGATTGCTAGTACATCTGACATTATCAGCAGGATTTTTTTTTAGCTCATCTTGAAAAATGGACCCAGGATAATCATGTTCTTTCATGCCTATACTATAGTTTTGTATAGTTTTTGTTCGGGCCTTGGCACTATCAAACAATGGCTTAATCTGTACTTACTCATTATCTAAGCAAATGAGTAATTAGGGGATTACTCATTATCTACTCTGGGCAATTTGTACCTTGTATTTATGGACGCGAGTTCTGGGTTTGATCATGTAAACAGCTCAAAGTTGTGCAAAATGATCTACATATTGTTTGTTTCCTTAAGCAATTTCATATTGATGTCACTGCTGGGGTAAGATACAGGCCGAACGGTGGAGAGGCTGGGGCAATAAAGCTTGTGACGGGAGTTTGCCCCTTGTCTGTTCTCACTTTATAATAACGGCTTTGACAAAGAGTTGGTTAGTTTGGATGTAGCCTCTTCTCGAGTAGGATCCTGCCCTATCACGGTGTCACTCTATGCCGACGATGCGATGCTTTTCCATAGAACTCCAGCAGGGCTCCATAGGTGGCTTATGGCAAATGTAGGCCTTTCCATTAACCATAGCATAACTCACCCATTATGATCTATGGTGTTACTAGGTTGAAAAACAAAGATTACTAATTGAACAATTCTGAGATTGGATGAGTACCTACCTTTCCCTACTTGAGGTTTTATTTGATGAATCCTGTAATTGGAAAGCACTGGGACAGATTGGGAGCTTTGAGTATGCATGGAGCATCAGGGCACTTTTCGGTTTTGCCTCCCAGTTGGAAATTAAACCATTGAATAAACTGATATCAGTAAATTCAGCTAAAAGTCTTCCCATTGCAAGTCACGGTGCTGATCGTAGGGTGGTGGGAACATCCTGATATGCAGGTATTGGAAAAAGGAGTTTTGAGGTGGTTACTCACTGTATCTGACCGTACCTCGACTTATGTTTGCCACGCGGAACTGAGGCTCGGTTATAATACTGATTATATTAGATTTCATTCATTGCTTCTGTGGGTGTTCATATGGACAAAGCATGCAGGATTGCCTCAAACTAGATTAAGAAGTTAAGATCCCTTGGTTGGCTTACAAAAAGAAAGTATGTGACAGTTTGGACATGCCTGAGTTGATTAGTAAGCCACACAAAATATATTTTTGTAAGGACAGTGATAAGACCTGTTTTTATGATTTTTGAAATAACTCCAGAGCCAGCTGTGGATTTCAGAAGCAAACTATCAAAAAAGATCTATCCATTCAGCCTTCATCTGGAAGAGCATCATATCTTACTTAGGTTACCAACCTAAAGCACATATCTTTTTTGACACGCTTTAGTCTTCAGATTATACATAACCTGGTTGGGTTTGCGACACCAGGTCAATATTCTGATAGGCTTATGGCATGCCCGTGTGGTGACTGTTCATGCAGAGTGCAGTTGATTTCATGCTACTTTGTAAGTGTCATGCACTTTTAAGAAAGTGCTTGTTGCTCCCTATGATGAAGCACCCTGGCTTTAGAAGTGCGGAGCTGCATTCATTTATTTGAGGTCACTTTCTTCTTTATCAACTTCCGCGGCTAAATATATTCAATTATCAATTACATTGAGAGATCACTGACCTGGTCAGGAGGGTTATGTTATGTACCCTTAGCTACTGTACTGTCCTTTGCTGTAATACTATTGCTCTTTTTAACTACATTGTTTCTATGTTATCAAGACGAGATTTGTAGTCGTCTGAGCATTGGATCTGTAGGCTCACACAATGCAGAATTAGGTGTTGTAAAGTCTTTTGCCTAAACATCTGTGGGGCATATTTACAGCAGAATGGGGGAGCGTGGTTTTACGCCACAATTGGTAACGCAGCGCTCCAACATTCTGAAAATGCAGGGATGCGCCGTATTTACAATAATATGGCGCACCCAGGCATTTCCCCTAGCGTTGGCACTAAATTTCGCTGCCTAGCGCCAATGCAGGTGTTATATTTTATATAGGTACCCCGATATAGGTCTAGGTATCATCATAACCCTTTACCTACATTCTCTCCTATACTACATACATAACGGAGTTGGAGGACTGACCTTTTACCCAGTTACAATACTACACGTAAGTGCGTAGGGTTTTTCCCTGGACACTGGCCACATAAAATTTGCATGAGGATTCTTAGTTTCTTGGAATCACAGCAGGACCATCATCTCCTGCATAATAACTGTGTATAAAGTTCATTCCCGACATCATCCTAAGTCCAACACTGGCACAGCAAGGTAGAACCCCTGGGGATACCTTAGGGTATATAAACACCACATCTTGCTGGGAAAGGGGGGAGATCACGACTTCCATGCCGACACACTGACGCAAGATGCTGAGGTTCCTGCATGCAGATACTCCAACTCGCAGTGGTCTGACATCCCTCGCGGGGTGCTCAGCTCGAGACCAGAACGAGGTCCCGCAGGCTAACATCGGGTAATGGGGTTGGCTTTATCCTAGAGGGATTCTTGGCTTTACACCTACTCACATGCTAGGTACACTTAGGTACATCCTAGGAATCGTAGGAATACGCATTTTATTGCCATGTATTTTATATACTCGCCTATATTTATGATTTTAGCAAAATGGTAGAAACCTACCATCTGTTTACTTTCTTAGTGCTGCTACTCATTTATATATCCTACTGTCTACTGGTGATTTCAGTGCACTTATTTTACGCTAGAATAACGACTGTTCAATAAATACTTATTGAAAACGTCCCAACCGTTTATTCTGTGTATCTCTCTGAGAACAAGTGAGCACGAGTGACTGAGAAAAAAGTAAGTTACTGTTTCCACGGTCCTGAGGGATCAGGGTTGTCATGTTTGATAGTTGCCAAGAACTATTCTCGCCTTGGTAAGAGGAGGTTACAGTGGCATTGCGAACTAGCTGGCACACAGGCCAACATACCCAGTGGGGGTGTCTGGAATCAGTCTGGACACCAGTCCCGCAGTGTATGTTGTCTAAACGCGCAGATCCTATATAGGTCTTATAGGAACTACATGACACAGGCACTCTTGCACCAAAGTGCAAGGGTGCCTGTGTTGCATTGAAATATTTGTTCATGTGCAGGGAAGTGTCCCTTCCTGCACATAAACAATCACTAATGGCGATTTGTAACTTCTATGTGTGCTGCAGAATGCAGCACATATAGAAGTTGCAACTCACCATTATTTAACGATTGTTTACTTGCAGGAAGGGACACCTTCCTGCACATGAACAATCACTGATGGCGATTTGTTTCTTTCTATGTGTGCTGCAGAATGCAAGGGACTATGCAGAGTTGGGTAGTGACTTGGAATAGGCCTTATAATGTAAGTGTACACAAGGAATAGTCAGGGTTCTTTACTGTTTGATTGTAGGGACACATATTATACTCCTATGGCAAAGGCTGCCATAGGGCACAGCTCCAGTTCTCTTTGGGGTAGAATCTCCAGAGTCACACCAATGTACCCAGTAACTTGTGTAAAGAGAACAATTCTGTAAAGTTCAAAAATATATCTGAACAGCTTATGGGTCATCCAGGAGTGCCATATTACTCTGACTCAGTTGAGGATCAGAGCCCAGGCCTTTTTGCCACCCTGCTGGGCTGGGTTAATTACTTTTCTTTCCAGCTGCAGGAACAAAGGCCTCACCCCTCAAAAGAAGCAATTAACAGTGCTTAAGCCAGCCCTGAAGGAGGGCGGGAATGGGTGATCCACACTGCATCAATCAGCCTGCTGTCATCCTGTGCCAGGAAGAGGGCCTGCCCTAGGCCACTCCACAAAGGAGGGAGTCCAGACCTCTGGAGCCAAGCCAGAGGGGGGGCTCCTTTGAAGATTTGCTGGGGGAAGGCCTTAGCAGTGATGTCAGCGAGGTAGGTAGGTAGGAAAAAACAAGTTTATTTAGACAATTGTCCATAAAACATTCTAAAACTCAATTGACAATTAAAATCATTAAAAGGGCCCCATCCTAACTACCCAACACCCCCTACCCACTACAGTTCATCAGTAAAACTCTGTTTAACAGACCGTAAAAACCGAGCCATTCCAACTCCCACATCTAAGTAACGCATTTCTGACAACAGCTCCACAGCTTTCCTCCTATCGAGAATATCATATTTAAAAAACAGAGGTCTTAAAAACTTAATTCCATTTGCAAGATAAAAGACGCAATCCATAAGTATATGCAGTAGGGAGCATTTAACTTTCAGGGGGCAGGGGCAGAGACCACTATTATTCTGAACCCTGGCCCAGTATGGGCGGGATGAATAGATTGGATTACATCCCACCCTAATCCTTAATATTTCATTTTTCAATCCTGGGTCTGATAACTGCGATAAATAAGGGAAAACGGTGTGCTGGCCCAGAGTAGGAATTGAGAAAACTGATGGATGGTTTCTTGCTCAGGTAAGATAGGTCATTTGATTCAGACACCAAAGCAACAGATTCTTTCAATGGGTGCTTGCCTGGGAAGGGGAAGCATGATGTGATTGTACCACTATCTGAATGGAGGTTCCTAACAGCAATTATTCTAGTTCTTACTTCCTTTGCTCACATTCTTTCACTACATTAAATCTCTTCAAAGCACAATTTGGAGACTTTAGACATCTCATCATCCTCCTGGAGTGTATTAAAGTATCTTAGGGCCCGAGTAAAGGCCACCAAGTTCCAGGAGACCAGATTGCACTCTCTCCTTATGGCCTGAACCATGGTGCCTTGTGGGAGAGATAAAAGCTTTTTAAGCACTATCCCTTCTAATATGTCCCATTCATATGTCGGATCTAGGGAAAAAATCTCTCCTCCATACAGACCCAGCAGAGGTATATTCCCTTCGTGAGCCCTTAGTAATGGAATATGGGAAAGCCCCCCAAACCTACTATTAAATCTTGTTAGACAACTGGCCGGCAATAGGGCCTTCTGCTTGATGCCATCCCAATGCGTACCCCAATTCAGATTCCTCCTGAAGGTTAAGCCCAAATATTTATATTGGTCAACTTGCTCCACCTTCCGTGTGTCTATGTGCCAGCTGAAGCTCTTTACTTTTTTCCCAAAAACCAAAATCTTGGTCTTCTCCAGATTAATGTGAAGTTGGTTCTGCTTGCTATAAGTTGCTAGAGCATTTAGGGGGATATTCACAAGGAAGTGGCGGAGAGAGGCGTTAGCCTTCTTGGCTTAACGCCTCTCTCCGCAACTTCGGAAAAGCAAGGCTTCACCATATTCACAAGGACATGGTGCAGCCGTGCTTTTCCCCCTGCGATGGTGCTAAGTTTCACAACTTAGCGCCAACGCAGGCACCCTTCCACCAGAGTGCAAGGGTGTCTGCAAGCAGGCAGGTTTGTTTATGTACAGGAAGGTATCAATTCCTGCACATAAACAAACCGAAAATGCCAGTTTGTAACTTACATGTGTGCTGCTTCATGCAGCACACATGTAAGTTACAAAACGACATTTTTAAAAAAAGGTTTGTTTATGTACAGGAAGGGACACCTTCCTGTACATAAACAAACCATGGCATTTGTATTTTCCATGTGTGCTGTACAAGGCAGCACACATGGAAAATGCGAAAATGAGGAGAAATAAAGCATTTCTCCTCGTATCGCTAACTTAAGACCAGGGTTTTCCTGGTCTTAAGTTTGGTGTTAGCTCCTATTTACGCTGCCCTTGTGAATAGGGGGCAGCATAAATATCAATGGGTGTTGCGGTGGAACGCTCACCGCAACACCCACTGCACGCCCCTTTCACGCTAAACACAGAGTGAAAGGGGGCCTATTCACAAGGCAGCGTTAAGCCACGTTAAGTGGCTTAACGCTGCCTTGTGAATAAGGCGCAGCCCCTATTGCCACCACAACGTCACTGAAAGTGACGTTGTGGTGGTGATAGGGGCTTGTGAATATGCCCCTTAGTTTCCTCTGCAGACCAATAGGGGTATAATCCACTAATACCAAATTGTCTGCATAAAGCAAACTGGCAATGTGCTGTTTCCCGATTTTAGGGGAAAAAGACTTTGATTGGGAAATAAAGGTGGGAAGGTCGGCCAAAAATAGGCTAAAAAGCAGAGGTGCTAAAATGCACCCCTGCTCCAGGCCACTATCAATGGGGATTCGTTGAGATAATCGACCCGACTTATGTAACTCCACCTGAGCCCAATTTCCAGAGTGCAAGGATTGAAGTACACTAACGAGGTTTAACGGGAGCTCCCAGGCAACAAGTTATCCCTACAGGATATCCCTATCCACAGAATCGAAGGCCGGCCTGAAGTCTACAAAACAACAGCACAGCCTTTGATTTTCCTCCAGGGCCTTTCGGATAATGGCCCATAATGCAATACAGTGGTCTATAGTGGAGTGACCCTCCCGAAAGCCCACTTGTTCTGTTGGAATTCTCTTGGTTTCAATAGCCCAGTCTTCAAGTTTGGCTAAAATAATCTTAGAAAAGATCTTTAGTGAAATATCAAGTAGGTTAATAAGCCTATAATGTATGGGGTCTGTACCACTCCCTTTTTCAAATAGGTTTCACTATAGACCCTTTCCAGGAAAGGGGGTAAAGGCCAGACGTGGCAATCCAACTAAACAGGGGAGAGTGAACCGTGGCCCACCAAACATTGTTCGTCTTAATTATTACTGCTGGAATGTTATCGAGGCCACCGGCTCGGGAGAGCTTTACTCTTTCGATAACAGCTTTTACTTCCTTTATTGAAAACCATGTAACGGGGAGTTTTCATCCAGGAATTGTATGGGGTCTATCTGTGCCGGAGGGTCCCTATATACATCTGTCAAATAAGTAGCCCACTGAGCTTTCGGGATCGTACAAACAAGAGTGCCCCTATTTTGACCACTAAACTCATTCACCTTTGCCCAGAACTTTTGCTGATCCTTGAGGAGGATAGTTTCCTGCATCTTATCCCACCTACTATGGTAGAAGGCGGCTTGTTTCGTCTGCACAAGAGATGTATATTGACGTTTAAGTTTAACCAGATCCTGGGAGGCTAACAGGACTGGATGACGCGCTCTCTGTCTCACCAATCGTTTCAACTCTTGGCAGTCAGAGTCGAACCAGCCCCCAAGCTCCTTGGGGCAGGGTTCTGCTCGCACACCTTTCACACATATGTTTACTGTGTTACAACCCAAAACGTGTTGTACAATATTATTGTACCACACAATGACATCATCAACATAGTTAGGGGGATATCAATCTTCTCCTCTAGTTGAAAGGTGGCTAACTGTTGGAGATTAATAGGACCCAAGCGTGTTGAGAGCCTACGCGGATAAGACATTCCTAGAGGCAAAACCTCTCTGGGGACACTGGCTCACACAAGTCAAGGACTGCTGTAATTGCCCAGTGATCACAACCCTCATATTTTGCCACCTCAAAATTCTTTAAACGGTTGAATTGCCAAGGAGACATAAATATGTAGTCAATAGAGCCTAAGGACTGGCCCTGCTGGAAAGTTGCTGCTGCTGGCGAATCATTTTTATATCATCCGTTTAAATAAATCAGACCATGATTCGCCAGCCATTGACTCAACACTTTAGCCTCCTTTTAATGATACCAGAGGGGAACTGCGCTGGGGGAATATTATAAGAATACAAAACTTCCTCCAGCTGCAGGTCCAGCTGTACAGGGAAGAGACGAGCATTAACATCCCCGGCTAGCGAGGGGTGGAGCTGATATTCCCAGAGCACATGTGACAAGTGACTCCTGGGTGACGTCATTTTGAGCTATCCCAGAACACTTGGCAGGGAGGATGGGACGGGGCAGAGAGATGATGTGGCACATCAGGATAGGCCAAAGGCGCAGCCCTGCTGGACACTACCGCCCTCACTTAAAAGATCCTGCACAGGGGAGAGAACTTGTTTGGTTGTACTTTTCTGCTGGACACTGGACTTGGAGGTAGCCGCCATGGACAATTGGAAAGAGGAACCCCTGACTGCCATCAGGTCCCAGGACTCTGACTCTGATTGACCCCAGGACCAGTGGGGCACTACCCTTACACCCACTGAGGACCAGTTGGGGGAAAGACTGGGCTCTGCACAAGGAGAAAGAGTCCCAGAGAAAACAAAGTGAAAAGCTGGTGCAGGGAGCCAGTGAAACCACCTCCCTGCAACGTTTGTCACCCTTGCAGGCCTGAGGAAAGCACTGCAGGTGGCAAGGGCTCACCCCTAGGAACAGAAGAAGACCAGAATCGTCAAAAGATATGCCCTGAAGAAGTTTTGGGCAACCTTTGACCTCTTTACAGCAGCTAATCACGTCAGGCTCTGCCACCAAACCTGATTTCTGCCTCCGGGGTGGGCCAGGGCCAGGAGGCTGCCCCCTAAAAGAGAATCCACAGGGAAGTGCCGTCGCGCTTTCCCCATGGGAGCTTGAAGGGACCCAGGACCCAATTCCTGGCCCCGGTGGCAAAGAAGAAAAGCTGGGGAGCGTTCACCACGAAGATGCAGGTGGGCCCAGGACCCCATCCCTGGGGCCGATGAAGAAGACGGAGGTGGGGTAGTGCCGTCGTGAAGCTTCCCTGGGCCCTGATGGCTGAGCAAGGATTGGGGAGTGTCATCACTGCGTGCCCCAAGAAGAGAAGAAAAGCCAGGGAGCGCCTTCGTGCTCCCCGTGAAGATGTCGTTGGCCTAGGACCCCATCCCTGGGCGGAGAAGAGGAGGGGGAGCGCTGCAGCCCTTCCCCATGCGGCCGCTGGCCATATCGCACAGTGCGTTTCTGCCCGAAGAGAGGTGTCGGCTCCCGCGGCAATACTTCAGTGTGCTGGCCACATGGGGAGCCAGCAAGAGGAGACAGAGGTGGGCCCCCTGAGCTGTACTCCACTGTACAAAAATGCAAGCGGGGTGCCTGGGTGGGACCGGACACCCCAAGACACAAAAGCTGTGGTGCAAGGCCGCGCAAAGGAAAAACAAATGGCTATAGGAAACTGACGCGGCTCTCCCCAGCACAGCAAGAGTGCTGCTATTCAAGGATGCACGGCCAGCGCGAGGAGTATCTCATAATGCCCAGTGGGATCTGGTCGCATTTTCTTACACCAATCGCTCATTTTGGCTTTGTGGTGGCCTCAGGAGAGTTGGGTCACCACCAAAAGAGCAAGGAAGCTGTGGAGGAGCTACAGGAGCAGTTACAAAGACCCCAACCTAAATTGGCTGGGATATTACAAAGCTACCCCCACTAGAGTTTTGAGTGTTTTCAAGCTTCTCTATGTTGGAACTTTTATTTCATTGCTGAAGAAAGGTACGAAGTTTATGGTTGCAACCAGTTGTGACCTGAAAAAGGTCAATATGAGTTTTTTATATCAAGAGAAACTTGAGGTGCAAGGTGGTAAATACACATGTGTATTTACCAAAGTGAGGTCCTTTAGGGACTATGTGTAAGAATGCAGTGTTTGTTTTCTCTTGATAAAAGTGTTGATGCTGCAAACACCCTCTAAGGGTGAGAACTGTAATTACATAATTGTAGTAATAATTGTGTTGCCTAGAGGCTGTGTTGAAAGTGCGGTTTTCAGGCTAAAAGTAACCAATGACACAAATCACCTACATATGCCTAGACATATTCTCTTGTGAATGGTTTAATGAAGTAATGACCCTAACAACCACTCATAAGCCAAGTAAACATGCTTCATTGCCTATACTAAGTGCACATTCATTCAAAGTGATATTCAATTGTTGCATTTCTAATACAAGTAAAATTTCTGCCATGTGATTTGTTGATCTGGACCTCTCTTTGAGAGGGGTAAGAATGATTACGCAATGTCATCCAAAAGCATTTCCATCAGCTTGTGTATATTTGCAAATTGTTGCATAGTATTGAGTAGTGTGTGTGTAATAAATGCACTTATTCCTTTTCAAAAGACAAAGCACAGACTGAACAATCATTTATTGAGTGTTATTATTGTGTATCTGTGAATGGTGATTACTAGCCTACACCACCTCCCTTGAGTAAGCCTTGGACTGCTCTGCAACGCTACCCTATGAGAGTCAAGCGCTACAATGGGGTGTTTGGTTCTCAGTGGGGGATAAGTGCGGACCCATTTCTTGTGCAGGCCACACAGCTAAAGACCCATTTTCCTATAGGCACATACACAATGGCAGGCACACTAGGTACACCTTACAATTACTGGGCAGACTGTCTAGTCTTATACCAGGGTTCAGTGATGGGATATCCCACCACCTGTATAAGTGTATATGTACCCGTACTCCAAGCACACTGAAACCACTTTTAGGTGGTAGTAGCATTTCCTAAAACTCCATCTCATTGATTGGATAACTCTTTGGAGCTGCCTGACCATATAGGGAAGCGTATTTCTCACTATGGGAAATACTCATGTTAACTCTTCCCTACCTGTGTCTAGGCAGCCTTCAGTGAGAGGAGGCGTAAAGGGTATCCATCTAGCAATCACAAGACATTGCACCTTCACCCCATTCTCCTTTTCTTTCCAAGCTATGGAGGTGCTTTGGAGAGGCCAAACTGTGACATCTAGGCACTATGTGCAACATTCCAAGTGTTGATAAAACATTGGATTGCTTCAGGCACCAAGTCAAATGAAGCGCGGTATGTTCTGTGACCATCCTGTCTTAGAGAATAAAAAAATGAGGTAGGGCTGAAATGATAGTGACAATTGATACTACTGTGCCATTTGTGCCAAGATATGATCATATAAGGTTCCTGTCTTTTTGATGCTATGTCTGGCTAGTTATAGCACTCTGAAAGCACCTCGGATGAGAAACAAAACCATTTAATAAAGCTTAGCATGACAAAACACAGCAACACCTAATATGGTTTAACAAAATCTCTGATTATATAATATAGCCTAATATAAAATGTCAAATAACAGAATAATTTGTGTTTACTGTACTTTCTGAAGTGCTAAAAGGCAATTGAATGAAAACTGCAGATGACACTGGCTTGGGAGCGAATTGAGCAGAAACACAAACTGACAATATGGAATATACTTCCTCATTTGAGCAACATTTCTTGCTTTCTTCTTGCAGATTGTACCGACCCTTGTGTAATATGCAGCATATCCTATGGAGAAGAGGATTATGCTCACAAATAGATGCAATTTATTTTTCTAGTTTTGTAGGCTTTTCAGTAAGAGAGTGGGTGTGTGGTTTGTGGGGGTAGATGTTTGTACATTTCTGGTTAGTGGTGCCATACATCCCAGACGGTGCCCACTGTGTTGCCCTATGCCAGGTAGATGCCCGCACAGCACTTTCTGGCTCTTCTACCTCCTCGTTGAGTCCAGATGCACAAGGTGCTGTTTGCAGCATCACTGCTGGTGTGTACGCTAATTGCTCTACCATGAAGAGGTCTCTATGGTCATTGAGGGAAGATTTACAAGTGGGTGGATAATGTGTGGGTGCTGTTTATGACTGAACTCACAAATTCATGCTGGCAAAATGTAATAAATGTACTCCTTTGGACTCCCCCTAGGTTTCTAAAGGATTTTTCAGGGATTCAGTTACCTACAACAGCCATGGACTACGTGAAAGTTGTGCATGCCAATACCATGCAGAAAAATGCACACCTAGGGGTCGATTCCGATCTCGGGCGGAGGCGCACCTAACACCATTTGTCCGGAAAAAAAACAAGCCGAATGCGTGTTTCCCGACCGATTCGTACATACGTCCGAACGAGCAAGTACGATGCGCATAACTGCCCAGATCCGACCCAGCCGTACTCACCCAATCCAGCTCCTGTTCCCCGACCGAGCCGGATCCATAAACGCAGAATCGAGTCGCACGGAAGCCAAAATGCAGCACCGTCCGGCCGGACTAGTACGATGCGCACTCCGTACGCACCGAACCCGTCGCTACGCACAGCACATCAGAGCATCTGGGAGAGGCGCACATAAGCTCTGATTCGCGCCACAAGACGATCCACGGCTACGAGACGAACACGCCAGCCATGAGTACGAGTCGAAGAAACAGAAAGCCGAACGAGACAAACCAACCATGAATCCCATCGCGCAGGTCCTACCAATACTCTACATCTATTACCGGAACTGGTACGGACGCGTACGGCGCAGAAGGTAAGTCAAACACCCACCACACAAACAAACGACACGTACCCGACATATAACACACACACATAGGGATGCAGAAATTACTTACACCAGCAACAGCAGAACCATAGGGGCGGGATGGCTATCACCAATGCCATATACACCCATAGGGGCCTGGATGCCAACCACTAACACCATCCCTACTCAGGGGGGCTGGATGCCTGTCACTACTACCATCCCCACTCATAGGGGGATGGATGCCTACCACAACCACCACCCCTACCCATGGGGGGCTGGATACCTGTCACTACTATCACCCCTACTCATGGGGGGCTGGATACCTGTCACTACTACCACCCCTACTCATGGGGGCTGGATGCCTACCACTACCACCACCCCTACCCATGGGGGGCTGGATGCCTACCACTACCACCACTCCTACCCATGGGGGGCTGGATGCCTACCACTACCACCACCCCTACTCAGGGGGCTGGATGCCTGTCACTACTACCATCCCCACACATAGGGGGCTGGATGCCTACCACTACCACCACCCCTACCCATGGGGGGCTGGATGCCTAACACTACCACCACCCCTACCCATGGGGGCTGGATGCCTACCACTACCACCACCCCTACTCAGGGGGCTGGATGCCTGTCACTACTACCATCCCCACACATAGGGGGCTGGATGCCTACCACTACCACCACCCCTACCCATGGGGGGCTGGATGCTTACCACTACCACCACCCCTACCCATGGGGGGCTGGATGCCTACCACTACTACCACCCCTACCCATGGGGGGCTGGATGCCTACCACTACCACCACCCCTACCCATGGGGGGCTGGATACCTGTCACTACTACCACCCCTACTCATGGGGGGCTGGATACCTGTCACTACTACCACCCCTACTCCTGGGGGGCTGGATACCTGTCACTACTACCACCCCTACTCATGGGGGGCTGGATTCCTACCACTACCACCACCCCTACCCATGGGGGGCTGGATACCTGTCACTACTACCACCCCTACTCATGGGGGGCTGGATACCTGTCACTACTACCACCCCTACTCATGGGGGGCTGGATACCTGTCACTACTACCACCCCTACTCATGGGGGGCTGGATTCCTACCACTACCACCAACCCTACCCATGGGGGGCTGGATACCTGTCACTACTACCACCCCTACTCATGGGGGGCTGGATACCTGTCACTACTAACACCCCTAATCATGGGGGGATGGATGCCTACCACTACCACCACCCCTACCCATGGGGGCTGGATGCCTACCACTACCACCACCCCTACCCATGGGGGGCTGGATGCCTACCACTACCACCACCCCTATTCAGGGGGCTGGATGCCTATCACTACTACCATCCCCACACATGGGGGCTGGATGCCTACCACTACCACCACCCCTACCCATGGGGGCTGGATGCCTACCACTACTACCACCCCTACCCATGGGGGGCTTGATGCCTACCACTACCACCACCCCTACCCATGGGGGGCTGGATGCCTACCACTACCACCACCCCTACCCATGGGGGGCTGGATACCTGTCAAAACTACCACCCCTACTCATGGGGGCTGGATACCTGTCACTACTACCACCCCTACCCATGGGGGCTGGATACCTGTCACTACTACCACCCCTACTCATGGGGGCTGGATACCTGTCACTACTACCACCCCTAATCATGGGGGCTGGATGCCTACGACTACCACCACCCCTACCCATGGGGGGCTGCATACCTGTCACTACTACCACCCCTACTCATGGGCGGCTGGATACCTGTCACTACTACCACCCCTACTCATGGGGGGCTGGATGCCTACCACTAGCACCACCCCTACCCATGGGGGGCTGGATGCCTACCACTACCACCACCCCTACCCATGGGGGCTGGAATGACTTACACCAGCAACAGCAGAACCATAGGGGCGGGATGGCTATCACCAATGCCATATACACCCATAGGGGCCTGGATGCCAACCACTAACACCACCCCTACTCAGGGGTGCTGGATGCCTGTCACTACTACCATCCCCACACATAGGGGGCTGGATGCCTACCACTACCACCACCCCTACCCATGGGGGGCTGGATACCTGTCACTACTACCATTCCCACACATAGGGGGCTGGATGCCTACCACCAACACCACCCCTACTCATAGGATGGGTAATGCATGACACAACCAGCATACTCCAACATAAGGAATGTAAGAAAAAGACATCCCCCAACACCATGACAAGCGTGTGTAGACTGTGTCAAATGCCTACAACACTGAACATGACATTGAACATACCATGTGACCCCCTATCACATGTGTCACACATAAATGTGTGTGGCCTCCACAACGCAAGCAGACCATGACCACTGTGGCAATGGGGTCCAACCCCCATCATCACAGTGACCAAAAGGTAAGTGTGGGGTCCATAGCTGAAGCACATTCTGAACATTGTGGCAATGGTGTCTAAACCCCCATCATCACAGTGACCAAAATGTAAGTGTGGGGTCCATAGCTGAAGCACATTTTGGACATTGTGGCAATGGGGTCTAAACCCTCATCATCACAGTGACCAAAATGTAAGTGTGGGGTCCATAGCTGAAGCACATTTTGGACATTGTGGCAATGGGGTCTAAACCCCCATCATCACAGTGACCAAAATGTAAGTGTGGGGTCCATAGCTGAAGCACATTTTGGACATTGTGGCAATGGGGTCTAAACCCCCATCATCACAGTGACCACAATGTAAGTGTGGGGTCCATAGCTGAAGCACATTTTGGACATTGTGGCAATGGGGTCTAAACCCCCATCATCACAGTGACCAAAAGGTAAGTGTGGGGTCCATAGCTGAAGCACATTTTGGACATTGTGGCAATGGGGTCTAAACCCCCATCATCACAGTGAGCAAAAGGTAAGTGTAGGGTCCATAGCTGAAGCACATTCTGAACATTGTGGCGATGGGGTCTAACCCCCATCATCACAGTGAACATAAGGTAAGTGTGGCCATGGAAAAAGCTGCAACTGCCAAACAGCATGGCTGATTCCTGGTCACAGAACATCAAACACATCAGTGGCAAAGTAGTGTTTGTGTCCCATAGCAACATATATTGGGTGAGGCAAACAGTGCAGTGCAAATAAGACATACCTTTGGCCATGTGCAGACAAACATCACCCATGGGGGCTGACACTGTCAACATTCATCAATAACACAATGACAGAAGTGACCATCATCATGCAGAACCACATATCTGCTCCAATGGCCACACAAATGTAGATATCCTGTGGAGACTGTAGATGTGAGGTGAACAGATACCATACCATGGCAGCAATGGGACACACAAACCATGATCATTGTGCTGACTGATGACCTAGGAGTCCCAGGGACAGCAGGTGAAACCCACTAAACAACATACAGCCAATGGCACACTAAAGATATGCCAATGCAGTGGTGCAGATGCACAAACACAAACAGGCAGCCCCACACTGCATATCAAACACAACAGGTGAGGGGGGTGCCAGTGTCCCCAGGCAACCACACAACACATGATGAGGCCTGAATACCAATTACACAGATGCGCATACAGTGCCACACAAAAGTAACTCATGGATTCGAATCCCCTATGTGGGCAATCAGGCATTGTTAGATGAGAGGGAGCACAAATCACACATGTCACACAAGCTTGTAGGAACAGCAACTAACACAGCAAGACACAGACCCACCACAGCACTACCCCCAGGGTCCCCACAATGTGGTGACCCTGGGCTGCATGATAATCCCACTGTGATGACAAAGCTAGATGTCGTTCACACTGTGAACCACAGTCATGTGTCCTGAGCAACAAACTACCATCACACCTACACAAGCACAAATCAATCAGCACGGCCTGTCAGCCAAGGCCAACATGGAGGCAGGGGTCTAGCCGTGCAACAACTCTCATCTGCACACACTCAACACCACACACCTCGACCTCCACCAATGTGCAGCAGTGAAGCTCACATGCACAGGTGACATTGCACATGCACCCATGACAATCCCAGGGGTGGTGGTGGGAACTAAGGTGCAGAAACCCATCACACATGGCCAGTCAACAAGACTCCTGAATGTCTGACACACTGCACAGTACGCCGTACATGGACATGACGTCAATACCACAACAACCAGTGGGATCCCGGCCACAGTCCCACACCAATGAAGAAGCCAAGGTCACCCACAAAGAACACACATAGACAACTTCCAACATTGCAGCTCTGACCCTGAGGAGCGCCAGCAGTCACACACACAACGTGTCACAATCACTGAAAGCTAACACAAACTGGAAATTACATGACAGGTGTAAACAACAAGTGCCAAGGGGAATCCTGACTGTGTCCCATCTGCGTTTGCCCACAAACTCAGCCCTGACAGCAAACACACCTATTGGTGACACCCTGATGACCAGTAATGTGCCATGCACCCACATCACAGAGAACCCAGGGAGAAGACTTTGGGGGAACATAGGTCAACTCAGCAAGCATCACAAACAGGAACATCCCTAGGGATCACAGCCTGCCTAGCAAAATGGAAGTGAACACACACAGACATGCTCACACAACACACACCTTGTGCTCAGGCAATGTCACAGAATTACACACTGCCATGAGGGGACTCCACTCCTGTGAAAGGAAAGCTGTGCCATACGTTGTCTCAGTAGGGCTCTATCATGTCAGCAGCACACTTGGTCACACAGTCAACAATTAGCACAAAATGAAGGCTCCCGTCATATCAGCCTGGTCATGGGAGTGTCACCGAAATCCTCAGCACAGATCCAACACACATGTATAGCAAGTTGCACTGATAACACAGATGAGTCCTTCCCCATTGATGCCCAAACTTGCATGTCCAGTGGAGATGGCCACACGGTCAGGGAAGTAGACTAATTGAACAATGGCAAGCACAACAGATGTGGAGGGGTGTAAGCCACAGATGTGATATTGCAAATAAAAATAGGAAATCCCATTGCCAAATATTGAAAACATGACACCCTCATATTGCTGCAAAGGATGACATGGATACACAACAGGATAGGACACTTTCCCCCTGGACCACATGGGGTCCTGCACAGTAACACTTCATTTTCATGAGACCAAAAATCACCATCACTGCAGCAAGGGCACGGTTAGCATCATCAACAACATGTACATCAGAAGCAAAACCACTAGAGAACAGAAAGTTGCTTTATTCAGCATATGTGTTTGAAGAAGTTAAAGAAAAAATATAACAAAGGCCAATGGCCAGTCCATAATTAGAGTCCAAACAGGGTGACAGTGCCAGATGTCACCCTTTGCATGCCTGCACTGCTACACACCAGGGACATTCCCCTCGGAGGGGCATACGGGGGGCAGGCCAGGCACCGCAGGGACAGGATCAGGGCTCACCAGAAGGAGGCAGGGAAGGGGTGGTGGGTGCTGGAGAGTCACTGACAACTGCAGTGGAGGTGTCTGACATGGTGTGTGCCGGCACAACTGGGGGGCATGACTCAGATGGTGTGGGTGCCGGCACGACTGCAGTGGGCCGTGCAGATGGAGTGGACAGGTTCCCCACTGCAGTGCCCAAGTCAGACGGGGTGGTAGTGGACTCCACTGCAGTGCCTATCTCCAGGGGAGTAGAATGGGGTTCAGGTAAGGTGGGCAGGACAGAGGGGAGGACACCGTCTCCACACCAGTGGCACAGACATGCGCAGCGGGGGTGTGGTGCTGGAAGAGCAAGTGGCAGGGGGAGAAGGCCGGATCATTTTGGGGATGGTGTATCTGTGGGTGGGGGAACCTGGGGCAGGGTGTGGTGGGGGCACCTGTGGAGTGGGAGCCTGAGGGATGGAGGAAGGAGACTTGGTGGTTGAGATGCAGGGCGGCGGCGGGGTCTTGCTCTTCCGGGTCCGGGGGGACTTGTGGATGGGGGCCTCAGCCTGTCTGCGCCTGGGGAGGGTGTCCGGGGGTGAGGGGCACTCCCCTCTGTGTGGGTGGGCTTCCTCTTCCCCTGAATGCTGGATCAGCTGGATTGGAGGGGAAGAGGCCGAGATCACAGAGGAAGAGCCGCTGTGTAGGTGGGGTTGCAGGTGAGGCAAGGGAAGGGGCCTTGGAGGGAGAGGTATCGGAGGACTGCGGAGTGACTGTGGATGCCTGTGTGTGTGTCTGTCCCCCATCCCCTGTGGGTGTGGTATCAGTCCCCTGAGGATGCCTGCGTGCACGTCTTGTTTTTGTAGTGGGTGTGTCTGTGCTGCTCGTGTCTGTGTGTTTGGGTGAATGTGCAGGTGTGCATGTGCTTGGGACAGGTAGGGTGCCAGGAAGTGTGGATGGGGCAGAGGTAGGAGGGGTGAGGGACTGTTGGAGGAGGGACACTGCTGCTGTCAGGGAGGAGTCCATGGACCTATTGCTCCTCTGTAGGGCAGACTTGCCCGATGAGATGCCCTCCATGAATGACACCAGCTGAGTCAACAGAGTGGTGTGGGCATGGAGGACACTCAGCATTGCTGTCTGCCCTACATGGAGCTGGTGAAGTAGGTACACAGACTCCTCACTCAGGGCAGCAGGGGACACAGGGGCAGGGGGTGCGGTGCCTGGCACGAAGGAGACATGCTCCAGAACACGGGTGCCTTCACGGACCTCTGGAATGGGAGCCGATGGGAGGGCGGTGGTGGTGGTGGTGGTGGTGGCGGGGACAGCAACACTAGCTGGGGTGTGGTGGCTGCTGACACCCGCCTCCACAAGGGAGTCATCGTCCGAGCTGCTGTGGTCCTCAGCTGAGGTGGATGGTGCTGAGGACTCCTCGGTGTGGCTCCCCTCGCCCTCCGTGCCACTGGGTCCCTGCGACCACTCCTCGGCTGCTGACCCAGTCTGGCTCTGCGGCTCCTCCTGGTCCATGGAGCTGTCCCCTCCTGTGGCCGTGGATGTATCTGCAAACAATAGGGAAACAGACAAACATCAGTCACCTGCACTGACCGCACACACCACAGTAAGTACAGCACATTACAGACCAAGCCCTGGCATCCATAGTTGAACATTGGCAAAAGTGCCCAAACAGAGTAGGAGAAGCCAATTGTCAGTCTGATGGTCAACCATGGCACTCACATCCCTCCTGGCCTTGCACCCATCTGTCTGGTGTCTGTCGGATGGCAATACCCCAGTATGGACACATGCACCACCTACACAGTAGTTGGACAGTGCAGAGAACACGGTGAAGTATGTGAACATGCACACATCACAACTCTTGCCACTGAGTCAGTACAGATGTCCGGATAAAGGGATGGCCAGAGTCTATTTTGAAATGCATGTGATGCATACCAGCACCAGGCACCATGATGCACCCATGTCCTGATAGTCAATGCCACAATGGGGTGCATGTAGCACATGTCACTCCCCTGCAGGATCACTCATAGGAAGTTTAATGCCATGGCACAGGCATGCCTGCAAAGTCATACATCACTGTCTCCAGTCACATGGGCAGGGCAGCCAGACAACAACAGTCTGCACTGTGTCACAATCCTAGGTCATGGGGAATGCAAGTCCTGGAGCTGACAAGTGCACATGTCCATCCCCCACAAACCACATCATCTGAACTCTTATTTGTCCACGTCATACCAATTGGACATATGGGAGACCTGAAACACAACCCTCGGAACCTGAGCACCTCACAATCTGCTGTGAATGGGAAACAGCTGCCTGAACTTCACATTCGCATACCCCAGTCTGCACGGTCAAGTGATCAAACACCTATGTGTCACACAAGTATCGTCTCCTATGGTCACATCTCCGGTGGCATGCTGAGCCCTAACCGAGAAACACATCAGTAGTCCTGACAACGAAGCCACAGCACAATGACACAGAGGCAGACACCTGAGGGAACATTTCACTGAGCACAACGTGTCAGCTGATACACGGGAGTGGGAGTACAGAGTGTATTGTACGGCCTGGAGTAGGCATGACTGTCCTGCTCCACGTGAATGAGGGATGAGCCCTGGACAGTAGGCAGGTGGCTAAGTATGTGTGACACACTTGATATACATACTATTGAGGCCCAAACATTGTTCCCACCCGCAGCATGGGTGTGTGCCAAATACCCCAGGCACATGTGGTGAATCAGATCAGCAATTGGACCACATATCAAAGTAACACGCAGATTACATGTCAGAACTCAGGCATTGTGTAAGCAATGGACCCACCCATGAAGCCCACCACAGAGTTACGGGAACAAATGCTGTCCCCCACCTTGAGCTAAGCAAAATGCAAGGACACAGCACCCAAGTGACACAATTTCCTGACTGTAAGGGCCACACCTGGGAATCAGATGAGGAGTGGGCAGTGCACAATTGAGGGACATGGGTCCTGGACCACATGACTGATGTACTGTTGAAGTTTAACCAGGCCAGAGGAGGGCACATAGCATGGCAGACAAAGTTCACAATGCAGTCATGGACTCACCCCCTCCTTGCTGCTGTCTGGCCTTCAGCTGCCCATCCAGATCAGGGAAGACCAACGCCAGGATCCTGAGCATGTGGGGGTCAGGGTCCGGTGTCCGCCCCTCCTGCGAGGAGGCGACAGCGTCAGCTGGACCCGTGCGATCCTCCGGGTCCAGCCCCGAAGGTCCTGCCACCTCTTCTGGCAGTTGCGGATCCGGCGCTTGTAGACCCCCACGGATCTCACTGCCCGGACGATGGTCAGCTATATTTTCTGCTTCTGGTGGGCATCAACCTGTGAGGATGACAAAGTGAAAAGGCCATTACTACACATGCAACATTTCCGTGCATCGCACAGTTAGATATACATGTCTCAATCACAGGGGCACATGAAGTACACAGGCAGTGCAACGATGGCTATGAACAGTTTGCCAACAGTTACTACATGGTATCATTGCCTGGGAAGTAAAACCTCGTTTAAATGCACTGTTACTGCACTATACCTGTTCAGTGCATGTAACTACACACTATGGGGGGTGACAACTACTCAGTGAACCTGCTAGCCAGTGGCGTGCACACTGTAAGTCTTGCTAGTCAGACAACATGCACATTTAGTAAGGCAGTGGACAGCACACACACCTGCTCCTCTGGTTTCACATACAGCTTGCTGTACTGTGGAAGGAGGCTGTCCAGCAGGGCCTGGTTCTCCTCACTGGTGAAGGCTGGGGCTCTCTCCACAGTACGTGCCATTGCAGGATCCAGAGGATGCAGATACAGCAGCAGTGGTGGTGGCAGATGTCGTCCTGGAGCATATAGTGCAGGCAAGTGAGCTCTCAGGGGAACAGACAGCATTATATGTGTGGTGCTGAGGCAGATACTGTCCCATGTGTCCAAAGTGATAGGTCCAAGTCGTTTGCATCTTCTGAATCTGGCCAATCCATGGAATTGCACCACTTACACACGCCCACAGCATCCTTCAAAAGTTCAACTTCATGAGACCCATGATTTTGCAACATTGTTGTGGGTGACCAACTGAATTCACTGCATCAGACTCGTTAGAGGTTTGAAAACGCGTCCGTTGCCATGCCAGGCCATAGCCAATGCGTGCGCACGGATCGGTCCATTGCTGTACAACGCGTACATCGGATGACAACGCGTACCCGTACACATCATATGCAATGGCCAATGCGTGCGGACCGATCGGTCCATTGCTGTACAACGTGTACCCGTTCACATCATATGCAATGGCCAATGCGTGCGCACCGATCGGTCCATTGCTGTACAACGCGTATTTCTGACAACATCAAATGCAATGGCCAATGCGTGCACACCGATCGGTCCATTGCTGTACAACGCGTACTTCTGACAACATCATATGCAATGGCCAATGCGTGCGCACCGATCAGTCCATTGCTGTACAACGTGTACATCGGATGACAACGCGTACCCATACACATCATATGCAATGGCCAATGCGTGCGCACCGATCGGTCCATTGCTGTACAACGCGTACTTCTGACAACATCATATGCAATGGCCATTGCATGCGCACCAATCGGTCCATTGCTGTACAACGCTTACATCGGATGACAACGCTGTACTCGTACACATCATATGCAATGGCCAATGCGTGCGCACCGATCGGTCCATTGCTGTACAACGCTGCACCCGTACACATCATATGCAATGGCCAATGCGTGCGCACCGATCGGTCCATTGCTGTACAACGCGTACCCGCTCACATCATATGCAATGGCCAATGCGTGCGCACCGATCGGTCCATTGCTGTACAACGCGTATTTCTGACAACATCATATGCAATGGCCAATGCGTGCGCACCGATCGGTCCAGTGCTGTACAACGCGTACTTCTGACAACATCATATGCAATGGCAAAATGCGTGCGCACCGATCGGTCCATTGCTGTACAACGCGTACATCGGATGACAACGCTGCACTCGTACACATCATATGCAATGGCCAATGCGTGCGCACCGATTGGTCCATTGCTGTACAACGCTGCACCGTACACATCATATGCAATGGCCAATGCGTGCGCACCGATCGGTCCATTGCTGTACAACGCGTATTTCTGACAACATCATATGCAATGGCCAATGCGTGCGCACCGATCGGTCCATTGCTGTACAACGCGTACCCGTACACATCATATGCAATGGCCAATGCGTGCGCACGGATCGGTCCATTGCTGTACAACGCGTCCCTGTACATGTCACTGGCATATGTCACCATGCCTGTCACAGATGAACGTATGCCAGCCACATTTACGTTCCAGGGACTCAGGGGCACACCTACAACACCACAGCCTGTCCACACTGTATCCTAAGGCATGTAAGGCTGCATTACCTTTACGTGTATGGGGGTCAACATGTGGTTTTTGGGTGGCACTTGGGGGCAGCCACTCCCAGGCTGTGCACGTGTTCATGGGGACAGAATCCTTTGTGTGTTGTACACATGACCACTGTGATGTGCAATTGTTCAGTTCAGAGCATGTGGCATGGTCACATTTCCAGGTTGTGTATGTGTATGTCATGTCACATACCCCCTGAGTCCCATGTGGGACGGTATGTACGTCACAGGCTGACCCATTGCCACAATAATGATGGCCCTCCACAGTCTGTGTGCATGTTGTGTTTATAATGTCTCTGATTCCATGTGCACAATGGGAGACAGTCTCCACATCCACGTTGTTCGTGCATGGACTTTGATGTTGTGCGTGTGTGTGTCAAAGACGTCCATGTCTGTCCTGCCGAGGCAAAAGGGACCACTACCTGTGGGGGTCATAGTTGTTTTGCTGTGGTGTATTCATGATGCACCATGTCATGGCAGTGTCCATGTGGCAATACAGGGTCCCTGGGAATCTACCTGTCAATGAGCTGTGATGCCTGGGGCACATCTGTCCTCACATGTCACTGTGGTGTGTGTTTGGAACGTGACAGCAGTACATGGGAACTGTGACACAGCCTAATGATATCCCATGGCACAACCTGGGACTTGTTGACGACACATGTTGAACTGTGATGTTAGATGTTGGCCATGTAGGTGCCATACATGTCCTTACGGAACAGCACACACATCATGTACTTGTGTCTCGTAATGATGTATCATGTGATATTGAGTATGGTCAATGCCACATATGTGGGGTGACTGACAATCTTTCTTTCTTCACCTATGCACTGCAGGGCACCAGCTGTCCATAGACCATTCCCTGACCTTGCATCCATGGTCGAACGGGACTGCATCCGACGGTACTGCTTCACCAGGCCGCTGATTGAGGAATTGACGGTGCGGTTGGCCCCACATTTGCAACCTGGCCGGACATACCCTACAGCGCTGACCCCCAAGGTGAAGGTGATGGCAGCCCTACACTTCTTTGCCACCGGTACCTTTCAACACACTGTGGCGTCTGCTGGTGGGATGTCACAGACCATGTTCAGCCGTGTGCTACGCGATGTTTTGGAGGCTATGTTGAGATACCTGAACCAGTACATCTATTTCCCTAAACTTCAACAACTCACTGACGTCAAGAGTGACTTCTATGCCCTGGGGAGGATGCCGCATGTCATTGGCTCCATTGATGGGACACATGTGGCTTTGGTACCACCACAGGCACATGAGCAGGCATACAGGAACCGCAAACATTACCATTCGGTCAATGCACTGGTGGTATGTCTTGCAGATATGAGCATCTCACACGTGTGTGCCCGTTTCCCCGGTTCTGCACACGATGCCTACGTGATGAGGAGTAGTCGCATCCCGAGGATGATGTCACAGATGCGGAACCAGCGAGCCTGGCTTGTCAGTGTGTACTGACTTTGTACCATTGTGTGTGTTCTGCAATGTAGTATTCCACCCTCTTTTCCAACTCAGCTAATGTGCAATTGTCCGTATGTAGGTGACTCCGGATACCCCAACATGCCGTGGTTGCTGACGCCCTCAGGAACCCTGTGACACCAGCCCAGATGCGCTACAATGAGGCACATGGTCGGACCAGGAGAGTGATTGAGCGGACATTTGGTCTCCTGAAGAGCCGCTTCCGCTGCCTGGACAAGACAGGAGGGGCCATCCCATATGCCCCAGCAATGGTGTGCAAGATTGTCATCGTCTGCTGCATGCTACACAACCTGGCAGTGCGGAAGGAGTTGCCTCTCATCCTGGATGACGATGACCAACATCCGCCACCTGTGGAGGATCCTGGCCTGGGCCACGATGCCAGTGATGGTGATGATGATGAGGGTGATGTCCGCACACAGCTCATCACCAACTTCTTCAGCTGAATGTGAGTATCCGGAGATGTCATGTCAATGATGTGAGTTTGCGTGATATGTGTTGGTGGTGCTCTGGTGCTGTTTGAGTGTGTCCATGTGCTACATGACTGTATGCATGCAGCAATGTGTCCTTACAGGTAGTCTGTACTCCCCAACAGTGTTGACATGCTAACTTGGTTTTGTGTAGGTATCTTGTGACATGTATTGGGCATGAGTATTGCAGTTCTGTCCTGTTCTTCAGTGCTTTTGACTGTGTGTCATTTCTGTCCTTCACAGGGTACTTTCAGAGTTGTTTGGTCAACTGTGATCCCCCGACACCGTGATTCAACTTCCAGGGTGGAAGCTGTCGTTTCCCTACAGGTGATGTGCGCCACACCCCTGGACTTCCTTTCTTCTACACTTGTTGACTGTGTGCCCACTGCCACGTGGTATTACCTTGCATCTGTAGTGGTTACAACATGTTGCAAATGTGTAATAAACCTGTGCTTCACTTTGGGATGTGCGTTGTCTGTGGTCACACATCTGACTGACATTTGCTTGCTGCACCAGTGGGCTAGTTAACACAGACTGTGAATAGGTGTTGTGTCTGTACATTGCACCGTATTTCCTGGCAACATCAGTGTAGGCGATGAGTCAGATGGCCCTGGTGTGTATGTGTTGTGTAGCCCTGGTGGTGTGTCTCCCTCATATGTGTCACGTCGCCATGACTCACATGCCTGTGTTGTACTTGCTGTAGCAGTTAGCATGCACAGTGTCATTTAGCAGATCATCATCTCCATGACAGAAACCACGTTGGAATCACAACAGAGGCAAGTATGGTGTATTAGTGAGTTTATTTACATACATGTGTGAGTATAGTGCACAGGATGGTGGGTGCTGTACATTGGGATTGTAATCCAAAGTTCCTAGATGATTTGGAAGTCCTGGTAGCAGAAATGTCCTGAGTAAAGTCCACAGTCATCTGATACATTGGTCCAACTTGAACTCCCCATGTCATGTGGGAGAGTTGGGTTGCATTCAACAGGGTGAACAGTTTGCACACAAAGGTGAATGTCCAGAACAGGTGTTGTCTCCCTGGGGGTTGTGAATGGCCATCGGCCTCTCAGTTGTCCTTCCTTGGACGACCCCTCTTCTTTGGGGGGGACCATCAAGTGCAGGCTGCTGCGGTGAAGGGGACTCTCCGCCAGAGTCATCCTCCCTCCCTGTGGCAGTTGCAGTTGTTGCAGCACCAGATGTTGTGGGCACACAGGGAGGTGTTGCCATGTTGGTGCAAATCTGGCGGAGGCATGTCAATATGTCCCTATTCATCCAGGAATTGTATGGGGGTCTATCTGTGCCGGAGGGTCCCTATATACATCTGTCAAATAAGTAGCCCACTGAGCTTTCGGGATCGTACAAACAAGAGTGCCCCTATTTTGACCACTAAACTCATTCACCTTTGCCCAGAACTTTTGCTGATCCTTGAGGAGGATAGTTTCCTGCATCTTATCCCACCTACTATGGTAGAAGGCGGCTTGTTTCGTCTGCACAAGAGATGTATATTGACGTTTAAGTTTAACCAGATCCTGGGAGGCTAACAGGACTGGATGACGCGCTCTCTGTCTCACCAATCGTTTTAACTCTTGGCAGTCAGAGTCGAACCAGCCCCCAAGCTCCTTGGGGCAGGGTTCTGCTCGCACACCTTTCACACATATGTTTACTGTGTTACAACCCAAAACGTGTTGTACAATATTATTGTACCACACAATGACATCATCAACATAGTTAGGGGGGATATCAATCTTCTCCTCTAGTTGAAAGGTGGCTAACTGTTGGAGATTAATAGGACCCAAGCGTGTTGAGAGCCTACGCGGATAAGACATTCCTAGAGGCAAAACCCTCTCTGGGGACACTGGCTCACACAAGTCAAGGACTGCTGTAATTGCCCAGTGATCACAACCCTCATATTTTGCCACCTCAAAATTCTTTAAACGGTTGAATTGCCAAGGAGACATAAATATGTAGTCAATAGAGCCTAAGGACTGGCCCTGCTGGAAAGTTGCTGCTGCTGGCGAATCATTTTTATATCATCCGTTTAAATAAATCAGACCATGATTCGCCAGCCATTGACTCAACACTTTAGCCTCCTTTTTAATGATACCAGAGGGGAACTGCGCTGGGGGAATATTATAAGAATACAAAACTTCCTCCAGCTGCAGGTCCAGCTGTACAGGGAAGAGACGAGCATTAACATCCCCGGCTAGCGAGGGGTGGAGCTGATATTCCCAGAGCACATGTGACAAGTGACTCCTGGGTGACGTCATTTTGAGCTATCCCAGAACACTTGGCAGGGAGGATGGGACGGGGCAGAGAGATGATGTGGCACATCAGGATAGGCCAAAGGCGCAGCCCTGCTGGACACTACCGCCCTCACTTAAAAGATCCTGCACAGGGGAGAGAACTTGTTTGGTTGTACTTTTCTGCTGGACACTGGACTTGGAGGTAGCCGCCATGGACAATTGGAAAGAGGAACCCCTGACTGCCATCAGGTCCCAGGACTCTGACTCTGATTGACCCCAGGACCAGTGGGGCACTACCCTTACACCCACTGAGGACCAGTTGGGGGAAAGACTGGGCTCTGCACAAGGAGAAAGAGTCCCAGAGAAAACAAAGTGAAAAGCTGGTGCAGGGAGCCAGTGAAACCACCTCCCTGCAACGTTTGTCACCCTTGCAGGCCTGAGGAAAGCACTGCAGGTGGCAAGGGCTCACCCCTAGGAACAGAAGAAGACCAGAATCGTCAAAAGATATGCCCTGAAGAAGTTTTGGGCAACCTTTGACCTCTTTACAGCAGCTAATCACGTCAGGCTCTGCCACCAAACCTGATTTCTGCCTCCGGGGTGGGCCAGGGCCAGGAGGCTGCCCCTAAAAGAGAATCCACAGGGAAGTGCCGTCGCGCTTCCCCATGGGAGCTTGAAGGGACCCAGGACCCAATTCCTGGCCCCGGTGGCAAAGAAGAAAAGCTGGGGAGCGTTCACCACGAAGATGCAGGTGGGCCCAGGACCCCATCCCTGGGGCCGATGAAGAAGCCGGAGGTGGGGTAGTGCCGTCGTGAAGCTTCCCTGGGCCCTGATGGCTGAGCAAGGATTGGGGAGTGTCATCACTGCGTGCCCCAAGAAGAGAAGAAAAGCCAGGGAGCGCCTTCGTGCTCCCCGTGAAGATGTCGTTGGCCTAGGACCCCATCCCTGGGCGGAGAAGAGGAGGGGGAGCGCTGCAGCCCTTCCCCATGCGGCCGCTGGCCATATCGCACAGTGCGTTTCTGCCCGAAGAGAGGTGTCGGCTCCCGCGGCAATACTTCAGTGTGCTGGCCACATGGGGAGCCAGCAAGAGGAGACAGAGGTGGGCCCCCTGAGCTGTACTCCACTGTACAAAAATGCAAGCGGGGTGCCTGGGTGGGACCGGACACCCCAAGACACAAAAGCTGTGGTGCAAGGCCGCGCAAAGGAAAAACAAATGGCTACAGGAAACTGACGCGGCTCTCCCCAGCACAGCAAGAGTGCTGCTATTCAAGGATGCACGGCCAGCGCGAGGAGTATCTCATAATGCCCAGTGGGATCTGGTCGCATTTTCTTACACCAATCGCTCATTTTGGCTTTGTGGTGGCCTCAGGAGAGTTGGGTCACCACCAAAAGAGCAAGGAAGCTGTGGAGGAGCTACAGGAGCAGTTACAAAGACCCCAACCTAAATTGGCTGGGATATTACAAAGCTACCCCCACTAGAGTTTTGAGTGTTTTCAAGCTTCTCTATGTTGGAACTTTTATTTCATTGCTGAAGAAAGGTACGAAGTTTATGGTTGCAACCAGTTGTGACCTGAAAAAGGTCAATATGAGTTTTTTATATCAAGAGAAACTTGAGGTGTAAGGTGGTAAATACACATGTGTATTTACCAAAGTGAGGTCCTTTAGGGACTATGTGTAAGAATGCAGTGTTTGTTTTCTCTTGATAAAAGTGTTGATGCTGCAAACACCCTCTAAGGGTGAGAACTGTAATTACATAATTGTAGTAATAATTGTGTTGCCTAGAGGCTGTGTTGAAAGTGCGGTTTTCAGGCTAAAAGTAACCAATGACACAAATCACCTACATATGCCTAGACATATTCTCTTGTGAATGGTTTAATGAAGTAATGACCCTAACAACCACTCATAAGCCAAGTAAACATGCTTCATTGCCTATACTAAGTGCACATTCATTCAAAGTGATATTCAATTGTTGCATTTCTAATACAAGTAAAATTTCTGCCATGTGATTTGTTGATCTGGACCTCTCTTTGAGAGGGGTAAGAATGATTACGCAATGTCATCCAAAAGCATTTCCATCAGCTTGTGTATATTTGCAAATTGTTGCATAGTATTGAGTAGTGTGTGTGTAATAAATGCACTTATTCCTTTTCAAAAGACAAAGCACAGACTGAACAATCATTTATTGAGTGTTATTATTGTGTATCTGTGAATGGTGATTACTAGCCTACACCACCTCCCTTGAGTAAGCCTTGGACTGCTCTGCAACGCTACCCTATGAGAGTCAAGCGCTACAATGGGGTGTTTGGTTCTCAGTGGGGGATAAGTGCGGACCCATTTCTTGTGCAGGCCACACAGCTAAAGACCCATTTTCCTATAGGCACATACACAATGGCAGGCACACTAGGTACACCTTACAATTACTGGGCAGACTGTCTAGTCTTATACCAGGGTTCAGTGATGGGATATCCCACCACCTGTATAAGTGTATATGTACCCGTACTCCAAGCACACTGAAACCACTTTTAGGTGGTAGTAGCATTTCCTAAAACTCCATCTCATTGATTGGATAACTCTTTGGAGCTGCCTGACCATATAGGGAAGCGTATTTCTCACTATGGGAAATACTCATGTTAACTCTTCCCTACCTGTGTCTAGGCAGCCTTCAGTGAGAGGAGGCGTAAAAGGGTATCCATCTAGCAATCACAAGACATTGCACCTTCACCCCATTCTCCTTTTCTTTCCAAGCTATGGAGGTGCTTTGGAGAGGCCAAACTGTGACATCTAGGCACTATGTGCAACATTCCAAGTGTTGATAAAACATTGGATTGCTTCAGGCACCAAGTCAAATGAAGCGCGGTATGTTCTGTGACCATCCTGTCTTAGAGAATAAAAAAATGAGGTAGGGCTGAAATGATAGTGACAATTGATACTACTGTGCCATTTGTGCCAAGATATGATCATATAAGGTTCCTGTCTTTTTGATGCTATGTCTGGCTAGTTATAGCACTCTGAAAGCACCTCGGATGAGAAACAAAACCATTTAATAAAGCTTAGCATGACAAAACACAGCAACACCTAATATGGTTTAACAAAATCTCTGATTATATAATATAGCCTAATATAAAATGTCAAATAACAGAATAATTTGTGTTTACTGTACTTTCTGAAGTGCTAAAAGGCAATTGAATGAAAACTGCAGATGACACTGGCTTGGGAGCGAATTGAGCAGAAACACAAACTGACAATATGGAATATACTTCCTCATTTGAGCAACATTTCTTGCTTTCTTCTTGCAGATTGTACCGACCCTTGTGTAATATGCAGCATATCCTATGGAGAAGAGGATTATGCTCACAAATAGATGCAATTTATTTTTCTAGTTTTGTAGGCTTTTCAGTAAGAGAGTGGGTGTGTGGTTTGTGGGGGGTAGATGTTTGTACATTTCTGGTTAGTGGTGCCATACATCCCAGACGGTGCCCACTGTGTTGCCCTATGCCAGGTAGATGCCCGCACAGCACTTTCTGGCTCTTCTACCTCCTCGTTGAGTCCAGATGCACAAGGTGCTGTTTGCAGCATCACTGCTGGTGTGTACGCTAATTGCTCTACCATGAAGAGGTCTCTATGGTCATTGAGGGAAGATTTACAAGTGGGTGGATAATGTGTGGGTGCTGTTTATGACTGAACTCACAAATTCATGCTGGCAAAATGTAATAAATGTACTCCTTTGGACTCCCCTAGGTTTCTAAAGGATTTTTCAGGGATTCAGTTACCTACAACAGCCATGGACTACGTGAAAGTTGTGCATGCCAATACCATGCAGAAAAATGCACACCTAGGGGTCGATTCCGATCTCGGGCGGAGGCGCACCTAACACCATTTGTCCGGAAAAAACAAGCCGAATGCGTGTTTCCCGACCGATTCGTACATACGTCCGAACGAGCAAGTACGATGCGCATAACTGCCCAGATCCGACCCAGCCGTACTCACCCAATCCAGCTCCTGTTCCCCGACCGAGCCGGATCCATAAACGCAGAATCGAGTCGCACGGAAGCCAAAATGCAGCACCGTCCGGCCGGACTAGTACGATGCGCACTCCGTACGCACCGAACCCGTCGCTACGCACAGCACATCAGAGCATCTGGGAGAGGCGCACATAAGCTCTGATTCGCGCCACAAGACGATCCACGGCTACGAGACGAACACGCCAGCCATGAGTACGAGTCGAAGCAACAGAAAGCCGAACGAGACAAACCAACCATGAATCCCATCGCGCAGGTCCTACCAATACTCTACATCTATTACCGGAACTGGTACGGACGCGTACGGCGCAGAAGGTAAGTCAAACACCCACCACACAAACAAACGACACGTACCCGACATATAACACACACACATAGGGATGCAGAAATTACTTACACCAGCAACAGCAGAACCATAGGGGCGGGATGGCTATCACCAATGCCATATACACCCATAGGGGCCTGGATGCCAACCACTAACACCATCCCTACTCAGGGGGCTGGATGCCTGTCACTACTACCATCCCCACTCATAGGGGGATGGATGCCTACCACAACCACCACCCCTACCCATGGGGGCTGGATACCTGTCACTACTATCACCCCTACTCATGGGGGGCTGGATACCTGTCACTACTACCACCCCTACTCATGGGGGCTGGATGCCTACCACTACCACCACCCCTACCCATGGGGGGCTGGATGCCTACCACTACCACCACTCCTACCCATGGGGGGCTGGATGCCTACCACTACCACCACCCCTACTCAGGGGGCTGGATGCCTGTCACTACTACCATCCCCACACATAGGGGGCTGGATGCCTACCACTACCACCACCCCTACCCATGGGGGGCTGGATGCCTAACACTACCACCACCCCTACCCATGGGGGGCTGGATGCCTACCACTACCACCACCCCTACTCAGGGGGCTGGATGCCTGTCACTACTACCATCCCCACACATAGGGGGCTGGATGCCTACCACTACCACCACCCCTACCCATGGGGGGCTGGATGCTTACCACTACCACCACCCCTACCCATGGGGGGCTGGATGCCTACCACTACTACCACCCCTACCCATGGGGGCTGGATGCCTACCACTACCACCACCCCTACCCATGGGGGGCTGGATACCTGTCACTACTACCACCCCTACTCATGGGGGCTGGATACCTGTCACTACTACCACCCCTACTCATGGGGGGCTGGATACCTGTCACTACTACCACCCCTACTCATGGGGGGCTGGATTCCTACCACTACCACCACCCCTACCCATGGGGGGCTGGATACCTGTCACTACTACCACCCCTACTCATGGGGGGCTGGATACCTGTCACTACTACCACCCCTACTCATGGGGGCTGGATACCTGTCACTACTACCACCCCTACTCATGGGGGGCTGGATTCCTACCACTACCACCAACCCTACCCATGGGGGGCTGGATACCTGTCACTACTACCACCCCTACTCATGGGGGGCTGGATACCTGTCACTACTAACACCCCTAATCATGGGGGGATGGATGCCTACCACTACCACCACCCCTACCCATGGGGGGCTGGATGCCTACCACTACCACCACCCCTACCCATGGGGGGCTGGATGCCTACCACTACCACCACCCCTATTCAGGGGGGCTGGATGCCTATCACTACTACCATCCCCACACATAGGGGGCTGGATGCCTACCACTACCACCACCCCTACCCATGGGGGGCTGGATGCCTACCACTACTACCACCCCTACCCATGGGGGGCTTGATGCCTACCACTACCACCACCCCTACCCATGGGGGGCTGGATGCCTACCACTACCACCACCCCTACCCATGGGGGGCTGGATACCTGTCAAAACTACCACCCCTACTCATGGGGGGCTGGATACCTGTCACTACTACCACCCCTACCCATGGGGGGCTGGATACCTGTCACTACTACCACCCCTACTCATGGGGGGCTGGATACCTGTCACTACTACCACCCCTAATCATGGGGGGCTGGATGCCTACGACTACCACCACCCCTACCCATGGGGGGCTGCATACCTGTCACTACTACCACCCCTACTCATGGGCGGCTGGATACCTGTCACTACTACCACCCCTACTCATGGGGGGCTGGATGCCTACCACTAGCACCACCCCTACCCATGGGGGGCTGGATGCCTACCACTACCACCACCCCTACCCATGGGGGGCTGGAATGACTTACACCAGCAACAGCAGAACCATAGGGGCGGGATGGCTATCACCAATGCCATATACACCCATAGGGGCCTGGATGCCAACCACTAACACCACCCCTACTCAGGGGTGCTGGATGCCTGTCACTACTACCATCCCCACACATAGGGGGCTGGATGCCTACCACTACCACCACCCCTACCCATGGGGGCTGGATACCTGTCACTACTACCATTCCCACACATAGGGGGCTGGATGCCTACCACCAACACCACCCCTACTCATAGGATGGGTAATGCATGACACAACCAGCATACTCCAACATAAGGAATGTAAGAAAAAGACATCCCCCCAACACCATGACAAGCGTGTGTAGACTGTGTCAAATGCCTACAACACTGAACATGACATTGAACATACCATGTGACCCCCTATCACATGTGTCACACATAAATGTGTGTGGCCTCCACAACGCAAGCAGACCATGACCACTGTGGCAATGGGGTCCAACCCCCATCATCACAGTGACCAAAAGGTAAGTGTGGGGTCCATAGCTGAAGCACATTCTGAACATTGTGGCAATGGTGTCTAAACCCCCATCATCACAGTGACCAAAATGTAAGTGTGGGGTCCATAGCTGAAGCACATTTTGGACATTGTGGCAATGGGGTCTAAACCCTCATCATCACAGTGACCAAAATGTAAGTGTGGGGTCCATAGCTGAAGCACATTTTGGACATTGTGGCAATGGGGTCTAAACCCCCATCATCACAGTGACCAAAATGTAAGTGTGGGGTCCATAGCTGAAGCACATTTTGGACATTGTGGCAATGGGGTCTAAACCCCCATCATCACAGTGACCACAATGTAAGTGTGGGGTCCATAGCTGAAGCACATTTTGGACATTGTGGCAATGGGGTCTAAACCCCCATCATCACAGTGACCAAAAGGTAAGTGTGGGGTCCATAGCTGAAGCACATTCTGAACATTGTGGCAATGGGGTCTAAACCCCCATCATCACAGTGACCAAAAGGTAAGTGTGGGGTCCATAGCTGAAGCACATTTTGGACATTGTGGCAATGGGGTCTAAACCCCCATCATCACAGTGAGCAAAAGGTAAGTGTAGGGTCCATAGCTGAAGCACATTCTGAACATTGTGGCGATGGGGTCTAACCCCCATCATCACAGTGAACATAAGGTAAGTGTGGCCATGGAAAAAGCTGCAACTGCCAAACAGCATGGCTGATTCCTGGTCACAGAACATCAAACACATCAGTGGCAAAGTAGTGTTTGTGTCCCATAGCAACATATATTGGGTGAGGCAAACAGTGCAGTGCAAATAAGACATACCTTTGGCCATGTGCAGACAAACATCACCCATGGGGGCTGACACTGTCAACATTCATCAATAACACAATGACAGAAGTGACCATCATCATGCAGAACCACATATCTGCTCCAATGGCCACACAAATGTAGATATCCTGTGGAGACTGTAGATGTGAGGTGAACAGATACCATACCATGGCAGCAATGGGACACACAAACCATGATCATTGTGCTGACTGATGACCTAGGAGTCCCAGGGACAGCAGGTGAAACCCACTAAACAACATACAGCCAATGGCACACTAAAGATATGCCAATGCAGTGGTGCAGATGCACAAACACAAACAGGCAGCCCCACACTGCATATCAAACACAACAGGTGAGGGGGGTGCCAGTGTCCCCAGGCAACCACACAACACATGATGAGGCCTGAATACCAATTACACAGATGCGCATACAGTGCCACACAAAAGTAACTCATGGATTCGAATCCCCTATGTGGGCAATCAGGCATTGTTAGATGAGAGGGAGCACAAATCACACATGTCACACAAGCTTGTAGGAACAGCAACTAACACAGCAAGACACAGACCCACCACAGCACTACCCCCAGGGTCCCCACAATGTGGTGACCCTGGGCTGCATGATAATCCCACTGTGATGACAAAGCTAGATGTCGTTCACACTGTGAACCACAGTCATGTGTCCTGAGCAACAAACTACCATCACACCTACACAAGCACAAATCAATCAGCACGGCCTGTCAGCCAAGGCCAACATGGAGGCAGGGGTCTAGCCGTGCAACAACTCTCATCTGCACACACTCAACACCACACACCTCGACCTCCACCAATGTGCAGCAGTGAAGCTCACATGCACAGGTGACATTGCACATGCACCCATGACAATCCCAGGGGTGGTGGTGGGAACTAAGGTGCAGAAACCCATCACACATGGCCAGTCAACAAGACTCCTGAATGTCTGACACACTGCACAGTACGCCGTACATGGACATGACGTCAATACCACAACAACCAGTGGGATCCCGGCCACAGTCCCACACCAATGAAGAAGCCAAGGTCACCCACAAAGAACACACATAGACAACTTCCAACATTGCAGCTCTGACCCTGAGGAGCGCCAGCAGTCACACACACAACGTGTCACAATCACTGAAAGCTAACACAAACTGGAAATTACATGACAGGTGTAAACAACAAGTGCCAAGGGGAATCCTGACTGTGTCCCATCTGCGTTTGCCCACAAACTCAGCCCTGACAGCAAACACACCTATTGGTGACACCTTGATGACCAGTAATGTGCCATGCACCCACATCACAGAGAACCCGGGGAGAAGACTTTGGGGGAACATAGGTCAACTCAGCAAGCATCACAAACAGGAACATCCCTAGGGATCACAGCCTGCCTAGCAAAATGGAAGTGAACACACACAGACATGCTCACACAACACACACCTTGTGCTCAGGCAATGTCACAGAATTACACACTGCCATGAGGGGACTCCACTCCTGTGAAAGGAAAGCTGTGCCATACGTTGTCTCAGTAGGGCTCTATCATGTCAGCAGCACACTTGGTCACACAGTCAACAATTAGCACAAAATGAAGGCTCCCGTCATATCAGCCTGGTCATGGGAGTGTCACCGAAATCCTCAGCACAGATCCAACACACATGTATAGCAAGTTGCACTGATAACACAGATGAGTCCTTCCCCATTGATGCCCAAACTTGCATGTCCAGTGGAGATGGCCACACGGTCAGGGAAGTAGACTAATTGAACAATGGCAAGCACAACAGATGTGGAGGGGTGTAAGCCACAGATGTGATATTGCAAATAAAAATAGGAAATCCCATTGCCAAATATTGAAAACATGACACCCTCATATTGCTGCAAAGGATGACATGGATACACAACAGGATAGGACACTTTCCCCCTGGACCACATGGGGTCCTGCACAGTAACACTTCATTTTCATGAGACCAAAAATCACCATCACTGCAGCAAGGGCACGGTTAGCATCATCAACAACATGTACATCAGAAGCAAAACCACTAGAGAACAGAAAGTTGCTTTATTCAGCATATGTGTTTGAAGAAGTTAAAGAAAAAATATAACAAAGGCCAATGGCCAGTCCATAATTAGAGTCCAAACAGGGTGACAGTGCCAGATGTCACCCTTTGCATGCCTGCACTGCTACACACCAGGGACATTCCCTCGGAGGGGCATACAGGGGGCAGGCCAGGCACCGCAGGGACAGGATCAGGGCTCACCAGAAGGAGGCAGGGAAGGGGTGGTGGGTGCTGGAGAGTCACTGACAACTGCAGTGGAGGTGTCTGACATGGTGTGTGCCGGCACAACTGGGGGGCATGACTCAGATGGTGTGGGTGCCGGCACGACTGCAGTGGGCCGTGCAGATGGAGTGGACAGGTTCCCCACTGCAGTGCCCAAGTCAGACGGGGTGGTAGTGGACTCCACTGCAGTGCCTATCTCCAGGGGAGTAGAATGGGGTTCAGGTAAGGTGGGCAGGACAGAGGGGGAGGACACCGTCTCCACACCAGTGGCACAGACATGCGCAGCGGGGGTGTGGTGCTGGAAGAGCAAGTGGCAGGGGGAGAAGGCCGGATCATTTTGGGGATGGTGTATCTGTGGGTGGGGGAACCTGGGGCAGGGTGTGGTGGGGGCACCTGTGGAGTGGGAGCCTGAGGGATGGAGGAAGGAGACTTGGTGGTTGAGATGCAGGGCGGCGGCGGGGTCTTGCTCTTCCGGGTCCGGGGGGACTTGTGGATGGGGGCCTCAGCCTGTCTGCGCCTGGGGGAGGGTGTCCGGGGGTGAGGGGCACTCCCCTCTGTGTGGGTGGGCTTCCTCTTCCCCCTGAATGCTGGATCAGCTGGATTGGAGGGGAAGAGGCCGAGATCACAGAGGAAGAGCCGCTGTGTAGGTGGGGTTGCAGGTGAGGCAAGGGAAGGGGCCTTGGAGGGAGAGGTATCGGAGGACTGCGGAGTGACTGTGGATGCCTGTGTGTGTGTCTGTCCCCCATCCCCTGTGGGTGTGGTATCAGTCCCCTGAGGATGCCTGCGTGCACGTCTTGTTTTTGTAGTGGGTGTGTCTGTGCTGCTCGTGTCTGTGTGTTTGGGTGAATGTGCAGGTGTGCATGTGCTTGGGACAGGTAGGGTGCCAGGAAGTGTGGATGGGGCAGAGGTAGGAGGGGTGAGGGACTGTTGGAGGAGGGACACTGCTGCTGTCAGGGAGGAGTCCATGGACCTATTGCTCCTCTGTAGGGCAGACTTGCCCGATGAGATGCCCTCCATGAATGACACCAGCTGAGTCAACAGAGTGGTGTGGGCATGGAGGACACTCAGCATTGCTGTCTGCCCTACATGGAGCTGGTGAAGTAGGTACACAGACTCCTCACTCAGGGCAGCAGGGGACACAGGGGCAGGGGGTGCGGTGCCTGGCACGAAGGAGACATGCTCCAGAACACGGGTGCCTTCACGGACCTCTGGAATGGGAGCCGATGGGAGGGCGGTGGTGGTGGTGGTGGTGGTGGCGGGGACAGCAACACTAGCTGGGGTGTGGTGGCTGCTGACACCCGCCTCCACAAGGGAGTCATCGTCCGAGCTGCTGTGGTCCTCAGCTGAGGTGGATGGTGCTGAGGACTCCTCGGTGTGGCTCCCCTCGCCCTCCGTGCCACTGGGTCCCTGCGACCACTCCTCGGCTGCTGACCCAGTCTGGCTCTGCGGCTCCTCCTGGTCCATGGAGCTGTCCCCTCCTGTGGCCGTGGATGTATCTGCAAACAATAGGGAAACAGACAAACATCAGTCACCTGCACTGACCGCACACACCACAGTAAGTACAGCACATTACAGACCAAGCCCTGGCATCCATAGTTGAACATTGGCAAAAGTGCCCAAACAGAGTAGGAGAAGCCAATTGTCAGTCTGATGGTCAACCATGGCACTCACATCCCTCCTGGCCTTGCACCCATCTGTCTGGTGTCTGTCGGATGGCAATACCCCAGTATGGACACATGCACCACCTACACAGTAGTTGGACAGTGCAGAGAACACGGTGAAGTATGTGAACATGCACACATCACAACTCTTGCCACTGAGTCAGTACAGATGTCCGGATAAAGGGATGGCCAGAGTCTATTTTGAAATGCATGTGATGCATACCAGCACCAGGCACCATGATGCACCCATGTCCTGATAGTCAATGCCACAATGGGGTGCATGTAGCACATGTCACTCCCCTGCAGGATCACTCATAGGAAGTTTAATGCCATGGCACAGGCATGCCTGCAAAGTCATACATCACTGTCTCCAGTCACATGGGCAGGGCAGCCAGACAACAACAGTCTGCACTGTGTCACAATCCTAGGTCATGGGGAATGCAAGTCCTGGAGCTGACAAGTGCACATGTCCATCCCCCACAAACCACATCATCTGAACTCTTATTTGTCCACGTCATACCAATTGGACATATGGGAGACCTGAAACACAACCCTCGGAACCTGAGCACCTCACAATCTGCTGTGAATGGGAAACAGCTGCCTGAACTTCACATTCGCATACCCCAGTCTGCACGGTCAAGTGATCAAACACCTATGTGTCACACAAGTATCGTCTCCTATGGTCACATCTCCGGTGGCATGCTGAGCCCTAACCGAGAAACACATCAGTAGTCCTGACAACGAAGCCACAGCACAATGACACAGAGGCAGACACCTGAGGGAACATTTCACTGAGCACAACGTGTCAGCTGATACACGGGAGTGGGAGTACAGAGTGTATTGTACGGCCTGGAGTAGGCATGACTGTCCTGCTCCACGTGAATGAGGGATGAGCCCTGGACAGTAGGCAGGTGGCTAAGTATGTGTGACACACTTGATATACATACTATTGAGGCCCAAACATTGTTCCCACCCGCAGCATGGGTGTGTGCCAAATACCCCAGGCACATGTGGTGAATCAGATCAGCAATTGGACCACATATCAAAGTAACACGCAGATTACATGTCAGAACTCAGGCATTGTGTAAGCAATGGACCCACCCATGAAGCCCACCACAGAGTTACGGGAACAAATGCTGTCCCCCACCTTGAGCTAAGCAAAATGCAAGGACACAGCACCCAAGTGACACAATTTCCTGACTGTAAGGGCCACACCTGGGAATCAGATGAGGAGTGGGCAGTGCACAATTGAGGGACATGGGTCCTGGACCACATGACTGATGTACTGTTGAAGTTTAACCAGGCCAGAGGAGGGCACATAGCATGGCAGACAAAGTTCACAATGCAGTCATGGACTCACCCCCTCCTTGCTGCTGTCTGGCCTTCAGCTGCCCATCCAGATCAGGGAAGACCAACGCCAGGATCCTGAGCATGTGGGGGTCAGGGTCCGGTGTCCGCCCCTCCTGCGAGGAGGCGACAGCGTCAGCTGGACCCGTGCGATCCTCCGGGTCCAGCCCCGAAGGTCCTGCCACCTCTTCTGGCAGTTGCGGATCCGGCGCTTGTAGACCCCCACGGATCTCACTGCCCGGACGATGGTCAGCTATATTTTCTGCTTCTGGTGGGCATCAACCTGTGAGGATGACAAAGTGAAAAGGCCATTACTACACATGCAACATTTCCGTGCATCGCACAGTTAGATATACATGTCTCAATCACAGGGGCACATGAAGTACACAGGCAGTGCAACGATGGCTATGAACAGTTTGCCAGCAGTTACTACATGGTATCATTGCCTGGGAAGTAAAACCTCGTTTAAATGCACTGTTACTGCACTATACCTGTTCAGTGCATGTAACTACACACTATGGGGGGTGACAACTACTCAGTGAGCCTGCTAGCCAGTGGCGTGCACACTGTAAGTCTTGCTAGTCAGACAACATGCACATTTAGTAAGGCAGTGGACAGCACACACACCTGCTCCTCTGGTTTCACATACAGCTTGCTGTACTGTGGAAGGAGGCTGTCCAGCAGGGCCTGGTTCTCCTCACTGGTGAAGGCTGGGGCTCTCTCCACAGTACGTGCCATTGCAGGATCCAGAGGATGCAGATACAGCAGCAGTGGTGGTGGCAGATGTCGTCCTGGAGCATATAGTGCAGGCAAGTGAGCTCTCAGGGGAACAGCCAGCATTATATGTGTGGTGCTGAGGCAGATACTGTCCCATGTGTCCAAAGTGATAGGTCCAAGTCGTTTGCATCTTCTGAATCTGGCCAATCCATGGAATTGCACCACTTACACACGCCCACAGCATCCTTCAAAAGTTCAACTTCATGAGACCCATGATTTTGCAACATTGTTGTGGGTGACCAACTGAATTCACTGCATCAGACTCGTTAGAGGTTTGAAAACGCGTCCGTTGCCATGCCAGGCCATAGCCAATGCGTGCGCACGGATCGGTCCATTGCTGTACAACGCGTACATCGGATGACAACGCGTACCCGTACACATCATATGCAATGGCCAATGCGTGCGCACCGATCGGTCCATTGCTGTACAACGCGTACCCGTTCACATCATATGCAATGGCCAATGCGTGCGCACCGATCGGTCCATTGCTGTACAACGCGTATTTCTGACAACATCAAATGCAATGGCCAATGCGTGCACACCGATCGGTCCATTGCTGTACAACGCGTACTTCTGACAACATCATATGCAATGGCCAATGCGTGCGCACCGATCGGTCCATTGCTGTACAACGCGTACATCGGATGACAACGCGTACCCATACACATCATATGCAATGGCCAATGCGTGCGCACCGATCGGTCCATTGCTGTACAACGCGTACTTCTGACAACATCATATGCAATGGCCATTGCATGCGCACCGATCGGTCCATTGCTGTACAACGCTTACATCGGATGACAACGCGTACCCGTACACATCATATGCAATGGCCAATGCGTGCGCACCGATCGGTCCATTGCTGTACAACGCGTACCCGTACACATCATATGCAATGGCCAATGCGTGCGCACCGATCGGTCCATTGCTGTACAACGCGTACCCGTTCACATCATATGCAATGGCCAATGCGTGCGCACCGATCGGTCCATTGCTGTACAACGCGTATTTCTGACAACATCATATGCAATGGCCAATGCGTGCGCACCGATCGGTCCAGTGCTGTACAACGCGTACTTCTGACAACATCATATGCAATGGCAAAATGCGTGCGCACCGATCGGTCCATTGCTGTACAACGCGTACATCGGATGACAACGCGTACCCGTACACATCATATGCAATGGCCAATGCGTGCGCACCGATTGGTCCATTGCTGTACAACGCGTACCCGTACACATCATATGCAATGGCCAATGCGTGCGCACCGATCGGTCCATTGCTGTACAACGCGTATTTCTGACAACATCATATGCAATGGCCAATGCGTGCGCACCGATCGGTCCATTGCTGTACAACGCGTACCCGTACACATCATATGCAATGGCCAATGCGTGCGCACGGATCGGTCCATTGCTGTACAACGCGTCCCTGTACATGTCACTGGCATATGTCACCATGCCTGTCACAGATGAACGTATGCCAGCCACATTTACGTTCCAGGGACTCAGGGGCACACCTACAACACCACAGCCTGTCCACACTGTATCCTAAGGCATGTAAGGCTGCATTACCTTTTACGTGTATGGGGGTCAACATGTGGTTTTTTGGGTGGCACTTGGGGGCAGCCACTCCCAGGCTGTGCACGTGTTCATGGGGACAGAATCCTTTGTGTGTTGTACACATGACCACTGTGATGTGCAATTGTTCAGTTCAGAGCATGTGGCATGGTCACATTTCCAGGTTGTGTATGTGTATGTCATGTCACATACCCCCTGAGTCCCATGTGGGACGGTATGTACGTCACAGGCTGACCCATTGCCACAATAATGATGGCCCTCCACAGTCTGTGTGCATGTTGTGTTTATAATGTCTCTGATTCCATGTGCACAATGGGAGACAGTCTCCACATCCACGTTGTTCGTGCATGGACTTTGATGTTGTGCGTGTGTGTGTCACAGACGTCCATGTCTGTCCTGCCGAGGCAAAAGGGACCACTACCTGTGGGGGTCATAGTTGTTTTGCTGTGGTGTATTCATGATGCACCATGTCATGGCAGTGTCCATGTGGCAATACAGGGTCCCTGGGAATCTACCTGTCAATGAGCTGTGATGCCTGGGGCACATCTGTCCTCACATGTCACTGTGGTGTGTGTTTGGAACGTGACAGCAGTACATGGGAACTGTGACACAGCCTAATGATATCCCATGGCACAACCTGGGACTTGTTGACGACACATGTTGAACTGTGATGTTAGATGTTGGCCATGTAGGTGCCATACATGTCCTTACGGAACAGCACACACATCATGTACTTGTGTCTCGTAATGATGTATCATGTGATATTGAGTATGGTCAATGCCACATATGTGGGGTGACTGACAATCTTTCTTTCTTCACCTATGCACTGCAGGGCACCAGCTGTCCATAGACCATTCCCTGACCTTGCATCCATGGTCGAACGGGACTGCATCCGACGGTACTGCTTCACCAGGCCGCTGATTGAGGAATTGACGGTGCGGTTGGCCCCACATTTGCAACCTGGCCGGACATACCCTACAGCGCTGACCCCCAAGGTGAAGGTGATGGCAGCCCTACACTTCTTTGCCACCGGTACCTTTCAACACACTGTGGCGTCTGCTGGTGGGATGTCACAGACCATGTTCAGCCGTGTGCTACGCGATGTTTTGGAGGCTATGTTGAGATACCTGAACCAGTACATCTATTTCCCTAAACTTCAACAACTCACTGACGTCAAGAGTGACTTCTATGCCCTGGGGAGGATGCCGCATGTCATTGGCTCCATTGATGGGACACATGTGGCTTTGGTACCACCACAGGCACATGAGCAGGCATACAGGAACCGCAAACATTACCATTCGGTCAATGCACTGGTGGTATGTCTTGCAGATATGAGCATCTCACACGTGTGTGCCCGTTTCCCCGGTTCTGCACACGATGCCTACGTGATGAGGAGTAGTCGCATCCCGAGGATGATGTCACAGATGCGGAACCAGCGAGCCTGGCTTGTCAGTGTGTACTGACTTTGTACCATTGTGTGTGTTCTGCAATGTAGTATTCCACCCTCTTTTCCAACTCAGCTAATGTGCAATTGTCCGTATGTAGGTGACTCCGGATACCCCAACATGCCGTGGTTGCTGACGCCCCTCAGGAACCCTGTGACACCAGCCCAGATGCGCTACAATGAGGCACATGGTCGGACCAGGAGAGTGATTGAGCGGACATTTGGTCTCCTGAAGAGCCGCTTCCGCTGCCTGGACAAGACAGGAGGGGCCATCCCATATGCCCCAGCAATGGTGTGCAAGATTGTCATCGTCTGCTGCATGCTACACAACCTGGCAGTGCGGAAGGAGTTGCCTCTCATCCTGGATGACGATGACCAACATCCGCCACCTGTGGAGGATCCTGGCCTGGGCCACGATGCCAGTGATGGTGATGATGATGAGGGTGATGTCCGCACACAGCTCATCACCAACTTCTTCAGCTGAATGTGAGTATCCGGAGATGTCATGTCAATGATGTGAGTTTGCGTGATATGTGTTGGTGGTGCTCTGGTGCTGTTTGAGTGTGTCCATGTGCTACATGACTGTATGCATGCAGCAATGTGTCCTTACAGGTAGTCTGTACTCCCCAACAGTGTTGACATGCTAACTTGGTTTTGTGTAGGTATCTTGTGACATGTATTGGGCATGAGTATTGCAGTTCTGTCCTGTTCTTCAGTGCTTTTGACTGTGTGTCATTTCTGTCCTTCACAGGGTACTTTCAGAGTTGTTTGGTCAACTGTGATCCCCCGACACCGTGATTCAACTTCCAGGGTGGAAGCTGTCGTTTCCCTACAGGTGATGTGCGCCACACCCCTGGACTTCCTTTCTTCTACACTTGTTGACTGTGTGCCCACTGCCACGTGGTATTACCTTGCATCTGTAGTGGTTACAACATGTTGCAAATGTGTAATAAACCTGTGCTTCACTTTGGGATGTGCGTTGTCTGTGGTCACACATCTGACTGACATTTGCTTGCTGCACCAGTGGGCTAGTTAACACAGACTGTGAATAGGTGTTGTGTCTGTACATTGCACCGTATTTCCTGGCAACATCAGTGTAGGCGATGAGTCAGATGGCCCTGGTGTGTATGTGTTGTGTAGCCCTGGTGGTGTGTCTCCCTCATATGTGTCACGTCGCCATGACTCACATGCCTGTGTTGTACTTGCTGTAGCAGTTAGCATGCACAGTGTCATTTAGCAGATCATCATCTCCATGACAGAAACCACGTTGGAATCACAACAGAGGCAAGTATGGTGTATTAGTGAGTTTATTTACATACATGTGTGAGTATAGTGCACAGGATGGTGGGTGCTGTACATTGGGATTGTAATCCAAAGTTCCTAGATGATTTGGAAGTCCTGGTAGCAGAAATGTCCTGAGTAAAGTCCACAGTCATCTGATACATTGGTCCAACTTGAACTCCCCATGTCATGTGGGCGAGTTGGGTTGCATTCAACAGGGTGAACAGTTTGCACACAAAGGTGAATGTCCAGAACAGGTGTTGTCTCCCTGGGGGTTGTGAATGGCCATCGGCCTCTCAGTTGTCCTTCCTCGGACGACCCCTCTTCTTTGGGGGGGACCATCAAGTGCAGGCTGCTGCGGTGCAGGGGACTCTCCGCCAGAGTCATCCTCCCTCCCTGTGGCAGTTGCAGTTGTTGCAGCACCAGATGTTGTGGGCACACAGGGAGGTGTTGCCATGTTGGTGCAAATCTGGCGGAGGCATGTCAATATGTCCCTATGTACCGCCGTCAGTTCTTGCAATGTGTCCCACTTGGACTCCATGCCAGCCATGTGTGTCTCCATACGGGACATGTGGGAGTCCAAGCGAGCATGATGGGCAGCCTGCTGCTGTTGAATGTCCTTGAGGATCCCCACTACCTGGCTGACCTCTCCGGTGCTAGTCTGGTACGCATCAGCAATGCGTACCAGTTGTGGGTCATCATGCAGTCCAGACCCCTCTGCAAACAGCGACCTATGTCTAACACCCCTCCCACCACCCCTGGCAACACGTGCAGGACCTGCGGTGGCACGCACAGGTGACCCTGGGCCCCCTTGTGGGTTGTTACTGGTGTTGGTGTCCGTTGCTCCACGTTGGGCCGGGGTCCGTGTGCTGTTGTCGTTGGTGGTCCTTGGTCTGTCCATGTCGGCAGGGGTGGTCTGTGTGTTGTCAGTTGTTGGAGGGGTGGGTGCAGGGGGTGCAGCTGGTGGTCCTGCTGGTGCTGCATGATGACTCACACCGGAGGTGCCAGGTAGGTCTTCGCCATCCGAGGAGGGCAGAGGCTGTTCCACACCAGTGAGCTCTGTGTCCCCCGGAGCCTGGGACAGGGACTCCTCAGCGTCTGCTGCTGTGTCCCCATCATCACCTGTTTTTGGGAGACACACACAATGTATGTTATGTTTCTGCAGGCATCAATGGTTCACACACCTGACAGTTGTGACTGTACCTCTGGATGCGGGCCTGTACATTGCATTGTCCTAAGTTGTCACAGTCAGAGGTTGATATTGGTGTAGCACATTGTCCTGCATACTTTAAGCATTTCAATATGAATGTTGAGGTGTGTACATGGCCAGCATTGGTTGTATTTGGTGGACATCCGGCCCTCCTTCTCCCCCAGCCCAGTTATCCCACCATGAAGCATGCCACCCTTGCAGTGGGTTCAGGTTGACTCTCAGGATGTCAGTCAGTGGTGTCCTGTTGTTTGTTGGTGCCCAGTTCCCAGCATGGCCTTGTGCTCCCCACAGCAGTACCCAGTGTCAGCCATCTTGTCAGTTCTTTTCCACTCCCTGTGAGGTGTGCATGCTTCAGTGTGAGCTTGCTGGGCCATGTGGGTGGGGGATGTTGAGCTGTGACTACCACTCCCATCATGCTATTGCCTACACCCCCCTTCCCAGCATGCCCATGCTTCCTTCCTTTTGAGTAGACTTCACTGTGTGTGAGTGTGACAGCAATGGCAAGGTGGCTGACAGTGGTGTCCTGTTGTTTGTTGGTGCCCAGTTCCCAGCATGGCCTTGTGATCCCCACAACAGAGCACCATTGTCAGACATCTTTGAAGTGGCTTTTCACTCCCTGTGAGGTGTGCATGCTTCAGTGTGAGCTTGCTGGGCCATGTGGGTGGGGGATGTTGAGCTGTGACTACCACTCCCATCATGCTATTGCCTACACCCCCCTTCCCAGCATGCCCATACTTTCTTCCTTTTGACTCTGCTTCCCTGTGGGGTAGTGTGCCTGTGCTGACAAGATGGCTGACAGTGTTATCCTGGCGTTAGTTTGGCTACAAGTCCCAAAAGTGTCCCTGTGCTTCACACAGCATAACCCAGGGTGGTGGTTCTTTGTGGGATATTTAATTAGAGTGTGAGGCAATGCATTCTCCCAGGTGAGTTGTGTGGAGTTTGTGTTAAGGGTGTGTGTGAGAAGAGCTGCTGGTAACTATGGTCAGTGCTGTCAGTCCTCCTTCCCACCCAGCCAGATATCCCACCATGGAATGTGCTTCCATTGCAGGGAGTGCAAGTTGGCTTTCAGGATGTCAGTCAGTGGTGTCCAGTTCCCAGCAGGGCCTTGTGCTCCCCACAGCAGTACCCAGTGTCAGCCATCTTGTCAGTTGTTTTCCACTCCCTGTGAGGTGTGCATGCTTCAGTGTGAGCTTGCTGGGCCATGGGGGTGGGGGATGTTGAGCTGTGACTACCACTCCCATCATGCTATTGCCCACCCCCCCCTTCCCAGCATGCCCATGCTTCCTTCCTTTTGAGTGGACTTCACTGTGTGCGAGTGTGACAGCAATGGCAAGATGGCTGACAGTGGTGTCCTGTTATTTGTTGGTGCCCAGTTCCCAGCATGGCCTTGTGATCCCCACAACAGAGCACCATTGTCAGACATCTTTGAAGTGGCTTTTCACTCCCTGTGAGGTGTGCATGCTTCAGTGGGAGCTTGCTGGGCCATGGGGGTGGGGGATGTTGAGCTGTGACTACCACTCCCATCATGCTATTGCCTACACCCCCCTTCCCAGCATGCCTTTGCTTCCTTCCTTTTGAGTGGACTTCACTGTGTGTGAGTGTGACAGCAATGGCAAGATGCCTGACAGTGGTGTCCTGTTGTTTGTTGGTACCCAGTTCCCAGCATGGCCTTGTGATCCCCACAGCAGAGCACCATTGTCAGACATCTTTGAAGTGGCTTTTCACTCCCTGTGAGGTGTGCATGCTTCAGTGTGAGCTTGCTGGGCCATGGGGGTGGGGGATGTTGAGCTGTGACTACCACTCCCATCATGCTATTGCCTACACCCCCCTTCCCAGCATGCCCATGCTTCCTTCCTTTTGAGTGGACTTCACTGTGTGTGAGTGTGACAGCAATGGCAAGATGGCTGACAGTGGTGTCCTGTTGTTTGTTGGTGCCCAGTTCCCAGCATGGCCTTGTGATCCCCACAACAGAGCACCATTGTCAGACATCTTTGAAGTGGCTTTTCACTCCCTGTGAGGTGTGCATGCTTCAGTGTGAGCTTGCTGGGCCATGGGGGTGGGGGATGTTGAGCTGTGACTACCACTCCCATCATGCTATTGCCTACACCCCCCTTCCTAGCATGCCCATACTTCCTTCCTTTTGACTCTGCTTCCCTGTGGGGTAATGTGCCTGTGCTGTAAGGATGGCTGACAGTGTTGTCCTGGCGTTAGTTTGGCTACAAGTCCCATGAGTGTCCCTGTGCTTCACACAGCATTACCCAGGGTTGTGGTTCTTTGTGGGATATTTAATTGGAGTATGAGGCATTGCATTCTCCCAGGTTAGTTGTGTGGAGTTTGTGTTAAGGGGGTGTGTGTGATAAGCTGCTTGTAAATATGGTCAGAGCTGTCAGTCCTCCTTCCCACCCAGCCAGATATCCCACCCTGGAACGTGCTTCTATTGCAGGGAGTGCAAGTTTGCTTTCAGGATGTCAGTCAGTGGTGTCCTGCTGTTGTTTGGTGCACAGTTGCCAGCAGGGCCTTGTGCTCCCCACAGCAGTACCCAGTGTCAGCCATCTTGTCAGTTGTTTTCCACTCCCTGTGATGTGAGCATGGTTCAGAGTGGTGTTGATGGGCGTATTGTGAGGGTGGGCAATATCTGTGACTACAACTCCCATGATGCTATTGGCTACACTGACTTTACCAGCATACACAGAATTCCTTCCTTTCAGTGAGCTTCCCTGTGAGGTGGTGGCTACATATCTGACTGTGTTTGTTGGTTAGATTTGTGCCACTGCCTAGCTGTATTTGTTGTTGGGTTTGTACATGTCATGACACAGTTACATATCACTATGAGATGGCATGTATTGTGTTTATCTGACTGACATACACATCTTGGGATGATTATCTTTTGGTTGGTGTGTATTTGCTAAGGGTGCATGGTTTGACTATCCCCTTGACAGTGATGCGTGTGTATTGTCACACAATATTGTGTATATTTGTTGTGTACTCACCAGGCTCTGGGATGTTTGATAGTCCATATACGCTCACTGGTGGTAGGATGGCCCGCACCTTCTCCTCCCAGGGCCTGAGGTATACAGGTTTGGCAGGAGGGCCACTGCCGGTGTGTTGGCTCAAGGCGTAGTCCTTCTTTAGTAGGTCCTTGACCCTCCTGCGCACGTCATACAACCTGTTCTGGATGTCTTCCTTTGTGCGCAAACATGGTGATTGTGCGTTCACCCTGTTGACGATCCTCTCCCACATCTTGGTTTTCTGTGACATGGGGGTCTGTTGGACCAGTGTACCAAACAGCTGTGGCTCTACCCTGAGGATCTCATCTACCAGGACTTCCAATTCACTGTCTAGGAACTTTGGATTCTTCTTTGGGGGCATGGTGATGGGTGGTGGTGAGTGATGTGTGTGTGGGTGTGCAGGTGAGGGTGTGTGAGTGTGGGTTTTGATGGGTGTATGTGAGGGTGCTATTTGTTGAGGTGCTGATGGTGTGAGGCTTGTGAGATGGATGTGCTGTGAGTGTGTCTGTGGTTGCTGTCTGTTGGTGTTGTGTGCTGGCAGGTAATTTGAATTTGCAAAGGATCGTGGTAGGGATTTGTGTCCTTTATATGGGTGGAGTTGTGGGTGTGTCTTTGTTCCATGTTCCCCCCCCCAGTATTTATTGGCTTTGTAATTGCTTGTTTGGCCCTTTTTTTCGTGTTTTTTCCTTTGTACTTTTTGTGCATGTAGGAGACGTTCTTCTGACCGAGTAGGACGCTGCAGTTGCTCTCGTGCGAGCTTCTCCGAGTCGTTCACGCTTTATTTCTGCTATGTTTCATGTGCGGCGTACGCGTCGGTCGCAGAGTATTGAGTTGCTTCGGCTCGCTGTTTTGTATGCGTGTGGGTCGTACGGCTTGAGCTCCGTGCGACTCGGTCTGGTTTTCCACGCATTGCATTGTACTGCGCGGGTCGGAGTTCGCGGGTACGTTTCGTTCGGGTTCCTTCCTGGTGCGTGTCGGTCGGTTCGATTCGCGTAGTTTTCCGGCCGGATAGCTGTTTTCCATGCGGTTCGGTCGTTCGGCTTGTGTTCCGTGCGAGTCGGTCGTAAATTGCATGCATTTCATCATACTAGGCGGATCGGGCTGCACCGGTACGTGTCGTTCGAAATAGATTCCCGAACCGAGTCGGTCGGTACTTTTTCCGGCCTGAATCGGAATCTGCCCCTTTATGTTTTTTGTGTACTGGCAAAATTATTTCCCTGACCCTTTAGCTTAGTATAGTACTTAAGGCCCCATTGTGAGGAACGCAATGCTAAAAAATCTGGTATTTTTATTTGGGGTTGGAAACACATCCTTCAGGGCATCCTATTCCCAACACTAAAATTCTTGCTTTCAGAAGACCCCTCCATTACTAGGACCAACTTCCACAACTGTATGATGAGCGCCTAAAACTGGATAAAGACCAACTGCGTAAAACTCAACACAGACAAGAAGGAAGTACTGATTTCTGGGAGCAAGGCATCCCCATATATGACTCCTGGTGGCCCCCCGGGCCCTTATCCACTGACCATACCCGCAACCTTGGCATCATCCTAGACAGCAAACTCACCATGAAAAGCCAGATCAACGCAATCTCCTCTGCCTGTTTCCACACGCTTCACATGCTCCGCAAGATTTTCAGTTGGCTCCCCAGCAGCACCAGGAAAACTATCACTCAAGCCCTAGTCACCAGCCGGCTAGACTACGACAACTCATTCTATGTGGGAATCATCACCTAACTCCTAATGGGACTCCAGACGATACAGAACTCAGCCTTCAGACTCATCCTTGACCTCCACAAATGGACCCACTTCACCCGCCACCTCAAGAAGTTCCACTGGCACCCCATCAAAAAAAGATGGCAATTCAAGATGCTGACACATGCCTGCAAAGTGCTTCATGACCAAGGACCACATACATCAACCACCGCTTGAACTTCCACCAATACTGCAGACACATGCTTTACGCCTCCCTTGCTCACACTCCCTGAATCCATCGCAGCAACAGTGGAGGACGCGTCTTCTACCACCTCGTCGATAAGTCCTGGAACAACCTTCCCCTGCACCTCCGAACCTCATCCTCTCTCCCGGAATTCAGAAAGGGACTCAAGACCTGGCTTTTTGAATGCACACCAAAGGCAAGCCCGTCTGCTCCTGTCCGCGCCCGACCCCTGCATCTCCCAAATCAGACCTCGATGGTTGTTGTCGCTACTCCAGGGAAAGACTCATTGAACTAGCCAAATACATGCCATGTAACAAGGCGTCTTGCGCCAATGCCTCCTCAGAGAGCATGGAGGGTCCTTTCTCATGCCTTAGCTGCAAATGGTGTAGCCAGGCATTGCCAGATTGGTCACACAGTGTCGTGTAGTTCCTATAGTACCCATGCAGGACCTGCGCGTTTGGATAACATAAACTGTGGGCTTGGTGGCAGACTGACTCTGTGCACCCCCACCGCATATGTTAGCCAGATTTGCATTAGCTAGCTCACAGTGCCACTAGAATCTCCTCTTATCGGGGAGAGATTAGTTTCTGGCCACCTTAGATCATGACAACCCTGATCCCTCAGAATCGTGGAAACAATGTACTACTTTTCGCTCAGTCACTCGTGCTTACTTATTCGGTTTGTCTCAGAGAGTTACACAGAATAAACAGTCTGGGCGTTTCAATAAGTATTTATTGAGCAGCTGTTATTCTAGTGTAAAATATATGTGCTGCAGTAACCAGCAGACAATAGCAGAGATATATTATCAGCAGTACGATAAAAGTGAAGGGATAGAACAGTTCTACCATATTGCAATAATCATGAATACATACTTGAATATAAAAAGCATTATGAAAAGTGCGCGTACTCCTACGATGCCTAACTGGATGTACCTGGATGTACCTAGCATATGTGTAGGTCTAAAAGCCTAAGAGCCAAGAATTCTTCTAGGCTTTAGTCGAACCCCCATACCTGAAAAGAGAGAGTGTGGGACCCCGTCCTGGTCTTGAGTTGGACACCCCGCAAGGGCTGTGTTAGACCGCTGTCAGCTGGAGCGACTGCATGCAGGAGCCTCAGCGTCTCTGGTCAGTGTGTCAGAATGGAAGTCTCGGTTCCCTCTATCTTACCGTGGCAAGATGTGGTGTATTTATACCCTAAAGTGTCTCGTCCCTCAGTATGGTTTGCATTGGTCTTTGTTAGACATGAGTAAGACGTCAGGGGTGAACTTTGTACATAGATATTATGCGGGAGATGTAGCTGGTGAATGCTCATAAGGCCTGGGCAGAAAACTACGCTACGCTCGCGTAGTTTGCGTAGTTTGCGCAACTACGCGCTACGCGAATTGCACGTACCACAGTGCAAAAACGCGTAGCGTAGCGGGCATTTTTTGCTTGCTCGCGGTCCTCAACATCAAGTTGGCGACTGCGAGCGAGCAAAATGACATCCCGGCGAGACTTTTTCCTCGTTCGCGATCAGCAACCTCAAGTTGCCGATCGCGAGCGTGGAAAATAAACCTCCCGGCGAGATTCTCAACGCGGGGAGGTCAGGTTTCTCATTGCGAGTGGTCGCGTATGCTCGCGACCGCTCGCGATGAGAAACTACCAGTCCGTGTTGAGAAAACTGCAGCTCGAGTACAAATCTACTCGAGCGGCAGAAAACGACCGCTTGCACTGTGCAAGATGCCGTTTGCAATGATTGCACAGTGCGGACAAGCATCCGGCACTGTGCAATCATTGCGAACAGCATTTCCTACCGCACTACGCAGTTCGCGTAGTGCTACGCGTAGCTCGCGTAGTGCGAAGTGCACTTCGCGTAGCTACGCGTAGCGCTACTACACGAACTACGCCCAGGGTTAAATTGCTCATGCATAATTTATGAGTACATTGTAGGCCTGTGTTCGGGAAAAACCCTGCAGTGTTCTAACCACAGACTAGATAACGTTCAACCCTCAGAGCTCGTTGTGTACTGTAGGGAACTAATGTAGGTGAAAGATCATGCCTATATTAGGGCATAGAAGATCATGACCATAATAGGGCATAGACGACTATGAACAAAATAGGGCATATACGAGTATGACCATAATAGGGCATATGCGAATATGACCATATACGGCATATATGAACGCGTCTATATTAGGGCCTCTATATGAAACATAACACCCACTCCCCTTTCGAATTGGATGACAATGACCATACTTAAAATCTGGACAATATAAAAATTCTCTTAAAAACAGCTAAAAACATGGTTTTAAAAAAACATTTAAAAATTATTCAGATGTTAAAAGTCGCTATTCTTTTGTTGCCACTTGAAAAAAAGTCAATTCTGCTTCATTTATAAAAGTTGCATTACCAGAAGCAGAAGAAGGCCATTCTTTCTCAAGTGAAAGTGTCAATTTAGGAAGTGTTCCAAATTTAGTTGCTTTATTTATGAAACGAAGTGAAGAAGCCAAATTCTTTCCCAGGACGCGATGAGCCAATTCCAGATTAAGTGTCCTGGCTGGGAGATACAGCATTATTGGTGTTAGCTACTGCAGACGACAAATCCAACGCCTCACAGAGAACGTCAATCGCAAATAGATGGAATTCAGCACTGCCAACAGTTGGTGCTGCGATACCAAAGGGGATGATGGACGGAGCGCTTGAGCTAATCAAACACTCACCCCCAGTCAACTGATCTGGGTTTAATCCATCATCATTCTTTAGCTCACTCCACCACCCCAGTTCAGACATGGCCATATGCAAATAAGTCTGACCCTGTTCCTCATGGGAACAGTCCAGCCCGAACTGCCAAGCCATGTCTTCTCTGGACCGGAAACAAGCATCCTGGGACCGGTTTCTGGCCATTCAGCCGTCATCAGCCAGGCTAGCTTGAATCCAGTGGCAAAGTGAGCAAGGGACCCACGTCTGGGCATACCCTGCCAACCTAGGGCGAACAAAGCGATACCAAAGGGGATGATGGACGGAGCGCTTGAGCTAATCAAACACTCACCCCCAGTCAACTGATCTGGGTTTAATCCATCATCATTCTTTAGCTCACTCCACCACCCCAGTTCAGACATGGCCATATGCAAATCAGTCTGACCCTGTTCCTCATGGGAACAGTCCAGCCCGAACTGCCAAGCCATGTCTTCCCTGGACCGGAAACAAGCATCCTGGGACCGGTTTCTGGCCATTCAGCCGTCATCAGCCAGGCTAGCTTGAATCCAGTGGCAAAGTGAGCAAGGGACCCACGTCTGGGCATACCCTGCCAACCTAGGGCGAACAAAGCGATACCAAAGGGGATGATGGACGGAGCGCTTGAGCTAATCAAACACTCACCCCCAGTCAACTGATCTGGGTTTAATCCATCATCATTCTTTAGCTCACTCCACCACCCCAGTTCAGACATGGCCATATGCAAATCAGTCTGACCCTGTTCCTCATGGGAACAGTCCAGCCCGAACTGCCAAGCCATGTCTTCCCTGGACCGGAAACAAGCATCCTGGGACCGGTTTCTGGCCATTCAGCCGTCATCAGCCAGGCTAGCTTGAATCCAGTGGCAAAGTGAGCAAGGGACCCACGTCTGGGCATACCCTGCCAACCTAGGGCGAGCAAAGCGATACCAAAGGGGATGATGGACGGAGCGCTTGAGCTAATCAAACACTCACCCCCAGTCAACTGATCTGGGTTTAATCCATCATCATTCTTTAGCTCACTCCACCACCCCAGTTCAGACATGGCCATATGCAAATCAGTCTGACCCTGTTCCTCATGGGAACAGTCCAGCCCGAACTGCCAAGCCATGTCTTCCTGGACCGGAAACAAGCATCCTGGGACCGGTTTCTGGCCATTCAGCCGTCATCAGCCAGGCTAGCTTGAATCCAGTGGCAAAGTGAGCAAGGGACCCACGTCTGGGCATACCCTGCCAACCTAGGGCGAACAAAGCGATACCAAAGGGGATGATGGACGGAGCGCTTGAGCTAATCAAACACTCACCCCCAGTCAACTGATCTGGGTTTAATCCATCATCATTCTTTAGCTCACTCCACCACCCCAGTTCAGACATGGCCATATGCAAATCAGTCTGACCCTGTTCGGGGGTATGCCCAGACGTGGGTCCCTTGCTCACTTTGCCACTGGATTCAAGCAAGCCTGGCTGATGACGGCTGAAATGCCAGAAACCGGTCCTAGGATGCTTGTTTCCGGTCCAGGGAAGACATGGCTTGGCAGTTCGGGCTGGACTGTTCCCATGAGGCACAGGGTCAGACTGATTTGCATATGGCCATGTCTGAACTGGGGTGGTGGAGTGAGCTAAAGAATGATGATGGATTAAACCCAGATCAGTTGACTGGGGTGAGTGTTTGATTGGCTCAAACGTTCCGTCCATCATCCCCTTTTGTATCGCTTTGGTCGCCCTAAGTTGGCGGGGGTATGCCCAGACGTGGGTCCCTTGCTCACTTTGCCACTGGATTCAAGCAAGCCTGGCTGATGACGGCTGTAATGCCAGAAACCGGTCCTAGGGTGCTTGTTTCCGGTCCAGGGAAGACATGGCTTGGCAGTTCGGGCTGGACTGTTCCCATGAGGCACAGGGTCAGACTGATTTGCATATGGCCATGTCTGAACTGGGGTGGTGGAGTGAGCTAAAGAATGATGATGGATTAAACCCAGATCAGTTGACTGGGGGTGAGTGTTTGATTGGCTCAAACGTTCCGTCCATCATCCCCTTTTGTATTGCTAACAGTTGGTGCTGCGGCAGCTTGTGTGGCAGTTGTTACCTGAGTGCCTGTGGAGGAACCACCTAACTCAGCAGGAGCAAACGGCACCTGTGGATTCTCAAGGAATGCATTCATCAGAATTGGAAGACGCTGGGGACAACACAGAGCATGGGCCTTTAGGGGGGTCCAGCATAGCATCCATGTCCGGAGGGGTATCTGATGGAAACGTTAGGCAGAGATCCAACGTGCATTCCTCTCTGCAAAACAGGCATCGAAGAACAGGTAAGATGCAGTCCACCCAGACTGGTCTAAACGACAGAAACCAAGAGGCGTTCGGTTCTCTTAGGCAAGGTATTCCCAGAAGCTGTACCATGCGTTCACAGTACTTCCGCGCCATGAGTACGTTTGCCATTTCCTCGGAAATTGGGCCGTCCATTGCGTAGCAGTAAGATTACAATCAGGACTCCTGCAATTAGGAACAGGATAAGCGGGAGACCTCCAAACACGCTTCCCAATACGGAGTGTATAAAATTTGGGATTACTCCGAGGACTGTCTGAAAGGTGCTTAATAGTCCTGACCCTATGGCCTTAAATAGGTGTACAATACCGCTCGCATCAGACATGTTAAAGGTACGACCCACCATTTCTGCGAAATGAAAGGGGCAGTTCGTACGTATAAGCGCTTGTATCTCAGTCGAGGTCCTTGCAACTTGAAGTTCAAAGATTTCTCAAGCGGAGGTTAAGGGCACGGGTTGCTGTAAAAGCATGGCTTTCAGTCTGCTCAAAGTATCAAATTGTATGAAGGAAACATTCAATGAAGGCCATAACAGCGCCTCCCTGACTGTGTTCAGTGGCGGAAACAATACTTGCATACAGCAAGTAACCCTGGAGTTAACAGTGACCAGATAGGCGACGCCCGGAAGCATCCCACAGCAACCTTGATCGTTTAGCATCAAGTAACTCCCATTCGAGAGCAGCTGGAAAACCGGCGTGATCATGGCCGCTGGGGTCCCTGACATGTGACAAGATAGATTCGCTACCGAACCATTACATGCTCCGTGAAGAGAAATATCCTGACACATGAGAGAACCGCTTAGAGCGTTCTTGCAGTTTGTACCACTCAGATACACATCTCGATCCCCATTCCGGCATCGATATCTATATGGTAACTCCCAAGTTTCCTTAATGTAACCCTTACCCATCTTTTCATATTTGCCTGCCTGCCTTTGCTCAGGGCAATATTGAAACTGAAACGTAGTGACCGGCAGAGTGATTTGGCCATGAATTTGCCATTCAGTTGATGGTAATTCGGCTACAGTGAATGGTAACCTTTCCAGTTTCTCAATATGCAGCATTGTATATTTGGCTCCCCTTTGTGCCATTTCTGTCTGTTTATCAGTTAGATTGTATTCTGAAAACAGAGACGTGGTGTTTATAAAAAGCCAGGGCACATAGCCTGCACGCAAAGATTGCAGCGTCCAGCTTAACATCACAATAGAACGTAACTGTGATTGCCAGTGTTGTAACAAGGCCAAGTCTTGTTCTAATATGTCGATTGCCGAAGACACAATGTTGCCTAAGGAGTAAATCCTGGAGGTCAAAGTTGTTAACCCATTATCCACTACAGCTAATGCCTTCTCTAGGTTAATACGGTCTATTTCCCGTATTCTTTCTGCGGCCTCCTGTTGGGATATTTTCCAGTTTTCATTATAATAGGCATAAATGCCAGCATATATGAAACGTTTCTGACGTGTTTTCCTTGGGCCTGACAAGAAATCCCTAAGGTCTACATCAGGTGTGAGTAAGGTCAAGTGATATTTTACTTCTGTGAGTGTTGAGGTTTCTAGGCAATCAAGGCACAACTTCCCAACACTATAGGATGTCACTACCCCTGGGTGTTGTCTCTGTACATAGCGTGTATCTGGCCTACTGATACTAAACCCCTCGGTTATACCTAGGAATCTCTGTTGACATGTGTTCGTGTCAATGGGCCAAATCAGCCATTCTGTCCAATTGGGATTTGACCTGTTGTACTGGAGAATGTCATCTAATCCTACCCCCTGTGTAGTTGAATTCTGCCCCCCCCCCCATCTGTGATGGTGCTGGAAACCCTGGTGTGTTCATTTCCTTGTTCTTGGCTAGTCCAAGACAGCATGTCTGTTGCACAGTGTCATTTAGAAATATCATCTGCTGTGGAATGAGGCATGCTCTAAAAAGCGCTTCTGTTCCCTGGACTTGCCAGTCCCTCGAACCCCTGATTGATTTTAAATCTATAGTGTCCTTCCATAGGTCGAAACCCTGTGTAGACAATTGGGCCATAAAGGAAGCAGAGTAAATCTGTTTGGTGTTAGTCAACATAATTTTCTGTGCTGATGTTGTTGCCACTTTGTAATAAAATGACTTCGGGTCAGATGTATTAAACCCTGAAAAGTATGTGAATTTCTGTGCAAAAGTTTGCGAACTACCTTTTGGAGGTGTTGGGCAGTGTTTCCACTGGTGGTATTCAAATACATTTCTAGGTGATATGGATTTGTGCAAGAAATGATGACCATAATGTTGGTAACAGTACAATGTATCATAGTCTGAAGTACCTTCTAACATTTCATTGTTCGGAAATGCTGCAGTTTTTTCTAAATCAGACATTATATTATTCACAGTTTCAGTGTCCCAATCATCAGACAATTTACTGGAGGTAATGATATCACTTAAAGAAATTTTAAATACATGTTTAAGCTTTAAAAGTTCAGTCGGACCGAATATATCAAAATCAATCTTGTCCCATACTATACCATCCAGTATAGGAACTGCTGTAATGTTCACTGAAGACAAGTCTCTTGGTTCACGATGTGAATACTGGTGAGGTTTTAAAATCAAATTGACTCTTTGGGCTGTAGGGCTCTGCTGGAGATATCGTCCATTAATAAGAATACTAAAAGTTATAATTAAACCTAGCCAGAAAAGGAAAAATAGAATCCCAGTGATATACTATAGTTCCATCCAAGGTGACACCAGGTAAGTCTTTCTAAAAAGTTCAAAAAGTCAGTGAGTTTCTGTTTGAGTGATTTTTTGGCTGGCGTCGTTTCCGGCTCGCTTGGATCCAGTGAAAACGTATCAAAGTTCATGGAATAGCCAGAAGCAGTTCGATCAATTGTTGGAATTGCATCGGGATTTGTTGAAATTGGATTTTGCTCTTGACGAGGCATGTTGACGTAGATGTCTGTAGTCGTTCTGATTGCAACTTGGTTGTCAAGTTGATTTTCTTCTTGTCGAAGTGGAACGAGTTCCATAGCATTGTTGCCTAGTCCTTCATTCCGTACAGGTGGCTCTTCAAACGTGATGAGTCTTTCTGTTTGGACTTCTTGGATTGTAGCAAGAGGAGGGCATCTGCTACTGTGGAGTCCACGAGGCCTACTGTTTAGAATCAGCCACATAGTGTGGTTTGTTAAGTTGATTGAGACAAATCTTTTCTCCTTTTTTCCGGCAAGAGGTGGCAGAAGTACAGTTCTTGTGCCTTGGATTGCTAGGACCGGTACAGCTGTTCTGTAGGATGGTCCGAATTCTTTCTTGTCTGCAATCTTTTCTCTGACCAGATCCCCAACTTTTGGGATCCAGACAGGTCTTGCTGTTACTGCCTTGACTTCCTCAGTGGCGGTCTGTTTTAGGTGGACGTTGCTTTGTTGTGAACTGGATTCATTTAGATCCTGTAACACAGCCAAACGATCATGGATATCAAATGGTTTTTCATCCGCCACTGTGCCTTCACAATCAAGATCAGGTACCCACATTCTTGTCCCAAATAGGACCTCGTAAGGAGTGACACCCCCTAGAGAGCTTCTTGGCTGATTGTTTATTGCTCGTTGGACCCCATAAAGGTGATAGACCCATCTACCGCCTTTGCCTAATACCCTAGCTGTTAAAGATTGCTTTAACTTTAAGTCCCGGTTTTTCCTTTCCACAACAGAATTTCCCTCAGGATGGTACAGAGAGGAGTACCGCAATGCTACGCCGATTGCTTCCATGGCCTCTTTGTAAGCCCGAGAGCTAAACGCTGGGCCACGGTCAGAATTAAACGTGCCAACTGCGTATGTGCCGATAAAGACTCGCAAATCTTTTATAACAGTTCGAGCGTCAGCACAGCGCTTAGGCCAAACCCATAGGAATCTAGAGCAGGAATCCACTGCAACCATGATATATTTCTTGGCCCCATCCGATTGTAGGGGTCCGCAGTGGTCCAAATATACACATGCAAAAGGTTTGTCTGATTTTAGCAATGGTGTCTGCGCTGGGCGTGGTACGGTGGAGCCCTTCATCTGCTGGCAGATGTCGCACTTTAAGACATAGTCTTTGGTCTACTTTGTTAACCCTGGCCACCAGTAGCGCTGTTTCAGTAAAGAAATAGTCGCTGTAACGCCTGTATGCGCAGAACCCAAACCCTCGTGTGCTGCTAGAATTAAGCCTTGCCTACGATCCATATTTGGTATTACTCTATCCCCCATTCCAGGAATCTGAGCATATGGAATGTTTTGTGCATCTAACTTGTAGGAGTACTTGAGTGGAAATTTCTTAGGTACTGCTGTTCTGCCTTTGCGTGAAGCATTGACAGCTACCAAAATCTCGCCGTCTATTCTCGTTTTTGAACGAGTAACTGCAGCTACGGAAGCCATGCGAACAGCCCCCTTTGCGGCTTCATCAGCCAATGAATTCCCTTCAACGTGAACGCCATCACGCTGATGACTCAGTGTATGTATCACGTGAGCCCTTGGTAGTTCGTTTCTCAACTCCACTACCTGTTCCCATAGCATCTTATGCTTAATTGTGCCACCTTTTGCGTCTTTAAACCCGTTTTGTTCCCAATTATGTAAATATTCATTGTACGACTGTACACAGTAAAAGGAATCACACACAATTAGTGTGGGGAATTCGTGTTCCGTATTTACAAGTGCCAGTATCAGTGCTTTTAATTCTGCCAACTGAGCCGTGCAGTCTCCTAGAGATTGCGTTTTAGTGCAACTTGGATGGAACTTTCCATCACGCATGCGACCTTTAACGATTGCACACGCCGCGCTGTAAGCTTGCTTACTCCCTATGGCCGGTTGAGCAGATCCGTCAGTGTAAATAATGTATTCATACTGATCTAGAGGCAAAATATCATTTGGTAGAGGATATTCTTGTTCGTATTGCAGAAATGCTTGTGTTTTTAAACTTGGATCAAATCTATATTCAACATCAGTTGCAGTAAGAGAATTAGCCCATTGTATCCATCTGGGATGTAAGGCTTTCGCATTTGGAATGCTAGCCTTAGTGACATCCTCTAAGGCTGGTACTGGGGTCAAGACTATTATGCGTTTTCCTTGAGCCATAGCTCTTTCTCTTGCTACAGCGGTCTGCACTGCCGTCAGGATTTTTTCTGTTGAAGTAAAACGCATCTCTGCGTTTGTGTACAGGTGTGATTTATATGCGATTGGTACTGTTTCGCCTTCATTGAAAGTTAAATAGGTGTACCCGCATTGACCCGCTATTACTCGGATCACTAAGTTGCGTACGCTTACGCGTGTCTGTAAATGTTTTGAAGCTATCATGTCTTCCTGTAGTGAACGTAGGCCACTTGTATGTTCCTGTGTCCATTGTCTGATTGAAAAATCAGGTTTTATTAAGTCGTAGAAAGGTTTTACTCTTTCTGCGTAATCCAAAATGTATGTTCGACCAAAATTTAGGAATCCCAGAATTGATTGTAAATTCTTTAATGATTTTGGAGGTTGGAGCAGCGCACACTTTTCTAAAAAGTTAGCAGCTAGGCTTTTTTCTTCACTTGACAGCTCATACCCTAAGAACAGGACATTGAGATGGGCAATTTTTTAAATTAAATTTATAGCCCTCAGAGGCGAATCCCATAATAATGGTGCTCACCCTGGTCAAGTTCCTCGGTAAGTCATCGACCGTCAGATAAATATCATCTACATAGGACAATGCTTCTTCATCCAAATTTTGGAGTATATCTGTTACCCTTGCTGAAAACAACCCCGGGCTATGCTTATACCCTTGGGAGAGTCGACAAAATTGCCGTTGGGACCCTAGCGCTGAGAATGCGGTCAGATACCTCCTTTCAGGCGCTATATTCTGGCAGAAAAATCCATTTGAGATATCAAGTGTTGTTTTGTATTTTTGTCGCACAATGTTATTCATTAATGCGGCACTGTGTGCATTTTGAACTGCAAATGTCTGTGTGCAAGTGTTTAAATGTCTGTAATCTAAAACTAAACAATATGTGTTGTCAGGTTTTGATACAGGAAACAAAGGATTGTTCACAGGTGAAGTGCAATTTTCTATCACCCCCTGGTATTCAAGTTGATCTAGGATCTCCCTGCCTTGTTTTTTAGCTTCCTGCTTTATAGGGTATTGCCTTTGAGCATTTGAGGAAACTTTTAACGGGATCACGTGGTGGGTTGAATCCTCATCCCAACCAACATGATTTTTGTACAATGCTGGAGCTAGGGCAACCGCCCACTCCTGCGCATATGCATGTTTTAGGTGAATGGGAACGAGGTCGGAAAATGCTGGAAAAATTACCTTTTCTCCCTTAGGACACCCCATGACGAATGCTGGCGGCCAGTCTTGCTCTGCTAATAGGATGTCATATCCAGATGACAGATTTTTCCAAAATAGACCTTTAACTTTCCTGGGCTTGTCCCCCTCCATCCGGAGTGTTATCTCATGTAACTTATGTGGGACACTTACCCGACTATCAGGTGTTTCCAGCGTGATATACTCACTCAACTCCGCTGTCTCCAGAAATTCCTTCAGATTCTGGCGAGCTATTGTTACTTCTGCCGCGCTGTCTAGCATCGTCAGAGGCCATTCCCCATTCAGAAGCTGTGTCCTCAGAATTCTGGGCATGTCTGATCTTGAGACCTGCTACCTTCTTCTTTTTGAACTGAGGTTTCTGTTTTTGTTTATCTTCTTTTTTAGGTGCGTAGTCCGCAGCGCGTTGCGTGTCTCTGGACTTTGTACGCTCCTCTTGTCTGTGTTCTGACCGTCCTTCCCTCTCAGAGTTTTTTGATGAACCCTGAAAGGAACGAGAGGAACGTGTATCAGTATCCTGATACCTGTCAGGTTTCCAAATATTATCCCTATTCCTGAGGTTATACCTCCTTTCAGAGGGCTCCTGTTGAGGAGACCTACCTCTGGATTGAGATCTGCTGTCTTTAGACTTTTGTTGTTTTTTATTTTCCCACTTCTTTTTAGAAGAAGTAGGTGTCTGCTTTGTAGTGTCCTTTTCAGAACTGCCCACCAGTTGTGGTTTTAATGCTTTTCCACCTAGACTGTCTCTGCCTAGTTCTGCATATGCCGTTTCAATTATTTTGGGTAGTTCGTGTTGTTGATCCATTGGACTGAACTCTCTTAGGCGTTGGCGGATCGCCACTGAAGCTGCTTCCCCCTTAATGTTAGCTAGTATTATGGCTGATACCTGGTCAAAGTTATTTAGTAACTTCATCCCTAAGTTTAGGGCAGGTTCTGCTCCGTACTCATTTTGTATCTGTCTCAATACGTCTGGCACTACTGCTAAGGACGGGATACCATTTGTTCTGGTATATATGGCAGCAAAGACTGAACCCCAAGAGGTGCAATCCTCTACTTGTGGTGTGATCCCCATGGGCAACCAGATTGTTAGAATTCTGTGTTTATCATAGGTGGTAGTATTCAGGAATACTGCCTCAAGCGGAGTTATTTTCGGAGCTATCCAGAATGGTATTTGTTCGCATTTTGCGGGCATTTTGCCCATTACCCCGTGTAATGTTTGAGGAGTAATTTTATTTCCTGTACCCTGAGCTGGAGTACTATTTGCTGCACCTGGTGCAGGTTGGATTGTTAAAGTCCTCATGATGAATTGTGTCAGGTTTCTGTAGATTTTAATTAAATCTCTGTGTTGTATGAGTAATTCTGGCTGTGGCATTGTTCCAATGTCAGGGTGCGGTGTGTAAGCCGCTAGTATTGGCCATGTGGCCCCGTCTCCTCCGAGCGGGCCTAACCTTACTCTGTTTCTTATGTGGGGTAGGGCGCCATTAAACCAGTAATGATGTTCCTGGTAAGTGAGTGGAATCTCTATGTCCTCAAACGGGGCATATTCCGGTGGTGCATCTCCTGCTATGTAGTAGTGAAATGTCTTTGTTATGTCATTTGCTGCTGGGAATGTAACCCATGAATAGAACACCTCTGTTTTGTTTGATTCGTGTGCCTCAATCACGAAAACTACCATGCCACCCCTAGCTTGTAAACCATTTTCCAATAGTCTTAGGGTGACTGTCATTCTGAATTTTGGTGCAATCTGTATTGCATTTTCGGGTGGTTCTCCGGCTGAGATCTTTCTTCATCGCTCTCAGTCATTTTGAAAAGAAAAGCTTTTCCAAGAGAACCAAGATAAAGGTTTTATGCACAATTTAGGAACTAAATGTCCTTCAAGCTTGATTAACCAACAGCCGATAAATAGGATATCTCGCCTACTCAGCTGTGGCGGAGTTTGTGCCCACCCACTCCAGACGTCTCTGAGGTTTTGTGAGTAGGTTCTCTGAGAATAGCACGACTGAACTACTCAGATTCTATTGTTAAATAAGTACCCAACCAACGTTGGCGGCGCCATGTCGTGTAGTTCCTATAGTACCCATGCAGGACCTGCGCGTTTGGATAACATAAACTGCGGGCTTGGTAGCAGACTGACTCTGTGCACCCCCACCGCGTATGTTAGCCGGATTTGCATTAGCTAGCTCACAGTGCCACTAGAATCCCCTCTTATCAGGGAGAGATTAGTTTCTGGCCACCTTAGATCATGACAACCCTGATCCCTCAGAATCGTGGAAACAATGTACTACTTTTCGCTCAGTCACTCAGGCTTACTTATTCGGTTTGTATCAGAGAGTTACTGTTGGACTTGCTTGCAGGGTCATCCTGAACTTTTTCGCCTTTCCCCCCTACCCTTTTTGCTGTATGTGTGTGATGGAATGCTGCGCAATGATGTGCAGAGGTTTATTTACGCTGTTTAAAAATTTCACTTTTAAAATGTCACCCTGTTTGGTGTGCTTTGTGCCTGCCTGTCTGAGGTGGGTTGGCGATCTAGTTGTCTGTCTCCCAGCACCCCCAGCTTTTGGAGGGAAGCCTGGCAGGCAGGGTGCTCTACACCTCCCCCAAAACCAGTTGGGACCGGATTACCAGAGAGCCTTCTAGAAGCTTCTGGCCCTTTCTGGTAGGTGGGGTGAGGGGTTTATATAGAGGAGCTGAGGCTCCATGTGACAGACTGAGCGTGGACTTGATTGACACTCTGCCAGGAGGTACCGCCGCAAGGGCCTGTGTGCTGGCCCCTGAGCCCATCTGTACCCCTCTGCTGTCCACAGGGCTAGTGAGAGACTCTGCTGGAGTGGAGACTGCTGCGCTAGCAGGATGGCCATCGTAATGGAGGATGACTGTTCCTAGGAACTGCTGCTTCAGGTCTGGTGAGCTGCCCTACTGCCTGCTGATCTCGCCCTGCATTAACTGTCTCCTGGCCCCGAGCGCCCTGTGAGCGCTACACTTTGAATGCCTGTATTCCAAGGAGGTGAGGAGTGTGGGCACTACTCCCTCGGGTGGGACCCTGGGACTGTGAGCCATCTAGCGCCTCGTGAGCGCTGCCTCCAGCCCCTGCCCAGGAGAAGAAGGTGCGTGGGTCCTGCAGCGCGGTGCTGTCAAAGCGCTATATCTTCATCCCCAAAGAGGTGAGGAGCGTGGGCGCTACTTTCTTGTGTGGGGCTGTGTTCACCTGGCCTCTAGCGCTCAGTGAGCGCTACAACTTGACTCTGCATTCCTGGACTTAGCGCTACAACTTTATTCCTGCCCAAGAAGAGCGCTTTATCTTTCTGCCCAGGAGTGGGAAAGAGCTGGTGTCTGCAGTGCTGGGCTGCCTGTGCGCTGCGAGGGGATCCCGGCGTGTGGGATTGCCCCCCTGCCTGCTCTCCTACCTAGCACCTCGTGAGCGCTATATTTGAAGTGACTGTGTGCCCTTCTGCTCCCTAGCGCTTCGCGAGCGCTATGTTTTGCTGGCCTGCACTTCAAGGAGGTGAGGAGCTGAATCCCGCAGCGCTGTGCTGCCAAGGCGCTACAACTGTGCCCAGGAGAAGAGGAGCTGACGCCTGCAGCGCTGTGATTCCAAAGCGCTACGAGGGAGTCCCGGAGTGGGGCTCCCAATTGCACCGTGGTGCCAGTACTCTTTTTGGGCATATTTTTACCTTTAGAGTCCCGGAGGGGGCACCGGGGTACATTGTCGGTGCCGGCCCCGATGCTGATTTCACAGCTGGCCCCGCCTGGTAGTGGGCAGCTGCAACGTGCGGCCACCTTTGCTTGGGAGTCCCAGAGTGAGGCTTTAAGGGGCTCTAACTTGGCCAGTACTTGTTGATTGCAGACTTAACTTTCCTCAGCTGCGCCGCGCAAGGGCGGGCAGCTGCAACGGTTGCGCCATTCGGAGGGTTAGAGTCCCAGGGTAGGGGCTCCCCGGGCGCAGTGGCACCACAGGCTAGACTGCAACTTCTAGACTGCAACGTTGGTCCTAGGATGCTTGTTTCCGGTCCAGGGAGGACCTGGCTTGGCAGTTCGGGCTGGACTGTTCCCATGAGGCACAGGGTCAAGACTGATTTGCATATGACCAGGTCTAAACTGGGGTGGCATGGTGAGCAAAAGAATGATGGATTTAACCCAGATCTCTTGACTGGGGGTGAATGTTTTGATTTGTTCAGCATTCCGTCCATCAATTGTGTGTCTTTTGCTTTCTCACCCTAAGTGCGCCAGGTATGCCCAGACGTGGGTCCTGGGCTCACTGTGCCACTGGAATCAAGCTATCCTGACTGAAGAGGGGTGAAACCCCGAAACTGGTCCTAGGATGCTTGTTTCCGGTCCAGGGAGGACCTGGCTTGGCAGTTCGGGCTGGACTGTTCCCATGAGGCACAGGGTCAAGATTGATTTGCATATGGCCAGGTCTAAACTGGGGTGGCATGGTGAGCAAAAGAATGATGGATTTAACCCAGATCTCTTGACTAGGGGTGAATGTTTTGATTTGTTCAGAATTCCGTCCATCAATTGTGTGTCTTTTTCTCTTTCACTCACATTGTCAGCGGGGGTAAAGAGAGCCTGGAGGCTTGTCACTCCTGACACATTCCAGCACCACTTCTCCCTAAAAGATCCAAATGCCCTAAAGATACTCCCGGTGCAAATGGGAGCGGAATGCCTCCAAGCTGAAATCTCCAACACGCTGGACCTATTTGCCTACAGATTCGGAAATAAACCTAACAGGAAAACACCATTTGAAAAATAGTGCTCGCCCGAACTCAAGATACTGAAAAGAAAGTGTAAAGCACTAGAACATAAGTGGAGATTGTCTAAGTGGGACGAGGATAGACTGTCATACAAAGCAGAGTTGAGAATTTACAACAATGCCATTAAAAGCACTAAGAAAACCAATTTCGCAAAGCGAATAAATGATAACAGTAATTCACCCAAAGAGCTCTACAAAATAGTAAAAGAACTATGTAAACCTTCAAGCATGTCCCAAATCCTGCCCCCCTCAGTAGAATGCTGCGAGAAAATCAACAAATTCTTTGCTGATAAAATCTCCGAGATTTACTCTTCGTTCAGAAACCAATGCCCCACAAGTGATACAGACTGGGAAACCCCGGATCCTCACCCTGAGGCAATTTTGTCCCGTTCACAGAAGAGCAGGTTGCAAAAGCAATGGCCGAAGTTAAATCAGGATCCCCACTCGATCCGTGCCCTCACTTTATCTTCTCTCGGATCATATCGACCCTATGCCCTCATGTATCTCGTATATTGAACAAATCCCTGGACACTGCTGTATTCCCAGAGATCTGGAAAGAAAGCCACTCTAGTCCCATTACTAAAAAAAGCGGGTACGGACGTCCATAATCCGGCAAACTACCGACCTATCTCTCAACTCCCATATCTATCTAAAGTGATGGAGAAGCTGGTTAACAAATAACTTTCTAACTATCTTGAAACTAATGAGCTCCTGGATCCATCCCAAACTGGCTTTAGAGCCACCAACAGCAGAGGAGCCACCCTCTTAGCAGTCCTAGATAATATCAGATTCTTAATCGATCAGGGCAAGGCTGCCGCCTTGATCCTATTGGACCTGTCGGTGGCATTCGATACGGTCTCGCATGGCCTATTAGTGAGCACCTTACATGAAAAGGGCATACATTCTAAAGCTCTCCAATGGTTCAGTTCCTTCCTAAGCAACAGAACACAAACAGTACAAATGGGACTTTTCACCTCCAACCCAACGACCATCAACTATTGGGTCCCACAGGGAGCTTCCTTGAGCCCCACCCTTTTTAATGCCAATGTATCGTCTCTGGCTAAAATCAGCAAAAAATAGGGATTCAGTATCTGCTTTTATGCGGATGACACACAACTGCTGATAGCCCTTGAAGAAAGACACGAGGACACCAGGATTAAACTAACTAACTGTCTCTAAGAAATGGCGGCTTGAATGTCTGATCACTGCCTGAAATTGAATGCTGATAAATCAGAGATCCTGCTCTTTGGAGGAGCCCACCTAATTTGGGATGCAACTTGGTGGCCCAAATCACTAGGATCTGCACCCGCACCCAAACAGGTTGCTAAAAACCTGGGCATTCTTATTGACAGTGCACTAACCATGCATGGCCATGTCCATGCATTCTGTGGGAGAAGCTTCGCCACATTAAAACTCCAAAAAAGACTCCTCTTATGGATCCCCCAGAAATGTAGGAAAACCATCGTTCAGGCCTTGCTCATAAGCAAACTGGATTACGGGAATGAGCTCTATGTGGGCATGACAGACTACCTCTTCTCTCATCTGCAGGTAATCCAGAATGCGGCTGCCAAGTTGGTGTGCAACAAAAGCAAGTACAGCTCGGCATCAGAATGCATGAGGGAGCTCCATTGGCTCCCTACACCATCATGGCCCCAGAATTCTACAAGATAAAATCGAATTCTATGCTCCTACACGGAATTTAAGGTCGTGCAGTCAGGCACGGGCAAAAACAAAACGCATTAAGAAGGCCAGGGCAGGGGGCCGCTCTTTCTCCCATCTGGCAGCAACTCACTGGAATAAACTACCTCTAGAACTTTGTCTCACCGATGACTATATGTCATTTAGAAAGAAGCTGAAAACCAGAGGACTCTAACTTCACCTCACCCTCATTCAGGTTTACGCTCTCCTAGCGCTGTGATATCCACGTGGATGACTGTTGCGCTTATCAATAAATAAATAAATAAATAAATGGGAAAATTATCCATAGCATTTTCAGGACATTTCAAACAGAATTTGGTAATTTTTTCAATCAATATTTTTTCATATGTGCCATCCCTTCCTCACAGGGTCTCATGTGAATCTAGCTGAAATTAATGCGCAGGTGTGGCCATAATTTAAATTGAATATTCTTTACCCCTTCCTGGACACTCCATTTCTTAACCCAGGTTAGACCGTGGTGATGTCCACCTCCCTAACATTAGTTCAAATACATGATTTCTTGCTGTATGAAATGTGGTTTTTGTTTGAGGGGGGGTGTTAATGCTTCTCAAACAACAACTACAATCCATGTCAGGGAGAACCACAAAGGTCATGAAATTAACCTGTGCTTAACCCTCTGCTAACTTGGTGCAAAAGCAGTCAGGCTTTACTTAGAGGCACTGTGTTAAGTATTTATGCAGCACACAAACTGTAATAAAGTGAAAATACAACAAAAGAAAAATCCCACATGGATTTAGAAATATAGAGTAATGTAAAATGACACCACAACAAATTAAATCTATCATTAGAACCAGAGTTATGAATTTCTAAAGTTTTTAGTAGAAACTAGTGCCTAAAAGGTCAATGTGGCAACTGTGGGCATCTAGTCACACAAGACTGGGACAAAGTCGAAACCATGGCTGTCTGAGATGGAGCATGGTTAAGATACACAAGATGGATTGAGTCCGGTCCAGCTTACCTCTCGACTTTTCAAGAAAAGGTAAAGTTCAGTGGGGTTAGGCAGCCAGCGCTGTCCAAGAAGGAGGCGTTGTCATTAGGAACTGCTAAAAAAAAGTTGCGGTGAACATTTCTACATTTGAGCTTTGTCACTTTTTCACTTTTTTGGAAGTTGAAAATCTCCAGGAGGACATAGTTGCAGGCTGTGGCCGACGAGGCCTCCATGAGACTGGACACTGTTGCTTGGAGGTCCTCCTTAACAGGATGTGCTGCTGCAGAAAAGAAAATAACAAGAGCTGACTGCAGATGCAACTTGTGTTGATCAGCAAGTAGGTAGATCCAGGTCTTCTGGTCTTTAGTGGAAAACATCTGAGTCCCAAGTTTCAGGTTTTGGCTGTTTGGCACCTTTAGCAGCACTTCCAAGGAACCAGAACTAGTTGGGCACCACTTGAAGGGCAGGACACCTTTGAGGCATGGCCCAGGTGCAGGATTCGAGGTTGTTGGAGCTTGTTGTGTCCCTGTAGCTCAGAATAGGAGGCCATCCAACTTGCCCTCAGAGTCACTTTGGTAATCATAGGTTCAAGCCACATGGCAGACCTCCAGCAGCATAGTAGTCTCCTGAGAGTACAAGGAAGGCTTCAAGCAGCATGGCAGTTCTCTGAGGTACAAAGCAGGCTTGAAGTACAAGGCAGTCCTCTGAAATACAAGGCAGTCCTTGTGAGTGTCCTCTACAGGTACGGAAGTGAACTGAAGAAGAGTTGGTCTGAGGGTCCAATATTCATACCAGGTGGCAGCCTTCAAAGTGGGAGAAAGTCTTAGATCTACCCTCATCTTGTTCTGGAAATGTCCTTCCTTCTCCTGCCCAGACTCCAAGGTGGCTAGGGTGACAAAAGCCTTGCCCCTCTCATCCTGACAGGCTGGCCAATCCTGCCGATGCTTAGTCCCCTTTGTCTCACTGTCTAGGAGGACTACAGAAAGGTCAACTGCTAGCGAATAACAGTCATGCGACCTAGGATATAGGCTGCAGGCACCAAATGGTTAGGACTAGAAAATGCAAAATTTCTAAAATTGGCATTTTTTTTCAGCATTATGACTTAAAATCGGACTTTACCAATAAACAGGATTTTATATTACAATTCTTTAATAGACCAAACATGACATTTCTACCTGTTCCCAAACAAAAAGTAGCACTGTATTAAACATAATAGTGAAACCCAATGTTACCCTATGGGAGAGGTACGCCTCACAGTAGTGAAAAATGAACTTGGGAATTTATGAATCTCAAAAGTACATGTCCAACCTTTTTAAATACAATACAATACATCTGCCCTATGGCTGTCTAGGGGCTACCTTAGGGGTGACTTATATGTACTCAAAAGGAATGTTTAGGCCTGGCAAAAGGTGTATTTTGCCATGTCGAATTAGCAGTTTAAAACTGCACACATGCTGCAATGGCAGGCATCAAACAATTTTTTAAAAGGCTAATTTAGTGGGTGGCACAATGAGTGCTGCAGGTCGACTAGTCGCATTTAATTGACAGGCCCAGGGTACATGTAGTACTATATAGTAGGGACGTATAAGTAAATTAAAGGTGTCAATTCAGGTGTAAGCCAATTCTACTATGTTTTAGAGAGAGATAACAAGCACCTTAGCAATGGTTAGCAGTGGTAAAGTGCAAAGAGTCCTAATGGCAACAAAAGCAAATTCATAAAACAGGGGAGGTGAAGGTAAAAAGTTTGAGGGTGACCCTGCAGAGAGAGTCAAGTCCAAGACTTACTTACACTGTAATGGACATCTTTGTACACAGATTTTTAAGGGGAATTGGAGGACAGAGGGGGAGTAAGACCCTTAAATTTAAGTCAAGGTTCAATGAGCAAGTGGACAAAGTGACAAAGCTAGCACACTTCAGGGGCTGTCGCTCCAAGACCAATTTAAATATTCTTGTTGGTAAATAGCATATTTTTAAATGAATACCTCTAACTATTATGGCTAAAACAGTACGGGTCTTGGATACAGGACTATACCCCTACAGTCAGAGGCTCTTGCCCTATTGATCTCCCTAGACTACTGGTCCAAGGATAGGGGTCTTTCTTTTAGAAGTGTTTTCTATCAAATGGTTATGGATGACTAAAGTTGGTGTAGGAGACAATTCGCCAGAGGTAGTGAATATAGCCGGCCCATTTTTAAGCAGTTTTGTAACATTGGTATTGCTCGGATGACTTTCTTTTGCAGCTGTCCAACCAAGTGAGGGGGGCTTAGGATGCATGTTTTCCATAGTGTACTCTGAGAGGAGATTAACTCTAAGATGTCATGGGTAGCACAGCTAGGTCAGAGGCTCTCAACTTTCCAATTAGGTGGGGGGTTTAGGATGTGGATGAAGGAGAACAGAAGTTGAAAGGCATTGTCCTGCTGTGCACCATGAATCTTCAACTCCACTCAAACCCAGAGCTACCCTTCGATGTCTGGTCCTGTCCACGGAGCAACACATTGCCGTGGGCAATTAGCTCTAGATGAAGTAATTAAAGTAGTCATGGTTTGACTGAGCCTTCCAATCCCTCATAGCCCATCCAACCCTATCACACTTTTCCTTCTCCACTGTGAGAGAAAGACATAGGGCCATATGAACAAAACTAAGGCTCTGCAATTTCTAAATAGCGAATTCGTAGAAATTGCTATTAGGGAATTGCAAAATGAGATGTATGTAACTCATTCCACTCATAGTGATTTCCACTCATTGTGATTTCTGCAAATTTGCAATCGCAATTAGGAAATCGCAATTTTGGAAATTGCTAAATTGCGATTTGCTAATAGGAAATCACTAATTTGCAAAAATTGCTTTCCGGATGCAAAATGACAAATGTCAGACCAGGAAATCAAGAAATACAAGGTGTGGCCACAACCCAGAAGCCTAGGAAAGTGCAGGAAGGAAGGAATGCACCTGTCTCACCACTGGCAGTGGAATACCTGTGCTTGAACTACACCATGTGCAAGGAAGATGGGGACAAGGAGTCTGGGAGCAGGAAGCACAAGGTCCAGTTCTCTGAAATGGAGCTTCTAACCAAAGAATGTCTGGCACATATGAACCAGCTCTCTGGTAAGGCTTCATTTACTGTTCCTAAGAGCCAGAAGACCAAGATATAGAACAGCATCCTGGAGAAGGTGAACTCCCTTGGTGTGACCCAGAGGACCATACCAGAGATCAGAAACGCTGGTATGACTTGAAATCCCGCACAAAGGAGAAGGTGGCCAGCAGGATGGCTGAGGGTTGTGGTAAAGATGGTGGACCCTCCAAACACTCACCTCCCACTCCTATGGAAACACTGATTGTGGGCACACTGGAACTAGAACGTGTGGTGGGAGTGACAGACATTGACACCTCCAAACCTGCAGGCACCAGCAAGGGTAAGTCAACTCCCCTTTACTTACTTAATATAACATAATTTTTGTAATTCCTCAAGCATCACAGCAAACACAACTCCATTTCGATGCTTGCTGTACTTGGCAATGCATCATGGGAGTAGTAGTACACCAAAGTTTCATGCTGTACTGTGTTCTGATCACTACACTACACATATCTGTACATCATAAACATGTCACAAACACCTGAAGCACAGTTACAGCAATATTGTAAACAAATATTAACCATTTATTCACACTAACCATATACATGCATTTCCACAGATCACACCCAGGACGTGTCAGATACAACTGTGGTTAAGAAGCTACTGACACAAACGTGGAAATGGAGGACAGCACAATAGCAACTCCTATGCCCATTACTCCAGCTCCAAATACTAGGAGAGCAGCTGTTGCACCACTACCAGACTGTGTGGACACTGATGAGGGACAATCCCAAAGCTGGGATACTACTACATCTGTGGGCAGGACACCCAGACACCGCAGAGCACAAACAGCAACAGTCCACAATGACAATGTGTCAGACAACATGGCAGACAGTTGTCCTGTGTTTGGGGGCCTGGAGAAATCCATCATCTCAGTACAGCGTAAGTTAACCAAACAAATTAAGACTGTTAATAGGCATCTGCACAGCATTCAATGCAGAAAGGGCAAGACCTTTGGATTGCTGCCATGGAGAAGGAGCAACGTCTGAAAAGACACAGGTACAGGCAATACATGGCATGCTTTGATGCCTTCACTCGTTCAATTAATTGTTTGGCAGTAGCCGTGACAACTCTTGCAAGGAGAACTGTCAACATACAAAATGACATGGGGCACTGCTGTCAGGATGCTGCACGTGGGCTAGTACAAGTGACCGCAGCCCTTGAAACATACAGACACACAGTCCCCAACATTCTGCCCCCACCTGAGAGTGAAGACGGCTCTAGCATCAGTGCCACAGCTATGAAAGAGGGATTCTGTACCAGGTGTACACACTGAAACACTTCTGGATCTGACATGTCCCCTCTTCCACAGGCCAGATTTGCTGAGAAGGCAACTGTTAGGCCTGGCAACTTTTGGCGTGATTCCCCTGTTCCCCTGTCTTTTTGATTTTTGGCCTCCTATTTTTTATGGTATGTTGGACTTCGTTTTGCTGGTTTAGTGTCTCTGCACACAGTTTTACTGCTGTTCAGTGTTAAAGTGCAAATGCTCCTACTGTAAATTGTGTTTATGGATTGGTGTATCCATGATTGGCATATTTGATTTACTAATATGTCCCTATTTATGTGCACCGGTGTGCCCAGGGCTAGTAAATCAAATGCTACAAGTGGGCCTGCAGCGCTGATTGTGTCACCCACAGAAGTAACAGAAGGTGTCTCAGACCTGCCACTGCAGTGTCTGTGCACAGTTTTTACTGTCATATCGACCTGGCAAGTGCCTCCACTTGCCAGGCCCTAACCTTTCCTTTTCTTACATGCAAGGCACCCCTCAGGTAGGCCCAAGGTACCCCTTTAGGCAGGGTGCAGTATATGTGAAAGGTAGGACATGCCATCGTGTGTGTGACATGTCCTGATAGTGAAATAGTGCCAATTTCATTTTTCACTATTGCAAGGCTATCTGTCCCATAGGCTAACTTTGGGCTTGCTTTGTAACATCTTACAAATATAACTTTCCATTGGGACATGAAGGAGAAATGGAGTTTAGGCTCCCTGAACTCAGAATTTAATAACACATCTTTTTAGGGAGATGGTTTTTAAATCGTGAGTTTGAAAATGCCACTTTTAGAAACTGCTGGTATGTGTTGGAGTGACGGGGTCTGGGGATGTGCATTCACTGTAGACAGTCATAAGAGGGATTAAGGTGTGTCCTGCCTTTCCTGGGTGACTCATAGTTGGACTCAATAAGCCTGGTCTGCATTTAGAGTGGTGGGAGGAGTTTTCACTAGACCTGAATAGGCAGTGTCTCCTCTGCACAATGCTGTCTCCACCTCCTGTAGTGAGGCTGGGCCAGAGAGGGTAAAACTGGTTTGGACTGGGCTCAGAGACCCTTGCCACAAAGAGAACAAAGAGGAAATGTGGTATAAATATTAGGGCCCTGACCCCAGAACTTTAGAACTCTTTTGGATCAAGGAACCTGCCAAGAAAATTAGCTGGAGAAACTGTGAGGAGGAACTACCTCTTTCCTGTGTGCTTTGCTGTGTTGGCCTGCAGTGGCTGCTTCTGTCTTGGGCAGAGAAAGGACTGGACTGAACTTTCTGCAACTTCTTCGTTTGAATTTCTCCAAAGGCTTGAGAAGAGCTTGCTCCCTGTTCAAGAAGTCTCAGAAACAGCAAAGATTTCAAGTTCATCTGCTACCAGCACTGGGAACTGTGTGTTTTGTGCTGCAACAGAAGAAAAAGCAACCCGACGCCGTCAGCGATGCCGCTGCTGGCTCAGTGTCCTGAAGGCACCACAGAGGGCAGCACCGCACTTCACACCGCAACCCTGGTCTCGCCGACCTGTGGCCACCGCACTTTGCACCGTCTTGCGCCACTGCCCTGGTATCCCAGATGACACCGCTCCACACCGACATTGATGCTGCTGCTTGGACCGTGGTTTGAGGGCACCACTTGTAAGTTACATGACTCATTGCCCTGTCCCACACCGTAACCTTGGCATACCGACACCGACGCCATTGACTCCCTTTCATCAGCCGATGATAGCGCTTCAGCAACAACAATGCTGCTGCCTGCACCGTGACCTGCTAGCACTGCAACGAGCACCGCACCACTACGCACCACAGCCCTGGTCTCACTGACACGGCTGGACGACCGTCACCGAGCCACTGCTTGCACCGCGACCTGAGGGCACCGCACGCCACACCGCTGCACTTCACACTGCAGCCCTGACACCAGCTGACACCAGTGCTCCTGAATTCAACCGCACCGAGTTTGATCTGCAATGCGTGTGACTTCAAGGGGCCGACGACTCCGGAACCGAACCTCCGGAACCGACGCCGCCTCTTCAAGGCCACAGACGCCCTGCATTTCTAAAGGTACTGTTTACTGGTCTTTCGAACACCGTAGCTGGCCCATGATGCAGGGGTCAGCCAGAACTGTTTGAATTTGTTGTTCACAACGCCATGATAGCCCCGGACAGAGCTATCGACTACAAGGAACTGTATTTTAAGTCTATTTTTGCTTATAGATATTTCTAAGAACTGTATGGTGTATTTTCATTGTTTTTGGTCTTGTTTATACAGATAAAATATTGGATATTTTTCTAAAACTGGTCTGGAGTCCTTTTGTAGTGTTTTCACTGTACAACTGTTGGTTATATGCAAATGCTTTACACACTGCCTCTGAGATAAGCCTGACTGCTCATGCCAAGCTACCAAGGGGGTGAGCAGGGGTTATATTAGAAGTGTTTCCCCGTAATTCTGACTAGGAGGAAGGGTCCCTACTTGGACAGGATAACAACTTTCCAACTAGAGACCCCCCCATTTCTAACAGCAACCAACCCCAGAGGCCGGAAAAAGTGAAGTCACTGAACGCTCAGACTCGTGAGTTTACTTTGTCTTGTTTGTTATTACATACTTTGGTGCTTTGTTGAAACAATGTTACCTCCACAATGGATACAGTTGATTTATGAGTGATACATTATTGTCACAAAATGATTGAAAGGTGGCCTTTTAGTTATTATGCACCATGCATTACCATCATGTGTGATGTCTATTTCTTAGATGTTGTAATCATTCTTACCTCAGAAATAGTTGTTGGTGATCTCTGTGGATCATCCACTACCCTCTGCTGCACGTGTCCCATCCTGCTGCACCTGTAGTGGTTCTAATTTGTCATTGAAGTTGGATTCAGGCTCTATGGTGATGTTGTGCTGACTCTTCCTTGTGGCGATATTGTTTAGAATTGTACATGTGGGTATGATTTTACAATGCATCTCAGGTCTGTAAAGAAGTGCTACGCCAGTTTTCCTGAGGCAGCGAAACCTGGACTTCAGTGTGCCAAAGGTACGTTCTATAATGGACCATGTTGTCTTATGTGCCCTTTTGCACTGCCTTTCACTTCTGGTTCGTGGTATCAAGTATGGTGTCAGTAACCAAGGACGCAAAGCATATGCATTGTCTCCGTAAAAAGCATGAGAAGGATAAACCATTAGGTCACATTACACAAACAGTTCTGGCCACTGTATGCACTGAGTCAGCAATTCTCTTACCAAGTAAAAAGCCATCGCTAAATTTGCCCTGAGACACTCGATTATGTATTCCACTGTAAAAGAACATGAAGGAGTCATGGTTGCTACCTGGGAATCTTGCCACAATGTCTGTTATGATTCATGAGGCATCTCTTACTACCTGTATATTGAGTGAGTGTGAGCTTTTCCTCTTTCTGTAGATGAATTCATTTGCTGAGGGGGGACATATGGCAATATGTGTGCCATAAACACATCTGATAACATTGAGGAACTGTGCTACCTAGTAAAACATTAATTTGGTTTGTTGCAATTGTTGGGGGGTATTTCGAAAAGATATGTATAGTTAACGTTGCTAACCAAGATGCCCAGAAACGTGTGAAAGAAGCTGGAAAAAGCCCTTTGTGACACTCCCTCTGTCACCGCTATGACCCGCTGGTAACTGCCAGAAGTTAGAAGGTATGGACAACACAATACTTGCACATGTGGTGGGATTGCATTGCTACTGAGTGTTCGGGTCTGAAGCTGAGGTTGTCACTCAGCAAATAATTTCAGGATTCCTGAACTTCTCATATGTCTCCTCCTCTCTCTGTTCAAACAGGGTGGCCCTCACCCTAAATATCCTGTCCTGTCTCCTCCTCCTTCTGTGCCTACCAGCCAAAATCCTCATTGTCCTCACCAAGACATAGAGAGCCGCCATACTGAAAGAGGCTGATGCATTTTGGATGCTTTTTTATAGTTTGCACCTGGTTACCACCTGATACAGATTGATGGTAATTGTAATTCCTAAGTGGCCATTTTGTGACTATTCACGATTAGGAAATCCTTTGTACATGTTGTTAGCGAATCAATATTTGGAAATCCCTTTTTACGATTTCCTATTTAGTGATTTCTAAAAATGTGATTTCTACTGGATAGAATTCGCATTTTGCATCACTGCAAATGCTTTTCGTACATTCCAAAATGGCATTTTGCATTTTCTAATGGCTTGAAATTGTGATTCGCACTGTTAGGAAATGCAAAACGCCTTCATACTTATGGCCCTTAGATCCATAGTGTGGCAACTGTTTTTCCTCTAGGGCCAGTGGTATGTGAATTTGCCCAACTAAAATGACAGCATGCATGATTTTTGGGAACAGTGGACCAAGTGTCTCAGGAGCCAATTGAGGGTAACAGTGCCATATTTCTCACCTTGCCCATGCATGTAAGAGGTGCATGCTTGCATTTCAGTACCCTAATTAGATGCTGGCTTATGTTATCACCCTCGTCGCCTGGGAGAGCTTTGATATTTTTCAGATTTTTTTTCATGTCTGTCAAACTCTTCAAGAACTACACAAGGGTGAAGTGCAGGGCCAATTAATTACTGGTGGCTTTGGCTGCTAGGTGTCTGAGACTTTGTTTTAGCTGCTATTTTCCTCATGATGGTATCTTTCTTGTAACAGTCACAACCTTTTGGGATGTTTCCTTTTTTTTTCCTTCTTTTTTGCTGAAAGATGCAACTTTATTACAGTAGAGCAGACAAAACATTAAAGTATTTCAGCTGTCTTCAGCCTTGAGTACAACATTAACAACTTAGCCATATAAACAAAAACATTTTCCCATAGACACAGAAACGGTAAAACCCTTTTTTTTAATTTAAACTTTTTTAATTACATTTTTGCCATTGAATCCAAACGTACACACATACATTGTTGAGCATCCAAAGCATCACAGGTTTATTGTACATGGCCCATCATAGCAATACATTTGGACATGTAATATTGTAGTCTAAGTGAGGGAGAGGGGGTAGGTTGTGTATTGGAATAGTGGGGGGCGGATTGAGGAATGTCTGAGAGTTGTGGGGATATGCTGAACAGCCCGCTGCTTGGCACATATGAGGATAATCAGTCTGTGTCAGCCAATTCTAGAGAGAGGAGATAGTTTCGGAGGGGTTGCCAGACGTCTTTAGGCCTAGATGTAGTGGGCTGTAATAGTGCATAATCCTCACTGACTCTATCATAATGGGACATGGATTTGAGCCAGGCGGAATCTGTGGGATGGTGCCCGCTGCCCTAATGAACGGCAAGTTCTCATTTAACAAGTAGTAAGGCCACAGATATGCATCTGCATACAGATTTAGGAATTTCATGAGTATAGCCCAGGAGTGCCATAGCGGGGTGTACTGTGTGATCAGCCATTGTGGAGAAGAGTGAGAAACGGAGGCCCAGTAGGGACCAATTAGGAGGCGCGTCCAAGTGAGGAGGCCATGTAATTCACGCATTGTTACCAGACACCTCATAGCCCAACTTCATTGACTTTAAACCTCATGTCCATGGAGCCCGATACTATGGTTTGAACAAAATACTGTCACTAGGGGTACTATGATAGGACTGCCATGTGCCTCAGTGAGTGTATGATCTGTGGGAATGTATGAACATGTGCGTGAATGAATGGGATATATGTGTATGGGTGACTGAGAGCCTGTGTGGTATGTACTTGTGGCACAGGACATACATTTTGCCATATGTAACACCGTTGCATGTACAACAAAAACAAACCACCATTTTTTTTTTAATGGAAGAAATTATAAAGTGCAGCAAATTGTTCTGCAGAAATGTTCATAACAAGGAACATATTACTGCACTTGATGGAACATTTTTCTGCACTTCAAATGTCTCCCATTTTTAAAAAAAGGCTGTGTTTTTCACAGTTATAAATATGGCAACGTATCTACCAGCCACTGGGAGCAAGATGCCTGCTGTGTGTAAATGTGACACAATAAACTCGCCATTTGTATTTAATCTGCCATGTCAAAGTGTCTTTACAAACATCAGGCATATTATGCCCAGTGGCCTGTAGTCATGTTGACATATTTAAAACAGGAAAATACAGTCATTTCATTACATGTGAGAGATTTAAAGCAAAGAAACATGCTTCATAAAAATAAGAACTTAATTGGCTTAATGTAAAGTAGAGACAAACATTAAGACAATGTTTCATAGAAATATTTTTCTTCACTTTAAATTTCCCCCAATTAAAAGAAAATGACTGTATTTTTCCATTAATCCATACAATAAACTATTTGACTTGACTGTATTTTTCGGTTATAAATAGGGCAGTATGTCTACCAGCCAATGGGAGCAAGATGCCTGTTGTTTGTACGAGACTTTTAAAAGGGAGAAAATTAAAATGAAGAGTTAACTTAATCATGAAGTTAACTCTTCACTTTATTTTTCTCTCATGTAAAAGCGTTCAGAAACATAATTTTGTTTTAATGCTCCAAAATTGATTTGCAAATTACTTTTATTTAAGGGTTAAAGACCTCAGTGCTTCAGTTCTGAACCTCTGTGACCCACAAGGGTCATAAATCTGAGTGCAGCACTGCTCATTATCGGGCTCTGCAATATGCAGCCCGATAGTAATGTAAAATAAACATAGCCTTTCCTTCACTTTAAAAGGGAAATACTTATTTATTGCAGTTCTTACTTAAAATAAAAATAAACTCAAGGCTGGGAGCTACTCCGAAGGTTTCTGCAAGCTACTGGTACCTCACAATAGACTGGATGGAGACACTTGCTCTACCAAGACATCCAGACTCTTCTTAAAAACCACCTCATATCTGATTTGTTCCGTGAACCAATATGTCAGAATGGAGAGACTCGTAGAGCTCTCACAGGACAGCTCTGTTCTAGTGTGTGTTTCACTCTAGTAGTACAATACTGAAACATCAATAAAAGATCTTAAAACGTTTATAATGCACTTCTGGGTCACCTGTAGTCATAACTCTTTCATTCTCTAAATAACATTGTGCTATAACCTTCTCCTATACATCTTTTATCTTCTCACCTCAATAGTTAGCAGTATTCATCTCTGTGTTAAACTACTCTTACCTTCACATGTAAGTATCCTACTTCATTTAGGCTTCCATCTTAGTATCTCACTACTTGACTCTTACCTCTATGTCCTTCCCTTTTACAGCTTTACACCAAATTTTGAAGAAAGTTAGAATTTACTCAGAAAGCGTGCTTTTCATTATTTGGTGTAAATCTGTTCAGTAATTTTTGAGAAACGTGCTTTTAACGAAGTGCTTAGCTCAGTCATAAAGGGTTAATCTTCTTGAAGTTAGTGATATACGGACTGTTATGTACCACAGGAGTCCTGCGGTAGTGAGAGAGCCTTTTCTCAGATCAGCCAATGAGGTATCATGTTACCCGGGGCGGAATCACGGTACCTAGCAATCTGAAAACACTGTGGTAACCATTGCAGAACTAACAGGCTCGGCCCCTGAGTCCTAAAAAGTATTAGAAACAAGCATTAGAAATGCAATAGGTCTTGCATTTTTTTGAGTTAGAGCTATTGGCGTTGTAAATGGCAGTGTCTTTTAGCCTTGTGTTATGGAGTGGAGGTATGTGGTTTGAGTAGAAATATGTGGGTTGGATTTGAATTGTTAATTGTGTAATTGTGTGGCGTGGATTTGTGGAGTGTAAATATGTGGCATGGTGTGCAATGGAACTATGGGGTCCATTACGATGGCGGGCGGACAAAGTCCGCCAGCCATCGTAGTGAGCTAGGGACCGACCGCCGAAGTTGCGGCGGTCCCGCCATGTGATCAGGATACGCCCGCTACACTGGCGGGCGCATCCTGTGCCTTTCACATTGCGGGTGGATCTGCTGGCTGCAGACCCGCCCGCAATGTGAAAGTACTGTGCAGGGCATTGCCATGCACTACATGGCAGGCACCACGTGGTGCCTGCCACGTAGTGCATGGCAATGAGGGGGGGTACCATAGGTACCCCCATGTGCACCCCACACCCCCCCAACACCCTGGGGGCCCGCAACGGGCCCCCAAATGAAGAAACTGCATGCCTCTCCATGGCGGCAACGCCGCCATGGAGAGGCGAGTCTCCGCCGGCATCCTGATATGATTCGCGGTGTCTTACAGACACCGCCACCATATAGTGGCCGTTTTCCGCCCGGTCGACGAGTCGACTGGCGGACCCCCCAGCCATCCTAATGTGGCGGGGGGGTCACTCATGGGAGGATGGCGGGCGGATCGCCCCCGCCGGGCCAGCGGTGGCTACCGCCGGCCCGGCGGGGGCGATCCGCCCACCATCCTAATGGGCCCCTATGTGTATAGTAATTATGTGATGTAGAGTGCAGTGGTGTAGAGTAAAGTTGTGTATAGTGTTACAGAGTGGCGATACACATAATGCAATGGAATACAGTGGAGTGGCACAGATTGTAAAACAGTGGGTTAGAGTGGTGCAGAATAGAGTGTAGTGGCGTAGAGTAGAGTGAAGTGGTTTAGAGTGAAATGGTAACGATTAGAGTGGATTGACATAGAGTGCATTGCCATAGAGTGCAGTTTTGCAAAGCAGAGTGGCATAGAGTGGAGTGGTGCAAAGTACAGTGGAGTGGCCTATCCTAGGGTTGTATAGAGTGCAGTGGCAAAGAGTGCATTTGTGTATAGTGGAGTGTGGTAGAGAGCATTAGCATACAGTAGAGTGGGGCATAGTAGAGAGTATTTCAGCTATATTCCAGGGGTACCTTCCTGCATAAAAACAGTCCTAAGAGATGTTTTCCTCTTGCTATGTGTGCTACAGAATGCAGCACACATAGAAAGAGGAAAAAAACAAGGAGAAATAAACATATTTCTCCTTGCTAAGCCTCACCTCGGGAGGCGTACAGATTTGGTGCTTCCCTAGATTGACATCATTTACTAAATCTGGAGCAGGGTCAAATTTCATGGGTTTTGCATCTGTAAACCCACTGCAATACCCATGGAACTCCTCCGGGGCGCAGAGTAGGGTGATTTGCGCTGCATCTCCTTACTCATGATTTAGGAGGCAACTCAAAGTCAGGCAGGGTGGTTTTGCATGTCTTCATAAATTGAAATGAGAGAGAATTTAAAGTCATCCCCAATCTAGCCAGTGACCACACCATGCTTGGCATCATGTTTACCTGCTCACAGTATTTCCCATTTGATGTGTCTCAATCGGGTTTAATGTGGCGTGGAGCTCAGAATTAAAATCCTGGAAGACCATTGCCCTAGGGACAGGAGGGCCCCTCTTAAAGATGTTCCTCCTATGTGCCAAATGCAGTGAACTTGGTTTTCAGTGAGCCTCATCCTATGTATATTTTGCTACCTCTCCGATCCTCTTGCTCGTCTTCATACAATACTACATCTTTGATGGTAAACAATGGTATGATGTCCACATTCTTGTTGTCTAGTTCAACTTTATTTTTCTGGAAGATAGAAAAAAGTTGGTTATTTTGTTTTTTCTCCAAGTACCACTTTATTGAGAATGCTGCCGAACCTCATAGTGAAAAATATTTTTGCACGCACTAAGATTTAAAAACTACAATAGAGTGATAAAAGATAGCACTTTCTTTATTTTATGTTGAATAAAACCGTGTCATGACAAAGACCACAGTGATAATGAATTATTTATCTGAAACATTAGCATTCATATTAACATTTTTATTAGAGTGATTGAGATGGCCACTATTGGAGTATTCCAGATAACATCCAGCCTACATTACTAATAACCCATTGCCCCTTACACTGTGTGCACCAGCACATTACTATTCACACTTAAACTTTTGCTGTTGTTTTAAAATAAACAAACACTGTATTTTTGCAATTCTCACATGGAGGTGCTATTTGCAATCTTCAAAGACACTTTTGAATTACTATTTCTAAATTCAGAAACGCATTTGGAAGTAAAGTATCCGATATTGAGTGGGCAACATAATTAAACTATGACTATGACAGATATAGTCTATTAACATGAGAGGCTACTTAATATCTGTCTGGGGGCCATATGTACGACCGTAGCATTTTGCGACTCGCAAATTGCGCCAAATTGTGAGTCGCAATTTGCGAGTCGCAAAATGCTGTGTACAACAGTGTCAGAGACACTGTTTGCGATGCCCAATGGGGTCGCAAATTGCTTGCCTCATGAATATTAATGAGGCTGTCGCAATTTGCGACCCCATTGGGAATGGCTGGCAATCCCAGGGATGGTGGCCTGCTGGGGTCAGCAGACCACCATGTCTGGGACTGCTTTTAAATAAAGCAGTTTTTTTTATATGCAGCCTAGGAAAACGGGATGCATTTAAAAAAAACAAAAAATGAAACTTTTCCGTTTTATTTATTAAGGGCAGGCAGTGGTCCCTGGGACCACTGCCTGCCCTTAAAAATATTTGAACATGCATTCACAAAGGGGAAGGGGTCCCCTGGGGACCCCTTCCCGTTTGCGAGTGCTTTACCACCCTTCTGAGAAGGGTGGTAAACTGCGAGTGTTTTGGGACCGCAATTGTGGTCGCAAAACATACATACATTGGTTTTGGAGTCGCTATTAGGAAGGGACACCCTTGGAACGCCCATTCCTAATAGCGAGTAGCTAAACCCTATTTTGACATTTTTTCCAAATTCGAGGAAACTATCTACCTTCAAACGTCAGGAACATCCATGGGCAGCATTTTTGCGCCTAGTTTAGCGAACCTCTACGCCCATCTCTTTGAACAAGAACACGTACTCACCAATGATAATCCTTTCCATGAACAGATTGTTCTATGGAAAAGATACATTGATGATATCTTTGTCATCTGGCGAGGGGATGCCAACGCCATTCTTGAATTCCAAGCTTGGCTTAATTCCAGAAATAATTTTCTCAAATTCACAGTTGAGTACAGCAAAGAGAGCTTGCCTTTCCTTGATCTCCGTATTTTTCCATCTGCCACAGGACTGGAGAGTGAATTATACAGAAAACCTATGGCAAAAAATTCCCTGTTGGCATTCAACAGTTATCATCTGAAGTCGCTTCGCAAAAATTTACCATACGGGCAATTCCTTCGCATTCGAAGGAATTGTTCTGTGAAGGAGAAATATGAGCATCATGCCAAAATTCTGTCTCTGCAACTACATGATAGGAGCTACACTAAAATCCTCATTCAGCGTTCATACAAACGGGCTTCGAATAACAACCGTGAGGCCCTTTTGGAACCACCAGTACCCAAACCACCTATGACGAGACTAACGTGCGTCAACACTTTCAGCACACTGTCGAATGGAATACAAAAGAGTGTGCGGAAACACTGGCGGATCCATAATGTTGGAAATGAGAGAATACCCTTGCCTTTATTTTCTTTCAAAAGGAGCTCAAATTTACGTGACAACCTAGTCCATACAAGGCCCAAAGTTAATTCAACCAACAAACTGGAGACTCTATGGAATATGCCGGCGGTTCAAGGACACTACCCCTGCGGCTCGTGTGCGGCCTGTCCACAAACAGAACACACTACTACGGTGGACATAGGCACTGAGAGACCGTGGGTGCAGACCAAACACAAGAACTGCAATAGTGAAAGAGTAATCTATTTGATAACATGTCCTTGTCAGTTCCGTTATGTCAGTATGACTACCCGGAAAGTGAAGCTACGGATTCACGAACACAAGCGTACAATAAGGTGCAACAAACAGGCCACGAGACTCACTAACCACTTCCTAGCTCTAAAACATAAAGCAGAAGAATTGAAATGGACGGTTCTCGAACAACCTTTCGTTCCTCCTCATGTCACAGACGTAACGAAATTTCTGTTCCGGAAAGAACAGAGATGGGTTTTTAAACTAAAGAGTGACACTTCGGGCCTCAACGATAAAATCCCGTGGACCCTGCTGTAGTTCCACGATTTCCTGCTGCTACCTTCATATTGTTAAAGGAGGCCGAATGACCTGTCTTTTCAGCATCTATAGGGTCCACTCTCCCTTCACAAGTTACATCTGAATTCAGGAAAGGGTACTGCTGTAGTCCCACGCGTCGATTCCCTGCTTTTATTTCTTTGCATTACAATATACATTTGTACTGTGGGCGGGCATAACACCTTTCAATTACAAGTGGCCCCCTTCAGGCGCCACACTATCACCTCCACTAGAGACCTTTCATGTTTTTTCTACACACACATCACTATATGTCATTACACCACATAGGATGTGTATCTATTTATCCACTATTACATCTTGGTGGTAGTTCGTTGGCTTAAATGATCCTGGCTTATAAGGGCCGACCGTGCAGACAAGATACTATATCATCTCAGTCTTATAACTTTTTTACAGGATCCACTCACATTTCGATGGGGACTCGTATAGTCTGCTCATTACGCTGGTGCACTGAGACACATTGATTTACTGTGCTTTTTGAGTGTATTACTTACAAAAACTACATTTCCCATGTTTCCCAGGCCTTTTGTGTAGTTTCGTCGCTATGAGTGTATTACGTACATAAACTACATTTCCCATGTTTCCCAGGCCTTTTTTGTAGTTTCGCCGGTATGACGTCATCATCATGCGACGCAGCCAGCAAGAAATTGTGAACACCTGAACCCAGTGAGCACACTTCTTAGGTATATAAAGGCACTTCTTTCCCTCCGTCGGACCCCTCCGGTTGCAGCTCGTGTGGAGTCCGGGGTACCGACAGAGAGGTAAGTGAGAGATGCCAGTTAGATAATGTGTTATACTCAGGTGCTTGTGAATTCGCGCCGTGCTACTATGAGTCTCATGACTGTCTTGATACCTTATTGAACTTTACTAACCAGCGCTTCATGTACTTAAACTTGTATGCGCTGTTTCCTAAATGCCCCTTGTTACAGGACGCAATAGATCTAAGCGTTCGGAACTCTACGCGGTTACCGCTTGAGTCCCCCAACCTTTGTGGCATTCTGCTTACTGGCGGTCTGCATACTAGCGGCTTCTGTGTCTAAAAGTCACACTTTGGTCCCACAATGCTTCATATACTGACTTGACCTCTTAGCAGCAGTAGCTCCGGTGCTTTGAAACGCTTAAATTAAGGATATCATTGGGCCATATCACTCTTGTTCGAGATTCTTGTGAGGAGATACGAGTGGCAGCACATGATTATTCGTAATAGAGACAAACTACACGTTATCTATTATTTGCCAATGCCTGGAACACACAGGGACCTCCGTGTTTTTGGCATATCTGGCTGCTCTATAGTATATACATTTTCATCCAGTTTTAGTATTTGCTCCCTGGATTATATTAACACATATATCCTCAAGTGCGTACTATTCCTTTAGAAACGCTACAGTTGACACAGTTTGGTCTATATTTAAGAACTAGTATCGTATGATGTGATGGAATTGACTGACAATATGTGGATTACAAGTTCACAGAATGCTTATGGCGTCTGTATTCGTAACTTCAGTTTTCCTTTTTAATAGACCGGTGCTTCACGTCCTGAGTTGTTGCCAGGTGAGGTGAGGTGTTCACCCGTAAACTCACGGGTAAGCATATATATTTTTTCAAAACTAATAGCATACTCTCACTGTACACGTTAAGGTACTACACGATGGGCATTGACCCAGACGTTGGGCATATCATTCAGTACAAGCTTTGTTAATATCTGTCTTCACTCTTCATGATTTTTAAGTCACATTGTTTTTTTCTTTCACAGGTGACACCATTATTGTGAAATTTTCGCAATCGAGACCACTGGTTTCCGTAGGTTGTATCTATTCCAACCGTACTATTGTCACTTGTATTACACACGTTTTTTGCAGTAGCTTTCCCTATCTAGGTCCTGAGGAAGGCCACGATCAGCATTTGATCACCATGGCTGAAACATGTAGACCTGCTTTTCGGACAAGTGCAGTCATTATTTCTTAAACTGCACATGCACTGTTTTCTAACCTTGACACCAAGAGTTAACTAATAAACTCTTTTTTCTCTTGGTAGTCAATTTTAGATCACTCTTCACATCACCTTTCTTTGCACTGCAACCATCACCTGATATACTTCCAACGCTTCGCATCAAGCGGATTTTAGGAGATCCGATAAATTGATCATTAAAACATCCCTGAGCTCCTCCCTCACAGTGAGGGGGTTGTAGCCCTTGGTTGCACTAGGAATTGTAACCAAGAGGAGATCCCAGATGATGAAGCATGACACCTCGGTGGCTGATGGGATTCCGTCCTTTTAAAGGAACTCCCCCATGTTTGAGTAGGAGTTTTACGCTTGTACTGTTTGTGCCTTAGAGCTGTCCTAAGCTCGGCAGACCCGCAGATTATTTGTTTGATATAACCTTCACAAACTGTCATCATCTTGCATGGATTGATCTGTGTAAACAGTATAACTAGTTCTGCCTCAGTGGTTATACATCTGGAATCCTGCTCCTAACATAATCTGTATTACCTACATGTTGGCCTGAAGAATTAGGCAGTCCCCCAAGCCCTGAGGTTAAAGATCATACATTGAAACTACTCTTTAAAAAGAATTTATGTTTTGCTGCTACAATTCAACATGATTGTTGAACCTGCATTCCCCAATCTCCCTCTGCTTTAAGGGGTTCTGCCGTTGATCCGCAACAACAGACCTGTCTCATACACCTCTCTTAAAACTCCTCAGAGTATAAAACTATTCAGCCCACTTAGTGCTTGGTTTGAAACAACATGAAGTTCTTCTAAGGACTCCCTGCAAAACAAACAGTTGCGTTCTGCCTGGTATGTACTTAACAAGTGAAAGCCTCATTTCCTCTAACAGATGTCTATTAGCAACTAAGAGACCTTGGTTATATGGATTATTTTATTGTAGATATGACCACTGATTTTCTTTTCTTTGGCACTAGTAAAAATAAGATGGGATAGACACAACAGTCATTCCTTTGAGTATGAAAGACACCATGGTTGGTACTGTGGTTTGTATTAATTTTTCAAGATGATACAGTGTTGACCCATAGGAGATTATTAGTCCTGATGGGTTGCCTTCTTTTGTTTCTCTTGTCAGTTCCTTAGTAACTACATGATCAATGGGAGAAAAATTCCTGAATATGCAAGGAACTGATTCTTAATTTTCTCTCATCCAAATTCGAGGTGAGGTAGAACTTACTGGGAAAGGTAGAGTCCTGAGGAAGGCCGGCGTGACCCTATATGAGGGGCATACACTAACGGCCGAAACATCTTGACCATTTGGCAGATGAGGAGAGGTGTTTGGAGTACATAGAACCTCCCATTCACCATCATCCTTCACATTTTTTACTCTGGCCGGAAGATCCACGAATAAAGTTTCAGGCACAGCGACACTTCCGAGCTAGTTTTAATTCACCTATCTGCACTTTCACTACCGTCGTTCCCAGTCACTATAGAATTTTTCGTGTCTTTCTCTGTGTTGTATTGTCTTCCCCCACCCTATTGCTCCACCCCACGCGTGGCTACGCTGGGGTGTTTTTTGTAGCAGCCCTATGATGAAGCATGTCACACATCTGTGTGAGTGAGGGCAGTATTAGAACATATTGCATGTGCCATTACGCTACATATTGATTACTCCCTACTCCTTTTGGTGCATTAAATGGTTACAGGGGGTTCGGGGTAGGTGAGTCCGTACCCTCACCCCTTCTTTTGTGTGTATTATCGCTTAGCATAAAACATCACTTTACAGATTCCTTTTCACCCTTTATGTTTAGTGTATTTTACTGAAATTGTGATCCAGTCAGATGCCTACACAGAGGTATATTACTACTCCTGTGTGGGGAGTTGAAATATTTAAGCGCAGGGGTAGCATACTACTCCATGAATGGGGGGGTGTGCGTAGTGGTTGGTTGGAAGTGTGTTGTCTTTGCTTGCAGCCTATGTGGAGAGCGATTTCTTGTTGTGTGTGAGTCACTATAGAGGTGACCCTTTTCATGAGGGTCTGCACCTCAGGGTGTGACGGATGATGGGGAATGAAAGGCATAAAGTGTCTGATGTAGTGTGCCGGTAGCCATGAGTACCTTTGCAGGTCCCACTAATATGTTTCTATATTTTTTTAAATTCTGGGCCCAATTGTATATGCTGACTATGTCAGAGGCTGGCCCCTAAGAGCGATTATGGGTTGGGGGAAGCTGCAGCATAGAGATGGAAGCCAGGAGGGACTGGGTTGCAGTCATCTCCTTAAGTATACGTTCTCATCTATAGGTGTCAAGCTGTCAGAATAAATACCTGCCCTTGACCTGCAGGTGTGGACTTGGTTAGAGTCCTCTGGTGGCCAGCAGTGTGTTGCAGATCTTGTTAGACACTACATGGCATGCTATGGGAGATATCATGGTTCAATATGTTGAATATACACGATTGGCAATCCTTGCTCTCCAGCAGGGAAAATGCAGTATACCCAAGCACATCATGCCCTTAAATCCAGGCGCGGTCATCCCACCCTGATGTGCTGTACCCAGCAGTGATTATCCCTGTACTGAGGCTGAAGGTTGGACATCCTTTGGGTTAGAGCTCACAGGCGCATGGCTGCACTTAGGATTCTGGCTTGTTTTAGATCAGCGGTTCGTAATTTGTGGTCCAGGAAGCACTAGGGGTCCGTGAAGCCTACTCAGGGGGGTCCTCGACTGCTTAGAAAATTGAATAATATTAACAGATCATTAAAGTGCGTGAAAAAGTAAAACGTAAAATTGAAATTCTTAAAATGTTCTGTAAATGTTAGGAATTTGAAATTGGAGACTAAAAATTACGTTGGTGTTCTCAGATTGATTTGTGGGAGCAGTCTGAGTGCATTAAATAGAATATAGTATGGATGATGAGTGGCCTCAATTGAATTTAGAAAAACTCCAACCTTCCCAATAAAATTGGAATTTTGTTTTGTTTACATTTGTTTGTAAATTAAATAAAATATTTTGTGATTTGTGTTATTTGTTTGATGAATGCTTGTTTCTTATTTTTTGTGTGTATTGTTTGGCAGTTCAAATCATCAAAAATGTTCAGCCCGGGATTCCTGGCCTCCAGTGATGACTCAGTGGGGGTAACCGAAATCCACTGATGATTCAATTGGGGTCCCCTGGTTCCAGTAATGATTACATGGGGGTCCACAGAAGAGAAGAGGTTAAGAACCACTGTTTTAGATAATTGTTAGATGACAAAGGAGGAGTGAGAGCTTCCAAGGGAATCTGGTGGTGTAGAATTTCTACTGAAGAGGCAGAAAGGCAATATCTGTGCAACACTACCATCCGATAAAAAGCCAAACCACTGCCTCAAATAGGAAATCAAATGAAGAGCAGCGTTGTCCTTCACCATCTAGTAAGCCTTAGGCAATCTGGAATGCAGATAAAACATTCAGTGAAAGTGAATTATTTGTTTATATGTGTAACACCGTATCTATTGTGCCACAACACATTCATATCCGTGTCTTCTCGATTTGCTGCTGTCTGGTTAGTCCTCACACTGTATCATGATAAATAATCTGTTCAGATGACTTAGCTTCACTGAAAACGTCACATCCCAGAATCTTTTTGTGTTTACTCTATTTTGCTCAAATTTAAACTTCTAAAAAATGTAACTAAACTGAAAACGTCTGATGAAATTGTCACGGGTGAACTAAAACAAAAAACGGATTCTCTGACTAAATATTTTAAGAGCATCTTCTTTTAATATGCAAATATCTGCAACAAACTTCCTCATTTGAACAACTTTTCTCGCTCTCTTCTTGCAGCTGGGGCTAGCCCTGTGGGTTATGTGGCAAATCTTATGGAGAAGTGAATTACACCCAGAGCTACTTATGATTTCTTTTTCTATTTTTGCAGGTTTTAAAGTAAGAGGGCGGGTGTGTGGGTTGCGGGGGTGTGTGGGTGGATACTTGGGCTTTTCGGGGCCGTGTCACCATACATCCTTGACAGTGCCCGAGGTAAAAGCCCACACAGCACTTTCTGGCTCTTGTAGCGCCTCGTTGAGTCCAGACAAGGTGCTGTTTGCAGCATCGCTGCGGACGCAGTCGCCACTTGTTCTACACTGTAGACCTGTTACATCCGATGTGGAGAGGGCCATATGGTCCTTGAGGGACGATCTACAAGTTACTGTAGACCTGTTACATCCGATGTGGAGAGGGCCATATGGTCCTTGAGGGACGATCTACAAGTTACTGTAGACCTGTTACATCCGATGTGGAGAGGGCCATATGGCCATTGAGGGACGATCTACAAGTTACTGTAGACCTGTTACATCCGATGTGGAGAGGGCCATATGGTCCTTGATGGACGATCTACAAGTTACTGTAGACCTGTTACATCCGATGTGGAGAGGGCCATATGGTCCTTGAGGGACGATCTACAAGTTACTGTAGACCTGTTACATCCGATGTGGAGAGGGCCATATGGTCCTTGAGGGACGATCTACAAGTTACTGTAGACCTGTTACATCCGATGTGGAGAGGGCCATATGGCCATTGAGGGACGATCTACAAGTTACTGTAGACCTGTTACATCCGATGTGGAGAGGGCCATATGGTCCTTGAGGGACGATCTACAAGTTACTGTAGACCTGTTACATCCGATGTGGAGAGGGCCATATGGTCCTTGATGGACGATCTACAAGTTACTGTAGACCTGTTACATCCGATGTGGAGAGGGCCATATGGCCATTGAGGGACGATCTACAAGTTACTGGAACATATGTGCGAGCTGATAATGACTCAACCCCCAAAGCCAAGCTGGTAAAGTTAAAAATGTACTTCCACAGGGATTTTTTGAGAATTTACAATGTCATGAATTTCCACCTGACACAGACTAAGCGACATATATTTGCGTGAGTACACCATGCAGAAATGTGCATTTGAGCATTTATGGGTTTTTTCATACAGGCACAATTATTTTCTCTGTACAAAATCCATCCCAAACTCTTGCATGACATTTTGCCCCTCCCACCTTAGCATAGCACTTAGGCCTTGTTATGAGTGCTGTGGCTTTACAGTTAATATGAAGTTTGCGATTAATTCTCGCCCTAACTCCCAGATGATCCTACAAACTTTTACAGGAAGGGGAGCCACAAGTGTTATCGATCAAACATTAATTTCAGGGAATTTAATACCAGTCTTAAGAGATCTTATGGTCACCCCAGTATGTTTGAGTGCAGCATGATTTGGGGATCCTTGGGAATATCCATCTCCTTACAGAAAGTCATTCAAGCACAGTTAGATCAAACAGCGCGGCATATTAACAAGGAAATGCAGGGATGCATCATATTCACAGCAGTACACCGCACCCCTGTGTTTTCCCTAGCGCCGGTGCTAATAATAGCTGCCTAGCGTCAACGCAGGCACTCTTGCCCCAGAGTGATAATAATGTCCAGGAATACTGGACTACTTATTAAGGTCCCATGAATCCAGCCTTTATCGGGTTTACTCATGTGTACTTTCGCAGGGTGTGAAAAGATTGTTGCATTTTGCATGGTCGCACCATGTAACGCCACATTTCCAACCCTGACCGTAAAGTTAAGATGATGGACAATTAACCAGATGGCATTTTTTGGCATCATAGGTAATATTGCCCTTCACATGTTTTAGTAAAACTGCCTCTGAATATGAATGGGGAATTTGAATAGCAATCTGTCATTGGTGCTCCTAAGTTAATATTGCCCATCATGTTAACATTTACATTGCATTGTATGGATACTTAAAATGCATGGTGCCAGAGTCACAAAGATTTTGCTATGATTTGGGTGTAAAAAATATGTAAATCCGTATTTGTAAAGCGCGAACTACTCACCCTTACGGGTCTCAAGGCGCTGGGGGCCATTGTGGAAATTAAGTGAGCTATTGCACAGAGTCACATGGTGCTGAGCTGAGCTGCCGCCGGAGATTGAACCGGGAGCCCTGTGCTCCGAAGTCAGCTGCCCTGGCCGCTGCCCTGACCTCTCCACCACTTGCTTGACTTGCTTTTGTAGAACTCATGGCTTACTCTTGGAATTCAAGACTGTTGGAAATGACCCTCTCTGCAGGGTCATCCCCAAACGCTTTGCCTTTCTCCTCCTATTTTTGCTGGATTCGTTTTTGTTGGCTTTAGGACTCTATGCACTTTACCACTGCTAACCAGTGCTAAAAGTGCTTGTGTTCTCTCCATAAAACATGGTAACATTTGCTAATACCAAATTGCCATATTTAATTTACTTATAAGTCCCTAGTAAAGAGCACTGCATGTGCCTAGGGTGTGTAAATTAAATGCTACTAGTGGGCCTGCAGCACTAATAATGCCACCTAGTTAAATAGCCCTTTAAACATGTCTTAGGCCTGCCATTGCAGAGACTGTGTGTGCAGTTTACAACAGCCATTTCGACCTGGCAATAAAAGCCTTTTGTCATGCCCAAACTGTCTTTTTAATACATATGTCACCCCTAGGGTAGGACCTGGAGAGCCCAGAGGGTAGGTGCAATGCATTTAAGAGTAGGACAAGTACTTTTAAGTTTTACATGTCCTGGTAGTGAAAAACTCAGAAATTAGTTTTTCACTTCTGCAAGGCCTATCGCTCCCATAAGTTAACATTTGAGTTGCCATATTACATTTTATAAGTGTAATTTCCAAATTAGAAGAGATAACACGTTCATGTTTGGTGGCTCTGGAATCCTAATTTAAAATCCTAACTTATGGTGAAGTTGGATTTTGAATTACAATTCAGAAAATGCCACTTTTAGAAAGTTGGCATTTGCTTGCCTTATCCATGTGGTGCCTGTCGACTATCTATGATCACATGAATGGGTGCAGTTGGCAGTTGGGGTTTGTGTATTCCTCCTAGACAGCCACACACAATGGAAGCTTAAGTGTGGCTCAATGGGCTATCTCTCTTTTTCAGTGAATTTCTAGTTTTTTTTAACGTAAAGTAATATTTAATTACTATACGTAAAGCCAACCCTATGCCATGCACGGCCTGCGCCAAACCCTCCTACATGCACCCTGCCTCCTGCAGCACACGGCCTTCTGGTATTCACAGTGCACGGTTGATCTCACAGGCCCTGGCTGCACTCAGGCAGACTCTTACTGACTTTGTCAAAGAGTCACAAAACGAAAATATACAAAATGGCTTTATCATGGGGTGAGCATATCAATGTATATAAAGCAGATATATCATCCTTTCTAAAAATCACCAATATTTTTGATGAAATGTTTATTTCAGTTATTCACAGAATGCAAAGGTTATTAACAGTGGTTATTATAAAATTGTTTAATGAAGTTTTAATAAAAAAATATAATTGGTCTGGTCTGGGTCAACTCTCTCCCCAGCAACTCCGCTGTGCCGTCGCCGCAGTCCCTTCACCTCCTCCTGGTGAGGTTCGCGCCTGGTGCCTGCTCCGCTGCCGATCCTGCCTGCCGGCCTCAGCCCACATCCTGCCCCTCGCTGCAGCCCTCAGCCATCGCCTGCTGTCCTGCGCATTATTTATTTATTTTGTCCTCCTTGTTTTTCTCCCGCTTCACGTTATATTTTAATTTAATCCTTAACTTTTATTCTTTTCCTGTGCCTGCCACTGGTGCCCCTGTGCCCCCTGCCCCCCGGAAAGCCCCGCTCCCACCTCCCAGCCTCTCGTCCCTCCCCCCTCCCCTATTTAATGGCGGCCGCTGCAGGGGAGGGCGAGTAAGACCTTGACCTCTGGTCTGGGTTAACTCTCTCCCCAGCAGCTTCGCTGTGCCGTCACCGCGCCGCAGTCCCTTCACCTCCTTCTGGTAAGGTTCGCACCTGGTGCCTGCTCCGCTGCCGATCCTGCCTGCCAGCCTCAGCCCATGTCCTGCCCCTCGCTGCAGCCCTCAGCCGTCGCCTGCTGTCCCGCGCATTATTTATTTATTTTGTTCTCCTTGTTTTTCTCCCGATTTATATTTTAATTTAATCCTTAACTTTTATTCTTTTCCTGTGCCTGTTCCTGCCGCTGGTGCCTCTGTGCCCCCTCCCCCCCGGAAAGCCCCGCTCCCACCTCCCAGCCTCTCGTCCCTCCCCTATTTAATGGCGGCCGCTGCTGGGGAGCGCGAGTAAGACCTTGACCTCTGGTCTGGGTTAACTCTCTCCCCAGCAGCTTCGCTGTGCCGTCACCGCGCCGCAGTCCCTTCACCTGCTTCTGGTAAGGTTCGCACCTGGTGCCTGCTCCGCTGCCGATCCTGCCTGCCAGACTCAGCCTATGTCCTGCCCCTCGCTGCAGCCCTCAGCCGTCGCCTGCTGTCCCGCGCATTATTTATTTATTTTGTTCTCCTTGTTTTTCTCCCGCTTCATGTAATATTTTAATTTAATCCTTAACTTTTATTCTTTTCCTGTGCCTGTTCCCGCTGCTGCTGCTGATGCGGCCCCTCCCCTCCGGACAGCCCCGCTCCCGCCTCCCAGCCGCTTGTCCCTCCCCCATACCCTATTTAATGGCGGCTGCTGCAGGGGAGCGCGAGTAAGACCTTGACCTCTGGTCTGGGTTAACTCTCTCCCCAGCAGCTTCGCTGTGCCGTCGCCGCGCCGCAGTCCCTTCACCTCCTCCTGGTGAGGTTCATGCCTGGTGCCTGCTCTGCTGCCGATCCTGCCTGCCGGCTTCAGCCCACGTCCTGCCCCTCGCTGCAGCCCTCAGCCGTTGCCTGCTGTACCGCGCATTATTTATTTATTTTGTCCTCCTTGTTTTTCTCCCGCTTCATGTAATATTTTAATTTAATCCTTAACTTTTATTCTTTTCCTGTGCCTGTTCCCGCTGCTGCTGCCCCTGCGGCCCCTCCCCCCGGACAGCCCCGCTCCCGCCTTCCAGCCTCTCGTCCCTCCCCCTCCCCTATTTGATGGTGGCCGCTGCGCGGTTGCGCAAGGCAAGCCTGTCTGCGACCCGACCGCGACCAGCACCGGGGACCCTGGATCTCCGACCACACACCGCTACGACCCAACCACCCTCCTCGCACTCAACCCCAGAAGAAGCAACAACTGCCAACAAGCCAAGCCAAATATGACCCACAACCAGTTCTCCTCCCGCCACTGCAGCCAGACCTTCACCACCACTCTGGCAGTCAACACCGCCGACGCCCTAAGATGCATCCTCCTCTCCGTGCACTCCATGCACAGACACTCCGTGGAGATCTGGAACCTCCTGGACTCACTCTCACCCGACGTTGCCTTCTTCATGGAAACCTGGACCAACGCCTCCTCCACCCCGACATCGCCATCGTCATCCCGGACGGAAACAAGATCCAGAGGAAGGACCGCCCCAACCACCAGGGAGGAGGCATTGCCATCGCACACAAAAACTCCCTCCGCCTCACCACTGCCAGCGAAACCTTCCCCGCTGCCGAACACCTGCACTTCCACGTCCAGACCAGCCCCAACTCCACACTCCGCGGCACCCTCGCCTACAGACTGCCCGGCCCCTGGACCATCTTCACCGACACCATCACCGACTTCATCGCACCCCACGCCATCGCCACCAAGGACTACATACTCATTGGAGACCTAAACTTCCACTTCGACAACCCCAATGACCCCAACTCCGCCGCCCTCCTTGACAATCTCGCCAACATCGGACTAAAACAACTCGTCACCACACCGACCCACAAGGCAGGACACACCCTCGACCCCATCTTCGCCGGTGGAAATAGTGTCCACTTCAGCCATACCACGCAACCCCCATGGACCGACCACCACTGCGTACACTTCCTCGTCGACAAACCCAAGCCACCCAAACCCGCTCTGTGCCCCCGCGAAGGAACTGGAGCAAAGTCACCAAGGAGCAACTCACCTCCACCTCCACCCTCAACCTCTACACCCCCACCGCAGCAACCATCGCCAACCGCGCAGTCAGAGAACTCCACACCTTGGTCTCCAGCTGCACAGACAAGTTCGCCCCGCTACACAACTAGAAAAGACGCCTGGTTCACCACCGACCTTCAAGAAGCCTGGCGCACCTGCAGACACCTGGAGAAGAACTGGAGAAACAACAAGACACCGGAAAACTACACCACCTACAAGAACACAATGACGGTCTACCACCAACGCATCAGAACTACCAAAAGGACTTTCATCCACAACAAAATCCTCGTCCACTCCAGCAACTCCAAGGAACTCTTCAGCGTCATCCGGGAATTCAATAAGCCCCGCAGCGAAGCCACGGACATCACCCCCTCCCAGGACCTCTGCGACAAGCTCAGATCCTACTTCCACCTGAAGATCAAAAACCTCTACGACAACTTCAACAACCTCACACCTGACTCCGCAGCCACCCCACCCTCTGGCATTGCCAGCCAGCACACCATTTCCTCCTGGACCCCGGTCACGACCGAAGAGACTGCATCAACCATGAAAAGCATCCACTCAGGGGCATCCACCGACCCCTGCCCACCACACATTTACCACAGAGCCGCCATTGCACCCGAACTACAACGCACCATCAACACCACATTCGAGACCGGCACCTTCCCCGACGACTGGAAATGACCAGAAGGCAGGCCCCTGCTCAAGAAGCCCTCAGCAGACCCTATGGACCTCAAGAACTACCGGCCCATCTCGCTCCTCCCCTTTGCGGCAAAAGTCGCTGAGAAAACCGTCAACGCAGAACTAACAAGGTTCATCGAAGACAACGCCATCCTTGACCCTTCTCAATCCGCATTCCGCAGCAACCACAGCACCGAGACCGCCCTACTCTCCGCCACAGACGACATCCGCACCCTCCTCGACCAAGGCCACACAGCAGCCCTGATTCTACTTGCCCTGTCAGCAGCATTTGACACAGTCTCACACCGCACATTTGCAGCCAGACTACACAATGCCGGCATACGAGGAACCGCCCTCGACTGGATCCGTTCGTTCCTCAACGGCAGAAGCCAAAGGGTCAGACTTCCACCCTTCCTCTCCGAACCCACGGAAATCAACTGCGGAGTCCCACAAGGATCATCGCTCAGCCCAACCCTCTTCAACATCTACATGGCCCCCCTCGCCGCCATCGTCCGACAGCACGACCTCAGCATAGTATCCTACGCCGACGACACCCAGCTCATCCTCTCCCTCACGAAGGACCCCACCACCACCAGACTCAACTTCCAGAAAGGAATGCAAGACGTCCCAGCCTGGATGAGCAACAGCTGCCTAAAGCTCAACTCGGAGAAGACTGAAGTCCTCGTCCTCGGAACCACCCCATCGGCATGGAACAACACCTGGTGGCCCACCGCCCTCGGCTGCCCCCTCGCCCCCACAGACCATGCCAGAAACCTTGGCATCGTACTTGACTCCTCCCTCTCCATGAACCGACAGGTCAACGCCGTCGCTCCAGCTGTTTCAACACCCTCCGCATCCTAGGTAAGACTTTCAAATGGATCCCCCCGAGTCAAGGAAGACAGTCACCCACGCACTCATCACCAACAGACTGGACTACGGAAACGCCCTCTACACCGGCATAAACAAGTCCCTTCTCCGCAAGCTCCAGACGATACAGAACTCCGCCGCCAGACTCATCCTCGACATCCCCCGACACGAGCACATCAGCCAACACCTACGGAAGCTCCACTGGCTCCCCATCAGGAAGACAGTCACTTTCAAGATACTCACCCACGCCTACAAATGCCTACACAACACTGGACCCCAGTACCTCAACGATAGAATCACCCTCCACGTACCCTATAGAAACCTCTGATCCGCCAACCTCGTCCTCGCCAAAACCCCACGCATCCACAGAGCCAACGCAGGGGGAAGATCCTTCTCCTACATTGCGGCCAAGACCTGGAACGAGCTCCCGATCGACATCCGGCACGCCCCCTCCCTGAACACCTTCAGGAAGGCTCTCAAGACCTGGCTCTTTGGCTGAATGGAACTGCTGACCCCACCCCCAGCACCTTGAGACCCTTACGGGTGAGTAGCAAACTTACAATTCCCTGATTGATTGACTGAATTGTCCGTCAGGGAGCCTTTCTTTTAACATCGATTTTATGATTCCATTTTGTGGGCTGAAAAATGTTAAAAGAAATACTCAGAGATATGCTGTTTTTAAAAAAATGTAAATAAAATCAAGGACATAGAGCTCCAGCTAAGACTACATTTGAAAAACATGGTAAGTTCTTCTGTGATCATGGATTTGATGACCCAGGAGATTTAGGGTCCAATTCACAATGGTACCTTCTGGGTAGTTAAGTTACGAGTGCGGAATCTCTACACTCGGAGCAGATTCTCTGCACTGAGCATTGCAGAGAGTGCGCAGTGAGGAGATTCTGCACTCTAAACTTTACTCCTCGTAAGTTACAATTGTGTTTTGGGCCCTTACTATTTTTTTCAGTGTTGCAGGGAGGCTGATGCCCTAGCCAGCTTCCCAGCCAGCAACCATCCCACCTGGGTGGGAGCAGCATTTTTTAACTGCTCCTGACAGGCAGGACCAAAGTTGACTTCCCTGCTTTGGAGAGTGCGGGCAAGGTATGTCCGCATTCTACCAGGCTGGGAACCATTGTCCCGGGGGTAGGATCACCGGTACACTGTACAGTATTGGGCCCTGGGGAATGGGCTCTCCGGGTCGATACAATGCACGGGAAGGGAAGTGCCTGGCCCCCTCCCTTTTAAAAAAAGTTCCGCCCGGGCGGGGGCGGGTGGGTCTGAGATGGGGTCTCTTGTGCTGTAATAGGCTCTGGGAGGGGGGCCCCACACATGCCCCCTCCACAAATAATCATATGTATTGACCCCTAGGACTTGGCCCAACCCAGAGGCCATTTAAAGTAAAATAAATATTGATAGTCGTAATTTTTTTTTTGGGGGGGGTGATCCAGCTGGAGTACTGCGGAGCACTGCTGAATCGCAGCAAAATTCCCAATTTTTAAAAATATTTTGGCCCCAGGGTGGGGGCGCAAGATCTAGTCCCTTAAGGGGACGGGTTATGGTTATTAGAGATTAGTAAAAGTGGTGAATTTCAGTGGTTTGTTTTTCAGTTTAAAATGTTACGTTGTCACTGAAATGTTCTCCTATGACCTTACTTTAACCTTTGGTTTCTCCAGTCTATCTATCTATCTATCTATCTATCTATCTATCTATCTATCTATCTATCTATCTCTCTCTCTCTATATATATTATCTACTGGCGGTCGCCAGTAGATAGTTATAGTTAGGACCTATTTTCCATAGGAAATCCGCACCATTCTATTTGAAATAACTTTGGCGCCGGTTGACGAATCTTCGCGAAATTTTCCAACTTGTTGGGGCGCTCCGGTCCGCTCCTATCCTGAACGTCTCGGGGTGATTCGGTAAGCGGAGGCCGAGAAAAAAGGGAGGTCCCAAAACGTGTTTTCCCCATGCAATTTTCCATAGGAACCTTTAGTCACAGCTACAGCCCGAACTGCTGAACAGAATTACACCAAATTTGCCAAAAAGGTAGCCCTTGTTTCAGGGTTGTGCCTTTTGCTTAAATGGTGTAAATCCGTTCAGTAGTTCCTGAGAAATTTGAAAAAGAAAACACATATATATCTGGGCAGAGCCTAACCACACATGTCATCGTGAGATCTGATTGGCTGTCATCACTTCATCCTGGAATTGCTGGCAGCCATCTTGGGACCAATATAAATGATAGTACCCCATTGAAATGCATTGTAGTGAATCGAAGATTTTGAGGGTTACCAAAAGGAGAACTATAAGGGCGATAACAGACTTTAGTTACATTAGAATTCATTTGTTGATGGTACCATACTAATTTCAGGAATTGTGGTGTGTTCTAAGGTGATTTTACCATGTGAAAAACCTTCTGCTGGGATATCATGAATCATGTTTGAGAGAAAACTATTTTCACATGCTTGTCCCATACAGTTTTGGAAGGTGCTCCAGAAGCTAAAATGAGAGCATATTTTCTGTAAATTCACATTATCTTTCTCAGTCATGTGAGAATGAAGTCTGACATTCTCAGTAAAACATGTACATCCAACAAGGGCAGAGACTGTCAGTTGATTCCTTTGTGTTCTACTGCAGCTTCCCAGACTGTTCTAAAGAACAACTAGAGTGCTAACAGCCTTACTTATGACAAAAGTATGGCACACCTGAAGCCATCTTGATTGGAATAAACTGGTAACACTTAAAACATTTAATTTAAAAAGGAACAAAATTATGGGGTTCATTTTGTCATAGAAATTATGGTTAGTGCTGTAGAAAGAAAAATTAGGACATGTTTCAAGTGTGATCTCAAATATCTTCCTGTTATATTTCAACAGGAGCAGCCTGTCAGTTGATGCCTTTGTGTTCTACTGCAGCTTCCCAGAGTGTTCTAAAGAAGAACTAGAGCGCTAACAGTCTTACTTATGACAAAATTAAGGCACACCTGAAGCCATCTTGATTGGGATAAAATGGTAACACTTAAAACATTTAATTTAAAAACGAACAAAATGAGGGGTTCATTTTGCCATAGAAATTATGGTTAGTGCTGTAGAAAGAAAAATTAGGACATGTTTTAAGTGAGATCTCAAATATCTTCCTGTTATATTTCAAAAGGAGCAGCCTGTCAGTTGATGCCTTTGTGTTCTACTGCAGCTTCCCAGAGTGTTCTAAAGAACAACTAGAGTGCTAACAGCCTTACTTATGACAAAATTATGGCACACCTGAAGCCATCTTGATTGGAATAAACTGGTAACACTTAAAACATTTAATTTAAAAAGGAACAAAATGATGGGGTTCATTTTGTCATAGAAATTATGGTTAGTGCTGTAGAAAGAAAAATTAGGACATGTTTCAAGTGTGATCTCAAATATCTTCCTGTTATATTTCAACAGGAGCAGCCTGTCAGTTGATGCCTTTGTGTTCTACTGCAGCTTCCCAGAGTGTTCTAAAGAACAACTAGAGCGCTAACAGTCTTACTTATGACAAAAGTATGGCACACCTGAAGCCATCTTGATTGGAATAAACTGGTAACACTTAAAACATTTAATTTAAAAAGGAACAAAATGAGGGGGTTCATTTTGCCATAGAAATTATGGTTAGTGCTGTAGAAAGAAAAATAAGTGCTAAAACACTACCCCCAGCACGACACCCTACACTACCCAAACATAACTGCACTACCCTAAACCCTAAATATACCCCCAGCATGACCACCCACACTACACAAACACCACTGCACTACCCTATACCCTAAAACACGACCCCCTACACTACACAAACACGACTGCACTACCCTAAACCCTAAAACACTACCCACAGCATGACCCCCTTCACTACACAAACACCACTGCACTGCCCTAAACCCTAAAACACTACCCCAGCACTAACCCCTACACTACCCAAATACCACTGCACTAACATAAACCCTAAAACACTACCCCCAGCACAACCCCCTACACTACACAAACACCACTGCACTACCCTAAACCCTAAAACACTACCCCCAGCACGACTCCCTACACTACCCAAACACCACTGCACTACCCTAAACCCTAAATCTACCCCCAGCACAACCCCTATACTACCCAAACACCACTGCACTACCCTAAACCATAAAACACTACCCCCAGCATGACCCCTACACTACACAAACACCACTGCACTACCCTAAAACACTACCACCAGCATGACCCCCTACACTACTCAAACACCACTGCACTACCCTAAACCCTAAAACACTACCCCAGCACCGCCCCTACACTACCCATACACCACTGCACTGCCCTAAACCCTAAAACACTACCACCAGCACGACCCCCTACACTACTGCACTACCCTAAACCCTAAAACACTACCCCCAGCACGACCCCTACACTACCCAAACACCACTGCACTACCCTAAACCCTAAAACACTACCCCCAGCATGATCCCCTACACCACCCAAACACCACTGCACTACCCTAAACCCTAGAAAAGAAACCCCCACCCCATGCCCAATCCCCCTTACCTCTCACACCTCATGGTTCCTCTCTCCTCGTGGTTCCTGCTTCACGTCATCTCTGAGGGGCGGTGCACGTCGTAGTGAGGAAACAGAACAGCCTCTGTTTCCTTACAACGACATGGATCGTCTACATGTTTTTAGAACGCATGGTCATTTACCATACATACCTTTACAACAAAATTCGTTGTAAAGGCATGCGTGGTAAATGACCATGCATTCTAAAAATGCGTAGTAATGACTTCGTGATGTACAACGCATGCGTGGTAATGCATGCGTTGTAATGGTATCGCAAAGTAAAAAGTCGTTGTAACGGCTGTTTACCGATCGAAGCTGGCCCCTGTTCTTCAGTGAGACGTTTATTTGATTAATTAGGAGGAAGGAATGTGGTTTTTACCAAAAGTGCATTCCCGGCTGTTGTATTGTGAAAGTGTCCGCGTGGCCTGGTCTCACTTCCGGTGAGAGAGTGGAAGAGTCTGTTTGGATCTAAAGGAGTTCTGTTGTTGGACGGGGCCGGCGCGACATGTCATCAGAAAACATAGCTAATGGAAAGCGTCCTCCCTGAAGTGTGGAGCAGTGCCATGAGAGGTCAACGAGTGTGCGTCCCACCGCAGTATGACCGTACCTCGTGACCCATGTGCCGCCTCCAGGGTGCGGGAGGCAGAAGCGGCATCGCAGGTCCTCTTGAAGACCGTTGTAGCACTAATTCTACATTTTGGTACTAGGGCATTTTAACTTCGTTGTTCCTGCCAGATACAAAGAGAAGATCCTGTGTTATTCAGTGCCCTCGTTACCTTTTTTGTGGGTTGTGGTGCTTGTCACTTCGCTGCCCCGCCGGTGCACACGACTGGGCACCCCACCTCGTGTGCCATCTGCAGGGCCTCTGCCCTCGGATCACTGGTTTTGGTTTCTGGAGTGGCAACATAAACAGTTACTCCCAAAGGACTAGCCTGAACACTTAGGTGAATATCCCCTGCACCAGCATTCCATGGAAATTCTTTCCTAGCTCTCCCACGTCAACGAGCACGGCTCCGCTCGCGACACCGTATGACGTCATCGGAGCCATAAGAGGACCTCGTCGGCGTGCTGACGTCAGTTCCACCCATTTTTTCCGTGCCACCGAGGCAAACAGGGGACCGAGACATTTTCACATGTATACATAGTATAATAAATATATATATATTCACTGAAAAAACCATAGGTTTCAGGCACGTAATAGTTAGAAATTAGCATTTAAAAAACCTTAGAAATTCACTGAAAAAACCATAGGTTTCAGGCACGTTATAGTTAGAAATTAGCATTTAAAAAACCTTAGAAATTCACTGAAAAAAACCATAGGTTTCAGGGGCGTTATAGTTAGTTGGACATTTCACTCGTACAAAACCATAGAAATTCCCCGTTATAGTTAGTTCAGCTAACTATAACTCATGCACTCCGTAATGCACTGCTGATGACGTCACATATTACATCACTCATGACATGGTCAGTGACATCACTGATGACATCACTGATGACATCACTGATGACATCATCCAGTGAATGTGTGTTTTTCTGAAAATTAAATATGTTTTATATATGTATATCTCAAGGTCGATGGAAGAATAAATGGGTATATAAGTGTCTAAATGGATGATTTGTTTTGTAAAATTGATTGTATAACTGACTAAGTGTATCTTAGTGAATACATGGGTTAGTGAGTAATGTTTAAATATGAAAATATCTGTATCAGTCTCTCACTTTGTGTATAAGTGGCTGCATGGGTTGGTGAGTAGATACATGAGTGTCTATATGGGTTATTAGTTGGTTTTTTGCGTATCGCGTCGCGTCGGAGCAGCGGCAACTGAAAGTCTGTCCCCATGCTCACTGACCTCCTGGGGGTGCGCTTCAATCGAGGGGTAACTCTTTTTCTTTAAATATTGATGGCCAGCCCAGGTCATGAGGCGCACCACCGCGGATGCGGTTCCGCTGCTGTTGTGGTGACAGCGGCCTTTGGAGCAGGAGGTCTGGGGCGGTGTCATGTTCCGTAAACCGCATTTTTAAATCACAGTGCAAGTGCAAGACTCCAGCAGCCCACTTGGGATTCACTTGAAGGACTTCCAGTCCCAGAATGCTATTTTACTCACCTGAGTTGATGTTCACATGATTAAAAGGGGAGATACTGGAAATCCATGCTTGTTGGTGGTCTTTGTGCAGCACTCCTTTGATGAAGGGCGTTGGCCCGAAACGCGTCGGAGCAGCGGCAACTGAAAATCTGTCCCCGTGCTCACTGACCTCCAGGGGGTGCGTTTAATCGAGGGGTAACTCTTTTTCTTTAAATATTGATGGCCAGCCCAGGTCATGAGGCGCACCACCACGGATGCGGTTGCGCTGCTGTTGTGGTGACAGCGGCCTTTGGAGCCGGAGGTCTGGGGCGGTGTCATGTTCGGTAAACCACATTTTTAAATCACTGTGCAAGTGCAAGACTCCAGCAGCCCACTTGGGATTCACTTGAAGGACTTCCAGTCCCAGAATGCTATTTTACTCACCTGAGTTGATGTTCACATGATTAAAAGGGGAGATACTGGAATTCCATGCTTGTTGGTGGTCTTTGTGCAGCACTCCTTTGATGAAGGGCGTTGGCCCGAAACGCGTCGGAACAGCAGCAACTGAAAATCTGTCCCCGTGCTCACTGACCTCCTGGGGTGCGCTTCAATTGAGGGGTAACTCTTTTTCTTTAAATATTGATGGCCAGCCCAGGTCATGAGGCGCACCACCGCGGATGCAGTTTCGCTGCTGTTGTGGTGACAGCGGCCTTTGGATTAGGAGGTGTGGGCGGTGTCATGTTCGGTAAACCACATTTTTAAATCACCGTGCAAGTGCAAGACTCCAGCAGCCCACTTGGGATTCACTTGAAGGACTTCCAGTCCCAGAATGCTATTTTACTCACCTGAGTTGATGTTCACATGATTAAAAGGGTAGATACTGGAAAATCCATGCTTGTTGATGGTCTTTGTGCAGCACTCCTTTGATAAAGGGCGTTGGCCCGAAACGCGTCGGAGCAGCGCAACTGAAAATGTGTCCCCATGCTCACTGACCTCCTGGGGGTGCGCTTCAATCGAGGGGTAACTCTTTTTCTTTAAATATTGATGGCCAGCCCAGGTCATGAGGCGCACCACCGCGGATGCGGTTCTGCTGCTGTTGTGGTGACAGCGGCCTTTGGAGCAGGAGGTCTGGGGTGGTGTCATGTTCCGTAAACCGCATTTTTAAATCACAGTGCAAGTGCAAGACTCCAGAAGCCCACTTGGGATTCACTTGAAGGACTTCCAGTCCCAGAATCCTATTTTACTCACCTGAGTTGATGTTCACAGGATTAAAAGGGGAGATACTGGAAATCCATGCTTGTTGGTGGTCTTTGTGCAGCACTCCTTTGATGAAGGGCGTTGGCCCGAAACGTGTCGGAGCAGCGGCAACTGAAAATCTGTCCCCGTGCTCACTGACCTCCTGGGGGTGCGCTTCAATCGAGGGGTAACTCTTTTTCTTTAAATATTGATGGCCAGCCCAGGTCATGAGGCGCACCACCGCGGATGCGGTTCCGCTGCTGTTGTGGTGACAGCGGCCTTTGGAGCAGGAGGTCTGGGGCGGTGTCATGTTCGGTAAACCGCATTTTTAAATCACTGTGCAAGTGCAAGACTCCAGCAGCCCACTTGAGATTCACTTGAAGGACTTCCAGTCCCAGAATGCTATTTTACTCACCTGAGTTGATGTTCACATGATTAAAAGGGGAGATACTGGAAATCCATGCTTGTTGGTGGTCTTTGTGCAGCACTCCTTTGATGAAGGGCGTTGGCCCGAAACGCGTCAGAACAGCAGCAACTGAAAATCTGTCCCCGTGCTCACTGACCTCCTGGGGGTGCGCTTCAATTGAGGGGTAACTCTTTTTCTTTAAATATTGATGGCCAGCCCAGGTCATGAGGCGCACCACCGCGGATGCGGTTTCGCTGCTGTTGTGGTGACAGCGGCCTTTGGAGCAGGAGGTCTGGGGCGGTGTCATGTTCGGTAAACCGCATTTTTAAATCACCGTGCAAGTGCAAGACTCCAGCAGCCCACTTGGGATTCACTTGAAGGACTTCCAGTCCCAGAATGCTATTTTACTCACCTGAGTTGATGTTCACATGATTAAAAGGAAAGATACTGGAAATCCTTGCTTGTTGATGGTCTTTGTGCAGCACTCCTTTGGTGAAGGGCGTTGGCCCGAAACGCGTCGGAGCAGCGCAACTGAAAATCTGTCCCCATGCTCACTGACCTCCTGGGGGTGCGCTTCAATCGAGTGGTAACTCTTTTTCTTTAAATATTGATGGCCAGCCCAGGTCATTAGGCGCACCACCGTGGATGCGGTTCCGCTGCTGTTGTGGTGACAGCGGCCTTTGAAGCAGGAGGTCTGGGGCGGTGTCATGTTCCGTAAACCGCATTTTTAAATCACAGTGCAAGTGCAAGACTCCAGCAGCCCACTTGGGATTCACTTGAAGGACTTCCAGTCCCAGAATGCTATTTTACTCACCTGAGTTGATGTTCACATGATTAAAAGGGGAGATACTGGAAATCCATGCTTGTTGGTGGTCTTTGTGCAGCACTCCTTTGATGAAGGGCGTTGGCCCGAAACGCGTCGGAGCAGCGGCAACTGAAAATCTGTCCCCGTGCGCACTGACCTCCTGGGGGTGCGCTTCAATCGAGGGGTAACTCTTTTTCTTTAAATATTGATGGCCAGCCCAATTCTTGAGGCGCACCACTGCGGATGCGGTTCCACTGCTGTTGTGGTGACAGCGGCCTTTGGAGCAGGAGGTCTGGGGCAGTGTCATGTTCGGTAAACCGCATTTTTAAATCACTGTGCAAGTGCAAGACTCCAGCAGCCCACTTGGGATTCACTTGAAGGACTTCCAGTCCCAGAATGCTATTTTACTCACCTGAGTTGATGTTCACATGATTAAAAGGGGAGATACTGGAAATCCATGCTTGTTGGTGGTCTTTGGGCAGCACTCCTTTGATGAAGGGCGTTGGCCCAAAGCGCGCGAAGCAGCGGCAACTGAAAATCTGTCCCCGTGCTCACTGACCTCCTGGGGGTGCGCTTCAATCGAGGGGTAACTCTTTTTCTTTAAATATTGATGGCCAGCCCAGGTCATGAGGCGCACCACCGCGGATGCAGTTCCGCTGCTGTTGTGGTGACAGCGGCCTTTGGAGCAGGAGGTCTGGGGCGGTGTCATGTTCGGTAAACCGCATTTTTAAATCACTGTGCAAGTGCAAGACTCCAGCAGCCCACTTGGGATTCACTTGAAGGACTTCCAGTCCCAGTATGCTATTTTACTCACCTGAGTTGATGTTCACATGATTAAAAGGGGAGATACTGGAAATCCATGCTTGTTGGTGGTCTTTGTGCAGCACTCCTTTGATGAAGGGCGTTGGCCCGAAACGCGTCAGAGCAGCGGCAACTGAAAATCTGTCCCCGTGCTCACTGACCTCCTGGGGCTGCGCTTCAATCGAGGGGTAACTCTTTTTCTTTATATATATATATATATATATATATATATATATATATATATATATATATATATATTCACTGAAAAAACCATAGGTTTTAGGGACAGTTATAGTTAGTTGGACATTGCACTCGTACAAAACCCATGAAATTCCCCTGTTATAGTTAGTTCAGCTAACTATAACTCGCGCCCCGCAATGCACTGCTGATGACGTCACATATTACATCACTCATGACATGGTCAGTGACATCACTGATGACATCACTGATGACATCTCAAATGACATCACTGATGACATCACTGATGACATCATCCAGTGACTGTGTGTTTCTGTAAAGTTTAAATATGTTTAATATATATAGGGAAAGGCGTATTGAAGAATGAGTGGGTGTATAAGTGTCTGAATGGATGATTTAGTACGTGAGTGACTGACTCTACAAGTGAGTGATTAAACGTATCTTACTGAATGCATGGGTTAGTGACTAAACTGTGTGAATGTCTGTATCCGTCTGTTTGTTGGTGTGTAAGTGGATGCATGGATTTGCGAATAGCTACATGAGTGTCTATATGGGTTATTGATTGGTTCTCTGAGTATCTGTATGGCTGCCTGAGTGTTTGTGTGGGTGGGGTGTGTGTGACTCTATACATAGATGTGTGAGTGGGTGATTCACTGGGTGCATGATTTCAAGAGTGCATCTGTGATGGACTGCTTGGGTGGGTGAGTGTGTGTATGGGTGTGTTAGTGAGTGAATGTATATCTCAGTGGTACATGTGCGAGTAACTACATATGTAAAAGGCAGTATATATGTGTGTTAGAGTATTTAAATGGCTATAAGTGAGAGTGTGTTATTGTGAGAGTGGCTGTATGGATGCGTGTGTGCTTGTATCAGTTATTGTATAAGAGCGTAAGAATGTGCTAGTATTTGTATGAGTAAGTGAGCTGGTGTGTGTATAACTGTATAGGTGAGTAAATGGGTGTGTGATTAATTTTTTGCATGACTGACTAGGTGTGTGAGTACCTCTATGGATGAGTGGCGGTGTGTTAGTGTTTATATAGGTGTATGAGTGCATATGATAGTCCTGTACTGAGTGACTGTAAGTATGAGTGACTGTACAGGTGAGTGAGTGGATGTGTGTGTAGACCTAAGAATCAGTGAGTGGGTATGTAGTTTTTGGTGTTGGAGTGTCTATGGTTTTGAGAATGGCAGTCTGTAATTTAGAGTGGGTGTATCAAAAGTTATATTAGGGTGTGAGAAGATGCATGAAATTATCACATGGATGATGTCATCAGTGATGTCATTTGAGATGTCATCAGTGATGTCATCAGTGATGTCACTGACCATGTCATGAGTGATGTAATATGTGACGTCATCAGCAGTGCATTGCGGGGGCGCGAGTTATAGTTAGCTGAACTAACTATAACAGGGGAATTTCATGGGTTTTGTACGAGTGCAATGTCCAACTAACTATAACTGTCCCTAAAACCTATGGCTTTTTCAGTGAATTTCAAAGGTTTTTTAAATGCTAATTTCTAACTATAACGGGTCTGAAACCTATGGTTTTTTCAGTGAATTTCAAAGGTCTTTTAAATGCTAATTTCTAACTATAACGTGCCTGAAACCTATGGTTTTTTCAGTGAATTTCAAAGGTTTTTTAAATGCTAATTTCTAACTATAACGTGCCTGAAACCTATGGTTTTTTCAGTGAATTTCAAAGATTTTTTAAATGCTAATTTCTAACTATAACGTGCCTGAAACCTATGATTTTTTAAGTGAATTTCAAAGGTTTTTTAAATGCTAGTTTCTAACTATGCCAACAGAGGTAGGACATGTGAAGAAAGAAGAAAAAACGCACAGAAAGAAGCAAAAGATGTGCAGAAAGAACCAACAGAGGAGCAGAAAGAGGCCTTGTTGCAAACTCATCCTGTGCCCACAACTTTTTCAGACGGGTACTGGTGGTAACTGACTCTGACTAACCAGAGCCAGTGCGCGTTTGCACAGTGGTGAAGGGAGGGGGCCTGAGGTGACATGTGTGCAAACACGCCCCGTGGCGCGTTTTAAGTTGCGGGATTAAGTCCCCTTGAATCCTGAGGGTCCCTGGGGCCCAACTAGCCCCCAGGTACCTACAGTTAGGACCACAGAGCTGAGTTGCAGAGAGGCGTTCCGAGGCCACGCACCTTTTTCACCTCTCTGCAACGCAACTCTGTTGTGCTTACTGAAGGTACCTGGTGGGCTAGTTGGCCCCCAGGATTCAAAGGGATTAACTCCCCAACTTAAAACGCACCACAGGGCGTGTTTGCGCACATGTCACCTGAGGCCCCGCCCTCCCTTCACCACTGTGCAAACGCGCCCGTGGCGCGTTTTAAGTTGGGGGATTAGGTCACCTTGAATCCTGAGAGTCCCTGGGGCCCAACTAGCCCACCAGGTACTTCCAGTAAGCACCACAGGTCTGCGTTGCAACGCCTGTAACAAATTGTGCAGTTGTGTTTAGGTAGTGAAGAGGGTCGTGCTGGGGGTAGTGTTTTAGGGTTTAGGGTAGTGCAGTGGTGTTTGTGTAGTGTAGGGGGTCATGCTGGGGGTAGATTTAGGGTTTAGGGTAGTGCAGTGGTGTTTGGGTAGTGTAGGGAGTCGTGCTGGGGGAGTGTTTTAGGGTTTAGGGTAGTACAGTGGTGTTTGGGCAGTGTAGGGGGTCGTGCTGGGGTTAGTGTTTTAGGGTTTTAGGGTTTAGGGTAGTGCAGTGGTGTTTGGGTAGTGTAGGGGGTACTGCTGGGGGTAGTGTTTTAGGGTTTAGGGTAGTGCAGTGGTGTTTGGGTAGCGTAGGGGGTACTGCTGGGGGTAGTGTTTTATGGTTTAGGGTAGTGCAGTGGTGTTTGGGTAGTGTAGGGGTTCGTGCTGGGGGTAGTTTTTAGGGTTTAGGGTAGTGCAGTGGTGTTTGTGTAGTGTAGGAGGTCGTGTTTTAGGGTTTAGGGTAGTGCAGTGGTCTTTGGGTAGTGTAGGGAGTCGTGCGGGGGTATTGTTTTAGAGTTTAGGGTAGTGCAGTGGTCTTTGGGTAGTGTAGGGGTTGTGCGGTGGGTAGTGTTTTAGGGATTAGGGTAGTGCATTGGTATTTGGGTAGTGTAGGGGGTCATGCGGGGGTAGTGTTTTAGGGTTTAGGGCAGTGCAGTGGTGTTTAGGTAGTGTAGGGGGTCGTGCTGGGGGAGTGTTTTAGGGTTTAGGGCAGTGCAGTGGTGTTCGGGTAGTGTAGGGGGTCATGCTGGGGGAGTGTTTTAGGGTTTAGGGCAGTGCAGTCGTGTTCGGGTAGTGTAGGGGGTCGTGCTGGGGAGAGTATTTTAGGGTTTAGGGTAGTGCAGTGGTGTTCGGGTAGTGTAGGGGGTCATGCTGGGGGTAGTGTTCTAGGGTTTAGGGCAGTGCAGTGGTGTTCGGGCAGTGTAGGGGGTCGTGCTGGGGGTGGTGTTTTAGGGTTTAGGGCAGTGCAGTGGTGTTCGGGCAGTGTAGGGGGTCGTGCTGGGGGTAGTGTTTCAGGGTTTAGGGCAGTGCAGTGGTGTTCGGGCAGTGTAGGGGGTCGTGCAGGGGTGGTGTTTCAGGGTTTAGGGCAGTGCAGTGGTGTTCGGGCAGTGTAGGGGGTCGTGCAGGGGTGGTGTTTCAGGGTTTAGGGCAGTGGTGTTCGGGCAGTGTAGGGGGTCATGCTGGGGGTGGTGTTTCAGGGTTTGGGGCAGTGCAGTGGTGTTCGAGCAGTAAAGGGGGTCATGCTGGGGGTGGTGTTTCAGGGTTTAGGGCAGTGCAGTGGTGTTCGGGCAGTGTAGGGGGCGGTGCAGGGGGTGGTGTTTCAGGGTTTAGGGCAGTGCAGTGGTGTTCGGGCAGTGTAGGGGGTGGTGTTTCAGGGTTTAGGGCAGTGCAGTGGTGTTCGGGCAGTGTAGGGGGTCGTGCAGGGGTGGTGTTTCAGGGTTTAGGGCAGTGCAGTGGTGTTCGGGCAGTGTAGGGGGCGGTGCAGGGGGTGGTGTTTCAGGGTTTAGGGCAGTACAGTGGTGTTCGGGCATTGTAGGGGGTGGTGCTGGGGCTGGTGTTTCAGGGTTTAGGGCAGTGCAGTGGTGTTCGGGCAGTGTAGGGGGTCGTGCTGGGGCTGGTGTTTCAGGGTTTAGGGCAGTGCAGTGGTGTTCGGGCAGTGTAGGGGGTCGTGCTGGGGCTGGTGTTTCAGGGTTTAGGGCAGTGCAGTGGTGTTCGGGCAGTGTAGGGGGTCATGCTGGGGCTGGTGTTTCAGGGTTTAGGGCAGTGCAGTGGTGTTCGGGCAGTGTAGGGGGTCTTGCTGGGGCTGGTGTTTCAGAGTCTAGGGCAATGCAGTGGTGTTCGGGCAGTGTAGGGGGTCGTGCTGGGGCTGGTGTTTCAGGGTTTAGGGCAGTGCAGTGGTGTTCGGGCAGTGTAGGGGGTCGTGCTGGGGCTGGTGTTTCAGGGTTTTGGGCAGAGCAGTGGTGTTCGGGCAGTGTAGGGGGTCGTGCTGGGGGTGGTGTTTCAGGGTTTAGGGCAGTGCAGTGGTGTTCGGGCAGTGTAGGGGGTCTTGCTGGGGGTGGTGTTTCAGGGTTTAGGGCAGTGCAGTGGTGTTCGGGCAGTGTAGGGGGTCTTGCTGGGGGTGGTGTTTCAGGGTTTAGGGCAGTGGTGTTCGGGCAGTGTACGGGGTCTTGCTGGGGGTGATGTTTCAGGGTTTAGGGCAGTGCAGTGGTGTTCGGGCAGTGTAGGGGGTCTTGCTGGGGGTAGTGTTTCAGGGTTTAGGGTGGTGCAGTGGTGTTCATGCAGTATAGGGGGTCGTGCTGGGGGTGGTGTTTCAGGGTTTAGGGCAGTGCAGTAGTGTTCGGGCAGTGTAGGGGGTCGTGCAGGGGGGTGTTTCAGGGTTTAGGGCAGTGCAGTGGTGTTCTGGCAGTGTAGGGGGTCATGCTGGGGGTGGGGTTTCAGGGTTTAGGGCAGTACAGTGGTGTTCGGGCAGTGTAGGGGGTCGTGCAGGGGTGGTGTTTCAGGGTTTAGGGCAGTGCAGTGGTGTTCGGGCAGTGTAGGGGGTCATGCTGGGGCTGGTGTTTCAGGGTTTAGGGCAGTGCAGTGGTGTTCGGGCAGTGTAGGGGGTCTTGCTGGGGGTGGTGTTTCAGGGTTTAGGGCAGTGGTGTTCGGGCAGTGTAGGGGGTCTTGCTGGGGGTGATGTTTCAGGGTTTAGGGCAGTGCAGTGGTGTTCGGGCAGTGTAGGGGGTCTTGCTGGGGGTAGTGTTTCAGGGTTTAGGGCAGTGCAGTGGTGTTCGTGCAGTATAGGGGGTCGTGCTGGGGATGGTGTTTCTGGGTTTAGGGCAGTGCAGTAGTGTTCGAGCAGTGTAGGGGGTTGTGCAGGGGTGGTGTTTCAGGGTTTAGGGCAGTGCAGTGGTGTTCGGGCAGTGTAGGGGTCGCGCTGGGGGTGGTGTTTCAGGGTTTAGGGCAGTGCAGTGGTGTTCGGGCAGTGTAGGGGGTCATGCACAGGGTGGTGTTTCAGGGTTTAGGGCAGTGCAGTGGTGTTCGGGCAGTGTAGGGTGTTGTGCTGGGGCTGGTGTTTCAGGGTTCAGGGCAGTGCAGTGGTGTTCAGGCAGTGTAGGGGGTCGTGCTGAGGCTGGTGTTTCACGGTTTAGGGCAGTGCAGTGGTGTTCGGGCAGTGTAGGGGGTCGTGCTGGGGCTGGTGTTTCAGGGTTTAGGGCAGTGCAGTGGTGTTCGGGCAGTGTAGGCGGTCATGCTGGGGCTGGTGTTTCAGGGTTTAGGACAGTGCAGTGGTGTTCGGCCAGTGTAGGGGGTCGTGCTGGGGCTGGTGTTTCAAGGTTTAGGGCAGTGCAGTGGTGCTCGGGCAGTGTAGGGGGTCGTGCTGGGGGTGATGTTTCAGGGTTTAGGGTAGTGCAGTGGTGTTCGGGCAGTGTAGGGGGTCGTGCAGGGGCTGGTGTTTCAAGGTTTAGGGCAGTGCAGTGGTGTTCGGGCAGTGTAGGGGGTCGTGCTGGGGCTGGTGTTTCAGGGTTTTGGGCAGAGCAGTGGTGTTCGGGCAGTGTAGGGGGTCATGCTGGGGGTAGTGTTTCAGGGTTTAGGGCAGTGCAGTGGTGTTCGGGCAGTGTAGGGGGTCGTGCTGGGGGTGGTGTTTCAGGGTTTAGGTCAGTGGTGTTCGGGCAGTGTAGGGGGTCTTGCTGGGGGTGATGTTTCAGGGTTTAGGGCAGTGCAGTGGTGTTCGGGCAGTGTAGGGGGTCTTGCTGGGGTAGTGTTTCAGGGTTTAGGGCAGTGCAGTGGTGTTCGGGCAGTGTAGGGGGTCATGCTGGGGGTGGTGTTTCAGGGTTTAGGGCAGTGCAGTGGTGTTCGGGCAGTGTAGGGGGTCGTGAAGGGGGTGGTGTTTCAGGGTTTAGGCAGTGCAGTGGTATTCGGGCAGTGTAGGGGGTCGTGCTAGGGGTGGTGTTTCAGGGTTTAGGGCAGTGCAGTGGTGTTGGGGCAGTGTAGGGGGTCATGCAGGGGCTGGTGTTTCAGGGTTTAGGGCAGTGCAGTGGTGTTCGGGCAGCGTAGGGGGTCGTGCTGGGGGTAGTGTTTTAGGGTTTAGGGTAGTGCAGTGGTGCTTGTGTAGTGTAGGGGGTCGTGCTGGGGGTAGTGTTTTAGGGTTTAGGGTAGTGCAGTGGTGTTTGTGTAGTGTAGGGGGTCATGTTTTAGGGTAGTGCAGTGGTGTTTGGGTAGTGTAGGGGGTCGTGCTGGGGGTAGTGTTTTAGGATTTAGGTTAGTGCAGTGGTGTTTGGGTAGTGTAGGGGGTCGTGCTGGGGGTAGTGTTTTAGGGTTTAGGGTAGTGCAGTGGTGTTTGTGTAGTGTAGGGGGTCGTGCTGGGGGTAGTGTTTTACGGTTTAGGGTAGTGCAGTGGTGCTTGTGTAGTGTAGGGGGTCGTGCTGGGGGTAGTGTTTTAGGGTTTAGGGTAGTGCAGTGGTGCTTGTGTAGTGTAGGGGGTCATGTTTTAGGGTAGTGCAGTGGTGTTTGGGTAGTGTAGGGGGTCGTGCTGGTGGTAGTGTTTTAGGATTTAGGTTAGTGCAGTGGTGTTTGGGTAGTGTAGGGGGTCGTGCTGGGGGTAGTGTTTTAGGGTTTAGGATAGTGCAGTGGTGCTTGTGTAGTGTAGGGGGTCGTGCTGGGGGTAGTGTTTTAGGGTTTAAGGTAGTGCAGTGGTGTTTTTGTAGTGTAGGGGGTCATGTTTTAAGATGCAATGCTCCAATACCTGACCAGTCTGCACTACATAAAACTGCAAAAAAACTAAAAATAAAAAGTGTTTTGCACACTTTTGTCATTGGGCTATATGTGGGCTACATCTGAGTAATATTTGTGCTACATTTGGGCTCTTTTTTCACTGGTGGCCATCTTGGAAGACTTCTTTGTTATGAAGTTTCCTAATTTCTTCATTTACTGCAGTCTCCTCAGTAGGAAATGCTTTCAGTTTTCTACTTTGATTCCATCAAGAAGGCATTCAGATGTGTCTCACATCTGCCATAAATTCAGAATGTTAGCACTCTAGTTGCTCATTAGATCACTGGAGTAAAGCTACTGCTCACCAGGGAGTTAACTGGTGGTCTGCTGCTGGTATTGAAAGTGATTGTTTCAGTCTGCATGTCAGAATTTTCTAATGAAATAGAAGAGGATTTGAGATCTCACTTAAAACATGCCCTAATTTTTCTTTCTGCAGCACTAACCATAATTTCTATTTCAAAAAGAACCCCTCATTTTGTTCCTTTTTAAATTAAATGTTTTAAGTGTTACCGGTTTATTCCAATCAAGATGGCTTCAGGTGTGCCATACTTTTGTCATAAGTAAGGCTGTTAGCGCTCTAGTTGTTCTTTAGAACACTCTGGGAAGCTGCAGTAGAACACAAAGGCATCAACTGGCAGGCTGCTCCTGTTGAAATATAACAGGAAGATATTTGAGATCACACTTGAAATATGTCCTAATTTTTCTTTCTACAGCACTAACCATAATTTCTATGACAAAATGAACCCCATCATTTTGTTCCTTTTTAAATTAAATGTTTTAAGTGTTACCAGTTTATTCCAATCAAGATGGCTTCAGGTGTGCCATACTTTTGTCATAAGTAAGGCTGTTAGCACTCTAGTTGTTCTTTAGAACACTCTGGGAAGCTGCAGTAGAACACAAAGGCATCAACTGGCAGGCTGCTCCTGTTGAAATATAACAGGAAGATATTTGAGATCACACTTGAAACATGTCCTAATTTTTCTTTCTACAGCACTAACCATAATTTCTATGACAAAATGAACCCCATCATTTTGTTCCTTTTTAAATTAAATTGTTTAAGTGTTACCAGTTTATTCCAATCAAGATGGCTTCAGGTGTGCCATACTTTTGTCATAAGTAAGGCTGTTAGCACTCTAGTTGTTCTTTAGAACACTCTGGGAAGCTGCAGTAGAACACAAAGGAATCAACTGACAGTCTCTGCCCTTGCTGGATGTACATGTTTTACTGAGAATGTCGGACTTCATTCTCACATGAGTGAGAAAGATAATGTGAATTTACAGAAAATATGCTCTCATTTTAGCTTCTGGAGCACCTTCCAAACCTCCATGGGACAAGCATGAGAAAATAGTGTTCTCTCAAACATGATTCATGATATCCCAGCAGAAGGTTTTTCACATGGTAAAATCACCTTAGAATACACCACAATTCCTAAAATTAGTATGGTACCATCAACAAATAAATTCTAATGTAACTAAAGCCTGTTATCACCCTTTATAGTTCTCCTTTTGGTGACCCTCAAAATCTTCTATTCACTACAATGCATTTCAATGAGGTACTATCATTTATATTGGTCCCAAGATGGCTGCCAGCAATTCCAGGATGAAGTGCTGACAGCCAATCAGATCTCACGATGACATGTGTGGTTAGGCTCCGCCCAGATATATATGTGACTTTACTTTTGATTTTCTCAGGAACTACTGAACGGATTTACACCATTTAAGCAAAAGGCACGACACTGAACCAAGGGCTACCTCTTTGCCAAATTTGGTGTAATTCCGTTCAGCAGTTCGGGCTGTAGCTGCGACTAAAGGTTCCTATGGAAAAATGAATGGGGAAAACGCGTTTTGGGACCCCCTTTTTCTCGGCCCCTGCTTGACGTATCACCCGAGACTTTCAGGATAGGAGCGGACCGGAGCGCCCCAACAAGTTGGAAACTTTCGCGAAGATTCGTCAACCGGCGCCAACGTTATTTCAAATAGAATGTCGCGGATTTCCTATGGATAATAGGTTTTAACTATAACTATCTACTGGCGACCGCCAGTAGATAATATATATATATATATATATATATATATATATATATATATATATATATATTCACTGAAAAAACCATAGGTTTCAGATATGTTATAGTTACAAATTAGCATTTAAAAAACCTTTGAAATTCACTGAAAAAACCATAGGTTTTAGGGACAGTTATAGTTAGTTGGACATTTCACTCGTACAAAACCCGTGAAATTCCCCATTATAGTTAGTTCAGCTAACTATAACTCGCGCCCCACAATGCACTGCTGATGACGTCACATATTACATCACTCATGACATGGTCAGTGACATCACTGATGACATCACTGATGACATCTCAAATGACATCACTGATGACATCATCCACGTGATAATCTCATGCACCTCCTCACACCCTAATATAACCTTTGATACACCCACTCTAAATTACAGACTGCCATTCGCAAAACCATAGACACTCCAACACCAATAACTACATACCCACTCACTGATTCTTAGGTCTACGCACACATCCACTCACTCACCCGTACAGTCACTCATACTTACGGTCACTCAGTACAGGACTATCATATGCACTCATACTCCTATATAGACACTCAAACACCGCCACTCATCCATAGAGGTACTCACACACCTAGTCAGTCATGCAAATAATTAAACACACTATTATTTACTCACCTATACAGTTATACACACACCAGCTCACTTAATCATACAAATACTAGCACATTGTTACGCTCTTATACAATCACTGATACAAGCACACACTCATCCATACAGCCACTATCACAATCACTCACTCTAGCTTATAGCTATTTATATACTCCAACACACATATATACTGGCTTTCACATATGTAGTTACTCACACATGTACCACTGGGACATACATTCACTCACTAACACACTCTTACACACACTTACCCACCCATACAGTCTATCACAGATGCACTCTTGAAACCATCCACCCAGTGAATCACCCACTCACACATCTATGCACAGAGTCGCACACACCCCACCCACACAAACACTCAGGCACCCATACAGATACTCAGACAACCAATCAATAACTCATATAGACACTCATGTAGCTATTCACAAACCCATGCAGCCACTTACACAGCAACAGACAGACGGATACAGACATTCACCCAGTTTAGTCACTAACCCATGCATTCAGTAAGATACGTTAAATCACTCACTTATAGAGTCAGTCACGCACCTACTAAATCATCCATACAGACACTTACACACCCACTCATTCTTCAATACGTCTTTTCCTATATATATTAAAAATATTTCAACTTTACAGAAACACACAGTCACTGGATGATGTCATCAGTGATGTCATTTGAGATGTCATCAGTGATGTCATCAGTGATGTCACTGACCATGTCATGAGTGATGTAATATGTGACGTCATCAGCAGTGCATTGCGGGCGCGAGTTATAGTTAGCTGAACTAACTATAACGGGGAATTTCACGGGTTTTGTACGAGTGAAATGTCCAACTAACTATAACTGTCCCTAAAACCTATGGTTTTTCAGTGAATTTCAAAGGTTTTTAAATGCTAATTTGTAACTATAACATATCTGAAACCTATGGTTTTTTCAGTGAATTTCAAAGGTTTTTTAAATGCTAATTCCTAACTATAACATGTCTGAAACCTACGGTTTTTCAGTGAATTTCAAAGGTTTTGTAAATGACAATTTTTAAATGTATTAATTGTTATATTAATTTTTTCATACTGATTTATTACATTTTTAGAATTATTTTTTTACATATTAAATTACATTGTAATTACATTATACATTACATTACAAAAAATACTTTCTCAGAATGAATTACTTTAGTTTAAATACTTTGCACATAGGCAATAGACTTTTAAGTACAGTAGTTACAGTTGTTGCAATGGGCACCACATTTTCAAACACAATGCAACATTCAGCTCAATGTGAATTTCTAGTTAAATGCAATTAGTTACTTTATGGATTACTTTTCTAACCACAGGACTGGATCCTAGATTCAGTCCTGGTACATCTCCTGTAAACAGTTGAGTAAAAGCGTTTTGGTTAGAGTCGTGATTTTTAAGGAATATTATTGTATTTTAAAAGTTGACACTTAGAAACTTTTTCTCATAGAATCACCAATGTTATCCTATGGAAGGAAATTCACTTAGCAGGTAAAAACTGTTATCGTTACTTTTTCTTACTCAGTGTTGGATCCTGGATCCAGCACTGGTGCATCTCCTGTAAACAGTTGAAAGAATGCGTTTAAGTCATACAGGCGATTTTTAAGGAATATTTGTAGTTTGTGAAAATCGACACTTTGAAACTTTTCTGCTGAAAACCAGACAATGGATTCCTATGGAAGAAAATATAAGTTACTGGTAAGTACGGTTAAAATTACTTTTCAGGACCAGTACTGAGCTGAAAGATGCAGCACTGAGGTCTCTCCTGATAACAGGTGAGTAAATCGAAATTCGTATTTCGGCTGATTTTAGAGGAATATTTGTATGTTTCAAAAATCAACACAGAAACTTTTTCAGCAAAAAGCAGGCAATGATATCCTATGGAAGGAAATTCAAGTTACTGGTAAGTACGGTTAAAATTACTTTTGAGGATCAGTACTGGGCTGAAAGATGCAGCACTGAGGTCTCTCCTGATAACAGGTGAGTAAATCGGAATTCGTATTTCGGCTGATTTTAGAGGAATATTTTAAAGTTCCAAAACTCCACACTTAGAAGAATTTCCAAGTGAAACCAGTCAATGTTAGCCTATGGAAGGAAATTCAAGTTACTGGTAAGTACGGTTAAAATTACTTTTCAGGACCAATACTGGGCTGAAAGATACAGCACTGAGGTCTCTCCTGATAACAGGTGAGTAAATCGGAATTCGTATTTCGGCTGATTTTAGAGGAATATTTTAAAGTTCCAAAACTCCACACTTAGAAGAATTTCCAAGTGAAACCAGTCAATGTTAGCCTATGGAAGGAAATTCAAGTTACTGGTAAGTACGGTTAAAATTACTTTTCAGGATTAGTACTGGGCTGAAAGATGCAGCACTGAGGTCTCTCCTGATAACAGGTGAGTAAATCAGAATTCAGTATTTCGGCTGATTTTAGAGGAATATTTGCACAATGGTGAAGGGAGGGGCGGGGCCTGAGGTGACATCTGTGCAAACGCGCCCCGTGGCGCGTTTTAAGTAGGGGATTAAGTCCCCTTGAATCATGAGGGTCCCTACGGGCCAACTAGCCCACCAGGAACCTCCAGTATGCGCCAGGGGCTGCGTTGCAGAGACGTGTAGAGAGGCCACACCCCTTTTACAACACTCTGCAACGCAGCTCCGTGGCGCTCACTGGACGTACCTGGTGGGCTAGTTGGCCCCCAGGGACCCTCAGGATTGAAGGGATTTAATTCCCCATCTTAAAATGCGCCACGGGGCCTGTTTGCACACATGTCACCTGAAGCCCCGCCCTCCCTTCACCACTGTGCAAACACGCCCCGTGGCGCGTTTTAAGTTGGGGGATTAAGTCCCCTTGAATCCTGAGGGTCCCCGGAGTCCAACTAGCCCACCATATACCTCCAAAAGCGCCACAGAGCTGCGTTGCAGAGAGGTGTAAAGGGGCGTGGCCTCTGTACACCTCTCTGCAAGGCAGCCCCTGGCGCATACTGGAGGTTCCTGGTGGGCTAGTTGGCTCCCAGGGACCCCCAGTATTCAAGGGGAGTCGTTCCCCTCTGCAAACGCGCCAGGGGCGCGTTTGCAGAGTGGTGAAGGAAGGGGCGGGGCCTGCGGGCCCGATCGTTTTTTTTTTTTCCTGAAGGGGGCTGTGTGGCCCCCTTCCTTTTTCATGTTTTTGGGCCCTGGGGACCCCATCCCCCAGGGCCTTACCCCTTTTTGTAATTAAAATTAAAAAACAAAAACGGGAAGGGGGCCGCGTGGCCCCCTTCCCTGGGCCTGTATTGGCCCCGGGGACCCCATCCCCGGGGCATGGCCTTTTTATTTTTTTCTTTGGAGGGGGCTGCGTGGCCCCCTCCTCAGGCCATTTAAGGCCCGGGGACCCCATCCCCGGGGCCGGCCTTTCCATTTTTAAAAAAACATTTTTTTTTTTTTTTGGGGAGGGGGCCGCGTGGCCTCCTCCCGGGCCACTACTTGCCCCGGGGACCCCATCCCCGGGGCTGGCCTCTCCATTGGGGACTGTGGGGGTCCCCAATCCCCCACAGTCCCGCCGGCTCCCGCGTCCCTTGGGAGCCGGCATTGCTTACACATGGGGAGCAGCTAACATGCTGCTCCCCATGTGGAAAGCTAGTCGGCTTTGGATATTGGAAGAGAGAGCAGGTTTCCCTGCTCTCTCTTCCAATATCCAAAGCAAGTTTGCAATGGCAGGACGGGAGCCGCGAGGCTCCAGTCCTGCCATAGCAAACTACAGTGTCCCGGGGTAGGCACCCCGGGACACTGCAGGAGCCGGCCCTGGGGGTGGCGGTCACCAGGGCCATCAAGGGCTCCAGGAGGGGCCGCGTGGCCCCCTCCTTAAATTGCACAGCCCTGGGGAGGTGGTGGTCCCGGGGCTATGGGGGTCCGTAATGGACCCCCACATTTATTTTGTAAGTGCCCCGGGAGGTGGTGGTCCCGGGCGTGTGGGGGCTGGAGCCCCCACACCTTATTTAACATAAAAGAAGCCCCGGGGGTGGCGGTCCCGGGGCTGCAGGAGGGCAGAAGAGCCCTCCCGCACCATTTTTTATATAAAGCCCCGGGGGGTGGCGGTCCCGGGGCTTGGGGGGCATGTGAGGCCCCCACACATAAAATTAACCCCCCACCATGCCCCCGGGACTTGGGCCACCCGGGGCAAATGCAATCGAGCGCGGGAGACCGCGCTTCGATTCTCCGGCAGGATTCGCGCACCCTGAGCGCATCCTGCCGATTTTTAAAAAATGTTTTGTTTTTTTGCCCAGGGGCTCCTTGTGGGACCCCCTGAGCAAACCTAGGGGTCAGGGTGTTTCTACCCTGCCCCCTTTGTGCGCTTTGCGCACTTGTTTCTGTCCCTCGGTTCTACTGAGGGACAAAATGGCTGCCAACATTTCCTGAATCGGAATGTTGACAGCCAGCTGACAGCCAATTAACATGCAGCTCGTGATCGGGAGTCGGCCATAGATATCACTATCTTTTTACTTTTGATTTTCTCAGCAACTACTGAACGGATTTACACCATTTAACAAAAGGGTTCTTTCTGAACCAAGAACTACCTCTTTGCCAAATTTGGTGTAATTCCGTTCAGCAGTTCGGGCTGTAGCCGTGTCTAAAGTTTCCTATGGAAAATTGCATGGGGAAAACGCGTTTTGGGACCCCCTTTTTCTCGGCCCCCGCTTGACGAATCCCCCGAGACTTTCAGGGTAGGAGCGGACCGGAGCGGGCCACAAAGTTTGAAAATTTTGCGAAGATACGTCAACCGGCAAGAGAGTTATTTCAAATAGAATGTCGCGGATTTCCTATGGATAATAGGTTGTAACTATAACTATCTACTGGCGACCGCCAGTAGATAATATATATATATATATATATATATATATATATATATATACTTATGTGATGTACATTTGGAGTGTCCCTGCAAACTCAGATATGTAGGAAGCACTACGCTAGCAGTCAAGAAACGGGTGTTAGAACACATGAGGGCAATCAACAACAGGGACCCTCATTATCCAGTAGCTAGGCACTTCACAGAATACCACCTTTCCAATAGCTCTCTGCTCACATACTTTGCCATTGAGCAGATTGAACAAAACTCTAGAGGGGGAAACAGGACACTCCACCTCAGACAAAGGGAGTCTTGGCATATAATAAATCTACAAACCAAGACCCCGGGAGGGCACAACCAAGATGAAGAACTGAGTATTCACTTACACGAACACTAAGTCGTTTTTAGAGCCATTTTGCAGAGGAGTCATTAGACATTGTATTATCCATGTACATTATGTGTTCACCATGTCTGTGAGCTTTTTGCGCAATTTTGAAAAGTTATTATACATGTTTTTAACCAGAACCAATAAAATAATCTATGGTATTTCTTTCTAATCACAGGAGGAAAGGAAGGGGCCGACTCCAGCACTGATCACGTTGAATTCTCCCCCTACCCTTTTCTTCGACATCACGAAATTGGGTGATGAAGAACAGCACTAGACAGATAAGAGAACTTTTTTGTTCATAATTCAATATAATTTCTCCCTTTTTTTATCTGAGCTGAGAATGTATATGTTTGGTAATGGTTAGAGTAACCTTCACTTAGAGGCACTATTTGTTTTTTTGTTTTGATGGGTGTAGTAATGTCTGACTGAAGGTAAGGGACTGTATCATAGAAGTATAGGCATCTAGAATATAACCCAATATGCATAGTAACTGCTATGTATGAGCATCTATACAAAGAGGTACAGGTCAAGATAACCTGAGTAACCCCCAACAATGGCACTATGCCAATTTCACAATACCTTTCTGATTTACTTTTCTGGCACCAGCGCACTATACAGATTATAATGTAACCTCAAATAGGCTGCCAATGTAATCCACAGGCACCATAATATCATTATCTCCATGTATATAATGGTTTTAAGGGGTTGAAGCGCTGTGTTTCACGACATTCCTAGACATAGTAGAAGTACATTTGCAGGACCTATCCATTCCAATATGGAAACGATCTCCTTGGGTTATATTCTGACAACAATGTTAATATCGTGAGGAATACGATGTTTTTCTTATTTAGGAAATATTCAAATTTGGTTTAACAAGCGCATACATAAGTGAATTACAACTGTAATTAGCGCATGTTCACTATATGCTGTATTGTATTATTTACCATTACAAGATGGAAGCCAAAGTCAAAGTCACAAACACATGAGTCCTTTTTTGCTTTTTGCCTTGAATACTATGTATGACAGTTTGTCCCGCATTTCAGTGTGTGAGCAAGCCTGCGTGGTCAGGCGAAACGCGTTACTGAAAAAATAAACCAACTGATGGTATTACAATCCTCCGAGTGATCGCTTTATTGGAGGTATTTGGGATATATATATAAATATATATACATAAATATAGATATATTTGTATATATCTATGTATCAAAAAGTTATAATATTTTTTAAATATAAAAATGGAGTCGTGTACCAGAAGCGGTCCCCCGCGTTTTGTGCCCGAACCCATTTATATATTTACAAGTGTAAAATATAGTGAGATTAATACTTTATGTATATTTTAAGGGTAGTAGTTTTCAACTAGAGTAATAAAATGAATTTGTAATTATGTTAAAGGCAATTTGAAAACGAAATTTAGGTATTTTGTGGGTTCGTGAAACTATTGCGCACACTACCGGGCCTTATTTCCGGGACCGCGTAGTAATCGCGGCTCCAGCGTGATTTCTAAAAGTGATATTTATGATAGTGCACAATTTAGATTCGAATACTACTTTAATAGTTTTGTTTCAAATATGTTGTAGCTCCTTGTTTGTTTGCAACATGTACGTGCGGTATCGCAGTCGGGACGTGACTCTATCTTTTTTTATTTGTGATAATTAAACGTATATATATATATATATATAGAGAATAATATGCTTAAGTTAAAGGTTACAGTTTTACTAAGATAGTAAAGAAACTTGTATATCAATAAGAAAAAATTATTAAAACTTTTTTAATAATAATTTCAGGAGTCGCGGTACGTCTGTGTAAATCGCATGTACTTCGGGGTTCGCGGAAGGGGAAGCGAATCTAAAGATTATTTTACAATAATATTATATATAGATATAGATTCATTTACTTTATTTTAAATGAAGAGGTACAGTAAATCAAATATTATAAGATTCAACCAAATATCGTTTAAATGTGAAATTAAAAGAAGTTGCTGAATCAAGTTGGGTACGCGCTGCCACCGTGTTGGGTCGCACACCCCATGTGACACCAAAATAAGAAATTTGATGGATTAAACATCCTGTCATCATTAACCTAGGTAGATCCCACCCTCTTTCTTCTACATCAGGGTGTGGTTGGCAACAGACACATTCCTTCTAGAAGAAGCTATTTTGGAAGGGTTTTGGTGTTTTTTTTGCTTTTTCACAGAAAATTTAAAATGGCAACTTCTGCTGACCTTGAAGAACAGGAGGAGCAGACTCTAATTGAGGAAGAAGAGGAGCCACCCAGGAAGAGGAAGGAGAGTGTGGTTTGGGAGTATTTCTCCATTCCAGAGGGGCCAAAGAAGGTGCTTTCGGGTGGGTCCGAAAAAAATTATTTGTGCTGTACATCATCAATGTATAAGCACCTGAAGACAATGCATGGAAACTGGCTTTTCGAGTGGAACTCGCCAGGCTGAAGGAGCAGGAAGGTGCCCAAGATGCACAGCCAGGAACATCTTGGCACGGCGACAGGCTGCAGAACGTTCCCGCCACATTGCCTGATTTTGAAAAGGCAGAACTTTTTTGCGCAAAGTGTGTGACAGTTTTGAGTGTGGGGGAACAGGTTGTCCAAACTATGATGGACACCATCAACAACCATCGTTGTTGATTTTTTTTTTCTCAGTTAGGTGAGTGCATGGATAGTACGTAAGTTAATGGATGAGTGCATGTGTAGTGCATGAGTGAATGGAAGAGTGCAAAGTTAGTGCCTAAGTGAATGGATGAGTACATGGGTAGTGCCTACCTGAAGGGATGAGTACATGGCTAGTGGCTGAGTGAATGGATGACAGTATGAGTAGCACCTCATTGAAAGAATGAGTGCAGGGGTAGCGCCTAGGTGATTAGATCAGTGCATAGGTAGTGCCTGAGTAAATTGATGAGTGCATAGATAGTTCCTTGGTGATTGGATGAGTGCATGGGTAGTGCCTGAGTGAATGCATGAGTGCATGGATAGAGTCTGGCTGATTGGGTGAGTGTTATGGATAGTACCTGGGTGATTGGATGAGTGCATGGGTAGTGTCTGGGTGACTGCATAAGTGCAAGAGTAGCACCTGGGTAATTAGATGAGTGCAGGGGGAGCGTGTCATTGAATTGATGAGTCCAAGGGTAGTGGCCTGGTGATTGGATGAGTGCATGGGTAGTGCATGAACAAATAGATAAGTGCAAGGATTTGTGTATGATTGTTTGGATGAGTACAAAGGTAGTCCTTGGGTGAATGCGTGAGTGCATGGATAGTGCTTGAGTCAATGGATGAGTACGTAGGTACTGCCTGAGTAAATGGATGAGTGCAAAGCTAGTCTCTGTGTGATTCATAAGTGTACAGGTAGTGTGTGGATGAATGAATGAGTGCATGGGTTGTGCCATATACAGTAAATTCTATCATTTAAAACTTAGGCCTATTAGCTCTATGATATATGTTAAAATACTTGTTCAAATGAGAAGATACGTCAGAATTCAAAACAGTAAAATTTTCAAATATAACAGAAATATATACTACTTCAAGTATACCTTTGTGAAGAATAATATATGGTACAATCGAGGTAAATACAGTTTTGAACATGTTTTAAAAGTCACATTAGAATACTAGTTTGTTAAAAGCAAAAGCAGTTAGCAAAAGAAACTGTATCTCAAAATAAAAGGCCAACTATTATTATACCACTTTTATTGGTGTGTGCACTTTTGCAGAAAGTGAGGAGGATATTCTCAAGAACGTGCGATAAACATCGCCAAAATAGGCTAACGCAATTTTCCATATCGCCGTCTATCGCGGGAAAATAACTCCGTGTCAATGTCGTATTCTCAACACGGCGGTAACATGCGATAGTATCCCGATAACGCCTCAAATGTCCGCGATACAACTACCGCGACGGCGATAAAAAAGGAAACCCGAACGTGAAAAAAGTTGCGATGGGCCCAACAGCGATAGAAAAATCGGCGACAAGCAGTGCCAGGCTTGCAATTCCCACGTCAGGCGGGAAAAACCACCATAAAAGCTGAAAAAAAAAAACCAAAAACAAACATAACAACTGCGAAGCACAGTGGAGGTAGCCAGAGCAAGTACAGAGGACAACCCGAACCCCACAAGCCCCACGGAGGACCAGCCTGAGACCTCGGGGTCAGGGAAGGGCAAGGAGAAGAAGAAGAGGAAGACGCGGTTCAGTCCGCAGGAACACAGGATCCTGATAACGGAGGTGGCAGAACACCATCAACAACTGTTCGTCACCTCCACTGTGTCATTGGCAACAAAAAATACAAAATGGCAGTCCATCCTGGACAAGGTGAATGCAGTCGGAGTGCTGAGGAGGACAATGGAAGAGCTCAAGAGGCGCTGGAATGATGTGAAGCGCAAAACCAAGCTGAAACTCGCAAACAACCGCAAAGCAGCAATGCAGACTGGGGGTGGGAGTCCTGCGCCACAGGAGGAGCTGGATGAGATGGAGGAAATGGTGTCCACAGTCATCAGTGTGGAGACGGTGGCAGGAGTCGGGGGACCGGACACTGCTCAACATGACCTGACACAACAGCAACAGGGTGAGTAACCACCAGGGACTGGGGGACGGGGGAGATGGGCACAATGGCACACATGCACAATGAAGTATAGCACACTGCACAACCACAATGACTCTGGATCATGTCCCTGATCTCCTTGCCATACTGCAGCACACATAGAAACAGCAAGTAGTCCCCCATCCACAATGTGCCCAGAGGGGGCCCTCCCCACACATCACCAATCTCACAACAAACCCATGCACATGTGCTGAACCCAGCAAAGCTGCGGATCCGTGAGCCCCACTGACAATGCAAGTGACACTGCATGACGATGAGCATGTCTGCAGGCCACTCATCATAACATGTTGCACCCCACGACACCGAGGTGGCTAAGTGTGGTCCACATCCGGGAAGGAGCAGGTCACACACTGACACATCCACGTGCACAAACAACCCCTGATGGCAACAAGACATCTGCGGACAAACCATGCCCAAGAGTCCCAACTCCCACCAAGAGCCCAATTTACCCAAGTATGCAACATCTCAGCACTGTATAAGCACAGATGGCAAAGGCACACCGCCTGAAAGGGAGAAGGGCCAGCCAAATCAGAGCTGAAGGGGCAACTTACCCACAATGCAGCACACACACATAAGAATCAGAGCACCTCAACATTGACAACAATGTGGTACAAACTGCAACACTTTCACAACAGAACAGAGGACACAACTGCTGCCGCTTGTGCGTCGAAAATGGCTATTTGCATTTGACATAGCAGGAAACTGTGAGATGACAATGGACAAGTACAACCTCACATCCCTGATGGTGTAGAAATGTCAACTGTCCCGCATCAAATAGGCATCTCTTCACAAACAGTCACAATGTACATTGTCATGCAGTCTGTTAGTAAACTTGTACAATGCGTGAACATACATGTGAATACAGTGTCAATCTGCATCTCCCCTTCACATTGCAGAGGGAGAATCAACACCTCCTGCAGAGCAGACCCAACAACTCAGCACTGATGATGAAGAGGACCTCCGCAACATCGACACCGACGCCCTCCAGCAGCTCATGGACAGCTTCGGCACCCCACCTCCAGGAGCAGGGCAGCCCAGCAGCATCGAGGAGACCCCACCCCCTGCACAGACCACACAGCAGGAAGCACCCACCACCATGGCTGTCTCCCAGGACCCCCACGAACAACACATGGCATTCCAACGCCATGTGTTAGGGTGCCAGGAGAAGATGGCTGATCAGCTGCGGGTGGGGTTCGACCTCATGGCAGCCAAACTAGATGCCATACGTGGGTGTCTAAGTCCCATCAGGGTCCACTTACAGTCCCTAACGGACACCCACTGTCCGCTCCATGCTCTCCAACAATCCATGGCTGACATTGCTGGAGTCATGACTCGGAGACAAGAACAACTGCCTAGTCAGAGTGGCTCTAGCGATGTCAGCCGGGAGTTGGGGCACATGCAGAGGATCATGGAGAACATGGAGCGGATGCATGCGGAACGATTGGCTGCCACGGCTGCACACCAGCGAAATGTAGCTGGGATCTTCCATGCCCTGCAGATCCTCATCATGGCATTGCCGCCACACGGCCTGGCGCGGATGACTGCTGCTGCTACTACTCCATCCACATCTCCACCCCCTGAAGTGTCAGTGCCACATAGTGTGGCAGACTAAACACCACCAACCACATGTGAGGCACCTGACACATCAGAGGACGAAGATGATGATGAATCTGGCTTGGTGGTAAGATTGAAGTGGTAGCATACATCACCGCCATATGGCCTGTTTCAGCTTGGTTCTGCCCTCTGCATCATGCCCTGGAATAACATCTTCTACTGTCCCCCGTTACACTCAGTAACACTCACCTTGGACCTCGACATGGACTGCCATATTTGGATTGATTACCAATTACACAGCAATCACACTGCGGACTGAAGTCTTCCTCTTCCGATGAACCTGTCAATCCTAAAGGACTCTGGCTGGCCCTCCACGGGGCGGCAAAGGAAAGTGAGGTTTGCATGGCCCTGTACTGCTCCGGCTTCAACACCCCACTGAATGCGAATAAAACATTCTAATTCACACTGATGTGTCATGGCCCTGATCAATTAAGCATGAAAGTATTGATGGATGTAGGGACAGTGATTCCACATAAATGGTACACCCTGGGTTATGCTATCAATGCGCATGTATGGCCGTGACCCAGATAGGCAGTGAGACACACATCGTCAATCAAAACAACTCACATCACAGTTGAATACAAGTGAATGTGCGTAGACTTTATTAGCATATGCGTGTCAGTACGGGCAAGATAAGTACCACAACATGCGGACCAATGCAGCAGTATGTCAGAATGAGGAACGTTGCCACGTGCCGCTGTCCACTCCGGGGGAGTGCCTCACCTTTCACAGGTGTGTGTTACCCCGCGTGGTTGTCCGCTCACGTATTTGGGGTCCAGGCGAATGCAGCCATGTCCACTGTTGTCGTGGGATATGTGACCAGAACCCCAAGATGCAACAAGGTGTCGGGACATGTGCAATGGGTTCCAAACTGTTGTGGCTGCAGGTACGTACTTACACGTCCATGAAAGCAATTGCAGCTTCGTAGGCAATCATTTCCAACATGAGGTTGTTGTCGACTTCATCGAACAGGACGGCGAGGCTATCCATTAGCAGGTCCGGACAGATGTGCTGCGTCCACCCCCTGTCACCAATTAGCACTACAGCCCAATAGGGGAGCGGTTCAATGTGGTCACTGCACACAAGGAGTTGTGCAATCTCCCAGGTCCAGCTGCCAGCATGTATACCAAGTATCAAGGCATCCCATAAACGGGTATCACAGTGACACTCCTGGTCGTGGGCCAACAGGGGGCGCACACACATGTCAAAATCCAGTTCAGCCACCGTCCTGTTGGATAGGCAGACATCAATGGACCACTCGAATATGCACGATCGACAATGCAACACAGGCTGAATGCAGGTGACGTTGGCAAGGCGGAAGCTTAGCCGGTAACTGATCCGCAGCACTGCCAATGGCAGTGCCCCCAGTAAACGCAGCATATGTGCACGGTACAGTTCCACCTGACAGGGGTTGTGCATGTGTCCGGGATGTTCTACCATTGCGTTAGTGGCTCTGGTTGAAGCAGCACTGTTCTGCCCTGCGCCAGTTCTGTGGATGAAATGCCACAGCTCGGATCAATGAGTTGTTTTAGTGTGCAACGGTTGTACACCTGGGATGATGTGGGAGTAAGTGTGAAAGCCATTCCAGGCAAGATAACTTTGAGAAAGGACTTCTGTGTGTGGAGTGTGTATACGTTGGTCTTTCGTCGGGCTGTGCGTAGTGTGGGAGTCGTCATCAGCTGCTATGGTATCTGTCAGGGGGTGCCGGGCACATGCAATTTCGAGGTTGGAGGTGCAGATGTGCTTCCGCCTGATAGTTCAGACAAAGGAGCTTTCATCCCTAATGCTGGTTTCTCATCTGCTTGCATTCAGGAAATGTGAAGTGGCTTGTTGGGGGTGGGGTGTGATGTGTGCGACTTTGGGATTCATATGTGACATGTCTTGCATGTGGCAAATGAGCAGCATCACTGTGTGTTACGTTGCCTCACAGCTGCTCCTCCCTCCCCCCGAGCCTATTTACTTGTGTGCGCTGCGCGGTTGCATCACTTGCACTCCTACGGCACACCATTGTCATGCCTGTCTGCGCATGTCCACAAGCCTGACAACGACACTGTGATGTTGGCCATTGAAGGTGGGCGGCCATGTGAGTGTAGGCCTGTGGGAAGGGTAGGGCGGACACAGATGTAGAGTTCATGCCTGGCTGAACTCGCGCTGCGATTAAGGCTAGGCATTTGGCTCATGCTGCGGCAATACAGATACACACAACACTTGACATGTATGAGCCAAGATCCCCAGCCGTCTTGCGCTCCTTCATTTCTCCGTTCGTGCGAGCCCGCCCTCCGGGTGCATGCTACATTGCAACATTGTCGATTGCGGGCTGGGTTGCGCCGACACTACAACAGTGACACACTCATTAGTTACTTCCTTGTCCAGGCCAGAACTGAACCACGCCCAGAGCCCCAGGAAAATCCTTCACACCCCTGCGCTGGCCTGGCGTACGCCGGCCCAGCCCACTCCGCTTACGCTTACAGGGGGGGACGACACGGATACATGACCGGGGTCTTCCCCACTGCCTGAGGTAACATGGTTGCGTCCGCTGTCCACAACGCTACACACACCAGCAGTATATGTCCACATGGACATGTCTGTGCTCTGCATACTGTAGTCTGTCCAGCACATCACCGCCACACTTGGCATTGTGTACATTCTTATTCATGGGTGACTTGCCTTCTTGAAAAAAAGCAACTTGTCTTGAGGTCTGAAATACTGCTTGGCGCCCAGCGGCATCCCTTACTGCTCACTAGTATCTATACACGCCTAACTAGAGCCCCCACGTGGGCAACCCATAAAGGGAAACAGAATCCCATCACTCACCAGAGGTGACATGCTTCATCATCTGGTATCTCCTCCGGGCCTTAACCCCTAGTACAGCCGAGGGCTACAACCCCCTCACTGTGAGGGAGGAGCACAGGGATGTTTTACTGGATCTCCTAGGATGTACTAAAATCCAAAGTATGATGAGCTGTGATGTATTATTCGGTGATGGGCGCAGCGCAAAAAGTGAGAAAGTGAAAAAAGTGAATTAAAACTGGCTACTAAGAGAAAAAAACCTTTTAATAATGTATCTGACACTCAGAGATACATTATGAAAAGGTTTTTTTCTCTTAGTAGCCAGTTTTAATTCACTTTTTCACTTCTCACTTTTGCGCTGCGCCTATCACCGAATAATACATCACAGCTCATCATACTTTGGATTTAGTGCATCCTAGGAGATCCAGTGAAACATCCCTGTGCTCCTCCCTCACAGTGAGGGGTTGTAGCCCTCCGGCTGTACTAGGGGTTACAGCCGGGAGGAGATCCCAGATGATGAAGCATGTCACCTCTGGTGAGTGATGGGATTCTGTTTCTCTTTATGGGTTGCCCACGTGGGGCTCTAGTTAGGCGTGTATAGATACTAGTGAGCAGTAAGTGACACCGCTGGGCACCAAGCAGTATTGCAGACCTCAAGACATGTTTTTTTTTTTCATAGTCTTTCGGGAAAGTGTCTTTGTAGGTCTTTAAATATTTTCCCGTGGACCCTCCCACTACCGGTTTTTGTATTTGACTTGCCTTCTTCACACATGGTTCCCACCTCTCCCCACATTCTGCAGTTGTGTGGCTGTGGGGCCATGCCGTTTTGGGAAGGTCAGCTGTCTTGTTCTGCACTGCCTCAGTGGTAGTCCACGGGGGTGGTCCTGGGGGTGGTGGCGGTGGGTGTTGTGGCCCTCTTGGGTCTCCGAGCTGCATGGTCAGTAGCTCCATGACGTGTTGGTCTTCAGATGTGGCTCTGGGCTGGGCTCCCTTTCATGCTGCAGGTTGTCGTCCTGCTTTACACCAGTAATAGGCAGGTGTTAAATCCCTGCTGCTAACGCGCCTTATCGCCTGTTTTCGGGTCGCATCGCAGATCTGGCTGCTCGTTGTGAATATCGCGAAGTGGTGTTTTCGTGTGTTTTTGCACGGGAACGCCTACTCTGCATATCATTAGTGTTAGTTGTCTCTCTCATCCGTGGCAATGTTTTTTGCGGAGGATATCGCTGGGAAACTGGCGATATCGGCAGTTTGCACCAGCTTGAGAATAGGGCGATAAGTCTATCGCCACTTTTGCGGTGCTAAAGTGCCGGTAAGTCGGCGATAAGTCCTTGAGAATATGCCCCTGAGTGTGCTACTGCTTCACAGGAATAGGATGATATTTTTCAAATAGTCTAAAAGTTGTAGATTATTTATATTAGAAACAATTAACATATAACTACATTTTAAACATTTCTCCAGTTCATCATAAATATTATATTATGTACTCTTACCTTTGAAGTAATTTAGATACATCATTAAGTAAATCTATTTTAGAGTAGTATTATCTATCATTTAATGATAATATATTGGAGAAATTATAATATTACATTTTTGAGACCATAACATAAATTTATAATTAGATAACATTCTCAGTTTCCCTTTTTTGCTGTTCTCAGATTGCACATAACTTCATCATACACAGTGATTTGAATGTAGCATCATCATTGAACAGCATGGAAAAAACAATCGAATTGATTGTACAAAAACCCCCCAAATCAGCATAGTACATCATTATCAAAATGTGTAACTATGAGTTCTCCTATCTACACTTTGTTAATCACTTCTTTCATCTACATTAACTCTATTATTTTTCACAAATACATTTGAATAAATGTACAATCTTATTAACATCTGATACAATATTGACAACAAATATATAAACGATTTGCTATTAAACACAATTTACAAAATATAATATCTATTAGGCAAAATAATAATCAAAACACTAATTATAAACACTAATAGATTGCATTGCTTTATATTTTCTGTTGACATCTTCCCCAACAGGCCAAATGATGTTCTCAAAACTTTGGCTGGTGAAATAACATATAAGAATTTGGTAATTGAGAAGGCAATTTAGGTTTGAATTCCAAGTGGGCATCATTGCAATGCGTCAATCCTTTGTTACACTTTAAATAAACAGTATAGTGTCCAGATGTTGTAGTAGGTCCATCGTGGAAAATAATAGCCACTGTTGTATAAGTTCTTCCTGAAATAGATATTTGACTTCCTTTAAAATTTGTAATTTTTGTTTCCACTTTTCTTCCATTAGCTCTACAAAATTGTAACATTAAAATGACATATTTTCCAAATCTTTCTATATGTAATGTAGACAACATCTCTGATTTACAATGTGAACATGTCATATCCTGATTTGCTGCTTTAATCAATTTGTTAAAAGGTACTGATTTGCAGTCTGGTATTGGTGAGTATAGGAATCGTTCTGCTTGTATTTGAGTGGTAGAAGTAAATGAACACTCTTCACAGTTATGGTCCCATTTGTAACTTAGTCCAAATAAGTTATCAATGTGTATTCCTTCGTGTTCTAATACTCCAAGCATGAGCATTAAAAATTCTTGTGCATCTTGTTCTATGTTTAGAGTAAATGTAAATGAACCAGTACATATATCTAAAAGATGTTGAATGCCAGAAGCAGTATGTATTTTACTTCTGTCACTTACCAACTAGTGAAATAAATGATGTAGTGCAGAACAGAATCTTTTTTCATGATTTTCCATGATTTCATGATGAAGATGTGGTAAATGAAACACAACATTCAGAATCACATTAGCATAACAGTTGATACCTGAACTATTTTCCAACTGATATCCTACAATGTCATCACTTTCTACATTTTTTCCTTTATGCCTTCAACTTTCTCTTCAATTGTTTTTTTATTTTCAACCTCAGTTGAATGTTTGATATATTTCCGTTTTGGACACACTACACACTTCTCATATATTGGATAGTCACCTAAATGAGGAGCATAAAGTCTTCTTAAATGATCGTACTCTCTTACCCAATTTACATCAGCACTAAGCTTTTTCTCATCAAAACCTATCAAATACAAACCAGACAGTGTTCTTACTTGAGGCAATGCAACATATGCCATTCCCCCTTTGAATTATTTACAAAAGCTCTGTCTATACTTAAACCTTGAGATTTATGAATAGTTACTGCATATGCTAGAGATAGAGGAAACTGTTGTCTACGAACATACAAGTCATTTACAAGCAAAAAATGTACAACACAACGCCCAATCTGTCTTACCTCATTAATCTGGTCAAATTTTATAATCAAAAATTCTATTTCATCTCTATTTTGAAATTAACAAAATCAACAACTTTTCTCATTGCTCCATTTACTAATCCTTCTTCTACATTCAAATTATGCCGCAAAATTACTTGACAGTTTTTTACATCCATATATACTCTTTTCTATTCCTGCAGTTTGAGATACAGACTTTTCCAAAGAATCTAATTTAGCCTGTAGTTTTTCAGTAAGAAGAATTTTTACTCCCTGGTGTTCAATTTTGTCAATAGCTTTAATTTCCAGAATTAGTTTTTTCAGTTTGAGAAGTTGTTCATTAAATGTAGAACACTCTTGCATTGTAGGCATTAGGCAAACTATAGATTTGTTTTCTACAAGCATATTGTACATTACTTCTGCCGCTGTTTTTCAGATGTAAACAAGTTCCTTAGTAGCCGACTTTCTAAAGCTTGTGTACCATGTTCCGTCAACATACCAATTCTTATGTCTTTAAGAATATTTCCATAATCTTCATCACCTGCTTGTCGCATATTTTTAACAAGTTATTTATATTCAAAGTTGAACCAAATATTTACATTCCCAGTGCTTCCCAAAGATTTCCTTGTGTCATCATGGAGAAGTGTTTTAAAAAGAGGTTGTCCTTTAACGGGAGTAAGTTGTAGTAGGTCTCCAAATACAATTAAATGTTTTCCTCCAAACAGAATATCGTAATCTGTTTTTTTTAGAGTTTTATATAGCGTGACTAGACCCGAAGATATCAGGCATCAGAGCACTTTACATGAGCACCAGTTTCGTTACAGATGGACACATTCATTTTTGTTAGGCACGGGGAGATTAAGTGATTTGCCCAGGATCACAGGATGTTGAGCGTTGTTGACGAGACTCGAACCCGGTTCCCCCGCTTTGTGGTCGACAGCTCTAGCCATAAGGCTACATCCTCTCAGATTTTTAAAATCTGTTGCATTCGCAAGTGTACAAACGCAAGCATTAAGTTTGACACCATGCTCACCTCATCAAGGATTAAAAGTTTTATTTTTTTCAGTACTCTTGAGACTTCATAACAAGCTTCTCCTGATAGCTTTTGATATTCCAATTTATTATCAACAGGTAGCATAAGTAATCTATGTAAATTAATACCTTTAATGTTGTGTGCTGCTAATCCAGTTGCAGCTGTTACGACACAAGATAAATGTGAATCTGTAGTTTTGTATAGATAATTGGTCAAAACTTTAATTAACAAACTTTCTCCTGTTCCAGCTTGACCACTAATGTACAATAGAATGGGTTGAAATGATGAACATTGGCATTCTTTTTTTAAATGGAGGAAACCATGTTCTACCTGTTGTTTGATTTGTAGATGTATTTGTTTTTGTTCAATATTTAGTTGTCCCTCTAACTTTTCAAACTGAATAATATCCTGTTGTGCTTGCAGCATTGCAGTTTCCATCTCATTAGTAGCTATTGCTGCTTCATTTTCAATAATGGGCTGTCCCAGTGGATTTTCAGTCATTGGACCTGAACTTTGACTGCTTTGTGAACTTTCTCTAGATATTTCAGCTGCAATAGAACCTTTTTGTTCACTCTCATCATTTAACATTTGTATGTAAGTTGAAAAAATTGTACACTGAATGCTGTCTTTAGTTGCATTAAAAGAATCTTCATAGAAGTCAAAATCTCCAAGTAATTCTGTTTTACTACGCCAAGGCTTGAACAGTTGCAGAAGTACTAAATAGAAAAATTATCTTTTATATGCAGTTTCACAACTCAGTTTTCTGTGGTTAATAAGATTCCCTTTGACATGTTTCACTAAAAATCCATCACATCCAATTACTGCATATTTTTCTTCTTTTATATTTTCTCTAACATTCTTTTTAAACCTATAATGCTGAAGTATTTCATACAGACATAGGTTTTCAAGATGTGGACTCCTTTTGGGATAGTGTGTATCCAACATATTAGTTTTGACAATATCAGTACTTTCTGGCTCATACTGTGCTAAATATTCAATTTCTTGTAAAGATTTCAATACTCTATTTCGTGTGGAGGCTAGACCTAGACTTATCCAAATGATTCCTCTTGATATGAATATAAACTGGCTGAGCTCAAGCTATCCGAACATTCATAGGATCCGATCTCTCTATGGGAGGGCATTTTCAAGCTGAAGCTGTACAATTTCTTGCTAAGACTCTTTTCTGCTGAAATTTCTTCCCACATTTCTTTCATCTCTGACTTTTCAGATTTTGTAATATATGATGTAACATAACGAGCAACAGCAATTTGCATTCCACACTTTTAAAATAACTGGATTGTAGTCATTAATATACTTTGAAGCTTCTGTTCTTCTTAAGTTGTATGTATTCTTGGGAGATTTTCGAGTTATTGTACGTCTCACTGCTGAGAAAAAACTATTTACTCTTCCTTTAGAAATTATAGGACGTGGGAATCAAAAACGACATTTTGTATAACATTTTCCTTTACATTTATATTTCTGACTGCAGTATTTCCCATATCTATGACTTTGAAAGCATAAAAATTGTTGTCTCAAGCTCTTTTCTCCTCCTCTTGGAATGACACATGTAACATACTGTTCGATGAAAGACAAAACAGTTTCATCACTATCTGTTCCAAATGTTGCTGCATTCTTTATCCATAATAGCATGTGTATATGAGGAGCACCTCTGGCTTGGTACTCTTTTCGCCAAAAGAAATCAGTTACCTCTCCAAGCGGTGGAACACTTTTTTTTTTTTTTTTTATTATTGTTTTTATTACACAATGAAACACAACATACATACAATAATCCAAAAGAAAGGAAAATAACACAAATGTGGATCACTTAAATCGAAAGCAGATGTACACTTAACAATATCAATACAAAACATGGGAGCGGTTAGAAGGAGGGCAGACAAGGCACGGGTGACATGACAATTGAAGAGATAAAAACCAGCAGCTGGATGATCCGGCGTGGATAATTCTAATATGAAGATAGCGAATGGACATGAGAACAGCACAAGGTAATACAATTAATCTGCGGAACCATTCTAAGACAGTGATTTTACAGGGATAACACACAATCATTAACTAGTCTTCAGGCGTATCTACCGTGGCCTGTTGTGCAGCTTGATATAGAGCAAACATACCCCAAAAACTCTTCGGACGGTTACAGGGAGGGAGCATTTCGTTATACACATCAGATTGGGTATTGCAGTAGATCATATCGCGTACCCACACTACCACCGTGGGCACAGGGCCTCTCATCCAACGCATCGCTAGCCGACGCTTAGCAAGGAGAAGACCGAGTGCCACCAACTTACGTATATTTTTCTTAAGGGGTTTGGTGTAACCCAGGAGCGCCAGCAAGGGATCTGGAGCAAGGGATAGCCCAAGTATGTCATTCAGCTTCTGGAATATTATTCCCCAATAATGTTGTACCTGTGGGCACTGCCATGCCTGATGAAAAAAACCGGCATGCGGCGTATGACACCGCTCACAATTATCATTGTCCCTCAATCCATACCCAAACAGATGCAGAGGGGAATGATAAACTCTATTTAAAAATGTAAAATGGGCAAGCCGATGACGACCATTAATAGAGATCTTACGGGTAACCTCACAGCAGTAGAACCATATGTCATCTGTAATGGGACCGCCAATATCTAATTGCCAGGCTTGTCGAACCCTGCTAAGGGAGGGAGTCTTCGTGACCAGGGCTGAGGCGTATAGCTTGGAAATGAATTTACACGGGGACTGAGCGCTCAAAAGAACCGTCAAAGGTGGAATATCTAAGGGCTCCTGTAATTCGTCCCCCAGTATCGCCTGTAAAGCGTGCCGGGTTCTGAAGATGTGGAATCTTGTCAGTGCCGAATGCTCACTATCTACGCCCGCCACCTCCTCCCACGTGCCCACCCGTCCATGTCTGAAGAGGTCACACATGTTCTGTATGCGCAATTCCTTGAGGGAGTCAAGAGTCCCCTTCTCCGAACTGAGCGCGAACCATTGGCACCATTCAACATGCATTCATGGCGAATATAATTGCGCCCCGTCATACATTTTGAGCAAAGCATTCCACGCGTGAACAACGGAGTTGATCGAGTCCAATAAACCGCAGCGCCTCATTGGGGCTTGCGTTAGGAAGCGAGGCAGGGAGTGCGGGGCGGCAGCGACCCTCTCGATGTGAAGATGAGGTAAGTCATGGGGCCCATGCACCCAGCTGTAGGCGTGAAAGGCCTGCGCGGCCCTATAATACAGTTCAAAATTCGGGGCATTCAGTCCGCCGGCTGTGTACGGAAGCATGAGGGTGTCCAAAGCAACTCTAGGGGCTTTTCCAGCCCACGCTAATTTGATCATCAGGGCCCGGAGTTCCCGAAACAGATGCCGAGGTACCACTATGGGTATGTTAATAAAAAGGAAAAGCAGGCGAGGGAGTACAACCATTTTCATCAAAGAAACTCTACCGGCCAAAGACAATGGAAGTCGCACCCATCTGTCTATATCATCCCCAAGCTTATCCATTACTTTAACATAGTTAGCTTTAATTACCTCATCAGCATCGGAGTGGACCTGAATGCCCAGATATCGCACAGGTTCAGTGGTCCATTGCAGTGGGAAATCAAGCGGAAACTGCACTGTGGAAGGTGTCAATGGGAACAATATGGATTTATCCCAATTAATCCTTAGGCCAGAGAGACCACCAAATCGCAGCACCTCACGTATCACAGGTGATAAATGGATCTCGGGATCCCTAATATATAAAAGCGTATCATCCGCGTAAGCAGAGGTAATGAGATTGTAACGAGGAAAACGAAGTCCTCTGTGTCCGTGATATTCACGCAATGCCCGCAGCAGGGGCTCAGATGCCACCGCATACAACAACGGGGATAGCGGACACCCCTGTCTAGTACCCCGCGAGATTGGGAACGGGACAGAGATCACATCTCCCGTGCGCACCCGAGCCACTGGAGAATTGTATAACACCGAAACCAGTTGCAAATAAACATCACCGACCCCCATGCGACGCAGCACAGCATACATAAATTTCCATTCAATCGAATCAAAAGCTTTCTCGGCATCTAAAAAAACCGCGGCAGCCTTAACCTCCGGGCGGACATGCTGCAGAGCCCCAAAAACCGTGCGGAGATTAGGTGAGAGCGTGCGACCCAGGATGAACCCAGCTTGTTCAGGGCCTATAAGCTGCGGGAGAAGCGGCGACAGACGATTCGCCAAAATTTTCGCGAACAACTTAGTGTCCACGTTGATTAAGGAGAGTGGGCGATAAGAGGGGCACCTACGGGGGTCTTTATTGGGCTTCAACAAAGTAATGATCAGCGCCTCACGCATGGAAGGGGGCATTATACCATCTGCAGCCATCTCATGGAATAAAGATATAAGATGTGGAATTTGGAGATCACTAAAGCCCTTATAGAATGTGACCGTAAGGCCATCAAGCCCCGGGGCACTGCCCTCACGCATCGATCCCAAAGCGAGGCGAACCTCTGCTGCCTCCACGGGGCGCATCAAAAACTCACGCTGCCAGTTCTGTAACCAGGGGAGCTGTATGTATTCTAGGTAGTTAGCGATGTCATCATCACTGGGGGCGAGTTTAGAGCTATACAGCTCCTGATAATAAGAGCGAAACTGAGCATTAATGTCAGCGCGGACCGACAGGATCGACCCATCATCCCCTTCCAATTCAACGATACCGCCAGCGTCAAGACGGTGGCGGGCCATTGCCGCCAGCACTGAGCCAGGCCGATCAGACTCTCCATAAGCTCTAGCGGAAGCATACTTGCCCATATGCTTGACCTCACTGTCAGCCTCCACATGGAATTCAGCCAGTGTGGCCTTAAGTTGCTCGCGCAGCTCAGGGTCATTAGTGAGTACTAGGCGTGCCTCGAGGTCCGACAGACGGGTCTCCAGCAAAGCAAGGCGACCACGAATAGCACGGAGAACACCCGCGTGTTTACTAATGGCTACACCTCTGATGAAGACCTTAAACGCCTCCCACACTGTGGCGAAGGAATCGACCGATCCCACATTGATCTCGAAATATTCAGAGATCGCATCACTCATCTCTGAGTGGAAAACAGAGTCTAGTAGCGAATAGGGAGGAAAGCGCCACAAAAATGGAGGAGGGGAGCGAGGGGGCACTGCAACAGTGACCGTGACCGGAGAGTGATCCGAAAAAGAGCGGGCCAGGACAGTGCAATCCAGCACCTTGGGCAGCAGGGATTGTGAAATAAACCAATAGTCAATGCGCGTGTGGATATCATATTGTGCGGAATAGTGTGTGTACTCCCCACGGGCACCTGAACAATACCGCCAGACATCTGCCAACTGAAGTTGTAAAGCAATGTCAGCCACCATCCTCGCTGAGGCAGCAAGTGGACGAGTTGGGCCCCTAGAGCGATCAAGAGTCGTGTCCATTATGCAATTAAAATCTCCCCCCAGAATATTGGAAGGGAACAACGATCTTTTAGTACTGCAAGCAGGGAGCTATAAAACCCGGATCGTCATAGTTCGGACCATAGGAGTTGACAACCAGGAATTCCCACTCTGGACTATAGCATCGGGACAGTACATATCTGCCTGCCGGATCGGTCGTTAGTGGTTCTAATTTGAAACCTGCCTTAGGATTAAGCCAGGTCAGTACACCCCTAGAATGGGAAGTGAAACAAGCCGCGTGAGAAATCTCTGCTAACCTGCTGCCAGTAAGGAGCGCAGAGCCCAGAGGCAGATGCGTTTCCTGCAGCTATGCCACGTCGACCTCCCTGCGCTTCAGGTAGGTGATAATTTTCCGCACCTTGCGGTAGTCGTTTAAACCACGGACATTCCATGTCATGAAGGTCATTCGTTTGGGCAAGCTGGCCCTAGCCTGAGATTCTGTCATGACGTCAACAATTGCATAGAATATGATCTCCACCCGTAGCCCCACCACCCACCCCTCCCGCCATGTATATAGAAAATGAACATGTGATCCATAAAAGAAAAAAAGGAAAAAGAGACAACCCAACTAGACATACCTCCCCCCACCCACGCCTTGCACACCCCAACTTTGCAAAGGCGAGCATTCACCCACCCATATACCAAAAAAAATAATGACCATAATAATGATGCAAACACACATTGAATAACACACAAAAAAAAACAAAACAAGAAGTGGTACAGCGGGTAACGCAATGGGGCAGATGTTACCCAGCAAAACAAACTTAACCAGCCCACCACCACACCACCGCTTGCCAATTGCAAAAACTCCATAATTGCATGACACTCAGCAAGAAACCAATAGCATAATAGCAAATAAGATGTGCCATGTTGGTACCACTAGTAGACAAAAGATACACCTCCTTGAGATATAATAGAAAGACTCGTCACCTCAGTCCAGGAACCAAACCAGAGGCAGGAGATGACATTGCTAGGGAGAAACTGACCTGGAGCAAGCTCGCAACATCTTATTCAACAAAACACATTGTCCAGCCCGCTAGACGGGTCAGCGATTCATAGAAACGTTATGGCTGTGCAGAACTATTACAAAATTACAAACAAAGCAGTATTGCATTTACGGAATGTCAACATTATCTTAGTCATTGTCGTCGAGGCTCCCAGGGACATCATCCGGTACAGGAGCGTCGCTACGGCTCTTCGTGCGTTTGCCGGCTTTCTCCCAGTCACGGAATGCTTTCTGCAGGGACTGTGGGTCTGAATATATCCTGGGCTTCCCATCGAATAGAACTTTGAGACGTGCCGGATATAACATAGCGTACTCAATATGTTGGTCGCGCAGTTTCCGTTTCAAGGGAAGGAACTGTCGCCTGGCCTCCTGTACTTTAAGGGTGAAATCCGGGAACAGAGAGATGGAAGCGCCTTCGTATTGCAGAGTTCCCAGTTCCCGTGCCTTGCGCAATTCAGCATCTCTGTCCCGGTAGTTTAAGAGTTTCGCTATTATAGGCCGAGGCGGGGCACCAGGCTGTGGGCGAGGGCCTAGTGAACGATGCGCTCTTTCCACAACAAATAAGTGGGAAAATGTATCTGCACCTAGAAGGGAGGTTAATAGCTTTTCCACAAATGTCTCCATATTACCAGTCGCTGTAGACTCCGCCAGGCCCGTAATGCAGAGGTTGCTGCATCGCGACCGGGCCTCCAGATCCTCAGCCCGATCCTGTAGGACAGACAACGTGCGCTCGACACGCTTCTGTGTGTCAAGCGTCGGCCTGGGCCTCTTCCACGTCAACTATGCGGCGCTCTGCCATGTCTATGCGCTCTGAGTGTTTATCAACCCTCTCGGACATCCTGTCCATTCTGTAGGCCAACGTATCTATCTTGGAGTCGATGGCAGTGAGCCCCTTCTGCATGGACGCAATAATCTGCTTGATGTCTCCAACCGGGTCGTCAGCAGGGGCCTCCGACTCGGAAAGCGCATTGTCTGTCGCCTCCTCATAGCGTCTAGACTTACACTTCTCAAAATTGAGCTTGGGTTGGGACTTGTCGGGCTTCCCCATCGTCAGTTCTGCACACACTGGGCGACCCAAGAGACCACACACCAGATTCTGACTGCAAGGCGGAAACCAAGAGCGGATGGGGGTCAAGACAGATCAATAGAGACGACGCGAACACATCCAGCAGGAGAAGACAGCCAGCAACCAACCATCCATCAATCCAGCCAGGATGGAAGGGCAGTGCAGAGCGTGCACCAATACAAATGTGAAGGTAAGTACTGGTATATGTCCGGCAGCACACCGATCAGCAATCCCAAATCTAGAAGCCGCAGCACTCACCACCAGTCCCAGGGCCAAGCATGGAGACCCCAGCGGAGCTTAATGGGGCATCCTACAGGCACCAGAGAGACACAGGTGCACTCACAGTTGATAGGGTCTTCGCCTCCGGCTGCCCCACCACGCCAGGCCCCAAAGCAAGTGCCGGGTAGGAGGCAGGCTGCCGGAGAGGACACACAGCACCCAGGGGATCAGGCACCCAGTCAACTCTCCACAGCCCGATGCACATATGCCTCACCTCCACGGAAGAGTCCGCCAGCAATTATTCCCAGGCGCCGCAGCCACAGCCGCAGAGGAGCACGGTCAGGACCGGCCTCACAGGGCCGCCGCCAGTCCCGACAGACAATTAGCAGCCGCGCCGTCTCCCAGGCGCCGACTCAGCCGTCCACCAGGCCGCTCCCAGGCAGCAGGAGCGCCGCGGTCCCTACACCTCCGGGGGACCTAGCTCAGCACAGCAGCGGGCCTGAAAAAATATCGTCAGCCGCGGGGCAGGTCGAAGCAGCTGCCGGTTCCGACCCCGCAGTCGCAACCCGGACTGCAGGAAACTCAGCCGGCTCCTCCCGTGAGCGCACGGGCAGTGGCCCGCGCCGCGATCACGCAACCGGAGATCGACGGCTCCCAACAGGGATCCCGGGCAGACCAGCACAGCCCTGGATGGATCGAGGGCTCAGGAGGGCGAAGCCGTCGCAGCCGCAACATCTGGAGGTAGGGAGTACACGGATTACTGCCGGATTACTGCGGTGTGTGGCGGAGCTCTAGATCGGAGCGGCCATTTTCAGCCGGGCAAGCTCCGCCCCTCGCGGTGGAACACTTTTATTGCAGATAAATGACATCATAGCTTGAAACCTATGGTTAAAATATCTGCAGACATTTACAGGAGCCAAACAACAGAGTTCTCCAGCTGTCTTCAGTTCAATGTTTTTTACATTTGAATTTGCTTCTCGAAGGAATTTAAGTAAATCATCCCACGCATATTCAGCACAGCTAAGTGTTAGATACCATGTAGGTGTACCTAGGTTTCTTAACATGCATTTAAGTTCTGCATGACGTCGATACCAATATTCATTGGTACCACGTTGCACGCCATCAAATTAATTAACTTAGATTCTAAATTTTCATATCTTTCTTGAACCTTGTCCATGAACTCTTTTGCAGAAACATGTCGAAGATTAACTCCTGTTTTTAATATATGGTTTACTGCATATGAAAGTTTAGACAAATCACTTTCAAACAGAAGATGAAATATATATGGAATGCATTGCCGAAATCAAGGATCTTCACAATACATTCTTGTTGATCGGTATTCTGAAGCTGGAATCCATTCAGTTCTCTCATCAAATCATCCACCTTCTCCAGTGGGGAATAGGTGTAGAATTAACGAGCTTCTAAACTTTTTCGCATACACTCATGGGAGTTCCCTTTGCTTCTTTCATTTGAAATAATTCAATACTGTTTCCTATGATTTCTTTGGAATGCAGAGGATATATAGTATAATGTTCATAAATATCTTCACTCCTGGACTTGTCAACTTTTTCAATTTGGCCATTTGAGATTAGTGTTTCATCTTGTAAGCATATTACTTGTCCATCAACATTTACATTCTTATAATAAATATTATTCTGTACCAGGTATAATGTAGCCTTTCGAAGTTTATTAACATTTACAAACTCTTGCCAGATTTGTCTACTCTTTGTTGGTACACCATTTACTAGAATAACTACTGGCTCATTTTCCTCTCTCTCTAGACCAACAGTTTCAATGTTTTTCTTAAAATCTAAAGGTAGGTTTTGCAAATCTGTCGGTGGCAGCTTACCTGTTTTAGGCTCCATACAAACTATGGCCTGAAATGGGTGTACAGATTGAATAAAAATAGACTCATATACATTTAAATCTGACAGTTCCTGAGAAATAGGTACCAACTCTAAGTTGCTATGTACTGCTCTAGATGGCATTTTGTTTTCTTCTAATTTGTTGTTAGAGTACTTACAAATAACTTGATCACTAGCCAATTCAAACTGACCTTCTACAAACAAATAAAGACCAAATTGCAACCACTTATCATTGTTTTCTTTTCACTTTTTAAATACAAATAAACATTCCAGTAGAGGTCAGTAAAATACCAGAATTGCTTTCTGCTGAGGGACTTTCTTTTTTTAAAATGTTTCTGGCAACTGCATCTATTTAACTTTCTTGATAGAAAACGACCAGCAGAGGTCATTAAAATACCAGAATACATTTAGCATTCCATAGATTCCAGTCCGTAGAAATTGTCTTCCACGAGCACCCGTAGACAATACATTTTTTTTTAAATCTTGTATTTTCAGTGATATGACCACCGAAAGCCCTGATTTTATATTAAAAACAGAGCTTTGGACTATACCATTTCCTGCTGAAAAGCAGTATTTCTCTCCATGTGTTCCCATACCTGTTGTGTCACGCAGTTTGGTGCTTACTTTCCCTCCATGTTAAAGAACAGTAGATGTTTCAGCACCCAGGCTAATGTGCTGCATAACTAAATACATATAAGGTCCCAAAGGCGAGACCGATTGTATTGCAAATGCTTGTTTCCTTTGAAATAGGAGAACCATCTTTCACCTCATAGCATCAACCACTACTATCAACTGCATGTACTAATGTGTTCTCTTGAAAATAGCTTTCTTCATTAAAGAAAGGCTCAGTACTGGAAGTGTGCTTCCATTTACCAGTAAAAGTTTTACAAAAGTTACTTCTATTAACAAGTCTTTTTCTTATGCTTTTCTCCTTCATAAACTCCATTGTTTCGATCCAATGTTCTCATTCTCTTCAATATTAATATAAATAATGTTTGTTTTATTTCAAAAGCTTTATCTACTTTCAATCTGTTGCTTTTTCTTATAAGCTGCTGATCTTTTTATATTTTTTACAATATTTTAATACATTTTGAATTACTCTACTTTTAAACATGCTTCTTCTTATATCCTTATACTCTTTCTGCCTTCTTGTGGGATGCCTTGTTTTTCGATAATTTAAAAAATTTTCAGCATGACAATTTTTCTTTTGTTTCTCATTTGTTGTAAAACTTTTCTTTTTCTTTTCAACATTTTCCAAATTTTTCAATCTAGGTAAAAGTTTTTTAAGAAACTCTTTAGTTCTCTTACCGGAAGACTTTTTTCCTGTATAACCTTCTGCGCATCATCTAATTTCCTCTTTTCGCTTTTCTTTAAGTAGTACTGTTTTTTTCATTCTCTTCTATTTTCATGTTTTCTTGCCATCTTCAAATGTTTTTCCAAACAAAGTAAATATCTAAAAACAAAGAACAGTTTCAATAGTTTGTTACATCAATTATTAATTTAAAAATATATTTATATATTAATATTAATATTTTAATTTTTTGTTTAAATCTTTTTATTGACATTTTTCTTGTTTTAATCATACAACATAAACAATGCATAGACACCATGTATAATTACTTCCAAGCGATGCAATACAGAGTACAGATCCATGTAATACCAGATGGGTTATCAAGCTGGATACTGAAAGAAGGCTCGTGACAATGTCTGCACAGAGGGCATGGCAATGCCAAAAAGTCTTACAACAGAACAGTCTTCAGATGTTCCAGACATGGTGTATTGTAGGCCAGAACTGTGGACATAGGGTACAACAAAATGAGGACAACTTAATCAAAGGAGGGGTAAGGAGGTTGCTTGAGACCCGCTGCTGCTTGTGGTATAAAAGAGGGGGCCAACCTTGACAGGGCTTAGTGACAGTGGCTCTATGAAGCAGGGTCATACATTCATGAAAGTCAGTACCATTCCACACATGTGCCCCAGAAAGTGCGAGTGCTGAGTGTCAGACCTGGTCGCCATCCTGAAGCTCCCCAGTGCTAGTGACCATGCCCTGCAGATTCGACACCATAGCATCCCATTGGAACGCTAGGGGGAATTTACAGATGCCAAGCAGGTCCTCTCTGCGCAGAGCCATTCCCTCCGCCCTAGCCCAATTGAGTAGGGACCGGTGCCAGGCTAATGTGTGAGGTGCCAGAGGGGATTTCCATCGCTTGGTGATCAAGCGCTTCGCTACGACTAGCCCCAGATCAAGAAAAAGGGTGGTGGCCCTGTTTTTCTTATTCCTGCTGAATAGGTGTAATATGTGTACCTCCCACCGAGATGGGACATCGCGGGATGTGCAAGCAGCCAGTGTGGTTGTCACATTGCCCCAATATTCATTTAAGACTGGGCAGTGCCACAACATATGAAGGATGTCCGCGACTAGCTGGCGGCATCTAGGGCAGGCAGCGTCTGTTCTGAGAAAGTACTTAATAATTTGAGCTGGGGTGAGATAAGCCCGGTGTAACACAAAGAATTGAATTTGTTTAAACCGCTGATTGCACGGAATGTGTGTTGGACTACCCCAGACAACAATCCACTCCCTGTCTGTGAATGCCCTCCCCAAGGCCTCCTCCCAGCGTTGCTTCAGAGGGGTCAGATTGGCCTATGTGTGCTGGCGAAGCGAGGAGGCGAACCACTGAGTCAAATGCCCCCCCGTTCCCATCACATGTAGGTACTGCATCGTGTGGTGTGTGGGTGGTTCCTGAGCAAGCGTACCCCACTTAGAGGACAGTGAGGCTATAAGTGCCCGGTGCAATAAAAACTGTCCCGGGTGTAGATTCTCTTCAGCTATGAGCTCCTGATATGGGATGAGTGAGCCATCTAGAAAAAGATCTCCCATGTCCTGGATGCCCTCCGCAGCCCAGTGCCACAGTTTGGCTGTTGTGGTGTGAATAGCCCCTCGTGGTGTTCCTAGTAATGGGATAGCGGGAGCATATGGGGTGGTAGTTCTGGTGAGGAAAAGGCACCTACGAAAGCATTTATAAGCCACTGTGAGTAAAAGCGTTTCTGGCAGTCTGGGTTTCGCACAGGGATGGAAGACATGTAGTAAGACATGGTGCGCTAGTGGGGGTTGTAATGAGGCTGTGTCTGCCAAATGGCGACATGAGGGCCATCGGGCAATCCACTGCAGCTGAGAGGCTAAGTAATAGTGCTCGAAATTGGGCACCGCCAGTCCCCCCAACTCCGCAGGCAAATATAGCTTCCCCATAGACACCCTATGTCTCGACGTCCCTCATATAAAGTCCCTTATAGTCTTTTCCCATTGGCGGAAGAATGGAGGGGAAATAATAGTAGGCAGGGTGGTGAAGTAGTAGAGGAGGTGGGGTAGGGCTACCATTTTAATAAGAGCGATCCTCCCCGAGATCGCCAATGGAAGGGTCTTCCAGAAGTTAATTTGTGACTGGATGGCTGTAGTGGCTCTAAATATGTTCCCTTCGAATAGGTCCTCCTTAGTACGGTAGACGCGTACCCCCAAGTAACTAAAAGGATCGGTGCGCCATGCCACTGGAACTTTTCCAAGGGTATATCCCAGGTCTGGAGTCTCCTGTAGAAACGGAGAGAGAATGGATTTCGCTGTGTTAACCTGCAGTCCCGAGGCCAGCGCGAAGTGCGTTAGAGCCTTATCTAAGGAAGGCGGAATGTTATGAAGGTCACGCACATACAACAACAAATCATCAGCGTATAATGAAATGACGTGCGTGCCATCCCCCAAAGTAATACCCATGTCAACATGAGCGCAAACATGTGCCGCAAGCGGCTCCACTGCTAGCGCAAAAAGGAGAGGGGACAATGGGCATCCTTGCCGAGTCCCACGCCGCACCCGTATGGGATCCGATATATAGGGCCCCGTGCGAACCCGGACCGTTGGATGTTTATATAGCAGTTGTATCATGCTAAGAAAGTATGGTCCCATTCCAAACCGGGCCAGTACAGCAAAAAAGAAATTCCAGGCTAGCGAATAAAAGGACTTCTCAATGCAACCCGAGCGAGGCCACTCGATAGGGGTGTACTCTGCCACCCGAAAGTAGCGGCGGATGTTCAGTGCTGTATTACGGTGAGGGACAAACCCATTCTGGTCGGAATGCACCAAGTCGGGGACAAGTGGTGCCAGCCTATTGGCTAAAATCTTGACTAAGATTTTATAGTTTGTGTTTAGAATTGCTATCGGTCGGTATGATCCAGGGGACGTTGGATCTTTGCCTGGTTTCAGCAAATAGACCAGATTGGCCGTACACATAGAGGGAGGTAGGGTCATGGCAGTGATTGCAGCTGCATACAGAGAGTGCAGATGAGGCACCAGCCTTTCCGCATATGTATTAAAGAATTCCGTTCGGAGTCCGTCAGGACCCGGCGTCTTACCGGATGCCAGTGACCACAGCACTTCCCGTATTTCATCCTCTGTCAATGGGGATTCCAGGGTAAGGAACTGATCTATCGTTAGTGTGGGCAGCTCCACCGTGTCGAGAAATGACTCCACATTTTGGTTATTCCCTGACTGTCGGGCCGCATACAGCCTAGCGTAGTGGTCCGTCATTACAGCGTGAATGTCTTTCTGGGTACACTGCCTGTGCCCTAGCTCATCCACAAACATCTGTATAGGGCGTTGGGGATGTTCTTGTCGTATTAAATAGGCCAGTCATTTCCCTGCTTTGTCTGCAGTAGAGTGTGAACGGGCCGAATGCGCCAAATAATTATGGCACCGCAATCTTTCCAATAGCGCTTCTCTTTCTGTATGAGCATCTTCTAACTGTTTTTGTTCGTCAGGTCGAGTAATGGTCCGCGTCTCTAGCTGGAGAAATTGTCCCTCAATGGCAGACAATGACGTGTCAAGTTGTTTACGAATGCTCCATGTCTGTCCCAGACAGTGCCCCCTAACCACCACTTTAAAAGCCTCCCACTCCGTCAAGATTGACTCCGTAGAACCTGCATTGAGCTCAAAGTAACTGATCACCGCAGCTTCCAGTGAGCTCCGAAACGCCGGGTCCTCCAGTGCCGCTGTCTGCAACCGCCAAACCGGAGTCGGAGGCGCTCCCACTTCCCAAGCCAGATGCATTATTTGTGGATTGTGGTCCAAATGTGTCCGACCCAGGTAGTCCATGGACTGTATCAGAGGGAGTAGGGCAGCGGATGTTAAAATGCGATCTAGGCGCACATGTAAGTCGTGGACCGGGGAGTTAAAGGAATAAATTCTAGAATGCGGATGGCACTCCCGCCAGACATCGGTTAGCGACCAATGGCCCATCCAGGTACGTAGAAATTGTGCATTTGAGGAAGCTGTGGTGCGATTTAGGGAAGGGAAGGAGCGATCAAGAGAAACGCCTAAAACAGCATTAAAATCTCCCCCCAGTAGCCATGGGACATCTTCCCACCGGGACAGCACCTCTGATAGACTACTCAGGAAGGCGCCCTGAGCAGTATTGGGGGCATAGATGGAGCCCAACAGGATAGGCTGGCCATTCAGCCTACCCCCAACTAGCACATACCGCCCAGCAGGATCTACCACCACCCCCTCCTCCTCCCAGGGAACCCCAGCTTTCACCCATATAACAGCCCCTCTGACCATGGAAGAGTAGTTAGTGCTGTATATATCTGACCTCGCCAGCGATGGCGTAACCAGGCGGCCTCATGGTTCGTCAGATGTGTTTCCTGCAATAGCGCGATACTGGCCGCTCTGCGTTGCAAGTAAGCGTATATGGAGTACCGCCTGGCGGGTGTATGTATGCCCCTAACGTTCCAAGTAATGATGTTGAGGTTAGTCATTGTGGCGATATAAGACCATCAGGTCCCACCCGCGCGGTGGAGGGGGACAGCCAAATGGACATACGTAGCGGCAACAGGTCTCAACAGGTGGCAACATTTCCAAGGGGGAAAACAAAATTAAAATTAAAAGCAAACGGTCATCAAACCTCATAAGAGCGGATTCCCAACAGGGGGATCGACCCAAACTATTATGCCTAGCCAAGGCAACTAAATCAACGTCGTCTTCAGACTACGGGAGGGGGACCAGTAAGGATGAGGAAGAGATCTTGCGTGTTCCATCCCCCTTTTTTGTCTCTCCTTATGTTATTCCTCTGCAACAGATGATGGGACTGTGGGATTATGTATGTGTATATTGGTGCACAGGGACAGTATCCAAGGCCCTGTAAACAGGTGTAAGGCCCACAGTCCACGGATTCTCTCAGTAGTATGTTCGAGGTGGCATGGGGACAGTGTGCGACTGACACTCAAATCATATCGTCTGAAGTATGTGGGGTAATATCCGGCAGGCGTGGTGAGCCAGTGTCTGTCGACCATTCCGCTGTGGAGTCGGCGTCTCTTCGGGACCTCGACGGGGACACAGCCGAGCCTGTCGGTGATGCCGATCTCGCGTGCTGGAGGGCCGCCGCCACTTGCAGCGCTTCACCTTGTTCTGCTCTAATCTGTGCCGGATCGGTGCCGCAATGGGCAATCTCGCGTCCTTGCCTCTTTTCCTGCGTCGGCCACGGTGGGGTCTCCTGTAGGTCTGGGACTCATCTGGCAGCCTAGGCGCGGTAGTCAGCCCATTCTCCTCCAGCCAATCCCAGGTTTCTGTAGGGGAATCAAAGTAGCGGGTGTTGCCATTCCAAATAACGTGAAGGCGGGCGGGGAAGAGGAGGGAGTATCGAAGATCCAACTCCCTGAGTTGTTTCTTGACTGCGCCAAAGGTGGCCCACCTCTTTTGTACCTGTGCGGTGTAATCTGGGAAGAGAGAGACAAAAACATTTTGTACCCTGGGACCAGGATTTTTCTCCAATTCCTGCAGTATCACAAACCTGTCTCGACAGTTCAAAACACAGAACAGAAAAGGGAGAGGGCGGGCACCCGGAGGAGGCCTGCGGGCAGGAACTCTGTGGGCCCTCTCCACCACAAACTGCGGCGAAAGCAAATCTGGGGGAAGCAGTTCTCTGAGCCATGTTTCTATGTAGGTCTCTGGGTCATGGCCTTCCGTCCTCTCCGGCAGGCCTATTACCCTCACATTATTTCGACCGTGATCTCCCTTCAGCTTCATCAACTTTGTCCTCTAAGGTGCACACCCGGTCCATCAGATCCTGCAAGGTGGTCGCGAAATTACGGGATCTGGGTTGGAGCTCCGCCAACATCACTTCATTCTCGCGGACCTTGTCTGCTAATTTATGCTGATCTGCTCTTAATAGCGTGAAGTCAGAGGTGATGGTGTCCATCCTACCCTCCAGGGAGGTCCGAGTCTGATCCAGTGTAGTGCCTATTTTCTCCACTGCTGCCAACACAGAGTCTAGTTTGGCCGAGAGATCAGGCTGGGTCGACCCCGCTGTCGTACCAGGATTTTTAGGTGTTCCCTCCGCCAGGCCCCGGGAGAGGGCCTCCTGGTGGGCATTAGAGCGAAGGCGGCCCATGGCTAACTGCTGTGCTCTCTGCATAGGGGGTGAACTGCAAGCGAGGTTGTCTAAAGAGTTACGCTGCACCTCGACCACCTCTAGGGTAAATCCCCTGTACTGTTCTCACCAGGTGTAGTGCACCTCCTCAGTGGTTAGTCACAGCGGGAGGAGCCTCGCACTTCAAGCAACTTGTGAAACATGACCAGCCGCGCTTCACTCCGTGCCACTAGGGGTATCTGGAGGCAGCGGATCGTTCAGCACAGAATCCCCATTCAAAGCGTCGCGCCTCTACTGCGTCGTGAGAGTGGCGCGGGGCAGGGCGGGTGGGGAGGGACTAGGCCCAGCCGACCCCCGGACCCCTCCCCAGCCCAAGCGGATGCTTCCGCAGCGGATGAAAACCTCAGGGGGCAGCTCAGGCCCGGCCCGACCTGCGCACTGCCCCCAGCACCCAAGGACCGCACTCTGTTAACGTAATGCTTCCCAGCTGCCAGTCCATAATGTCACCTCCCACCGGGGGGGGGCCTACGCCCGACCGACCTCCAGACCACACCCACCAACCACCCCAGCACAATCACACCACAGTGGGCTCACCTGTCACTTCTTGGGCCTCAGGGATGTGGGCCTTACAGGCTGGCCTCCGCCATCCCCGTCTCACCCTACCACACCGGGCTGTCACAGCCTCAGAGGACGTCCGCGGGCGCTGCCGTCAAGCTTCTGGGCCTGGGCGTGATTTAATGGCTCGCTGTATGCCGGCAGGGGAGAGCATATAGAGGGCCTCACCTTTGGGCCCACAGGGAGTTCCCCGCTGCAGCAAGCGGGAGCAGGTCAATGCACCCCTCCTCACAGTGCGATCACAATTTGGGCAGCCCCCAGCTTCCCCCACTCTTCACCGCCAATAGCTTCACGGCAGGCGGGACCGGCCTTCCATGATGGCCGGCTAAGTGACCTTCACGTCTCCCAGGGCGGAGGGAACCATGCGGCCGGCAGCCTCCGCAGATCGCAATGTCTCTCTCAGTGAGGGGGGCCCCCGCTCTCTGTAACTCAGCCGGGGCCCCTTCCATGACACCGCTGACTCGTCTCAGCGCTCCGCGGCGTGCCGATGGATCGGTTTGCTGCACAGCTCCAGAGTACGTTACTGCCTCAGGCCTGGTGCCGCGCCTTTTTCCAGCAGGATAGGGCCTCCGCTTCTCGGGCCTGCGCAAGCTCCCGCACTCGTGACCAGGCCGCGGACCAGATCTCTACTTCTACTGCGCCCACAAGGCTGGGGAACCTCCCTATAAAGCCGGCAAGGGCTTCCCAGCGCTCTCGAAACCAAGAGAGCGATCTCTCTGCAACATATACTCCGGCTTTCAGGATAACCGGGGGATGGAACTTGGAGCCTCGTTAGTGAGTGTCCGCCATCTTCAGCGCCTGACCACGCCCCCTTTATATATTAATATTCATAATAATCAATAAGCAGTTGCTTAAAAATTACATTGGCATTCTCTTCATAACAAATATATATGTACAATACCTAACTATGCACATTAGCAAAGCTGTAAATGGTTGAAACTCTGGAAGAAAACTTTTATAAATTACTGTACACTTTTATTTTCTAAAATTGTGTACATGAAGATGTATGCATTACTTTTTGGTCATTCAACAAGGCACTCAGATTTTTCACTCACTATTCCAGTGCTTATGTGATCCCTACCTTGGTAAAGGATCTGGACTTCAGCGACTGAAGGCTGTAGTAAGACTGAGAACATTTGTCCAGCTCTATGTTAACCTACATAATTTTTAAGTCATCTGCTGCTCAACACATGTCAGAATACATGTAGAAGTAGACACATACCTCAGTCATGATAGCACACAGATATTCAAACTTGACAGAGTGCACTTTCTGTTTAATCAGACATCTAAATGTATATGGTCTTCTTCAAGTATACGTTTCTAGACACTCTATGAACTACCATAAATAATCATCCATCTGCCAACATATTTTAATCCTAACTTTTCTCTTGCAGCTTCATTGTTCACTAATAACTCACAATGTTAGGCGTAGACAAATATGAAAGGCCAACTCTTCTGATGTCACTGTTGTATGTCTCACCATGTTTCTCAAGACATCAATGTGTATGTCTGAGTCTTTATGTAGTGACATGATACATCAAAAGAAGTCTACAAATACTAGAATACCTTTGTTTCACACCTGATGCTCTCTAAATTTGTGTAGAAGTAGGTGAATGTATTGTTTTCCACTCATTATACAGGTCAGGTGGGTATTGAACTCCGTGGCGATAGGGTCAGCGCCTTATTCTCAAGGAAGCGTTACGCCACTTAACGTGGCTTTAAGCCAGGTTAAGTGGCTTAACGCTGCCTTGAGAATAAGGCCCCTTTCACGCTAAATTTAGCGTGAAAGGGGCGTGCAGTGGGTGTTGCGGTGGGCGTTCCACTGCAACACTCATTGTGATCGACGCTGCCACCTATTATCAAGGGCGGCGATAATAGGTAGCAGCACCGAACTTAAGACCAGAAAAATCCTGGTCTTAAGTAGGGGAAACGAGGAGAAATGCTTCATTTCTCCTCGTTTTTAGTTTTTCCATGTGTGCTGCCTTGTGCAGCACACATGGAAAAAGCAAAATGGTATTTCAGGAATGTTCATGTGCAGGAAGGGGGAACTTCCTGTACATGAACAACCCTCCCCTGCACACAGACACCCTTGCAATCTGGTGCAAGGGTGCCTGCCTTGGCGCTAAATCGTGAAACTTAGCGCCATCGCAGGCTGCACCACATTCTTGAGAATAGGGTGCAGCCTCGCGTTTACGAAGTGGTGGTGAGAGGCGTTAAGCCTCTCACCGCCACTTCATTGAGAATATCCCCCTTAGTTTTTAAGTTAGGGTCATCAGATGCACAACACGTCATTCAACAAGGCACTCAGATTTTTCACTCACTATTCCAGTGCTTATGTGATCCCTACCTTGGTAAAGGATCTGGACTTCAGCGACTGAAGGCTGTAGTAAGACTGAGAACATTTGTCCAGCTCTATGTTAACCTTACATAATTTTTAAGTCATCTGCTGCTCAACACATGTCAGAATACATGTAGAAGTACACACATACCTCAGTCATGATAGCACACAGATATTCAAACTTGACAGAGTGCACTTTCCATTTAAAGCACACACCTAAATTTATATGGCCTACTTCAAGTGTGCCTTTCTTGAGACTCATATGAAGAAGCATAATCAATAATCCATCTGAAACATGTTTTAAACCTCACTTTTCTCTTGCAGCTTCATTATTCACTGACTACTCACAATGTTACGCCTAGCCAAATGTAAAACACCAACTCTTCTAAATTCTCTGTTGTAAGTCTCACCATGTTTCTCAAGGCGTCAATCTGTGTGTCTGTGCCTTTTGTGGTGACATGATACATCAAAAGAAGCCTACAAATACTAGAATACCGCTGTTTCAGACCACATGCTCTCTAAATTTGTGTAGAAGAAGGCATATGTATTCCTTTCTCCTCATTATACTGGGAGATAGGTATTGAACACTGTATTTGAAGGGTTCTGTGACACCTACATAGGTAATAGATGTCTGCTTCTGCGACTGAATGCATGTATTAGGACTAACAAGATTTGTGCACCTGCATGAGAATCTACATAGTTTTTAAGTTAGGGTCATCAGATGCACAACACATGTCAGAATACATGCAGAAATACACACATACCTCACTCATGACAGCACGCAGACAGAGTGCACTTTCTATTTAAAACACATACCTAAATGTATACAGCCTACTTCAATTGTACCTTTCCGGAGACTTATATGAAGCAGCATAAACAGTGATCCAGCTGCCAACATGTTTTAACCCTCACTTTTCTCTACTACTTTCATTTCAGACTCAGGAAACACACATATTAGTATGCCCAACCTATTTCAATCTTCATTTGAAGACAATAAAACAGACTACAATACAGGTTCCTACATTTGGTAGCATACTTTAAACATCACATTTCTCTAATGCTTCGCAAGCTTTATAAATAGTGCGTCGCAAAGTTAAAAATATCATTACAAACACTGAAGCGCTCCTACATAATACATAGCCCACCTTACACATTTGTAATTCAGCTCTGAAATACTTTTGCAGAATATGAAAATATCAGAAACTCCCCCCCCAAAATTTCTCTCCTACACAATCAATGTGATGCACCACGCTCAACAAGGTAAAACCAGTAATGGCAAAATTTCCCTCACTTTTTGAACAGAAATGAATGTAAGTAACAAATCAAAATACTCCCTGCATTTTTTCAAATTCCAAAACACTTTTCTATTGGATACACATATTAACCCTTTATTACTCTCTGATAGCAATACCCACTATGAATCTGTAACTTACTAAAGTTGCGACTCCACCCCGGTGCCGCAGTGTAGCGTCGCGAGGGAGTCTCGAACCCTTACGGGACTTCAAAAACCTATTTCCAACAATAGTAGTATTATTTTTTAAGAACATGTCACTTCTAAAAATAGTACTGATTTGGGAAAACTTACTTTAGAAGCATATCAAATATATATAACTTACCATTTCATATTTTAAATCCACAGTTAACTTTCAACCCTTCCCCCATTCTGCCTAATCTTAGTTTCTATAGTAACAGTTTCTGCAACATTCAACTGTACCAGCAGGTCACAAGTTCACCATATTTTCAAATTCAGCATACTAGCTTACAAAATGCAAATAGCAGGTGTGGTTAAGTCTTGCAAATATTAGCTTATCCTGTCTACTGTACCTTTCAAAGTTTTTTCTGCAAAGTAAGATGCTTCTGCAATGTAACATCCTATTTTTGAGTACACAATGTTTATGAACAGCCTATCAGTCATCTGCTTTTTTAAAAACAGCATTTTCTCCACCATTTTTGATACCTCTCATTGTACCAACTGACTTACTCAGCTACAGACGTTTTTTGATGCCTTACACACATTTTTCAAAATGCTAACAGTATGGATTGTAGGACACAGCTATGTTTTCTAGGGCAAAAGGTATGCTGAACACAGAGGTATTGACAAAGACCTAGGTTTGCAAAATGTGGACATTAAATGGTTTGCACAGAGAGGATTAAAGTGGCACCAATTGATGCCTTTGGTTAAAACCTTTTTGCATCCCCAACCCCCTGACCTCATGATTGTGCACTGTGGTGGCAATGACCTAGGCACATTGACTGGGGTAAGATTGGAAATCCTAATGAAGGATACCTTTGCACAATTGATGTTGCTTTTCCCTCACACTGTCTTTCTATACTCTAATATATGCCAAAGACAGAAATGGAAGTGGTCAAATCAATTCTGTCCACAGATTGACAAGGCTAGGAAGCATGTCAATAAAGCTGTTTCTGCTTACCTCAGAGACTATAACATGGGCTCTATCTATAACAACAATCTACGTTTTGACATGCATAACATCTATAGAAGTGATGGAGTTCACTTCACAGATGAAGGGAACAGAGTGTTTCTCAACACCCTTAAGCTGTGTATCCGGACGCACATGTAGCTGGAACAAAATCATAATGAATACAACGGCTCTTCTTAGAGCCAACCTATAACCCAGCACTGAAAGATATATATTTTGAAACATATATACTCTTTCTAAATATTTCCCGGATTCACCAACCCATCGCGAATCCACAAAACAAAGCACAAATTTAATGTACTACAATACATTTCACTTTTCAACTTTTAATTTATATTTTTTAATATTATTTCTAACTCTGTCAATTTTAATGTGACTATGAAGTTCCATCTCACTAGCTCTATAAAACAACTGTAACACTACCTCTGGAATTGTATAGTATTATTTATTTAAGATGGATCCGCAAATCCACCGTGACATTACACTGGGTGCCGCACTGAGCGCCGCGATAGAGTCGCGACTCCTACCATGTGAGAAAAAATATATATTATTTAATGCCCCCCCACTTCTCTAGGCTGATTTCGGACCCATCACCCAGGGCTAGGCCTATGTTTCTTATTTTAATTCATAAGGGGAGGGGGGCCATAACATGCAGCTCCCTGGGGGTAAAAAGCAAAGTGTGCTTGCTTTGAACAAGCGAGAGCAAAGTGCTCTCGCTTGTTCAAAGTGAGCACACTGTTTGCTATGGGCTGGCGGGAACAGTGCTCCCACCATCCCATAGCAAACTGCAATGTCCCGGGGGTGGGTCCCCCGGGACATTGCTGGAGCCGGCTCTGAGGGGGTGGCGGTCTCCATTTATGGCTCCAGCAGGGGGGATGCGCGGCCCCCCTCCTATTTGTAAGTAGCCCCGGGGAGGTGGTGGTCTCCGGGGCTGTGTGGGGAGGCTTACAATTATTTTGAAAATAGCCCCGGGGAGATGGCGGTCCCTGAGGTGGGGCAGGAGCCCCCCCACGATTAATTATATACTTAGTCCAGGGGACTAAGTATATTGGGGAGGTGGTGATCCCCGGGGCTGCGGGGGGCCTCGTAGCCCCCTGCATTGGAAAAACACCGCCCCGGGGAGGTGGCGGTCCCCAGGGCTGCTTGGGGGGTAGAAGCCCCCACACATTCATTTTGTTAAATATAGCCCGGGGGAGTTGGCAGTCCCCGGGGATGCGGGGGGCCTCATAGCCCCCCCACATTGGATTTATAAGACCCAGGGTGGTGGCGATCCCCAAGGCTACGGGGGCCCGTGCGGGTCACCGCATCATTATTTTCGATTGCCCCTGGGACCTGGGCCATTCGGGGGCTTAAAGAAAACAAAGCGCTGGCTTCGTTTTATTTTTAATTTTCGGCTGGATGAGCGGATCTACCCTGACCCCTTTTCTTGATTTTTAACGTTTTGTGACCTTTTTTCTTGAGACTAGGTTGAACCTGGATTGGCGGAATAAACAGATGTAGAAATGTATACTTCACTAATCCATTTTCTCAGTAGCTTAAGAGTTCCTAATTTTGAAATAGCAACACTTTAGTAGACAAAAACAAAAAAAGAAATATTTATATATATATTTCTTTTTTTGTTTTTGTCTACTAAAGTGTTGCTATTTCAAAATTAGGGAACTCTTAAGCTCCTGAGAAAAAGGATTGGCGGAATAAACAGATGTAGAAATGTATACTACACTGATGCACTTATTCACTTACTACACTTATGCAGACATTTCTTTTTTTAACTATTTTCAACTCCTCTAAAAACCCTGTTCCTATTCCAAAAAGCAGACGTTCAGAGGGGCGTATTTTTTCTCTTTAGGCTTTAGTTGGTCATTAATGTTGCAGTTGATTATTTAGGTGTGCATGTTAAATATTGAAGTCAGAACAACAAGGGTACTTAATATTGAGGAAAACATCATGGAACAAATATCAACAGGTAAGTAAGTCTGGATTTTTTATACCTAACTCCACATGTATGTACCTATGCAGCACATATGTCTTCTAGGTACGTAAATGTGGCGTAAAGAATAGTAAATCTATACTTCTTTATATGCACGCACCTTTCAAGAGTTTGCCCCTCTATATTCTGTCCTCGATATTCATGTACCATGATATTCTTTATGTCGATATTCAGTAGTACAAGCATTACTAGGCAGTTAACTAACAGAGTGTTGCTGGTTTTGGAAGTACGTTTCGCTCCATCAGAATGTTTTACTGAAATGGATGAGGACAATATTTAGAAATGTGCCTTTATTTTAGCTTTCGCGAGCACTAATCATTTTTTATATGACTAAAGAAACCTGTCATTTTGATCATTTACTGCAGTATTCTCTTTTGGAAATTCCATCAATTTTCACAGCTTAATTACATCAATATGGTGTTCAGGTGTGCCACACTTTTCTCATTTATTTAAGAAAGTTAGCTCTCTAGTTAAGCGGCAGTTGATCACTAGAGAGTTAACTGACAAACTGCTGCTTTTATTTGAAACTCATGTTTTACTCAGAATATCAGCCTCTATTCTCATAAGGCTCCTCTCAGTTTATCTTCTGGGAACCTTCCATCACTCCTATGAGAAAATCATTACAGAAAGCTATTTTCTCCTAAACATAGCTAACTAAATCCCAGCAAAGGGTCAGCATACAATCACCAGAATTCCTAAAATGAGTATGACACTGTCAACAAATAATTTATATTGTGACTGAAATCGGTTATTACCCTTTATGTGTATTCCTTTTTGTGACCCTCGAAACATAGCATTCACTACAATGCATTTCAATGAGGACCATGACCTTGAGTCCTGTAATTACTGTCACAAAATGTTATCCACGTTGTGGCAAGCCAATCAAGGGGGGGGGCACATTTGGGACCCCTAACATACACATGGGGGTCAGGTTGTGCTCACCATGCCCCATTTATTTTTTTGATTGATTTTAAGGAATGAGGGGCCATGTCATTGTTCAAGTTGTTGTCAGCTAATCGGGATTGACTAATTCCCTAGATCGGCCAAATAGCGTATATATGGACACCAACGGTCTAGATATACCTATCAATTTAACTCCTGCAAGGCCAACCTGAGCCAGTCTTTTACTGCTAATTTCCCAAAAACAACCTGTGTTTCCATAGGAAGAGCATTTTTTTAGTTTGCTAATGATTTTGGCACCATTTGTCTGTTCCTGAAGTAGTGGAAAACATAGTATATCCAAATATATGGTGTCAGAAGAATCCTGGGTTGAGTACTTGTCGAAAGTATATTCCAATCACGGAGACAACCCAACCCGCCCATCAAGATTTTCAAGGTGGATGATGATATCATCTCACTGGTTTTGATAACAAGAATAAAAGATACTATTTTCTCAATAAAACTTTCGAGGGCAGTAGGGCCAGTTGATCTTCCCGCAATTATAATTAAATCAAATATTGAATGGTGGTCAATACTCTTCCACTGGGCCTTTCCTATGTTCTCCCTAGCTGGAGTTTATCCTATTGTGAGAAAGTGCCTTTTTTGACATGGTTAGCACCCGCTTTTTGCTTGATACCTGATGTAATTTTGAACTGTAAGTGCACTGGGTCCCTGGTAACCAGGTACCCAGTGCCAGATCTCTTTCCCAAATATTTACCACAATTGGCACAACTTTAGCAACCTCTGTAAGTTTCTAGTAAATGGTACCCCTGGTACATAGAGCATGGGTACTGAAGAGGGTCTTCTAGGGCTGCAGCATGTAATTTGCCACCCTAGGGACCCATTACCAACATCATGCACACTACCATTGCAGGCTGCGTATCTTGGTGCAGAAAAATCTGAAGAGTCAACATGGCATACAGTCCTGTATGCTATGCCCACAGGCACTGCATGAGATATACATAAGTCACTCCTACTGCAGGCCTTATAGCCCTAAGGCAGGGTGCACTATATCCCATGTATGGACATATCTGCATGAGCAGATATGACTCTGCAATATCTAGTCCATTCTGGGATATTGTAAGTTCACAGGGAAGCCATGGAAATTAAATGGACCAGATTCTTGTGATTACAAGTTTCCAAGCTCTACAATGGCTTCACTGTACCCTTAGATGTTTGGTGCCAAACATATGGTCTTAATAAATCCTCACTGTTACACGGAGGTTAAAGCAGATAATACTAATGCTCTTTTTGTGGTAGTGTGTGTGGTAGTCTGGGTGAGCAGTTAGGCCTGATGCCAGTGTTGACTTTATTAAGCACTGGTGTGGTCTCTGACTAGTCATAGCCAATCTGCAACCACCAGACATGCTTCTGACCTCATGGGGTGAGAGCCTGCGCTCTCAGAGGACAGAAACAAAACCTGCTCTAGGCGGAGGTGCTTCACACCTCCTCCAGGCCGGAATGGTCTTCCAGAGCCCGAAGCTTCAAAGCCGATGCCGCCTTTGTACTGCAGAGCAAACACAAGAAGATGATGGATGGAGCGCTGAAACTTTTCAGACACTCACCCCCAATCACAGATCTGGGTTGAATCCATCATCGTTCTTTAGCTCACTTCGCCACCCCAGTTCAGACACAGCTATATGCAAATCAGTCTTGACCCTGAGCCTCATGGGAACAGTCCAACCCGAACTGCCAAGCCATGTCTTCCCTGGATCGGAAGCAAGCATCCTGGGACCGGTTTCGGGCTAACAGCCCTCATCAGCAAGGCTAGCTTGAATACAGTGGCAAAGTGAGCAAGGGACCCACGTCTGGGCATACCCTGCCAACTTAGGGTGAACTAAGCAAACACAAGGAGATGATGGGCGGAGCGCTGAAACTTCTCAGACACTCACCCCCAGTCACAGATCTGGGTTGAATCCATCATCGTTCTTTAGCTCACTTCACCACCCCAGTTCAGACACAGCTATATGCAAATCACTCTTGACCCTGTGCCTCATGGGAACAGTCCAGCCCAAACTACCAAGCCATGTCTTCCCTGGACCAGAAACAAGCATCCTGGGACCGGTTTCGGGCTAACAGCCAGGCTAGCTTGAATCCAGTGGCAAAGTGAGCAAGGGACCCACGTCTAGGCATACCCTGCCAAATTAGGGCGAACAAAGCAAACATAAGGAGATGATGGACGGAGCGCTGAAACTTTTCAGACACTCACCCCAAGTCACAGATCTGGGTTGAATCCATCATCGTTCTTTAGCTCACTTCGCCACCCTAGTTCAGATTCAGCTATATGCATATCAGTCTTGACCCTGTGCCTCATGGGAACAGTCCAGCCCGAACTGCCAAGCCATGTCTTCCCTGGACATGAAACAAGCATCCTGGGACCAGTTTCAGGCTGACAGCCCTCATCAGCCAGGCTAGCTTGAATCCAGTGGCAAAGTGAGCAAGGGACCCATGTCTGGGCATACCCTGCCAACATAGGGCAAACAAAGCAAACACAAGGAGATGGTGGATGGAGCGCAGAAATTTTCAGACACTCACCCCCAGTCACAGATCTGGGTTGAATCCATCATTGTTCTTTAGCTCACTTCGCCACCCCAGTTCAGACACAGCTATATGCAAATCAGTCTTGACCCTGTGCCTCATGGGAACAGTCCAGCCCGAACTGCCAAGCCATGTCTTCCCTGGATCGGAAGCAAGCATCCTGGGACCGGTTTCGGGCTAACAGCCCTCATCAGCAAGGCTAGCTTGAATACAGTGGCAAAGTGAGCAAGGGACCCACGTGTGCGCATACCCTGCCAACTTAGGGCAAACAAAGCAAACACAAGGAGATGATGGACGGAGCGCTGAAACTTTTAAGTGCAGCCCAGCTTTCCTGAGATAGTGGGGGATGCCAACCCCCCATCGTGCTCTACATTTGGTGGGAGGGCAGGCCGGAAAATTAGTTAGATGAGGAGGAGTGTCCACATTCAGCCAGCACCACCCCTAAGGTGTGGCAGGCAATGTGAACCCATCTCCTGAAAATCCACCATCTTGAGATGGTGGAAAAACAATCTATCAGGACTAGGTAGTGCCCCTTCTCACAGGAAATGGTCACTTAGAGGGTGTAGAAACCCTAAAGGTAGGTAGTTCATTGGCTATTACCTGTCACTCCCTTTACTGCCCCTAAATCTAGTATTTAGATGGCATCCCTAGACTTGGAAACGCAGATTCGACGGACAAGAAGAAGAAAAGAGCAAAGCAGACCCACTGCTTAAAAAACTGAAGCCCTGCTGCAGAAGAAATTTGCACCAAACCCCGCCTGCTGCCTCTAGGACTCTAGGTGTGCTGTGTTGTCCTGAACCTGTGAAGACTCCAAGAACCCCAGAGCTCCTCTAGCCTTCGAGTAATCACCAAGAACCTCCCTTGGAGTGAAGGTATCACTCCCCTGCACACCACAGGCACTGATCTCGCTGAGTCCAGTTTGTCGACTTGCTGCTTCCCGGTGACTCCAAAGCAGCACCCAAACCAGAAGAGGTACAACAGCTCAGGAGGGTCAGATCTGTCCTGTGACCAAGACCTACCTGAGCCACAGCATACCGCACCCTACCGCCTTGAGTACCGGACCCCCTTCAGCAAACAGACAGACAAAGAGTCTGTGCCAGACTCCAACTACTCTAGAAGCAAGCACCCGCTGAGGGATGTCAAGACCCATGAGACCCACATAGTGAGTGGCCCGGCAGTCCTGAAATTTCCTCGCTAAGTTGCTTGCTCCTAACCACGAGGGCATCTCGACGCCTGGCTGACCCATCTGTTTTGCACCCGGCCCGGTAATGACAAATCAGCTGTGCTCCCATGGTCCTGAGACCCTTGCGACCTCCACTCTCCAGGGAGACCTACCAGACTTACCTCTAAGTCCTCCTGTGCAGTGTCTTTCCAGGTGGCCCCTTTCATTGTAGCGCACCAGCTATCAACACCTTCAGGATCCCCCTCCCGGCCAAATCCGGGACTCTCTCGATGTTCTGCTGCTGAAACTTTGAACCTGGTCCTCCTATTAACCTAAAACATGAAGGTGAACTTCGTGAAAGTATTGCCTGATTTTATATGCATTTTTCTGCTTTATCCTATTTACTTCAATGGTGCGTAATTGCTCGCAAAATTGATATATTTTCCGAACTCTTAAAAATTGTAACTCCTAAAGTACTTACGGTAGATCAAATTTCTTGGTCTTAAAAAATACATACAAATCTATTTTATTTCTATAAATTGGTCTCAGATTTATTCTTCAGTGTGTGTCTCATTTATTGCCTCTGTGAGTACAACAAATGCTTAGCTCTACCCACTGATAGGCCTAACTGCTCACCCACACTACCACAAAAAGAGCATTAGTATTATCTGCTTTAACCTCCGTGTACCAGTAAGGGATTCACTGGGCTCTGTGCACAGTGTACTTCGTTTTAATATACTTTATAGAGAGCCAGCTTCCTCCACCTATAAGATAGAAAGGTGCTATTATTAAGCCCATATGTAAAAAGGATGATCAGACATTGCCAAAAATTACCGCTTGATCAGCTTAAATGCTTAAATTGTACTTCAAGAACTCAAATATTGGATTGCTGAAAAGAATCCAATACCTATAGTACAGGGAGGCTTTAAGGTTGGGCACTCAACCATAGACTATTGCTTGAGTCTCTGGGCAGTTGGCTAACAATATGGAAACCGGAAGATCATTGTTTTATTGCTTAGTGCATCAACTTAGTTAACGCAGATCTTGTGGGTAAAATTTGAATTCCACAAAATTCCAGGTGGACCCCTAGCAATACTAAAAGAATTACATTGGAAAAATTGGGCAAGAGTGCAGCTAGAAATGAAAGGCAGTCTATCTCGGAAAATTAGAATTAAGAATGGACTACATCAAGACTGTGTAATAGAACCAACCCTATTTAGACATTATTTGGCCGATCTTCCTCATTTATTAATAAACTCTCAAGCCTTCTCACCCAAGATGGGAGGTGCATATACACCATGCCTCCTGTATACACATGATTTTGTAATAATTGACTGTGCCTCAATTGGGCTTGAGAGGAAACTAGCTGACTTCTGGAATTATTGTCAAATAAACAAATTAAAAGTAACATAGAAAAAACTAAAATATTAGCCTTTGGAAGAAAACAACACAGGCATATTTGGTCTATTGGGCACACAAGGGTTGAAGAAGTTGCCAATTATAAGTATCTGGGGATGCATTTTCATAAAATATTAGCATGGGGGCATCACATAGACACCTTAAAATCAAAGGCATTATCATCTATAGCAGGTTTAAAGACATTAAAGTGGCCCAATGTTACAGCCAGTACTAACAGCTTATCTAGCCATGATACCTCCTCAATTTTAATAGGGGGTGGCGATAGTGGGCATGAGTGGAAATGTAGATAGGGAAAAAGTGGAAGGAAATTGTGCGAAAAATGTGTTATCTTGACACAAATGCTCAATGGTACAAGTCATTTGAATCAAAACTGATCTTCGATCATGGTCTACATTAGTGCTCTTTCATACCCTGAGATTTTGAAAAAACGGATTTCATCAGAACAGTCGAAAGTGGCATGCTTGTGTAAAGATGAAATCATCTCAATTGAGCTTAGATGGGAAAAAGAGTTAAGAAAACTTCTAGCTTCTTTGGCAACCCAATCCACGATTAAAGACCATAACTTAGCCCTCCCCTTAAAACTTTCTAAAAAAGAACTGACGGTGTTGGCATTTGAGCCTTCACTATCTAATGGTCCAGGACTCAACTATTCACTTGAAACAATTATGGGAGAAACACTCTACATTCACATACTTATGCTCCCTTCCATAACAACACATGTACAGGACAATTTTAAAGTTCAGTGTAGGGTTACATCTTGTTTATGCACATCCACCAGGTTTAAAGGCCTTAAGAGACCCGGACACTATCTGAAATTGTGCTTTAAAAAAGGTTTTGCACTAATGTTCATATTGTTATAGATTGCCTACATTTTTAGCATTACAACATCGGATTTAAAAAACAATTCTTTTAAAGTACAATATTACATAAGATGTCTGCAGTAAATGTTGGGCCCGATTTACAAAAGTAATCTGAGACAAAATCCTAACTTTACGACTTTCGGTATTCACAAAGGGCATTTAAGAGTAGTAAAGTTAGGAATCCTAACTTTACTGCTCCTAAATGCCCTTTGTGAATACCGAAAGTCATAAAGTTAGGATTTTGTCTCAGATTACTTTTGTGAATTGGGCCCCGGTATTCACAAAGGGCATTTAAGAGCAGTAAAGTTAGGAATCCTAACTTTACTGCTTCTAAATGCCCTTTGTGAATACCGAAAATCGTAAAGTTAGGATTTTGTCTCAGATTACTTTTGTCAATCGGGCCCCTTGTATTCTCCATGTAGTTTATAGATGTTTCCTGTGCTTTTTTAAAGATTTTTTATTAGTTTTAAATGATTTTAAAAGTTGCTGTGCTGTGCTGTCTAGAAGTATTTGACTATAAACTGTTGTGTATACTGTTTAAGAGACTTTTTGTTCTAAATAGGCAATTTTGTAATAATAATAATAATAAACAAGCATTAGAAATGCAATTGGTCTCGCATTTTTTGGAGTTAGAGCTATTGGCGATGTAAATGGCAATGTCTTTTAAGAATGTAGAGCTTTGAAAATATGCAAGAGATAGAGAAAGACTGAGCATACCCCAGCAGTATCTGTTCTTTTCCCAACCCCTCCCCCAGCCCTAAACTACCGAAAGGGTGAGTCGGGGCGAGGCAGCAAGGTCAGCTCTTTAAGGAGCTGCTTCAGACCAGAATGAAACCTGTCTTTCTTTGCCAACTAGTCTTTAACATTACACGTTCACCTACTGTCCACCTCCTGTCTCCAACGGCCGGCAAGGACTGGTTGGGGGAGGTGCGGAAAAAGCAAGATGAACATAGCTGCCAAGGTTTTAGATTGCTTATGTGTAATATTTTTATAATTTCAGTGTAATTATGAGTGACATTTAACGACTATGAGTGACACTTTCTTGCGAGAAAAGACAAGCACCAAAAACAAGGGAAACTAATATCACAAATTACACCCATTTGAGCAAGGAGAATCTCTAAGATCTAAAAACGGCTGCAAAGCACCAGATCCCCTTGTAACCTGATCCTACTGCAGACAGTGACTCAGTGTGCAAAGCACCAGATCACCTTGTAACCTGATCTTACTGCAGACAGTGACTCACTGTGCAATGCAGAAGTCTAAGCTGTAACTTTAGGCTGAATAACGAGCTCCTAAAATTAAATTAAATTAGGAAGCCAAGGTAAAGAAGATTACATAGCCGCCAAGTTTTCACTTTGCTTACGTAACACTTCCATAATTTCACTGTGTACTCAGGAGTGACATTCTAAAGCCAAATGTGTGACACTTTGAGTTTATCGTGACACAGACAGACACATGGTATATGTGCTCAGGCTCGGCATATGGGTAATTAATACAAATCATTTACCGTGTGGCGCCAGAGTTCATTTGATTATGTTATGTGACTGTAAAGACCACTGCACAGTGCTACTACACAAATTCCTATTGAAACTAAAGAGTGAATAAAATTCCTAACACCTGCAAACAACCAAATCGCATCACACATTATTAAACGACGGTCTCTTTGGTTCTGCCCAGATGAAAATAGTGCTCTGGTGCCATGACAATGGCTGAAAGTGCTGTACAAATACCAGTGATATAAAGTGATTTTAAGCAATGTGAAACACAATCTTCATAGCGTTCAAGTTTCTCAGTTTCATCTGTGATGTGCTATTCCAATCTAGGAGTTTTCTTTGAATTCTGAGACTTGTAGTTCTGTTTTATAATGGAGTGAGCAAGACTACAAGTCCTAGAATTTAAAGAAAAAATCCAGACTTGAGCACCACCTCACACTTGGACCCCGGGAAAAAAAAAACTTGGTAGGACTGAATCTTTGTTGTTCACCCGCCCTCTGGTGATTTAGATTTGTTGTTTTAAGCGTCATACTGCCTGGTACTCTGTTTTTTTCATTTTATATAGCACAAACTAAGTATTGGAGCAGTGTGCACGAGCACCACCAGTTTATATTGACCACCTGTTAGATTACAGATGCCACATTTCTTTTTTTAGGCCCAGCGAGATTAAGTGATTTGCCCAGAATCACAGGATGCTGAGACTACAACTCTAACAGATGTTACCGACAGGAACTGAGCGCGAGAAAGACATGAGGCTCACTGAATTAGATTACATTAGATGTGCGAGGGCTTTGATTACATTAGATGTGCGAGGGCTTTGGAGACAGCTGTAACAAAGCATGCTTTGCAGCGGTGTTAATAAAAGGAATGCAGGGGTTTTAAAGAGACCGGCTCTGCTCTCCTAAGTGCACCGTTCATATTTATGGTATTGTCAGGCAACGGTAGCCTGTTATGGGTTAAACTCAGATTAAACTATGGCCCAATAGCTGTGACAATCCTCTGTCAGCTACCATTACAGGTCGCCACTTATGCCACTTTCTCCTTGTCGATGGTGACAGCCAGCACTCCGCGCCGTTGCATCTCTCACCACTCTTGTGTTCTAAAGCCCAAGCAGTAAAGTAAGGGTGACGTGACCAGACCGGTATACACAGGGAGCAGAGGGAGGGGGCAGTTACAGGGAGCTGCTGCAGAAGGTGCAATGCACAAACAAAGGGAAACATGGCGGAAGGCTGCATGCTCCCCACTGCTAAGTAATTGAGTGAGACTGAGTCTCTCTGTAGCGCACTGATTATAGCGGCATGATCCGCGTAATAATTGCAGCTGATATGAAACGCGCCTAGTGAGCGGGTTGGGTGGCGCACAGTGTGTGTGACACTTACCCAGTCTCCCCTACCCCCAGCACCGTCCAGTGGTCCAGGACACTCTCGCGACTCTTGCGGCATTGAAGGGTGGGGGAGCGAGAGACGGCAATGCTGTGTTCCAAACGTTGAGACCAGCAGATGGCTCTGCGTGCAAAGTTTTCACAGAAAGTATAAAGTAGCAGAAAAAGATTAAGCAAGAAAAGGACAGAGCCGTGACTTTCAAAAGCTTAATAATAAATGCAGATCAGTCGCTGCACTTGGCACTTGGCGCCCGGGCCAAAGGTCTGTGTATATATTTGCAGAGAGGCCCCGGGAGGCAAAAAGAGCAAAAATAAATCAATAAAAAGACAAGGGGGGGGGGGCGCATGCAAGCGCGGTGAGTGGGGGCTTGTGGAGATATGTTGGATGTGCGCATGTTACGGCGCTGTCTTTTCGAGCATGTGCTCTAACACTAATAGAACCGGCATATCTCTCGCTTAAATCATTTAATTAAATGCTGCCTGCTGTCAAAAAAGAAAAAAGGAAGGCGTGCGGCCAAAATAACAGAAATATTTGCAATGCAATAGGTTTCGCATTTAAATGCAAGACCTATGGCACTGCAGACAAGCGGCCGCCATTGTCCTGGCTGCTTAGAAAGTGAAAGCGCGCATGAGGTGCTGAATCTAAGCAGAGCATGTTGTGCGGGCAGGAAGAGAAACTCAAAAGAAAATAGTGCTAACAAGACTTACGAACAGGTCCCGTGTAACAACCGAAGTAAAGGGGCCAGTAGCCAAGGGAGGATACAAATAAGGACATGGCCGTACTAAGGCGGGACTAACAAGCGTCATAATGAATCAGAAGACAGCATTTACAAAGGACAAACACACGAGCCAATGAAAAATAAGGGCGGGGGAGTGGGCGAAGCTTCTCTCCGTACTCAACTACCACAGCTCTTCGCAGAGCAGCGCTTGCGCGCTGGCTCACGCTCAACCTAAAAATGGTGTCTAAGCTCTGACCGGCACTACGGGTAGGAAAATCAATAAGTTGGTTAAAACACAAAGAGATCATTGTATCACCTAATGTGAGTTTGCATTTGTTTTGAGATTCAAATGAAAATTACAATTTCCAAGAATCACAAGGTAAGGTTTATAAATGATAGGCTCAAGCGGTCAAAGAGTGTATGAAATTTCTTTTAGGGTCCGGGGACGGTATATAAGGACTGTGGAAATCTTACAGGGCTGTACCATGGTAGCGCACCCATCCAAAAGGCAGCCCACAGCCTTGAGGCGACGAGGGAAATCCAAGAACACCCGAATGCCCAGCCCAGGTCGGTCATTGTATCAGCCAACCACAGAGTGCCTTCAGGAATTTAAGACAAGTGTGCATCATTATTTTGCAATGCACTATTATCATTGTCTTCTGATTTCCTACCTGATTAAATGCAATAACATTCTAAAGACCAACATTAAATATAAAAAGTGATAAAGAAACAAGCTCAAAGACTCAAACTGTGGGAAATGAAGGTTTAATTCCTTATCTGTCACAAATACAAGCACAGGTAATACATCTACATCAACAGTTTTGAAAATAAACTAGTGTCTCACAAAAACACCAAAGCCTGATGGCGGGTACAGTGTATATTGTTGGGAGAGTGGTCAATATCTAACGATGGTCATGGTGGCATGTCAAGGTGTATACTCCATCCGGTCGGGTTCCTCTCAATCCTTCAAGCCTGAGATCACAGGCACCTTTTGAGGCACACCCTTTGAAAGCATACTGCACCACTCTGTCATCTGGAAGAGAAAATATCAACATGTACTCTCAAAAGTGGACGCCATTTTCAATTATTTCTCGTCCTATAGCGATGAAACGTTTAAGTATGGCAGACTTGACTGTTCGTTAATACTACTCAATTTTTATTTCCATATCCTAAGACTTACTTTACAATATGTTCAAAGCACATGTACAGTGATTCTGAGTTACTTTACATTGATAAAGAGAGAAATGGAAATCAGGTGGTGTCAACTGTGTTACTGCAAGTGTGAAATGGGTTGGGCTGTATGTGGTGATCTCATGTTAATTACACTCCAGCATGACATCACTGGAATGTAGAATGCCCATCGTGGATTCTGGGTTGTGTGATTCCATGTTAGTCAGTTACTTGGACACTGCTGGAGCTGTGGCTAATAACATACCAGTTGAAGTATATCCGTCTGCTGACCTTCATTACATGATTACTTCACTACAATTTGGCGACGATTTAGCCACAGCAAAGGACCCACGCATCAAGAAAGACATTCCAAAGAAGAGAAGTGAGAAGAGCACATCGCTATGAGGAAAACATCATAAGGAAAGTATGATGCCTGCATATTGTGGTTGAATGCTCTGAGTTTGCGTTGGACTGGCAGTTTATAAAAAAAAAAGAAAGTGTAAGGAAGCACGCAGTGTTCAAAGAGAGAAACATAACCATTATGCTTGGTTCGGGCTGCGTTTCCAAGTGACTACAGCGTCAGGAGCAGTAAACCAAAACTTTAGCGCGTTTGTAGAAAGGCCCCCATTTTAAAAGAATCGTCGGTTACATGGCGCTAAGCAGTACATAGATCAAAAAAAAGATTTGTACATGGTGTGCGCGCATAAGAAGCAATAATATACAAAGGAAACGATTGAAAGTATGCGGGGTGAAACGCGAGGAGAAAAGTGACATTGACAAGAAAAGAAAAAAGAAAAAAAGGAAGCATAGTGTGAGGAGACACTCTGCGGTCAATTTTCGGTAGACTTTTGGAAACAACGAAGACATTCTCTGTTAAAAGATTTAGCGAGCAGTTGACATTTTTAAACAAGGCATACTGTGCGCGTGAGGAAAAGCGCGAGGCTGTACACAGTGTCAACTCGATTGACAATTGAGACACTCACGCGTCAACCTAGCGCGAGGCAGTGGCTCTTCTATCCAAGACTGTTGTGTGCGTGTGGTGTCTAGTGCCAGACTCGCACTACTGTCACACCCACAAGAGCCGGAAAGGAGCCTCAAGTTTTTCCCATCTACCTCAATGTCCTCATATGGATCTACACAGTTAGATTCATCATCTTGTACAACTACAATCATATCTTTCACTCCCCTTGCACAGATCTCCTCTTCATCTGAACTGTAACATAAATCTCCATCTGGAACCGAATTTATCTTGTCTTTCGGTGACTGACAAACTTTTGCAAAGTGTCCAATCTTATTACACAATTTACATTTCACATTTTTAGCAGGGCACGGACGTCCATTGGGTCCATGATAGGAATACCCACACCTAAAACAAATATTTTTCTGTGTGAAAAACCCACTTTTGTACTCTTTCTTTTTAGGATTTTGTTTATAACTATTGTGTTGTCTAGTGCCTCGTTTTTTCATTCACAACTGATACACCACTAGTGTCCTTGCGAGTGAGCTCTTTTAATGCTTTGCGTGACACTTCAATCCCTTTTACTATGTCAATAGTTTCTATTAAATTTGGATTCCTCATAGTGAGGAGTTTTTCTTGTACTTTCTTATCCCAACAACGTACTACTATCTGATCGCGTATGAGTTGATCTGTGAAGTTTTCAAATTCACATTCTGCCGCTAACATTCGTAACACAGCAACGTAAGTATCTATGGACTCATCTTGCAATTGTTCTCTAGTAAAAACTTATGTCTGTTAACTATCAAACTTGGTTGAACATCAAACTGTTTCTCTAATTTTTTTACAGCTATTTCATATTCATCTAAATCCACCTGATCATGTGGGATAATATAAGGTGGTAGATGCTCATATATGGATTGACCTTCAAAGCCTAGATTGTGCTCTAATAAAAACCTTTTGCGTTCAGGGCGATACCTGTTTCCTCCAATTGCTCCTAAATACTTTGTGAACGCTCTGTACCAATTTCTCCAAGCCAATGGAGGGTCTCCAGGAGTTTGTAGAAATGGGGGAGGAGCATTGTTTCAGCGGGTGTCCTATCCCCCTTTGATCCTTTAAAACAATGTATTATCACTGTAGATGCAAGCAACGATGGTTTGGGTGCCACTATCGCACAGATGAAAGGGAAAATAGAAGTGACCATCGGTTTTGTTTCCAGATCATTGAGGACAAATGAAAAAGTATTCTCTGTTATAGAAAAATAACTTTTGGCTTGTTGTTGGGCTGTGGAAAGGTTCAAATGTTTTGTTTGGGGAAGGAAATTTGTCCTAAAAACTGACCACAAACCGTTAGTCAGCATTTTGAGTGGGTGTACCATTAAAGATCACACTCCAAGAATAGCAAGGTTAAGTTCAAAGCTTCTACAATATAATTTCGATGTGGAATACATCCCGGGTGGTGAGAATGAAGTTGTGACCAGGAATGCAGTGAGAACCAGCAGAAATGAGTGGTGGAATAAGGGAAGAGTGGTGAAGGTGCATTGTCATGATGTTCCTTCCCATGATCTTGCTTCTCCATCCAATTCGTTTTTGCATGCTCGTGTTGTTCCTTCTCCTTCTTCTTCTGACACTGATGTTTATGAACCCAGACCATCGGTTCATTTTCTGTCTGAACGAAGGAGTGATAGACGGAACATTGTTAAACCTTTGAGATTTCGTGAATGAACTAAATTCAAACCGAGGAACATTGTTAAACCTTTGAGATTTCGTGAATGAACTAAATTCAAACCGGCTGTATATATCTAATACTGTGTTTATGGATTGATAATTCTTTGTATTGCATTATTGTATAGAAGGGAGATATTGTGGTGATCTCATGTTAATTACACTCCAGCATGACATCACTGGAATGTAGAATGCCCATCGTGGATTCTGGGTTGTGTGATTCCATGTTAGTCAGTTACTTGGACACTGCTGGAGCTGTGGCTAATAAACATACCAGTTGAAGTATATCCGTCTGCTGACCTTCATTACATGATTACTTCACTACACTGGATGTGGTCTTTGATTGCCATCACTATGTAACATATCCATTCTCCTTGATCTCCTGTCCTCTGTGTCTGCAAGCCATTTCTCTTTCCATAATCCTACAAGATTATCTGCAACAGAGGTTCCACGAGGATCGCTCCATGCCAGATTTTCAGGAGAAACACCGACTGTGTAACTGACCTGCATTAATATTTGTTCTTTTAACAAATATTGCCTGTGGATATCCTGAAAATCTGGCATGGACCCAGCCCCATACACCAATGATAGAGATTTGTATAATTAAGGTGTACTTTTGTTATATTGTATTTCAGTGCGAGTGAGATAGTTAATTGAATTTGTGACTGAAGATGCTCTGCGAGTTATAAGCATCAGGATCAGGCCTGAAGAACATGCCAAACATATTCTGCAGTATTTTTTCTAATGGGTGGGTTTATGATGGCCACCTTAAAGCGGCCTGACAATCACATGTACCACTTTTTCAAGTCCAAATATCAATGAGCAGTGTGTGAAGCTTATAGGCAAAGATACAGACAACAAGCTATTGGAGAGGGTACTGGGTTCTTGGAGCATAAGTGGAATTTTACTGCATCATAATGTAGTGTTCTTTAAAGAGATACATCTTCAGCTCTTTCCTAAAGTGGAGCAGGGTTGAGGAGTCTCTGATGGATACAGATGTGCTCTTCCAGATTCTGGGCACACAGAGAAGGCCTGTTGCCTTTTTTTTCTTTTTACACTTTGTTGCCCTCATCCCAATGGTATCCTGGCTCTAACAGTATGAGAGCTTCAACAGCATTTTTAAACTTGTTTTATGGCAGGAACAAATTCTCCCTCTTTAGTTGAGAGATCTGGCTAACTTTGGTTTCTTGCTCCTTGTGTCCCTTGGGGGTGAGGTGTGTGTCCAGGGTGAAGTTAAGTTACTTGGTATTGGGACAAAGTTGGAAGTTGAAGCCAGCGTGGTTCATGTCACTGACCATGGTCTAGACTTGTTGTTGCTTTTTATTCACAGCAAATAACAGAGATTCCGCATTAGTGGGCTTGAGCCTCAGGGAGGTGCTGGACATCCAGGTCTGCATGAGGTGCAGGCAGTGTTTTAAGCATTGCATGTGTGGAACAGAGGGGACTTTCAGGTGGAATTCTGTATCATCTGGCTGATTGTTTGATGATGCAGAATCCTACCAGCCTTTTAGTCTGACAAAAGCTGCCAGGAAATCCCTCCATAGGAATCTTGACAGTAAATAATTAAAACTGCATTATACACATCCAGCTATCTTCTTTTGCATGCATACAGTTTTGTTTTATGCACACCAGCTGTACACATTTCCATCTGCAATCATTTGTGGCCATTAATAACAACAAGCTTTCTGTCATTGTGCATAAGTTCTGCTCTTCCCTGAGTTACTTCGCATTTATTGGATATTTGCCTTGGAAAAGTATCTAGATGTAGATCACTGGCTTTACCATAGCAGTCAAGTTTTCAAATTGCTTATGTTCAATATTTCCATGGCTTCAGTGTGCGTATGAGTGACACTGTATTGCCAAATGTTTGACACTTCGAGTGACACATTAACATGAGTAAACTCAGCTATGAAGTCTAGGTAAACGAATAAATATCATAAATTACCCTGTTTTAGGCAATGTGAAGCTTTACAAAAAGCCTTGAAACTCGTGCTACACCCCCGGATTAACCCAACTCCCCTTTCTTGCAGGGTTTTGTACAGTAAGCAGTTATGGCACCATGATATTAAACAATAATCCAGACTGAGGATGATGACTGCACCTTGAGTTCTTTATTGAGGGGGCAGTAAAAGGGGCTCTCACAGACTCTCAGAGTAAGGACACAGAATTTGAGGCTGATCACATAGTTGCAGTAAGTGAGGAACAGGGCTGAGACTGACTCTACCGTTGCATCACACCCTGTGGTCTTCATTGAAGAGGCAAAGGATGAACACAACTAGCTATCTCTCTCACTGAGGATAGTCACTCTACACTGAGAGCTTAACTAATTAATTTTCTGCATGTGGTTTGGACCAGCAGTCCCAGAAATGCACCCTCCTGAAGCCCACCTACCTCCTAAGGCCTGTATTCACAGTTGGTCATTCTGTACCACTACCTGCAGCAGATCATTGGCACATTATGCAGACCTCCTCAATGCCCACCACCACTGCCCCACCCACAAGCTTTGTATAGTCATGCGCATGTCAAGACTGAGTCTAAATGCATATGCTGCACACAACTAGCAGTTAGTGACTGATGCAGTGCACCCTGACTTACAGAAATCTACATTAATTAGACTTACTTCTGCATAGAGGTGGCAAGGCACTGACACTTGCTCCAGCTAGGTGCCTCGCTCTGGCTCAGCTTGAGGTCCTCCTGTACCCCAGAACCCAAAACGAACCCAGCCTGCAAATGATTTCTGCCTGCCACCCACATTATAACTTTATGTGCCAAGAACTAAAGAAAACATTGACCTTTGATATAAACCAGGAGAAAGAAAGGGATATAGTGCATATTCAGACAGCAGGCCTACCGCTAGGGATTGCTCATATACCACCTATGTCCTACCAACAATCAGGAATGTACGCCTTACTTTTTAAAAGGACTCTCACCCACACAGATGTGTGGCATGCTTCATGATTGAGTCCTATGTCCGGCACAGCTACTGTTGCCAGACAAGCTGAACCCCACTTTTGGAGGGAGCACTTTGATTGAAGTCCTAACGACTTAAAAGGGGTCTGGTTTTTGAAGATTAAAATAGCCTTCAGGTGTACCCCAAAGAGATACCCATCTAGTGGCTGAATATCACAATGTGACACCAGAAAACCTGGGATAAAACCCACCTTCCCCACTTGATCAAAACTGTTTGATCCGTAACAAATATTTTATCAAGCCTCTTTTTTCTTCATTACCACATATGAGAGCACCCTCTAATATGTGAGTTCAGGATGTGCGTTGTACAAAAAACACTTTTTTATTTTATTTAATGGCATATAATGTTGCTCCATGTATGATAAGAATCTAGGGAATATATAGGGTAAACATGACAAATCTCCTCTGCAAGTGCGAGACTTCTGTGACTTTAAAGGTTGGCTCCATGAAGGAACCAATAATTGTAACAACCAACCAGAGGGCAGAGCCCAGGCCCGTCATTTGCACCAAGACCAAAGCAGTGTAAAATGCGTACGGCTTACTGCAGCCAGCGACGTACAGCAATAAAGCGATGGATAGGCCATGCCCCAAACCCAGTCACCAGCAAATGAGTCATGACACCTGTCAGATATCAAAGACAACCTCACCTTATCTCAACAGCGAAGCACTGTCTGTGCACCAGCAGCTGCAGACTAACAGCACACACTGGGAATACCACTGTAGCTCCGAGAGAGCCTTAGCAACTCCGAGAGACAAGGAGGAACTCTGAAAGCATGACAATACATTTCAGTGCAGCAATGTCGGGATCAGTACTGATAAGTGTTAGTCTCACCTGTGATGTGAGGCACTTGGCAGGCATGATTTACAGACTGGTCATCTCTTGTTTCGTCAGCCTTTTCTGCTGCCTTGCATTCCTCTATGCCATTTTGAAATATTTTCCTATCACTTGCTGACATTCAATCTTCCATTTGTCATTGAACATCAGTAGACCTAAAATTTACTATTGATCACATACATTTGGATAGTAGATGTAAAAATGGTATTTATGGAGATTCTTTGGAAAAAAGGCTAGCTCTATGGCATTGGAAATCAACATGCACAGACAGAATTGAAGACTGGGGGTCTTATTTACAAGTCCTTTGCACCGCCGGTGCGTCATTTTATTTGACGCACAGGCGGCGCAGAGTGCAGACCCATATCTACTTGGCCATGCAAAGCCACTTTGCGTAGCTTTTCATGGCCTCGTAGATATGGAGTAAGGCAAAGCAGTGCAAGTCACTGTGTTGCCTTACTCTGCGTCAGTGAGTGCTGCAGCTCCAGCTAGCTAGTAGCTGGCTAGTAGCTGCACTGCACACTCAAAGCTGCTGTGACACTGACACAGCATACACACACATACCTGCTAACTCCCTGGTGCTATCTCATGCAATCCGTTAACAGGCCCTGTGAATTAGTTTATGATCTGACAAATGGCTTGAATGGTATTGCTCGCATTCCAAAGTGGGCCTGCTTGTAGGCTGCAAGTTATTTGTCAGGCTATAAAAGACACGGACAGCGACGACACAGGACTTCAGAGGACGGGCTGTAAACAGAGGTCACCAACCTGTGTGTGTAACACTCTGGGGCATATTCCCAAGAACGTGTGATAACCACCGCAAATTTAGCTTAACGCAACTTTGCATATCGCAGTCCATCGCGGGAAATTAACACCTTGTTAACCAAGTATTCACAACACGGCGGCCCCATGCGATACTCCCCAGATAATGCGCCAACTGACCGCGTTAGAATCAATGCCACGCCGCAAAAATGCGAAACACCAATGCAAAAAAAGCTGCGATGAGGCCAATCGCGATACGAAAATAAGCGAAACCCAGCTACAGGCCTGCAATCCACACGCGTCAGGCGGGAACAATCACCATAAAAGTAGAAAACAAGCATTGGCATAGCCAATAGGTCTCGCCGACGGGAGCTTATAAGTGTTTAGTTATGAGGTAGAATAGGGTTTGGGGGGCGGGTTGGGTGAATTTAGCTTTAAGCAATGTTGCACCATTAAAGAAGGGTGGTAATCGGCATAATGCATTTCCTTATGTGCGGTACGGCAGGTAGCACAAAAGAGAAGCTTCATGTGCACTTGATTATTTAGCGCTCCCATGTGCAGCTTCCAATACAACACTAAAACATGGAAGGCAGGAGTGAGGAGAAAGGCCAGCTGGACTGTGTTACCATTTCAGAGAAACTTAAATATGTAAATTGCTATGACCACCGAGAAGCATTGGAGATTCCCTGGTTGGAAGAGGGCGAAGGTTAAAACAAAAATAAAATGGGCGTGTGCGCACGAGAGAGCACGATAAAGCAAGACATGACATTTACAAATATTTAAAAGATTCATTTGCAACACAGAACAATTTATGTGTTTAATAAAGTGAATCAATTGCTCCTCCCCCAAGTCTGGGAGGGGATATACTCTCCTGGAAAGTAATAAATGAATGTTGGTGGAATACACACAACCAGCAACACAGGGTAAGTATACGTGATTAAAGTGAACTGGGTGTTCCAATGATTTAAATATGTTTGGATATGACGTGCAGGTCAGTGGTGCAACTTGGTGAAGATTCCTGCTTTCCGAAAGGGTGAAGAAAAAGGGGAGGGTGAACAAATGAATGAAAAGTAAATGAATGAGACGTGCACAGATCGTGTCATAAAAGCTGTCATTCTAAGTCAAAAAGCAAGACAGTGTATTTTCCCCAGCGTGCGGGAGCATTATGACTGGTACACGGAAGTAAATTACGTGAAAATATCGTGTAGTATGTACGAGTGCAACGATGAAGAGAAACCAAAACATGCAGCAGCTCGTGAAATGTGTGAGCTTATCAAGCGCCAACACTGTCCACGTAGGAATCTGTATCTCAATAATAGCAAAGTGAAACAGTCGCATTCCCGATTATAATGACGAGTGGATAAAAGTCATATGCTCTCTTGCTTTCAGTGCCCTGTTTCCCTAAACTTAGAGAAAAATACAGTGAATCTTGTTAAATTTTCATGAGAAACCCGTAGTGATGGCGTACTCAAGGGGATAGAGTGTCTAGATAACCATAGAGTGTAAAACTAAATGTAAAGGCATGTAACCAATGGAAAACAGGAAAACAAGACTGGGTCGGAATGTTGATATAAACAAATATAAAATAATGATAAAGTACTAGGGAAGGACGACAATCTTTGAACTTACGTTTACAAGAAACAAGGAACGAGAAACAGCATAATGCTTATACAAAAGCAGAATAAATAATAATTTCCACAGACAGCATACAGAGTACTGGAATAACATGCCACCCTGCCCCTGCATCCCTCCCGCCAGGCCAGGAAGCAGTAAAAGACAGTACCGCCCACGCAATCTAGAAAGGTTTGCATTGTTGTGGATACATAATATTTAAACATTATAAAGCGCTATAGTTCATGCCACAAAGTGATGTGAAATCCAGTATTCTATGAAAACTTACTCCTGAAACTCCATGAATCATCAATGCAAACCAGTTCTTTGACAAACATTACACACACTTTCAGAAGCATATTGTGCAGTACGTCATTAGAAAGAAGAAAGTAGTGTATAACCAAGTGAAGAGTCAAAGTAAATATACTTGACACGGTCTCAAAATCACAAGATGGGAAGAAGATATCGTACCGGTACAATCACAGATTACCAAACTGATGAGTGCAAAAACATCGTACTGCGCGAATAGCCGTGATGACAAAATTGTTTTGAAGGCCGGTGAGGTGCCTGGTTGTTATGCTTCACGCGTGGATAATCACTAAAATTCCGTCGTGAAGGGAGTCGTAATGTAATCAACAAGGCGGCTATAGCTTATGTGAAGCAAGGACATTTGTGTTAGTGAACTAATCAATGATTCAAGCGCTGGCTGAGGACAAAGCTTGGGGTGAGCAGATGGTTAGAAATAAAGCACTCGGTAGTGGTAACGCGCGGGTAGTTAAAGAGTGTCCCCCAAGGCCGTGGAGGTCCGTAAATCTCCATAATAGGATCTCCTGCTTGTTGAATTGTAGTAATGTAACCCATTAGGAAGCGCCTGTGAGGTGCCGCTAGTGCGTTGCAAGTGCCCCTTTATGCTGAGCATAGCATTAACATACCTTTGTAATGCTCAATTATGGCCTCCTCGGGTGACCGGCGGGCTCAAAAACCTGCATGCCGGCGGGAAAGAAGGGGGGGGGGGGATAAGTACGAACCTCGGAGAGACGAAGGTTCTGTCTACAGAGGCTGTATGCGCCAGGGAGGCTCACCTGAAGTTGCAGGTCTTCGCGTTACCGCCCCCTCCTGTGACGGTGCCCCGGTGACGCGGGCCCGTCGTGGGATGATTTTAAAGCTGATAATGGGCATGGTAGAGAGACTAAGAGTGGGTCACTCTGAGTTCTTTACCGAGAAAAGTTAAAAACGAATTAAATGCCAGAATAAGGACATAAAAAACACTCACGAATTGTGTACACTATGAGGTACAGATTAGTGGAAGGTAGATTAACAAGCGCTGCAGCAGGGGGAGGGGAGAGAGGAGGGGGCCTGCGCCGGTTTCCCTTGCGTTTCCCTTGCGGGAGCGAGCAGGGGCACCATATGTTTGCAAGTTAATTACAAACGTTTGGTGTCAAAGCTCGCACCCGCAAGGGAATCACCAAACGTGCACGCATTGCCATTGAAAGCAATGCAACGCGTGCACGTTTTTGCCTGCAAAAGTGAATCGATGGCTAAAGGTCTTTTTCCTACGCAGCGCATGCGCGCTGCGTAGGCAAGACCTAAAAAACAGACAAACAACAGCGAAGCGCAACGGACGTTGCCGGAGCAAGTACGGAGGAGAGCCAGAACCCCACAAGCCCCCCGGAGGACCATCCTGGGACTTCGGGGTCAGGGAAGGGCAAGGACAAGAAGAAGAGGAAGACAAAGTTCAGTCCGCAGGAAAACAAGATCCTGATAACGGAGGTGACAGAACACCATCAACAACTGTTCGTCACCTCCACTGTGTCATTGGCAACAAAAAATACATTATGGCAGTCCATCGTGGACAAGGTGAATGCAGTCGCAGTGCTGAAGAGGACAATGGGCGAGGTCAAGAGGCGCTGGAATGATGTCAAGCACAAAACCAAGCTGAAACTCGCCAACAACCTGAAGGCAGCAATGCAGACTGGAGGTGGGATCCCAGCGCCACAGGAGGAGCTGGACAACATGGAGGAAATGATGTCCACAGTCATCAGTGGGGAGACGGTGGCAGGAGTTGGGGGCCCGGACACTGCTCAACAGGACCTGACACAACAGCAACAGGGTGAGTAACCACCAGGGCCTGGGGGGAGCGGGGGAGATGGGCACAATGGCACACATGCACAATTAAGTTGAGCACATCTGCGGACACACCATGCCCCAGACCACCAACTCCCTCCAAGAGACCAACGTACCCAAGTATGCAACATGTACAAGCACAGAAGTCAGAGGCACACCTCATAAAAGTGCTAAGGGGCAGCAAAATCTGAGCTGCAGGGGCAACTCCCCAAAAATGCAGATACAGAGCACATCACATACAGAGCACATCATCATTGACAACGATGTGACACAATCCGCAAAACACCTACAACAGAACACAAGACACAACTGGTGCCGCTTGGGTGCAGACACTGGCCAATCACAATTGGCATTGCAGGGATATGTGCGTTGATAATGTACAAGTACAAACACACATCCGTGATGTTGTCGAAATGTCCACTGTCCTCCATCAAATAGGCAGCTTCTCCCAAACAGCCACAATGTACCCAGTCATGCTGTCTGTATGTAAACATGTACAATGCGACAACATACATGTGGACACATTGTTAAACTGCATCTCCCCTTCACATTGCAGAGGGAGAATCAACACCTCCTGCAGAGCAGTCCGACCCTCTCTTCTCTGGAGATGAAGAGGACGACCACATCTTCGACTCTGATGCCCTCCAACTGCTCGTGGAGAGCCTCCGCAGCCCACTTCCAGGAGCTGGGCAGCACAGCTGCTACGAGGAGACCCCACCCCCTGCACAGACCACACAGCAGGCAGCACCCACCACCACTGCTGCCTTCCAGGACCCCCATGGAGAACACATGGCCTTCCAACGCCGTGTTTTGGGGTGCCAGGAGAATCTGGCTGAACAGGTGCGGGTGGGCTTCGACCGCATGGCAGACAAACTAGATGCCATACATGGGTGTCTAAGTCCCATCAGGGACCACTCACGGTCCCTAACGGACACCCACAGTCCGCTCCATGCTCTCCAACGGACCATGGCTGACATCGCTGGAGCCCTGACTCAGAGAATAGTACAACTGTCCAGTCCGAGTGGCACTAGCGATGTCACACGGGAGTTGGGAAACATGCGGAGGTTAATGGAGACCATGGAGCGGGCGAATGCGGAACGTGCGGCTGCCACGGCTGCACACCAGCGAGAGGTAGCTGGGTTCCTCAATGACCTCAGGACCCTCCTCATGGCATTGCTGCCACAAGGCCTGGTGCGGATGCATGCTGCTGCCACCACTCCATCCACATCTCCGCCCCCTGAAGTGTCAGTGCCACACAGTGCGGCAGACCTTCCACCTCCGGCCACTGATGTGTCACTGCCACACAGTGCTGGAGACAGAACACCACCACCCACACGTGAGGCACATGAAACAGCAGAGAACGAAGATGCGGATGATACTGCCCTTGTGGTAAGGAGGACGCAGCAGCATGCATCTCATCCATAGGTCCGGCTTCAGCTTGGTACTGCCCTCTGCATCATCACCTTCCACTGTCCCCCCCATGCACTCTGCGATACTCACCTTGGACCTCGACATGGACTGCCATATGGTGTTTGATCGCCATTGACACAGCAATCAGACTGCAGACTGTCCCTGGAGGACCCTGGCTGGACCTCCATGGGACAACATCATCATGTGGGGTTTGCATGGCCCTGTACTGCTCCAGATGCAACACTCCACTGAATGTGCATTAAACATTCATATACACACAGATGTGTCATGTCTATGGTCTTTCAAGTGTGGAAGTATGGATGAATGTGGGCTCACTGGACTCCTCTTACGTCCATGTGGCTCATGTCATAGAACAGGGGTCACAGGGTGACACATTGCCCAATGCGGTCCGGGTGGCGCTGACACAACAACAGGGGCACACGCATGAGTTACTTCCTTGTCCAGCCCAGTACGGAACCACGCCCAGGGCCCCTGGGTCATATACAGACCCTTACGCTGGACTGGCATACGCCAGGCCAGCCCACTACGCTTACGCTCACAGGGGGGGACGGCAACGCTACATGTCCCCTGTCTTTCCTGTGATGAGCTGCTGCTCACAGGTCTAGTTGTCAGCATGCCACAGCCACTCCCTCACGGCTGGTTTACACCCACACCACACCCATCCAGCACACGGGTCACGGGACATGTGACCCTGCCAATGAAAAGGGACGGGCGCACGTGCTCGACGCTATTTCCACTCTCTATCTGGGTGCGTCTGTGTGGTGTTAATGTAGGCATGAGGGCCTCGGGCCCTGCAACATCACATTCCCCAGGACCGGAAGTGACATGATGGCGTCCGCAACACGATACCCAATCATACAGGGACCATGACTTTGGGACACAGAGTTGGTGGCACCGGATACATTGCGGCTGGCACAGGCACACTGCCACGGGATGGTGACTTTGGGTGCACTGAGGTAGGGGCACCTTAGGTGCCGAACAGGTGTGCAGCCTGCGATGATGCCCCGTCCCGGCCGTCCGGACTGCTCAGGATTTGTGTGCCCTGCTGGACCGCAGTGTAGGCCAGAGCCAGCGGGCAGCGCGGGCCTACCGCCACGTGGCGTCGCATCCCAGATCACAGAGTTAGTGGCACCTCAAGGGCTGAGCGGGTGTGCAGCCTGCGATGATGCCCGGTGCACTGGTATGTCCTCTGCCATGGCGAAATCAAGACCCAGAATCATATGTTGTTGTATTCCTCTTAGGGTGTCCATAACGGGCTTTCCAGTATCATGTCCTTATATAGGCACAATTCGCCCTGCCCTTATATAGGCATAAATTCCCAGGCCTTATTTAGGCATTAAACCGTGCACTCTAAATACACAGGCATGGTCTCCGACATCCGTCCACCCTAACGTCACAACGAGTACATGAAGAACAGACCCTTAGGCTGCGGGAGTTTCCCTAGTCCAGGACTATTGATTTCTTCAAGGACTCATATATTATGCATGAACCATTATTCCTTAGGGGTTCATTCATGACGTCTTTCGTTGTCCGACTCACGTCAATACTAAACATTCCTAGGTACTCTCAGGTATAAATATACCTCATAAACTAGAGGAGACCTCGACTTCAGAGGAGCCCGTTTCCCGGCCTGACGCACTGAGAAGACGCTGTCATCCCTGCACGCAGAGGGTCCAGCTTCCAGTGATCTGACTTCCCTTGCGGGGTGTTGGAGTTCGAGTCTGGCAAAGAGATTCCTACCTCTCTCATTCTTCAGGTATGGAGCTGATAAGAACCTAGAGGGACTCTTGGCATACTAGGCATACTAGGCTTAACATACTCTTAGTATACCATAGTAAGGAATACTTCACCTACTTCATACCTCTCCCTATACCTAGGTTAGGTTAGGTACATTAGGGTAGAACTAGATTAGAAACGCATCGTATGAGTACTCGCATTTTTAGCTCATGTTATTTATGTATGTGAATATACGCTAAAAGATAATGCTATCGCAGTATTATTTATTTCTACTGCTCACACTGTACATTATTTATCTTGCATACTGTCTTGTGATCGTAACAGCACATTTAACTTACACCAGAAACAAGACTGTTGAATAAATCCTTTTATTGAAAACGCCCATCTATTTCTTTCTGTGTAACTTGGAGAAAACTAAGCATGCACGATTGAGCTGAGTGAAATAGTTATCTATTGTTTCCACGACTCTGGGACACGTTCTGATTCTAAAGGGAAACATAGTGGTCATGTTTTGCGGCTGCCAGAAACTACTCCCTTCTTGTTGTCAAGGAGTTTCTAGTGGCCTCTGAGCTAGCTGGCACAAGTAATTAAGTTTAATATACTCGATAGGGACATACTGACCTTAGTCCTATGTCAAACCTATAGGATATATTATTCCAATGCGCAGAGCCTATTAGGGAAATAGGAGCTACACTACATGGCGCCCAACGTGGGGCAAGGCGGTAATTCAACGTTAGATACTGAGTAACTCAGCCGTGCTTTTTTCTCTCAGAGACCCCTACCCATATATTCCAAAAGACGTCTGGAGTGGGCAGGGTTAAGTATCCACCACGGCTACATAGGGCAGTACCCTATATATTAGCTGTTTGGTTTGCTCAACGTTGAAGGATACAGTGTTCCAAAATATTGTGCACCTTATCTTTGTTTCCTTGAAACTTGTTCTACATTTTTCAAAAAACAAAAAATGTCCACAAGCGGGGACAATAACACCGGAAACGGTGGAGCTGCGGCTGATCCAGCCCTAGCAGCAGTCTTTAATACTACAGGTTTAAATGAAACCGAGGAGGGTGTTATACACATCCCTCAAAACTTAAGAAGAGCCATAACTCTAAAACGTATAAAACATGGCCTATCTCCAAGAGGAGGTAGAGCAGCTTTCGTGATAGAGGCACATGAATCCTTTCAGACAGAGGTATTCTATTCATGGGTAATACTTCCTGAAGGCAATCCAATATCAAACACATTTCACTTCTACAAAGAAGATGATCCACCAGAGGAATACATTCCTTTCGAGGATATTGAAATTCCATTAACATACCAGGAGCATCAGCTCTGGTTTAAAGGCGCCCTAAAACATCACAAAAACATTACTAGGCTCGGACCACTAGGTAGACCAGGAGCAACATGGCCGATTCTAGCCGGCTACACACCTCATCCTGAACTGGATATAATGTCAGATGAGGAACTACTTACTCAAATACAAGAGTTAATAAAACTTTACAGGCAATTGGTCCAATATGTCATGCAGACTTTTACAGTCCAGCAACCATTAACACTTCCAAATCCAACTCTCCAACAGGGGAATACACTAAAAATTACACCACAGACTCTAAACGCAGTCATGGGTAAAATGCCCACAAAACGTGAGCAAATTCTGTTCTGGATAGCTCAAAAAATTACTCAAATCGAAGCAGTATTTCCAAATACTAGCCCGTATGAGAAACACAGAATCCTAACAATCAGTTTACCAATGGGGATCACACCACAACTGGAAGACTGCACCACTTGGAGCTCAGTCTTTGCTGCTATCTACACAAAAACACATGGCATTCCGTCAATTGCGGTAATACCTGATGTCCTCAAACAAATTCAAAACGAATACGGGGCAGAGCCTGCTCTAAATTTAGGTATGAAATTACTGAAAAATTTCGAGCAGGTCTCAACAATAATATTATCTAATATTAAAGGAGAGGCAGCAGCAGTTGCGATCCGCCAAAAATGAAGGGAATTTGATGTTACAGAACATCAAACTGAGCTACCCAGAATAATAGAACAATCTTATGCAGAATTAGGCAGAGATAGTTTGGGTGGAAGACCAGTGAAGCCGAAGCTATCTGAAAGTCCTGAGAAGGACTCTATTAAGCAAACTCCTACATCTTCTAAAAAGAAGTGGGAGACTAATAAACAAATTTCAAATGAGAAACGTTCTCAATCCCGAGGTAGGTCTCCTCAAAAGGAGCTCCTCTGAAAGGAGGTATAACCTCAGGAATAGGGATAATTTGAGAAAACCTGATAGGTATCAAGATACTGATACACGTTCCTCTCGTCCCTTTCAGATCTCATCACAGACTTCGGAAAGAAGAGGACGGACGGAACACAGAGAAGAACGTGTGAAATCGAAAGACGACAAACACGCTCCAAAAACTAAAACAAAACCTCAATTCTCCAAAAAGAAAGTAGCAGGTCTGAAGATCAGACATGCCGAGAATACTGAGAACACAACTCAAGAACGGAGAATGGGCTCAGACAATGCTGGACAGTGCACCAGAAGTCACAATAGTTCGCCAGAACGTGAAGGAACTTCTGGAGATAGTGGACTTGAATGAGTACATCACAGTAGAAACTGTAGACACCAGGGTTAGTACTCCACAAAAGTTATATGAAATAACACTCCGGATGGAGGGAGACAAACCTAGACAGGTGAAAGCACTTATTTGGGAAAGACTATCAAAGGGCTATGACATACTTCTAGCAGAAAAATACTGGCCACCGCAATTTGTCAGGGAGTGCCCACATGGCGAGGACATTATTATGCCTGCCTTCTCCAACCATATTCCAATAAACTTAAAATATACATATGCCAGGAAATGGGCAGTAGCCCAGGCCCCAGCATTATATAAAAATCATGTAGGATGGGATGAGGACTCACCTCACCATAAAATACATCTGAAACATGAACCAACTGCACAACGGCAGTACCCAATAAAGCAAGAAGCTAAAAACAGGTCAGGGAGATCTTAGATCAACTTGAATACCAAGGGGTGATTGAAACATGCACCTCCTCAATGAACAATCCTTTGTTTCCTGTCTCCAAACCAGACAATACATATCGTCTAGTTTTGGACTACAGACACATAAACAGTTGTTCTAAAACTTTTGCAGTGCAAAATGCACATAGCACAGCATTAATGAATAACATTGTGCGTAAAAATATAAAACAACATTAGACATCTCAAATGGTTTCTTTTGTCAAAATATAGCACCTGAAAGCAGGTACTTAACAGCATTCTCCATAATGGGGACCCTGCGTCACTTTTGTCGACTCCCACAAGGGTTCAAGAACAGCCCAGGTTTATTCTCAGCGAGGGTAATGGAGTTACTACAAATTTATGACAATGAGGCATTGTCCTATGTCGATGACATTTATTTGACAGACGATGACCTGGACAAACACTTGAACAGGGTGAGCACCATTATACTGGGTTTCGCCTCTGAGGGCTACAAGTTCAACTTTAAAAAGTCCCGAATTGCCCATCTCAATGTCCTATTTCTAGGATATGAGCTTTCAAGTGAAGGCAAGAGCTTGGCAGCTAACTTTTAGAAAAGTGTGCGCTGCTCCAACCTCCAAAAACGCTAAAAAACTTACAATCCATCCTGGGTTTCCTAAATTTTGGAAGAACATACATTTTAAATTATGCAGAAAGGGTTAAACCTCTCTACGCATTAATCAAACCTGATTTTTCGATCAGAAACTGGACACAAGAACACACAGAAATCTTGCGTTCACTTCAGGCTAACATGTTAGCAACAAATCACTTACAAACACGCGTAAGTCAACGCAATTTGGTGATCCGAATAGTTTCGGGTCAATGCGGATTCACCTACTTAACTTTCAATGAGGGTGAGAAAATACCAATAGCGGACAAATCTCATTTGTACACACAAGCGGAAATGCTCTTCGGTTCAACTGAAAAAATTCTAACAGCAGTTCAAACCGCTGTAGCAAAAGAAAGAGCCTTAGCCCAAGGGAAACGCATTATTGTCGTCACCCCAGTACCAGCTTTAGAAGCGGTCACAAAAGCAAGCATTCCAAATGCTAAAGCATTACATCCAAGATGGATACAATGGGTTAATTCTCTTGCTGCAACAGATGTTGAATATGTTTTTGATCCAGATTTAAAAACACAAGCATTCCTGCAGTATGAACATGAATGTCCTCTGCCTACTGAAATTCTGCCTCTCGATCAGTAAGAATTCATAATTTACACTGACGGATCCACACAACCCGCAATTGGGAGTAAGCAAGCTTACAGTGCAGCGTGTGCAATCGTTAAAGGTCGCATGCGAAATGGCATCTTCAGACCTATGGTCACAAAAACTCAGGGGCATATTAGCAAGAAGAGGCGATAATCATCGCTAACCCTGCTTAGCGTGATTTATTTTATCGCCGGCTATCGCTGGAATATATCGCCACGCTAACGCTGTATTAGCGACAGTTAGCGCTATGGCGATAAATATTCCAGCGATAGCGGGAGGGAAGGGCCAACATCACGACAAAACCAGCGATGTTGCATGGGGGAGGTGGAAAACCTTGCTGATACGACCCTGTGGTCGTATCAGCATAATCCACCCTCCATGTAATGTATGGCTAAGTCAGGAAAATAGCAGGTGATAAAAAAATGGCGATGGCCCCGGTTAGCGCGACTTTTCACGTCGCTAACCGGGGTCAGGGACTCCTTGCTAATAGGTGATAGGCCTGTTAGCGTCTGTTTACAGGGTATGTTGGTCGGGACTTTGCATGTCATTTGCGATAAACATCGCTGACATGCAAAGCGGCACCCAAACCGATCGCTTTCGTCAGAAAGTTGTCGCTAACTGCTGTTAGCGACAGCTTGCTGATAGGGCAATAAATCGCTTGCTAATATTCCCCTCAGTCTCTAGGAGATTGTACAGCTCAGCGAGCTGAACTACAAGTATTCAAACTGGCACTTGAAAGTACAGATCGAGAATTCCCCACACTAATAGTGCGTGATTCCTTTTACTGTGTTCAGTCGTATAATGACTATATACAAAACTGGCTTGAAAATGGTTTCAAAGATGCGAAAGGTGGCAGAATAAAGCACAAAATACTTTGGGAACAAGTAGTTCAGTTGAAAAACGAACTACCAAAGGCTCACGTGATCCACACACTGAGTCATCAACGTGATGGCGTTTACGTTGCAGGGAATTCATTGGCTGATGAAGCCGCAAAGGGGGCTGTGCAGACGGCTTCCGTAGCTGCGATCACTCGTTCCAAAACAAAAATAGACGGTGAGATAATGTTGGCTGTCAATGCTTCGAGCAAAGGCAGCAGTGCAGCGTTACCAAAAAAGTTTCCACTCAAGTACTCTTATGTAATTGATGCGAACAACGTTCCTTTTGCTCGAATCCCTGGAGTGGGGGATAGGGTAATTCCAAACATGGAACGTAGAGCAGCCTTGATTTATGAAACACATTTGGGGGAAGGTCTGGCACATCAAGGGATCTCTAAAACAATTTTGACGTTAAAAGAGATGTACTGGTGGCCTGGAATGAATACAGAAATTCACATATTCATCAACAACTGCTTAGACTGTAAATTACAGCGAGAGAGCCACCAGACACCATGCTGCGAATGCGGCAACCCAGTGCAGACACCGTTGTTAGACAGCATTAGACTATCTACGCACCTGCGTCCTACTGGACAAAGGCATTCCCACAAATACTGAATTTAGGTTCCTATGGTTATGGCCTCAGCGCTCAGCTGACGCTCGAACTGTTATAAAAGATTTGCGAGTCTTTATCGGCATATACGCAATAGGCACGCTACATTCTGACCAGGGTCCTGCGTTTAGCTCTCGGGCTTGCAAAGAAGCCATGGCCAGTCTGGGCGTTGCATTGCGGTACTCCTCTCCATTCCATCCTGAGGGAAATTCGGTTGTGGAAAGGAAAAACCGGGACATAAAGCAGTCTATAACAGCTAGGGTATTAGGTTCGGGTGATGGGTGGGTCAAACACCTTAGTGGGGTACAACGCTCTTTGAATAATCTGCCAAGAAGTTCTCTAGGGGGGGTCACTCCATATGAGGTCCTATTTGGGACAAGAATGTGGGTACCAGACCTTGAACACGTAGGCACAGTGGTAGAAAATAAACCTTTTGATATCAAAGATCGTTTGGCTGTTTTACAGGACTTAAACAAATTAAGAACGAAACAAAGCAACATATTCCTACAGCCAACCACCACTGGGGAAAAATCGGCGGTCCCAGCAAGGCCTGTCTGGATTCCGAAAGTTAGGGATCTAGTCAGAGAAAAAATTGCGGACAAGAAGGAATTTGGACCTTCTTACAGACAACAAGTACCTGTCCTAGCAGTTCAAAGAACAAGAACAGTACTTCTGCCGCCCCTTGCTGGAAGAAAGGAGAAAAGATTTGTGTCCATCGACCTCATCAAACCACAGTATGTGGCCAATACTAAATAGTAGGCCTCGTGGACTCCGACCTAGTAGCAGACGCACTCCTCTCGCTACTATCCAAGAGGTTCAGACTGAAAGACTGATAACCATCGAGAATTCAGCTGTAACAGATGGAGGACTAAGCAACAACGCTATGGAACTCATCCCTCTTGAACACCAAGTAACAGTTCGTCCAAATACACCTGTCTACACCAACGTAGCAAGTGATCGACTGGTTCCAGTGATTTCTACAAATCCTGATGCAATTCCAACAATTGACAGAACTGCTTCTGGCTATTTCATTAACTTTGATACGTTCTCAGAAGATCCGAGTGAACCTGAAACGACGCCAGCATCATTCAAATTCAAGCAGCAAGTACAAGACTTTCTTCACTTTCTGAAAAAGACTTATTTGGTTTCTCCATGGATTGAACTCTGGATTATATCTGGACTTTTTGTTTTCCTGCTCTGGTTAGCTTTGGTTACAACTGTGAGCGTGCTTATAAGTGGCAGATACATCCATGTGAACACTGAAGGAAAAGGCGTAAACGTACTTTTGAAACCTCATAAATCTTCCCATCGTGAAGCAAGAGACTTGTCATCAGTGAACATCACAGCTGTTCCTATACACGATGGTATAGTGTGGGACAAAACAGATTTTGATATATTCGGTCCGACGGAACAATTGAACATTCCACATTTGTTTAAAATTTCACTGAGTGATCTAATCTCGTCCAGTACCTATTCTGATGATTGGGACTTTGAGACTGTTAATGAGATAATGTTTGACCTGGAAAAATCTGCTGCATTTTCTAAAAATGAATATTTAGAGGGTTCATCAGACTATGAACAACTGTATTGTTATAACCACTATGGTCATTATTATTTGCATAAAACTGCATAGCCAAGAAATGTGTTTATGTTTAACCAATGGGAACATTGTCCTACACCCCCGAAAGGTAGTTCAAAAACATTTGCTAGTAAATTTCCATATTTTTCAGGTTATAATACATCTGATCCAGAAATGTTTTACTATAAAAATGTAAACAAGACAGGACTGAAAATTATGTTAACAAATACAAAACAGATTTATTCTGCATTATTTAATGCCCAACTGTCTAGACAGGGTTTCGACTTTTGGAAAGACACAATAGACACAAAAACTGTGTGGGGTGCTAAAGACTGGGGATAGAAGCTTTATTTAGAGCCTGTATCATCCCTGAACAAATAATGTTTTTGAATGAAACAATGCAACAAACATCTTGTCTTGGATTAGCCAAGATCAAAGAGATGAACACACCTTCTGTACCAGCACCTGCTAGTGATAATAATACACAGGCAGTGGTGACAGTTGACAATATACTACAACTCAACAGATCTAATCCTGATTGGAAAAAATGGTTGATCTGGCCCACAGACACGAATAACTGTCAGGAAAGATTCCTGAATAAAACTCAGGTCTTTACTATTAACAGGCCAGACCCAAGATATGTCCAAAGACAACATCCGGGGGTGGTAACAACATACAGTGTAGGGAAACTATGCCTCGATTGGCTGCATAAGTCTACACTACAGGATGTGAAACAACACTTAACCTTACTTAAAAAGGACGCAGACCTTAGGGAATTCTTGCTTGGACCAAGAAAACCACGTCAAAAACGTTTCATATATGCCGGCATTTATGCTGCCTACAATGAAGCATGGAAAGTATCACAGATGGAGGCCGCAGAACGAATACGTGAACTTGATCGTATTAATTTAGAGAAAACACTCTCTGTGGTCGACAATGGGTTAACAACTTTGTCCTCCAGAATATATTCACTGGACGGCATTGTATCCTCTGCTATTGACATACTAGAACAAGATTTGGCGATGTTACAACAAGGCCAATCTCAATTACGTTCTATTATGTTATTAAGCTGGACGCTGCAATCTTTGCGAGCGGGCTATGTGCCTTGGCGTTTTATCAACACAACAGCTCTGTTTGCAGAATACAATCTCACTGATAAACAGATCGAATTGGCACAAAGAGGAGCAAGGTATACAGTGCTGAGCATTGAAAAACTGGAAAAGTTACCATTCACAGTGGCAGAAAAACCAGCTACAGAATGGCTTATTCATGGCAAAATCACACTACCTGTGACTACTTTTCAATTTCAGTATTGCCTCAGACAAATGCAAGCAGGCAAATATGAAAGGTTGGGTAAGGAATACATTAAGACATCTTGGGATTTACCGTATACATATAGATGTTGGAGTGGGGATCGTGAAGTGTTTTTGAGCGGTACACATTGTAAACGTGCACTAAGCGGTTCACTTATATGTCAGGACATTTCCTTACACGGGGCTTGTAATGGTTCTGTGGCAAATTTGTCTTGCCATCAGCAGGGTACACCAGCTGCTGTGATTAATCCAACGTTTGGACAACTTTCTAATGGGAGTTACCTCATGTTGAATGAACAGAGCTGCTGTGGCATGCTGCCAGGCATCCCATATATAGTAACGGTCAACTCCAGGGTCACTTGCTGTATGCAAGTATTGTTTACCCCAATAGACACAGTCAGGGAGTCGCCTCTATGGCCTTCGCTGAACGTCTCTTATATAAGATTTGATACTTTGAGCAGAATGAAAGCCATGCTTTTACAGCAAACAGTGCCTTTGACCTCGGCCAAAGAAACCTATGATCTACAAATTGCAAGGACTTCGGCTGAGATACAGACTTTAATACGTACAAAATGCCCTCTACATTTCGTAGAAATGATAGGACGAATCTTCAATATGTCTGATACAACCGGAATTGTACATGTATTTAAGAGCATCTGCTCCGGTCTGTTAGCACCTTTCCAGGCAATACTCGGAATCATCCCGAACTTTGCACATTCGGTGTTTGGTGGCATACCATTAATTCTAGCACTTGTTGCCGGAATTCTATTTCTCTTCCTGCTATTGCGCTATGGCCAGCCTATTCGCCGACATCACTCCGAGCGAAATGGGGAAAGCTCTCCTTGAACGAAAGTGCCGTGAGCAAATAGCACAGCTATTGGGCATAAATCGTCTACGGGACCTTAATACCACGTGGTTCCTGTCATTCAGACCAATCTGGCAAGATTGCATCTTACCTGTTCTACGATGCCTGCTATGCGGTGTAGAATGCGTGTTGGACACATGTCTAACATTTCCATCAGCAACGCCAACGGATGTCGATACTCTGCTGGACCCGATAATGGCCCATGCTCTGTGTTGTCCCCAGAGGCTTCCTTTCCTGATGTCAGCATTCATTGAGATCTCACAGACGCTTCCGGCTGCTGCTGAGGTACGAGAAAGATCTACAGGCACACAGGTAACGACGGACGCGAACATCGCTGCTGCAACCAATGCTGAAAGCGATGCTTCACATCTCTGTGCGATTAACCTGCTTCACGAGGTGTTCCAACTAACACCAACTACAGTGGATGATGTTTTGTCTATAGAAATAGATGATCTCATGTTTACACCAGACCCGTAAACTGACTCTGATTCAGCATACAGTGTTCCAGAGATGCAGTAACAATTTGGCCTTCATTCTACAATTTGGAACTCTACCAAAATTAAAACTTTTTCCCATTTTTTCGAACGAAAATGGCACTTCAATCTGCTTAAAGTAGAACTAGCCTTATAGTACAGACTTCACGGTACTTCCGCAGACACTTAGTCATATTGTGTGTCTAAAACAGTTCATTGATTTTCATGACATGAAATGACATTGATTTTTTAAGAACTTATCGATCATTTTCTGTCACATGTAAATACTACTGCTTATTTCATTCCAATTGCATTTATTTTCGAACTTTTATGCCTGAAATGATAAGCAATTGCTTCAAATGTACAGTACCTTTTGCATTTTATATTATGTTTTTTAATATTTTTAAGAAATATTTTTTAAATATGCGGTGCTCCATTTTATGTATAGCATTTTAAATGTTTAGCATTTTAGTATTATCGTATACATGACAGAGGAGTGGGTGTTGTATTCCTCTTAGGGTGTCCATAATGGGCTTTCCAGTATCATGTCCTTATATAGGCACAATTCGCCCTGCCCTTATATAGGCATAAATTCCCAGGCCTTATTTAGGCATTAAACCGTGCACTCCAAATACAGGCATGGTCTCCGACATCCGTCCACCCTAACGTCACAACGAGTACATGAAGAACAGACCCTTAGGCTGCGGGAGTTTCCCTAGTCCAGGACTATTGATTTCTTCAAGGACTCATATATTATGCATGAACCATTATTCCTTAGGGGCTCATTCATGACGTCTTTCGTTGTCCGACTCACGTCAATACTAAACATTCCTAGGTACTCTCAGGTATAAATATACCTTCCCTAGCCCTCGTAAACTAGAGGAGACCTCGACTTCAGAGGAGCCCGTTTCCCGGCCTGACGCACTGAGAAGACGCTGTCATCCCTTCACGCAGAGAGTCCAGCTTCCAGTGATCTGACTTCCCTTGCGGGGTGTTGGAGTTCGAGTCTGGCAAAGAGATTCCTACCTCTCTCATTCTTCAGGTATGGAGCTGATAAGAACCTAGAGGGACTCTTGGCATACTAGGCATACTAGGCTTAACATACTCTTAGTATACCATAGTAAGGAATACTTCACCTACTTCATACCTCTCCCTATACCTAGGTTAGGTTAGGTACATTGGGGTAGAACTAGATTAGAAACGCATCGTATGAGTACTCGCATTTTTAGCTCATGTTATTTATGTATGTGAATATACGCTAAAAGATAATGCTATTGCAGTATTATTTATTTCTACTGCTCACACTGTACATTATTTATCTCGCATACTGTCTTGTGATCGTAACAGCACATTTAACTTACACCAGAAACAAGACTGTTGAATAAATCCTTTTATTAAAAACGCCCGTGTATTTCTTTCTGTGTAACTTGGAGAAAACTAAGCATGCACGATTGAGCTGAGTGAAATAGTTATCTATTGTTTCCACGACTCTGGGACGCGTTCTGATTCTAAAGGGAAACATAGTGGTCATGTTTTGCGGCTGCCAGAAACTACTCCCTTCTTGTTGTCAAGGAGTTTCTAGTGGCCTCTGAGCTAGCTGGCACAAGTAATTAAGTTTAATATACTCGATAGGGACATACTGACCTTAGTCCTATGTCAAACCTATAGGATATATTATTCCAATGCGCAGAGCCTATTAGGGAAATAGGAGCTACACTACAATGTGAGACCTGGTGGCCTGCGGAGCGGGGCTGCATGATGTGGAGGGTGCCATGTCCGCGGGCCCCGGGCATGTGGCTTGCAGCGGCACGTGGTGGGCCATCATTACTACACGCCAAGGGCGGAAGGTGAGCAGTGAGGCCTGGGTGCGCAGGGGTGGGCATGCACCGCTGGGTGGCGGGAGGGCCTGGGGTACATCTGCCTGGGTGCGCAGGGGCGGACAGGCGATGATGTCTTGTGCAATTGTATGTACTTTGTCATTCATGTCTCTGGACTCTGTTTCAGATGACGGATCTGTTTCAGATGTGTGACCTGGTGAACTGCACTACATACAGGCACGTGGTTGGAGACACACCTGTGGCAGCAGGTGGGCAGTGTGGCCTGGGTGCGCATTCTGGGCACTCTCTCTCCCTGTCCATCTCTTCTGTTATCTGTGTCTCACTCCCCTCTCTGTCCATCTTTCTCTCGCTCCCCCTCTCAGTCCGTCTTTCTCTCGCTCCCCCTCTCAGTCCATCTTTCTCTCGCTCCCCCTCTCTGTCCGTCTTTCTCTCGCTCCCCCTCTCTGTCCGTCTTTCTCTCGCTCCCTCTCTTTCTCTCTCTCTCTCCTTCGCTCTCTCTATGTCCTTTGATGTGCGCAAGACACACCTTCTCATCATGATTTTTGTCTTGCAGGCTGTGACCTACGGATTGTCCCGAGGGGAGATGCCATGTGCCTTCATTTCTGTTCTGTGTTTCTTTGAATAAATTTTCATTTGTTACATCGAAGGTGGATGAGTGATGCTCATTTTTGTGACGACACATGCATGCCACCAAATGTGATTGTGTGACATCAGGCGGATTATTTGGTACATGATTCCGTATAGTTGATGTGGCATGTCTTTGGCTGGAGGGGTCCGGGGGGGGGGGGTCCTGGGGGTGGTGGCGGTGGGTGTTGTGGCCCTGTTGGGGCTCCGAGCTGCATGATCAGTGGCTCCATGGCATCTGTTGCCCTTCAGGTGTGGCTCTGGGCTGGGCTCCATTTTGTGGTGCAGGCTGTGGTCCGACTTTGCACCAGGTCAGAGCAGGTGTTAGTTTCCTGCTGCTAACAGGCCTTATCCCCTGTTTTGTGGTCTTATCGCCGATCTGGCTGCTTGTTGAGAATGTTGCGGAGTGGTGTTTTCGCGGCTTTTTGCACGGGTACGCCTACTCTGCATCTCATTAGCGATAGTTGCGGGGGCATCTGTGGCGATGTTTTTTGCGGATGCTATCGCGGGTAAAATGGTGTTATGGGCTATTAACACCAGCTTGTGAATGGTGCGATGAATTTATCGCCACTTTGGCTGCGATGAAGTGCCGCTAACTACGCGATGTGTCCTTGAGAATATGCCTCTCTGTGTTTTCTGGCACAATCACTATAAAATGCTGTAATTCCTTCGTAGGTGATTTTCATGACTCAAGTACAACAAAGTTTTCCTGCATGGACTTTATAAAAAGAGAGCATGATTGCTCAATTAATGGAGTGTGAGGGCTGGGAGGATGTGACCAAATATTATGTAGCCTGCTGCATGCAGCATAGGGGCTAGCAGAGACCCCCAGGTTAACTTCAGGAGGCACAGCAGGTGCTTTAAGAGGAAAGAGAGAGATGAAAGAAAAAAAAGGAGAGGGAGAAAGGAGGAAGGGAGCGGGCTGGTTTGAACATTTCTGTCAGCGCTGCTTCGGCTTCCCAATCGAGGCCTGTAGGTACGCCAGGCGAGCACCGCATAGTATCTAAAATAGGTCCAGTAACAGCACCTGGGGCCTGTACCCTGTGAAGCACAGTTAACAGCGAGAGGGGTCTGGAGACATAAACGGCCAGGTGGGAGAAACAAAAGATGAAACTACCAATGAGAAGAAAGCAGGCCGGCCTGTCTCTTCCAGGCTCCCAGCCTCCTCTGTGCAGGAACCAACTCCCCGCTGTGAGAGCCAGGAACTATCTATGAGGGAATATTCATAGACAGACAGATCCTGGCAAGTTGGCAGTCCATGCCGGAAGTACAGGTGCCACATGGATCCAAGCAAGCCGCCTATGCTCTCTGTATGCTGAGCATTACACTTCATATTAGTTACAACAACCTGAGTTGTATGATCTCAGTTCAATGGCACTAATGATTTGGCAATAGCCTGACAAACGGTGGAGTTGACCAGTACGAGGTTCCAATCCGGTGCCTGCAGGTGGCATGCTGATTTTAGCAACAAGCAATTTACCACTGAGCTCTCTTACTGGCCTGATGGGGAAGAAGAAAGAAATGCAAAGGAGGGCCTGCACATACCCCTTTCTAAATCTCATGTCATGTTGCCTAGTGACACCGAAGACTGCAACATCTGCACTGAATTTCCTAGTGTTTATCTATTTAAATATTTAGGGCCTTGTCGCAAGTGCCTTGCTGTTTCTGATGGGTCAGTAATGAAACTTTTACAAGAGAATCCGTATAAGAACCACCCCCTTTTTGCAACAGCACGTCACGTCGCCAGACTTCTAACATCCAAACATCACCTGTTGACAACACTATACAAAACGCAGCTTACAAACTCCTGTCACAAGCATGACACTGCCACTGTCAGATGCCCACTCACCGCTGTCACTGACAGACACACAAACTCATAATGTAACACACTTACACTTCACTACCACCTCAACCCATGAGCGGAGGAATAAATCAGGCAGTGGACTAGCAATCACATCTTTGTAAATGATTTGTTAAACGCCACGTTTAGAAAAGCGCACATGCATGCATGGGATACAGCAGTTGTACACAAGCCCTTACCCTTGGAAAAGATCTCGTTTGGCTGAGCTTGCTCGGTCACTCCATGCATAGTGAAACTTGAGAGTCATTGGCCTTCCTTGACTGGCGCTGACCCAGCCCTACTGGCCTGTCAAGAGCAATAGTCAGACGTTTCACTGATTACTGTCTAGCTTGTGACTGACTCTATACATGCCCTGCCTACTTCTCATCGGCTCCAACCTGCAGACTTGCTGAATCGCCTACTCACCTCTGATGTGCCATGGTGCCAGGGGGGTTCTTTTGGGTATGCCTCACTTGGGGAGAGGAATCCTCCGGGTACTGGGGGACTCCCGCACAGCGATAGGTGTCATACCAGAGAGTGCAGTAGGGGTCAGGGGGCAGCCCTGGACAGTCATAGAGGTAGGAAGAGGTGAGGTGCCAAAGGGGTAAGAGAATCTTGCCTTAGTTTGTCCTAGGAAATAGAATGGCTTGTTCCTAGCCAAGGAAGTGCTGAGCCAGGGCTTCAGGGACCAACATCTGACTGTCTGCCTGGAGCAGAAGGGGCATAGAGAGATGCAGTTCCGAGACTGTATATGATATTGGGGATTACTGCAGGGTCGCTTCTCTTAGCCAATCAAGGTGCACACTGCTCCCTTGCTGTTACACAGCATGAGAGCAGCGTCAGGACTGGCTTGAGCAGGCAAACTCGCCACTCATTAGGAGACAGGGGGTTATGTCTTCGTTCACCCCCGCTCTCCTAATGTGCAGATGGAGTGAAGCTCTTATGCGCATGTCAGACTGGTCGGAGAAGGGCAACCGGCCAACCCGACATGCTTACTTTGTGTCATGCGCTCGCTGCCACCCACCTATTTCTTTGTCACTCACAGACTGCATCAATTAAAGCCCCACACCCTTCAGAGCTGCTGACGCCTGATACCTCAGCTGAAGGCTGACTGCAGCATGCGAGCCGGTTGGACTGAAAAATATCAAAGTTGTTGACACTTGAAGTTGACACAGTTTGAATTCTGCATAAGTTTATATTTACTTGTAAAAGGGGGGGCCAGGGTATAACTAGAGCAACCCCCAAATGCCCTAAGGTAGGAACCGCCCATGATTTTTTCCTTTTTCTATTTGTGCTGCATTCTACAACACACATAGACAAAAACACTTCCATTCATTGTTTGTGTGCAGGAAGGTGTCCCTTCCTGCACAAAAACAATCATTCCTGCAATGCAATGCAAACACCCTTGCACCATGGTGCAAGGGTGCCTGCGTTGGTGCAAATCAGCCAAAACTGCACCAGCGAAGTGGGAAAGGACAGGAATGCGCCATATATCATGCATTCCTGCCCTTTCCTTTTGACTGAGTGCAGCGCAGGAAAGTGACTTACTGTGCTGTCCTGCGTCAAAAACTTGTAAATAAGGCCCTGGGTTTTAGAAATGCACATTTTGAATACCGTAAAAAGAAAACATACATATCAAGTAGAAGAGAAGACATCTTAGATTAAAAGTTCAGCAGCTTCTTAGAATATTATTCAGAATAAAGATGTTTTGAAGGAGGTTTTTTTCAGGCCTGGTGTTATTCAAGACCTTTTGTTTTTCCAAAAAACATTGTTAAAAATACATATACACTATGGGATTTCAGTTGTTTGGCTATTTCATTGTCATTTACATTTAGCTTCCACCCACTGCTGCGTACAACATTGGACAGTGGGGCAGCCCACTTCAGCAACTGGCTTCGCTCATTGTGAGTGACAACATTTTGTTTGAGCACACAGTGCACTTCCCATCAGAAGTAGGTCCTTTCAGTGTCAGTCTGTTGGACAAATGTGTCTTCCTGGGCAGCGCTTGGCAGCATTAGGTGCTAAGAGAAATCACGCTACCATCACTTATCGAGGAAAACGTGCAGCTTTAGTGGAACTCGACATCAGAAAGACATCTGAGATGTTCTCTGGGCCGAGCAGCAGGTGGCCTGTACTTGTTAACCTTTGCCTCTGGACATTCCTGCAGCCACAAATGCACACACTGGAACAGCATTTTATTTAGTGAAAGGTGGGGCAAAAGGTGGGGCAATATGCATTGTTTGAACTGCATATTTTTAGGTTGAGCCTGAGCCAGCGCGAAAGCGCTGCTCTGGGGTTGATCTGTGGTAGTTTACTAAGTGAGGGAAGCCCCGCCCACTCCCCCGCCCATCTTTTTCATTGGCTTGTGTCTTTGTCCTTCCTAAATGCTGCCTTCCGATTGGTTTATAGGCTTGTTAGTCCCACCTTATGATGGCCATGTCGTCATTTGTATCCTTCCATGGCTACTGGCCCCTTTACTTCGAGTGTTGCACGGTATGTGTTATTTAGATTGTGAGCACTATTTTCTTCCCGTGCCTTCTCTCCCCCTCCCACAGTCCGTGCCTTCTTGCCCCCGCCCACACTCCCGTTTGCAATACAATAGGTCTCGCGTAAATGCGAGTCCTATTGCATTTCAAATGCTTGTTTTTTCTTATGGACGAACCACCCCATTAGTTTCTGATGAGAAGCAACATATTAAAAGTGACCTAGACACCGCTGTTTGATGAACTCCGCGATGACTTTTGTGTGGCCCTTGATCTTACGCCGGTGGCAGCGCTGCCTTGTGACTGACTGGTTTGTAAAAGTCCATTTTTGAGAGGTCTTAGTTTCCCTTGACACACTGAGGCCGATGACTAGTTGTGCCCGGGTTTTCAGTTAGCTTCCTGTCGGGGTGGAGGCCCTCGCCACGCTGCTTCTGCCCAGCTCCAAGGCAATCAGCCAACAGGACAGCTCTTGAGGGCAAGCGCATGCTGTTAGATCTGTGTATGTCATGCAGGTGACCGGTTTAAATCCGAACTCGGCTTGCATTCTCTTTTAAGTTTTAAGCGCATAGAGCTACCAACAAACACCGAGTCCATTTCTTGTTTAGGATGGGGTTCTAATCCCGTCTTCCTTCCTGGTTGATTAATTTTTCTGTACTTTAGTTTTAATATACTATAAAATCAGTGGCAGAACAGGGAAGCCCTTAATTATTGACATGGCCACCGGAATGTTGAGGTTTTGTTGCTGTGGTGTTTTCCGCATAAATATGGATTTGTCACATGATCCATCATCTGCTGCATGCAGGTTCGGGGCTCTTAACCTAGCACCAGCCATGAGTCAGCCAATACAGATCCTTCTTAAGCGCCAAGATACCCTCCCTATAGGCTATACAAATACACATAACACAATTTGCAGATATTAATAGAAAAAAAAACGTTTCTGGCTCACAAGTTACACAAAACGCCGCAACACATGTTGCTGCTCAGTGGAAGGATTGACAGGTCACATTTCTATTGCTTATTGCTGCATTTAGGTGTCAAACTGGTTCTAGCGAGTTAAAGCGTGTGACCAAATAGTACCCTTATTTTGTCACTATTACACGTTAGCACTATCACAAAGTGTGCCGTGTTACACCGCATAATTTTTCTTTTCTTGTCACATAATTTGGTCTTCCCACCACATAACTTGGTCCTCCCTGACTGTATAATACCAGTGGCCCTGATAATTGGGTAGTTTGCCTCATATCTTGATGGTTTATGTTGTTGAGCAGCGCACCACAATTCTGAAAATCACTAGATATGGGAGAAAATCGCCAGCTGAAATCGTTTCCTAAGCCAAGACGCGTCTTGTTAAAATCATTTTCCTGAAAAAAAATGTATAAATGCATCGATGCGATTAAGATAAAGTCGATAAACCAGTTCCTCTCCCAGTTGGCCAATATGTAAAACTGGAGATTTTGCGACTTAACAATGCCTCTCGAAGGAGACAGTAAGAGCCCCACCTAGGCCTGATACTACTGGCGTTGTTTGTCCAGCCCTACCGCCCCTCATAGTCTAGTGACCCGCTGTCATTAGATAACCACGTTTCCCTCCAGGGCAGCCCCATGAGCCACTTTAATATGATTTTTTGTGAAGGCTGGATAGTTTATTTATTTAGCAATACATGACGTTTCTACCTGGCATATTTTACATAAGGTCAGTGGTGATACGTAGCTATGTACAAAATAGTGTAATATATAAATCAGATGGTGACTGAAGGATTAGGCACATAAACTGTTTTGGGGGAGACATTTAAACAGAGAGAAAAAAACAGTAAGACAAACATGCATAGCATAGTAACAAGGCAGACCTATTTAAATTTTTAGAAGACAAATAGCTTGTGTAACGCTTACGTTTTCCATATCAATGCTTAAGTTGCTCATGTTTTTGCTTTGCATTCTGGGGTCTGTAGTCCTGTTTATAGTATTATAAAACCTTGGCTAATTGTCCAAGAATGCAAAGTAAAAACCTGGACTTTTTCCAACCTGATCTTTGCTTGCATGGTGCTGGCTCTAATATTGCTTCCTCAGCACTCTTTCTCATCTAAGCACAGTTTATACAGAGGTGTGTTGTAGCTAAAGTTTCCCACCCACACAGGCCGTTTTTCAGACGCAATCCACAGCCACCATTTTCCTTCTGGCTTTGGTTACGGAAACTGGAGACATTATTAGGTCAAGCCTGGGCAGCGTATGCACTGCTCTGCAAGGCATGTTGTATTGAGGTAGGGACTTGAAGCCCGCCCACTCTCCGCCCACATCTTACATTGGCTTGTGTCATTGTCCACTGTAAATTGTGGCTGTTCGTTGGTCAAAAGGCTTAGTAGTCCCTCCTTAGTATTGCCTTGTCTCATTTTGTAACCTCCTATGGCGACACCTCCTGTTACATGTGTTGTTGCTTTTAGGCTTTATTACAGCCTCCAAGCACTATTTTCTCAAATAGCTTTGTCCTGCCTGCTGTTGTAGACAGGACACGCTCTCTCCTAACGCTTTTTAAAATTTTTATAGCACGCATTTGCAATGCAATAAGTCTTGCATTTGCGAGAGTGTCAGCTATTGGCATTGTAAATGACAATGCCTTTTATTTATCTGTTTTAAAACCAACACAAATAAAAAGCATTGTCATTAACAATGCCAATAGCTCAAATTCTCATAAATGCGAGACCTATTGCATTGCAAATGCTTGTTTTTATTCCCTGAAGAAATTTTCTGATCCGCGCAGTATTTTTATTTCAACACACAAGAACGCCCAAACAGTTTTGGATGCATCTGCAATGCAATGTGTTTCGCATGTGAACTCTAAAATGTGGGCTCTGCTCATCAGAGCAAAAGATGGAAATATGGAGCATATGTACAAGGAGTTAACGCCACCTTAGCGGCACTTTTCCGACGGTTCGCAGCAATATTTTCATCGCCATATGTACAAGCTGTCGCTAACCTCTGTTAGCGGCAGTTTTCCGGCGAAAACGTCCATAGAAAAGATCGCCACTTCTTTTAGCGATAATGATATGCAAGGGAGGCGTTCCTGTGCAAAAACGGCTGCTAACCCCACTTCGCAATATTTACAAAGGAATTCCTGAAGGTAGGAGGACCAAAAAAACTGCCTCTAACTGCAGTTAGAGGCAGTTTTTTAAGCCCAGAAAATAGCTAGTCTTAAAAAGGGTGCAAACACTTGTGGCCTCATTTCAGAAGGTTTTGATGCTGGACAGCGCTGCAAGCAATGTTGCTGCGCTGCCCTGCGACAAAACTACAGGGCAGGAATGCGCACCATCAATAAGATAGTGCGCATTCCTGGGCCTCAGTCATGAAAAGTGTTGCAGCGCTGCGACAAGGCAGCGTTGCAACACTTTTCACTACGCCCTTCTTGCGACACCATGGATGTGCTGTATTCACTAGACAGCGCTCCATGACCCAAGTAATGACAGATACGTCTGGAATCCTGACGTATCTGTCGGCGCTAAAGTCACGCATTGCTGCAGTTGTGTCACAAGCATGACGCAACTCCAGCAATGCATGGGGCCAGCCTATCCATGTGGCACTGCGTTACCCTTACGCCTGCCATCAGGCAGGCTTAGGGTACTGACGAGTGCCGTCCTACAATTGTTGCAGTGAAATCTGATGGATTTTACTGTGCCACTCCTATGAGGCCTTGTCGCGTGGGAATGCACACCCTGCATACATCATACCCGATGCAGGTATGATGTGGCACAGGGCTTCACAAGGTCACGCATATACCTAAATGCGTCACTTTGCAAATACGGCGCAACGTGGTGCTAGATTTTGCCTGGTCTTTTCTTGAGGGGTGCCAGGGTGTCGGCGCAGTTGGAGATCCATCGGTGGCGGTTGCGCGCTGTGATGTTATTGCCTGTAAGCGTTGGCAGAGTGGTGGAGCTGAGGGAGTTGACGAGAAGTTCTTCGGTGGCCTTGATCCAGCTGCGAGGGGGGGCAATGATGCCGGTGGTGTACGGTGGGCATGGTGAAGACGTGATGTATACAATGATGGTTGGTCCAGGAGAGTCCGGTGGTGTGGCTGTAGTTGAAGTTCCCGCTGGCGGAGGAGACGTGCTCAACCGTGTGTCCTGCTATGTGGCTTGCTGCAGTGACTAGCTGCTTGAGTCTGATGTTGGCGAGCTTCCCCTGGAAGGGGTGGTGTTCTGGTCACTGGGGTTGTCCAGGTGGAAGTAGAGTTCTCCGAGTAGGATGTCATCAGTGGATGGGAGAGCCTGGGGTGCAATGAGGTCTACAATGGTATCGGAGAATGGGGGTCCATGGCCCGGGGGGCCTGCAGATGAGGTTGCTGCAGAGGATGGGGTTTGGGTTGGTCCGGATCTGGAAGTTGAGGTGTTCCATGGTCACCGTTGGGTCATTAGAGTGCGTGGTCAGTCGGAGTGTGCTTCTGTAGGTGATGGCAATGCCTCCTCCTGGACGGTCGGGGTGGTCCTTGCGGGTGATTTAGTAGCCGTCAGTGATGGCGATGGCGATGTCTGGTCCGGAGCAGAGGTTGGTCCTGACAGGCGATGTGGCATCCAGGGTTGATGGCGAGGAGGGTGCTGGCGTCATAGCGGTGGAGTGTCCGAGAAGAAGGGGCCTTGTTGCTGAGCGTGGTCCAGGGGCAGACGGACGCAGACGGGCTTGCCTATGGCTTGCCTTTGGCACGGGAGTCGTCCATTACAATGCAGGCATTACATCGTAATGCCTTTACAACGCAACTACAACAATGCAGGTGCCTTTACATCGCATTCCATTCCAACGCATTGTGAGGTTAGTAATGATGTTTTTTAAGTTTTAGGGTGGGTATGGGTTTCGGGGTCAGAGATTACATTTGGGGTGTATTATGGGGTAAAATATGAAATTTGGGGTGTGTTTTGGGGTCAAATATGAATTTTAGGGTTCAGGGTGTGTTTTGGGGTGCAAGGGTTAGTTTTAGGGTTACACTCACTGAAGTGGGAATAGTAATTTTTTCATCTCCGCTATCCAGCACTTTCCCTACTGTTGCAATATGCATAATATTAGAATGAATTGTAATGGAATGCGATATAATGGTATGCATTGTAACGTCATATATACCTTTGGCACACCAGTGGTACGCCCGCTGCGCATGGGTGCACAGCGCCCGCCATAGAGAAGTGCTGCGGGGGGGACTGGACAGCTGGGAAGTGGGAAACGCCGGAAAGGACACTGGATGGGGCGGGGACGCAGGGGTGTGTGTGTGAGGGGGTGTTGTAAATATTTAAATGAAAGACATCTTACCTCGAGGCCGGGTCCTGTGTCTTTGTTGCTCCTGCTCTCCTGAGTCTGCTTGAAAGCAGTGGGGTGATGCTCTTCCGTCATTGGGGATGAGCCGCCACTGGGGGTGCGTCACACCAGGTGCTAGGCCCGGGCGACTCGACCCCCGGCCCTCCTCTGCTACGCATCTCACCTTCTCCTTACCTGGACATTGACACTGGTGTAGTGGTGGATCATAGTATGCAATGCAGACCTCCCTACGTTGGTGTGCAGAAGCGCCTCTACCATTCACCGCTCCAAGGGGCTCAAGGCGGTCTTCTCACACAGGTCAGCAGCGCATCTCCGCGCGCCCTGCCAGACTTCACCACCAGGTAAGGGCGATCGCCGCGCCTCAATGTCTAGCGCCACAGCTCGACTCCGCAGCACCTCCGAATCCCGATCCAGGCTCCAGACGCAGGTCCAGCGAGGCATCCAGGCTCCAGACGCAGGACCAGCGAGGCATCCAGGCTCCAGACGCAGGACCAGCGAGCCCTCCGGGCCCCAGGGACTGTCCGTGCTTTCAAGGTTTTGGATGCCATGGTGTTGCGAAGAGTGCGCAATGAGGAGTGATGCATCACTGGTGTTGCACCGCGATGCGCCTCTTTTCATGGATGTAGCCCTGCATTTCCTCTTCCCCTGGGACTCTGGCTGGTCATACTGGATGTTGGGGGGCTTGAGGGGGTTGTTGATCTGTGCTGCATTTGGCCCTGGCTGCTCCATTCTGCATTCCATTGTTATTTTGCCTATTTTTCATTGGAGGTCGACTGATAGGCTATTTTTGGCTATAGAGGCAAAAAAAACTCACGATGGGCTGACTAACGTGCAGTTTTTTGCCGCTAATGGGCCTTTCGTTAGTTTTCGCCCGCTAACGCCGGAATTCCTATCGCTATCACGCTAATGTTACCGGCAGTTTTCACCGCTGATCCCTGAAGCTATTGCCATGTAGCAATGTCTTGTAAATATGTCGCTAACAAGGCAATAGTTTTCAGCGGTACACGGCGGTAAGCAAACTGCCGCTAACTAGCGTTAGCGGTAGTTATCACCAGTCCTTGTACATATGCCCCTATGTTCTTTAACAACATGGGTGCTATTTATGTGACCCACATGTTAAGGGCTCGCTTTGCCAATTTCTGTTGATGTAAAGGACACATTCGGGCTCCCAGGACAGGAAACTGTTGCAAGTAATTGTTGGAGGAACCACAAGATACAAGTTAAGGTTGAAACTGGAGCTTTAATGGAGAAACACAACCTGACGTCGATCGACTCCAAGGAGCCAGGGTAAACTGACTTCTTTGGGGTGTTCTCAGCCTCACATTGTAGAGTAGTCAAAGTTCCATCATAACACATCTCCCTCCCCGACACATATAGAAATATAACTTAACAATGTGTAGAAACACTTGCAAAAGACACAAATATACTTAAACTAGGAAAAGAAAAACACATAAGATAACCACTAAACAAAAGCAAATGCACACAGCAGTAGGAGACAAAGGGACAGATGTATCACACCTTTTACCGGCCGCAAACTGGCTGATTCGCAGAATCGGCCCGTTTGCGAACAGTAAAAAGTATTTTGGGATGTATTATCCCAAAAGGCATTTGCAAAATAGGGAATCGCAATATTTGCTATTACCTATTTTGCGAATGCATTTAGGGAATTGCAATTTGCGATTCCCTAAATGCAATGCAGGAAGCAGTTAAAAGTTGCGACCTTGCTTTAAGGAATTGCAAATTACCACCAACTTTATTTTGGTGGTAATTTGCAAATTCCTGGAAAAATGCAAATTTTTGCATTTTTCTAAGTGCCATGTGGCACACACACCTGCCCTTAGGGCATGTATGTGAGCCATATGTGCACACTTACCTTTTTTGGGGGTGCATCACCCTTGTAATTGCATTCGCAATTGCGGTTACCAATTTGGTAATCGCAAATTGTGATTCGCTATTAAGGAATATGTAGGAATCGCAATTTTTTTTGCGAAACCTACATACATTGCATTTTGCGATTCCATAATAGCGAATCGGTAAAATTTGCTATTATGGACTCGCAAAATTCAATGTTGATACATCTGGCCCAAAAACCCTTACAAAAGTTGGCCTGAAATATAAGCTTGTGAGACAATTCACATTCTCACATAATCCTGCAAATAGGGGGGAGGCCTGCAAACTCTGGCCACCTCTACATGCCTAGATCCTCCCACCCCATCCAATATGTCTTGATGCTCAAAACTCAGATCACTATTGACCTCTTTGTCACGCAAAAACATGGCACCAGAACATCCTTCTTCTTCCTCCCTCTTCACACACTCTCCGCCCCTCTGGAATAAAGCCACATTCCTCAAATTACATCTTTCACCACCTTCTATAACCACAAAAAACTTCCCAACACTTTCAACATGGAAGGGACCTCTAAATTTGCACAGTCCTCCTTTCACCCTACCGGATCTTATTTTAACCCAATCTCCTTTTTAGGTCTCGCGCCTAGCGTTGCAGTGCGAGACCTCTTGTATGGGCTTCAGAAAGCTAACCACACGCTCGTGCGTGTGGTTTTGCTTTCGCAGGCTGGCATTGGCTGTAGCATGCTATTTTTTTTTTAAACGGCACGCAATTGGGCAAACGCGGGCGCATGTCCCGCCTTTGCTCCGCCCATTCCCGTCCGTGTCTAGGACGCGCATCAGCACGCGGCACAGACGACAGACGACACTCCATCGCCCCCCCGCTCCTCTGTGGTGCGCGCGCACCACTGGTTTCGATTCCCGCGTTCGGCTCCTCTGTGGTGCGCGTGTACCACAGGTTTCGATTCCGTGCTTGTTCAACACGTCCTACTGATTTCATACATTCTGCTTTACGTGTGCAGCACCTTACAAACTTCACTTTTTTTTCAGTGAAAACAACTTCTAATATGCAAAATCATAATTAAAAATACATATGTAAAAGAAATACGAAATGTCAGAGGTCAGCTCTCTCCAGACACAATGAACTCGCGCTTCCTGCTGGTCATTTCATTAACCGGCACGTCCGTTAATAATCTACGGAGAAAGCAGTGAACCTTCCAAAGTCTGAAAGGAGCAGTACATTATGTGGTCAAATTAATCTGCTACGGATCTACAAGATTCTAGTGCCTACTGCCAAGCATTGGGGAACAAATCAGCTAATATTTTGCTTTGTCGCCTTAATAGTATAAGTAACATTTACAGATTATGGGCTTCTTTTCGCTTTAAACATAATTGGCTCTGAAGATGTTATCACTTTGCACAGACAAATAACCCTTCCTGCTTCCTCCTCTCTCTCTTCTTCCACCTCAACAACCATGCACTCCGCTTAGTCTCCAATAAACACCATAAATAGTTTAGTTATCCTCCGTCTCGCTTTCTTAATAATGCCCCTGGGCCTGCCACATTCTCCAAATTGTGCTGGCACTTTTGTAACAAGCATTTGCAATGCAATAGGTCTCGCATTTACGCGAGTTTAAGCTATTGGCATTATAAATGACAATGCCTTTTATTTATGTTTTAAAAACCAAAACATAAATAAAATGCATTGCCATTTACAGTGCCAATAGCTCAAATTCGCTTAAATGCGAGACCTATTGCATTGCAAATGCTTGTTTAAACTTGGCACAACTTTGTTCACAGAGATATTCACCTTCGAACCCACCCATTCCTTTAACCATGCGGGAACTAATCTAGTTCCCGGGGAACATCCTCACATTTGTTGAAAAGGACATCTGTGCGTAACACTTTGTATTGTAGTGCGATACCCCATATCATATCTGCCATGTGTTTTTTGATAGAACCTCCATTGTACAATACAAGTTGAATAGTCCCTTTAACTAACCTATTAGCCCTCTCCACAATTCCATTTCTCCTGGGATTATTAAGGGATGTGCAAGAGTTTATGATCCCACATTGTTCCAGAAATTGTAGCATTTCATTGGAAGTTCCCTGTTGCATTATCAGTAAGTAATACATTAGGGATACCTTCTTTCTCAAAAACGTTCTCCAAGGTCGCTATGGTGGATTTGGTAGTCACATCTTTCATAAATTTCACAATCAAACACCTAGAATGAATATCTACTATAGCCTTATAGCCCGCAGTAGCGGGCTATACCGGCTATTAAAGGCCCGCTCCAGCATTAAAGGCCCGAGCCGAAGGCTATTAGAACATTCTGCCACTAGAGGCACATAAAATAACAAATAAAACAAAGGCCTCTCGGAGTTCAAGGGGGTTTAAATCCCCTCGGGCTCTGAGAGGCCTTTGTAAAACAACATTGGAATGTTGCTTTGCAGGCTTTTACCGACCCGTAGAAGCTCGGAGCACTCCATTGTATTCAATGGAGTGCTCCACATTCCAATGTTCTAATATAACTTCAGCAAACTTCATCTCATATGGTAACTCAGACACGGGGCCTATAAAATCTAAGCATATGGCGTGCCAAGGTACACCCGGATCTTCAATATAACTTCCCACGCTCTGACTGCCAACTCTTTATCTCTTCTCACTTTCCTTACGAATGTTCCAATTTTCAACCCACCTCTTGACTTCATCATCCCTTCCCGGCCACCAAAATTCTTCTTTAAGTCTCCTGCTCATCATACCATGACCTAAGTGTCCCTCATGCGCCAACTTAAATATGCAAAACCTTAACCCTACAGGCGGCACAAAACGATCACCTCTCATAACTACTGTCCAGGCCACTTACCGTCAATTCATCCAACATCTTTCAGAAAGGCCTAGCTGGCAAAGAAACAGTGTTTCCCCTCACAACCCCTTTTTTGATCATGACCATCACCTCCTTTACCACCTCGTATGAGCACTTCTCCTCCTCCCATGCCAACCGAGTAAAAACACCTAAGCCACACTGCACCACATTGTGAACAGTCGCTACTGTACCTTCAACATCCAAATTCTTGACAGCTGGCCCATCCACTGTCTCCCAATCCAATGACATTCGTAACAGACAATCCGCCTGCACATTCATCCATTCATATACAAACTCAACATCATAGAGATATTTATGTAATCTTGCAGCAAATCTGGCAAGTCTTGCTGACCCTTTACTAGCCCCGCCAGTAGATAAACTTTTGATCAATCGCTTATGATCCGTTCTTAAAACAAACCTCTCTCCCACAAATATACTCAAAAATATTCCGCACCCCCACGCTGCTGCTAGGGCCTCTCGTTCAATGATGGAATAGTCAGACCCTCCAGGATTTTGCGATTTGCAAAAAAATTGCGAAATCTGCAGTTTTGTAAAAAGATTGCGCTTTTTGCAAAAATGCCAGCGAAATCTGGAGAAATGCGATCTGATATTTTTTGGGGGGCCGAGAAAACAATTTACAGATATTTTTGGAAACGAGGACATCTTGTGGCCATGTTGTTACAATGATGCCAGCCCACTTAATTGAGGTTTCCTGGGAGTGTTCCATTACAGGTTTGATCGACCCTTATTCCTCTCAGGGGAGATGTTGGGCTTCCCTACACTTTGGCCATTCTATGCCGTAAAATGCAAATGTTTAATTCAAAGGAACTCCAACTGTGCCAAGGCTCTTTCCTTTTTTATATGAGGACAGTGTCCCTCTCGGCTATGTCAGTACGTGGAACGTAAAGTCACAATAACATTTTCTACCTTGTCACAAGGAGGTGCCCATGTGTCTCCTCACATGGCTCCTTCGCCAGTGCAGAAGGCATTAAGGGGAAACGGTGGGAGGGGCGGGGTACCCCTTTCTGAGTTTCATTCTCACAACGCCTTGAGGACAGACGCTCTTCTTGCGAAAGGGTGGGGAGGAGACGTTGCTGGAGCGATAATAGTAACGGCACTGGGGGCATGGGTACCTTAATTGTACAGTTCCTCACCTATTTCCGGCATCACCTTTCCAAATAAAAACAATGCCCAGGTTCGCTGCACATGTATATCCATGAAGCAAGGCCATTTCTCAACCTCCATAAGCATGTGTAATTTCTTTTCGTTTCTTTGAACGTTGAAACTCAGTAGACTACGATGCTGACAAGGTCATAAGAGATAGCGGAGGGGTTAACAGGATCTCCTCAGAGTGCACTCTCAAGGATTGCAATGTATATCTGTCACTGCTGGAAGCTTTTTTAATTAAATTAAATTAATGTAGGACATCTTACAAGAAAGGCAGCCAGTAACAAAAACAAAATGTCATACTTTGGAAATCTAAACATAGTTAGGTGTTGCGTTCAGATAGTAAACAGCAGGGCGACAACTGAGTGAGTAACCGTTAGAGTGAATGGTTATCCCCATACAATATTCACAGAAAAGGCTCAACAGTTTATTTCTTTGTGTGGACTTGAAGAGGCTTAACAATGATTGCATAAAATAAAATGAATTGATGACGGTATCCTGCCATACCTAATAGGGTAACAAAGCGATACAAAAGGGGATGATGGACGGAACGCTTGAGCCAATCAAACACTCACCCCCAGTCAATAGGTTAGGCATTTCGGATGCTGTGACATAATATGGCAACTTACACGTAGCTTAGATTTGATCAGTGGATAAGTATCTCTCCCTACGTTTTGTCCACATGTGTTTGGGAATGGGTAGGCAGTGGCACGCTGAGTGCAGGCACTGAAAGGGTATTTTTTAAACTGCAGACGTCTGGCACGATGTTTTCAAAACTCTCCCTCCAGACGTCGCTGTACGCTGGACTACTTGCCCTGTACACCTGCCCTGCTGAACTCCCTGGCAGCTCCATGGCTGACTCCCAGCTACACCACTCTCTCAGCAATGGGCACTCCTACCCCATTCGGGAAGCTTGGCAAGAGCCCTAGAAAATGAATAAGCAAGAAGAAGGGTGCAAACAAATGACTGCAAGTAACAGTGCCTAGAAACCAAAGTGCTATTATTCTGGGAAGAGGCTTTGTGCCCTGGCGGGGAAGGAGAGGCACAGGGTCCATAGGTGAGAGTGGTGAAGGGGGGGGGGCCTGCCTGGCCTCTTCTAACTTGTGCACACGATGAAGCACTTCACTGCAGTTAGTGTGTTAATCAATTTTGAATGTATACTGTCATATTGGGTATGCTTCATTTTAAATTGTACATTTTCCAGAAATCTGCAAGATGCTTGTATACGTTTGTAATGTAACGGACTTCGTTGTTATATGCGTTAAGTGTTACGTAAATTGCATAGGTTATTTATTTTATGAACAGGTGCACACATTTTATTATCATATTAAGAAAATTTCTGAAGCGTATTAAACAGCATCTGAGCTCCAGGCACATGTCATATGATATTGCTGAGGCTTTTTAAAAGAAATCCTGTGGGCATGGAGAGGGACCCGCTGGGGTACATTTTTGTTTTGTTAAAAAAGAAATTAAAAAAAATTGCTGCTAAAATGCAGCTAAATTTAAATTTTTGCGCTGCTAAATTGCTGTTGTTTTCCCCACAAAAATTTGTTCCCTGTATGCAAAAGTTTCCTCACATTTTCTGTTTTATTAGCAACATTTTCCACAAATTTAGAATACTATTCAATAAGATCTAGAAAATATTTCAATTGGTCTTTGTCTTTGGGGCAGGGTGCAAATCTTATGGCCTCTAATAAGCAGCGCTTGGGCCTCATTCCCCCGCTAGATATCGTGTATCTTAAGTTTTCAACTAGTTCTGTCAAGAATATACACTTATCATGGCTCACAGTCATGCCAGCAGCGTCCAATCTCCTCAAAACTTATCTTAGGATGGTGTTGATTTGTTCCACTGTCTTCTCTGAAATTCAAATATCATCTTGAAAGTAGACAACGTTCTCCATACCCTCAAATATGCTTGCCATCATTCTTTGAAACACGCTTGCAGCCGACGCCAAGCCAAACGACATGCGAGTAAATTGGAAAGTCCCTTCTGTAGTAATGAATGCAGTTAATGCTTTTGAATCTTTGTCAACCTAATCTGATGATAAGCACTTTTCAGATCTAATTTAGAGAAGTGCTTACCAATTCTGAAAGATAATAACAGTTTATTTATATTAGGGAGAGGAAAAGTGTTGGTTACAATATCATGATTCAAGGATCTCAAATCAACACAAAATCTGAACCTCCCATCAGCTTTTTGAGTGATAACCACCTGAGAAATCTAGGGTGAGGCCTCCTCCGGTTCTATCACTCCTTCCTGCAACATGTCACACAACAATTCCTTGACCCCATCCTTCACCGAAATTGGCACCCTCCTGAGTTTGTGTTGTACTGGTTTAGCATCCTGCTTAAGCACAATCTTGTGAACATATCCCTTTAGTCAACCAAGTTTACCTTCAAAAACTTTATGAGCTTGATGTAAAATGTCCTTCAATTGAACATCTTCCACCACCATGATCTGACAAGGTGACCTCGGATTAATTATAATATTGAGTTCATATTGATGTATCCAACCAAGTATAGGGGGACCATCCTTTAAAACATATGCTTTAACTTCAATACACTTTGCTTCAAACCGCATAGACCCTACCATGTAACCCACAATATCTATAGATTAACCCTGGTACCCTTCAGGGTTGATATCCTTAGATTGCAATGAGACATTTTTCCACAGTTTTTTAAATAAAACCTCTGGGATTATGGTATACATGGACCCTGAATCAATCATGAGCTCAACACCACATCCACACACTTAAAACATACCCGTGGGTTTCTTCATCCTCCTTGCCTCATCCTCACCTTCTGCAGTTTGTCCTACCACCAATATCCTGTCTCTACACATTTGTTCTTCTCCCCCTTGAACAACGTTAACTTTCGATCTGTTCTTGTCCTTGTCAATGTTACTTCCTTGACTGCACATATGTGCATTGTGACCCTTGCGACCACATTTCCCACAAACTTGATCAACGGAAAAAACACCTTTTTTGAGGCTGCCACTCCCTCAGCACACACATTCTTTCCCCTTACCCCTTGAATATGTACCTGGTGTCCCCTTGACACTTTTTTGACACCACACAAACCTACCCTCCTCCTTACGCAAACAACACTCTATACTGGCATCTTCACCATTAGTTTTCTCCCTTTTACTTAATTCTTTCATACACTTTTGAGATTCTTCAATGACCTTAGCAATGTGCACGGCCCAATTTAAAGATGGATCTTTTGCGGCCCATAACCTTTCTTGGATTTTCTTTTCTCGACATCCCCATCCCAGAACAAGCACAACAGTCTTTGTGCCCCCCCTCTAGGAGCAGTATGAAGGGTTTACCCCACTCCACCGCACCTATTGGGCAGAAAGCCCACAAAACAATTGGGAAAAATAGCCCGCACCCCCAAACAAAGAAGGGGTGGGCCTGGGTGTAGGAAGCCCACAAGACAAGATGGATAACATAGACTCCCCAAAAAAATAAGGTGTGGGATGCAGAACAGGCTCAACAGTCTTTCTGCTGCCCAGAGAGGCAGTTAAGAATTTGCCACCAATCTTGCAAGCCCTGTTACGGGTAGAAAGCGTCCAAGATTCCAGTGAAAAAAAAAGGGCCAAAAAGAGAAGCGCTTATTGAGGTGCCACGCCACCTTAGCACAGGTGCAATAGTCTTTCTGCCCCTCCTGTGGAGTGACTATGAGGTGTTTACCCCAATCTTCATCCCCAAGGACAGAAAGCCCACTAAACATTGTGTTGCGCTGCTGCCTTGCACGATGATGATTTCCCGAGGCATTTTCGGGCAGATGAGGCAAGCAACATGCAGAATAAGGGGAGAGTGCTGGGAGTACTCACCTCATCACGGCCGGCCCGTCAGTGCGATCCCCTGTGCCTCCTTTCCTCTCCCAGAGTAACAAATGCCAGGAACCACCTCCAGTTCTTCCATTTTCATAAGCTATCTTCTTCCCAGAATCGTCAAAGCGAGGATTCTTGGGATTTAATCTTCTTCAATCCAAGATGGTGGATTGTCCATTGACCTTCAGTAGGCCTTGCCAATGCATCATGGCAGATGTTATAGTGGGCTGACCTGTACAGGCTTTGGGCTTTCCCCCACTGAAGAACAGAAGTAACAGTCGTTCTGTCCCTTCAGGAGGTAGCTGGAGGTGTTTACCTCTAATCTGCTGACCCGGAGGAGGAGAATGCCAAGTCAAAAGCTGAGGCAATAGGCTAAAAATAAGAAGGAGCAGGGCATACCGACCAAGCATGAGGCCATGCCCCAACATAGAACTGGTGCAGCACATTGTCTTCTCCTTTGAGGATGGATTGATGTAGTATAATCCCAATCTGCCATCGCGGGGGTAGTGAAAGCCCACTACACAGTACAGACAAGAGGCCAAAAATGTGCATGGGGCACATCCCCACAACCGAACAGATACAACTGACATTCTACCTCCCCTGGGGTAAATTATAACCCCAATTTGCCACTGGCCGAGGAGAGAAAGCCCACGAGACACCAGGAAATAAACGATTAAAAAGAAGGGATGAGAGCAGCCCACAAAGGCTTTGGGCTGAACCCAGAAATGGAACAAAGCTTCCAATTTCTGGATCCTGCATATTCCAGCACAATCTCTCATAGAAATATGAGGAACATTAGTGCTTTATTGTCAATAGAGGTTTGAAGGCCCTAGTGGCTGAGAAAAGGTAGGAGAACCATGCAAGCAAAACCACACTCCCTTGTGTGTCTGTGTTTTTGTCTCGCTTTGGTAGGTTTCCCTGGATGGCGGACAAGCCCAGGCACAAGATCCACAGCTACCCAAACTGCAAAAAAGAGGGCTGGATTTCAGTGGAAATATTTAATTTACCCATGATTTGTTTTTGGGCCTTTCCTTTAGCGGGCACAAGGCCCACCCACTGCAATCGTGAAAAGTGAGGGAAAGCTGGCAGGTTGGAAATTTGTGGACCCCTGCAGATACCAGAAATTTCTGTCATAGAAATATGAGGTAAATGTGTTATTTTGCCAAAGCTTTAGGTTATAGGGCAATGTGGGTATGACAATGTAGGGGGTCCACACGAACCTGACCACCCTAAACTCCCTTTAGTTTTCAGAATTATCTGGGTTTGGTAGGTTTCTCTCAGTGGCAGCTGACCCCATTCCCCATTGTAAAAGAAAAGTTGGTTTTAAGTGGAGACATTTGATTTGCTCACGGTGTGTTTTGGGGCCTTTCCTGTCGCAGGTGCTAGGCCCACTCACACAAGTGGGGTACCATTTTTATAGTCAGAAGTATGGGAATGCTGGGTGGTAATATATTTTTGGATCCCTGCCAAATCCATAACTTTCTCTCAGAGAAATGTGGGGGAAAATGGAAAGTTTGAGGTTTGAATGTTCTTGTGGGTAAATAAATCTACCCACCCTGGACTCCCTAGGGTTCTAGTTTTTTGAACTGCCTGGGTTTGATAGGTTTCCATAGGTGGCAGCTGAGCCCAGGGCCAAAATCCATAGCTACCCTCTTTGCAAAAGGGCTGGTTTGAAATGGAAATGAAAAAATGTGATCTGTTCTTGTTGCGTTTTGGAGCCTTTCCTGGTGCAGGTGCTAGGCCCAGTCATACAAGTGGAGTACTGTTTTTATCAGGGCAATGGTCCAGTAAGAACAATGCACAAACTGGTCCAGTAAGAACAATGCACAAACTGAGATCAAAAAGTGTTTTTCTTTAGCAACATTACTGGTTCCTGAAAGCTGGGTAGATGGTAATGTAAGCACAGCAACCCTTTGTTGATACCACTTAATTTATATATATATATATGATTTCTTGCAAAGCACTTTTTCGCATTTTTCAAACACAAGTCTTAGAATTCCCAAGATGTGTGGAAAAAGGATTCCAATTTCTTTCTGGATACCTTTTGGGGGAAAAAAGTTACAAAGGCGTGTTATAAATGAGGGTCTCTAGTTGGCAGAGGTATGCAGCTTTGTCCAAGTAGGGACCCTTGCTTCTAGTGAGGGTAAGGGAGTTACACACTTACATGTCTCAAAATATCACTTTTAGAACAGTTACTTCAAAAATAGCACTTGTAGAAACAAATAGCTCCACCTGAGGCTATTACGACTTCATAACAGGCACCAATCCAAAGTAAGGCACTAACCACGAGGTGCGCGAGTCGGGCATGGAGTCACAACGACCCCCAAACAACAGTGCCTTGGAAAACGAAGTCAACAGGCAATGCATGGCATCATGGAGGTGAGGCGTTGGTGCGAGGCGAAGTCGGTTCCTTTCTGCCATGGGGGAGGTGAGGTATCGAGTCCATCAGGAGATGAGGTATCGAGTCTAGGACAGGGAAATTAGGTGGCATCGGTAGTGAGGCGTCGGTTCCGGTGAGGCGATGCAACATCGAAGTTTGTGAAGTCACCCTCGTCGGTTATCGGGATGTTGGCGCTGGCGGTGACGACGTCGGTGCAAGTGCTGGTGTCAGGAAGGCCGATAAGTGCAGGCATCAGCAGGTGTCGTAGGACGTCGGAGCTGCGGTGCAGGCAAGATGGTGCGTTGTGCACTTCACGAGTGGTGCCCCCGGCCTCAGTGCAGGTCGTGGCATCACTGGCAGCGTCGCTGATGTCGTCAGAGTTGTTTTTCTTGCTTTGCAGCATCAACCACACAATTCTCAGGGCCCAGGAACTGGAACTGGTTGGCGCCCTTTTGAACACAGAAGTCCAGGTGCTGGTCAGTGGGTTGCAGGTGAAGCCTTTGTGTCCCAGAGACTTCAGAACTGGAGGCCAGCACACACAGGCCCTTGGAGATTCTTCTTCAAGCAGGTTCAAAGCAAAGTTCCAGTGTTTGTCGTCTCCTTTGCAGAAGCAGCAACTGCAGGCCAACCCAGCAAAAATAGCTTGACTCCAGTGGCATGGAGCCTGGCTGATGAGGGGTGAAACCCCGAAACCGGTCCTAGGATGCTTGTTTCCAGTCCAGGGAGGACCTGGCCTGGCAGTTCGGGCTAGACTGTTCCTATTGGGCACAGGGTCAAGACTGATTTGCATATGGCTGGGTTCAAACTGGAATGGCATGGTGAGAAAAGAACGATGGATTTAGGCCCAGATCTCTGTACTGGGGTGAATGTATGACATTGTTCTGTATTCTGTCCATCAATTGTTGTTTTTGCATTTGTCACCCGGAGTGGGACGGGTATGCCCAGACGTGGGTCCCGTGCTCTCCATGCCACTGGAGTCAAGCTCTCCTGGCTGATGAGGGGTGAAACCCCGAAACCGGTCCTAGGATGCTTGTTACCAGTCCAGGGAGGACCTGGCCTGGCAGTTCGGGCTGGACTGTTCCCATTGGGCACAGGGTCAAGACTGATTTGCATATGGCTGGATTCAAACTGGATTGGCATGGTGAGCAAAAGAACGATGGATTTAGGCCCAGATCTCTGTACTGGGTTGAATGTATGACATTGTTCTGCATTCTGTCCATCAATTGTTGTTTTTGCATTTGTCACCCCGAGTGGGACGGGTATGCCCAGACGTGGGTCCCGTGCTCTCCATGCCACTGGAGTCAAGCTATCCTAGCTGATGAGGGGTGAAACCCCGAAACCGGTCCTAGGATGCTTGTTTCCAGTCCAGGGAGGATCTGGCCTGGCAGTTCGGGCTGGACTGTTGGGCACAGGGTCAAGACTGATTTGCATATGGCTGGGTTCAAACTGGAATGGCATGGTGAGCAAAAGAACGATGGATTTAGGCCCAGATCTCTGTACTGGGGTGAATGTATGACATTGTTCTGCATTCTATCCATCAAGTGTTGTTTTTACTTTCTAAAAGTGGCATTTTTAAACACACAATTTAAAAACCATCTCCCTAAAGAGATGTGTATTAAATTCTGAGTTCAGAGAGCCTAAACTTAATTTCCCTATCTTGTCCCAATTGAGAGTTATACTTGTAACATGTTACAAAGCAACTCCCATGTTAGCCTATGGAACAGATAGCCTTTCAATAGTGAAAAACTAAATTGGCAGTATTTCACCATCAAGACCTGTAAAACACACCAATACAGGTCCTACCTTTTACATACACTGCACCCTGCCCATGGGGGTACCTTACCTTAGGCTTACATGAGGGGTGCCTTACATGTAAGAAAAGTGAAGGTTAGGGACTGGCAAGTGGGTGCACGTGCCAGGTCAACATGGCAGTTTAAAACTGCATGTGCAGACAATGCAGTGACAGGTCTGAGACAGATTTACAGAGCTAATCATGTGGGTGGCATAATCAGTGCTGCGGCCCACTAGTAGCATTTGATTTACAGGCCCTGGCACCTTAAGTGCACTTTACTAGGGACTTACCAGTAAATCAAATATGCCAATCATGGATAACCAATCATAAAAACAATTTACACTGGGAGCACTTGTACTTTGACACTAATCAGCAGTGGCAATGTGCCCAAAACACTGAAGCCAGCAAAAACAAAATCCATCACACAGTCAAAATGCAGGTGGTAGAGGCAAAAAGTCAAGGGAAACCACGACAAGGATGCCAAGTCTAACAAGGCGTAACTGCAAAATGCTCCACACACCAAAAAAAGGGCTCAACACCAGGAAGGAAAACTCTAGCACTTAAGTGGATAAATATAAGGGGCATATTACTAAGGGCCTTATCGCCGCTTTAGCGGCACTTTTTGCCGCCAAAGCGGCGATTTTTTTCCCGCCCTATTAGCAAGCTGTCGCTAACAGCTGTTAGCGACAGCTTTTAGGCGATAGCGACCGGAGTTAGTGCCACTTTGCATGCCAGCGATATTTATCGCTAATGACATGCAAAGTAGGCGTTCCCAACCTGGCAGCGACTGGAAATAGTCGCTAACATCGCTATCGCCTATTAGGGAGGCCAGCAAGGCGATAAAGAAACCAGCGCTAAACACTATTAGCGCTTGTTTTTTACACCTGGTCCAAACCTGACTTAGCCATGTAATCCAATGGGAGGTGGATTACATGGCTAAATCCCCTTGCCCTATCAGCAAGCTATCGCTGGTCACAGTGCGATTATCGCTGGATTTCCAGAGATAATCGCACTGTTTTCCAGCGACAGCAGGGGTTTCTATCGCATTGGAGATAAGCGTTGCTGATAGCACGCTATCTCCGCGATAGAAACCGAGCGATAGCCGGCGATAATTATCCTAGCGCTAAGTGCGCTTAGCGATAATTATCGCCGGTTATTGCTAATAGGCCCCTTAATTTCTTATAATGACATTATGAACTGGGCTCCATGGATTAGTAGAAACAGAGTCTGTTTTAAGCTTAACTCAATATCCTTTTATTTTCAATTTCCATAAATATATACAAATGAAGTAATAAGTCTAAAATCAATAATGCATCTTCTTGTCTTCTGCAGGGCCTTTGGAGTTCCTGTCCCCCAGTACCCTCGACAGAAAGAAGAAACCAGGTAAGCCACTGATTTTATTAATTTCCAGTGATGTGTAGGTTAGAGTGGTGACCTTATTTCTAAGTGGGTGAGGTTAATGGAAGGGGCATATAATAAGAAAGAAACAGTGGTCACCGTGAGTAAAAGAAGGTAACAAAACAGGATAATAATAAGAGAAGGAAAAAGAAAAGAAAAAAAACCATAATCCAATTTAAGCATTCTAGGCTTTCATCGTGACTAGCGTCACTCAAAATGTCGTCAAAACTCCTCCTCACCCCCCTTTTTCTTCCATCAGATTTCTCCCTATAAAACCCGTCTCCTCCCCATGTCCCCGTCCAGTATGCCTCCCACTTGAGCTTTTTCCTCTCTTTTATAGGCTCTACTTAAGAGCCTGTCACACACCTGGTTGAGCCACATCCTTCTCGGGACGTGGCTGGGATCGGAATCCAGCCGTCAGACAGAGTATGGGCTCCCGTCTTCTGGTCTGTCAAGTTTTCTCCGTAACTCCGGACCTTCTTGCTTTGGCTCCTCAGGCTCTGTCCTCGAGGTGCGGGCTGGGCTCTCCCTCTTCTCTGGCTCTTCAATATCCATCCTTGTGACATGGGTCGAAGTCTCCCTCTCCTCTGCCTCCTCGGAATTCGTCCCTGAGACGCGGGCTGGGCTTTCTCTCCTGGATGGACGGATCAACGATGAGATGCGGCTCGATTCTCTGCCCCTTTTACTGCCGTGGTCGCCTCGTCTCCTCCTTCTGACGTGACGGCGTTCCGCGGAAGTTCCTGTCTCGCTCTCGTTGCCTGGGTTCCAGTTTCATCGGAGTGAGCCTGCAAAAGAAGAAGGGTGCAGTCGGCTCCGGGGAGACACTTCTCATTCCCAGGTTCATGACAGACATGTGAAAAGCAGAGGTAATAGTCACTGTTCTCTTTAATAAGTGTAGGCTGTCATTCTGCAGAGCATCTCTGAGATGGTCGGAGCTGTACTGGAGCACATTAATAGAAATGAGTTCTAAAGCAGCGCCAGGCCATCTTCTGTGTTTTCCTCAGGGTCAGGAATAAAATAAAAGTTTCTATACGTTTTACATTTTCTTGCTTCGGAGAACATACTGAGGCCCTCATTACGATGTCGGGCGGACCGTTGCGGGGAAGGAACCGACCGACCATAGGTTGGCGGTTCCGACAACCTAATTTGGATGCCATTTTCCAATGGGAGCTTGGGCGGCATGCTGAAACTACCCGTAGCACAAGCTTCCATTGAAAAGTGGAAGTTTTGAAACATCCCTGCACGGTGCCTGCCACACGGTGCAGGGATGTGAAGGAGGCCACCAAAGGTGCCCCCCAGGGCCACAAGCGGAGGGCCAGGGGGGAAGAAGGCCCTGGTAGAGACCCACAAAGGCACTTTCCGACAGCACTTCCTTGTCGGAAAGACCAACATGGAACTGCTTTTTGAAAGTGCCATCATAATCCCGACTGCAGAAATGGCGTCCTTAAAGGATTAAGAGGCCTTTTCGAATGGCCGACGGGCTCCTTGAGCTCGTCGGAACCGAGTAAAATTCCCGCCCGGTTTGAACTCCAACCGTCGTCATTGTAATACGGCGGTCGGAGTTTAAACCTACAATGTCGACCTTCTGTTTAAATCTACTGATTTCTATAACCATTAAATCCATCATGTCTAATTGGAAATCCACTGAAGTATTGTCGATCCAGGCTTGGTGGTCTTATTTTACATTTATTAGATATGGAGCCCAACTATCCTTTAATGGAACATGTAAAAATACTCCTTTATTTGATGTTGTATCCCCCTTCGGGATTCATATGGTGACATACGCCGACGACACACAGCTGGTCGTAGCATTGAACCACCCCAACCAGCAGACCAATGACCTCCTTTCCTGCCTTGAGGAAGTCGCCAAGTGGATGAGTCTTTCCCACTTGAAACTTAATGGTGAAAAGACAGAGCTCATGATCCTCGGCAATTCTCTGAATTTTCTATCAAGCACCATGTGGCCTACTTCTATGGGCCCGGTGCCGGTCCCCAAGACAGAGATTAAAAGTCTGGGAATCTGGCTAGACCAAGACCTTACTTTTAAAGTACAGGCGAGGAAAACTGCTGCCTCATGTTATGGCCTGCTGAGAATGATCTGCAAAATCCTCCCCCTCCTACCTTTCCAAGCAAAAAAATTACTGATCCAGGCTCTAATTCTGTCTAGGATAGATTAAGGAAACGCCCTTTACTTAGGGGCCCCGAACTCAGTGACCGCGAAATTGCAGGTCGTACAAAATTGTGCAGCGAGGCTGCTCACTGAGACCCCCAATCGATGCTCAGCAAGGCCTGTGCTACGCTCTCTCCACTGGCTCCCAGTGCAAGAGAGAATCAATTTTAAGGCCCTCTGCATAGCCCATAAGTCGCTGGAGGGGAGTGGACCTCCCATCAACAAAGCCATGATTCGCCCCTACAGGGCGAACAGAAAACTCTGCTCAGATGAACTTCACCTGGCTGTGGTCCCTAGGATCAAGAAGACCAGAAGTGGCGGACGGCTTTTCTCATTCAACGCCTCCAGACTCTGGAATGCCCTTCCGCTGCACCTCCGTAGGGAACCCAACCACCTGACGTTCCGGAAACAACTAAAGACCTGGCTTTTCCCTTAGGGTATCTGTCCTCTAGTTACGGCTTCAGCGCTGGGATGCTCCCGGGTAGCCATGCGCTATATAAATGCCAATTCAATTCAATTCAAAAGCTATGGAGCCTGATTGATAATTATCTAGCTACATTACATAGATGTAAGGTATCTATTAATTACATTTGTTATTTATTATAGATCAAGGGCCTCATTTATGAAAAGTGTTGCATCGGTGCTTCAAAGCTGCAATGCAACACTTTTCAATGTGCCCTCCTTGCGACACCATGGATGCGCCGTATTTACTATACGGCGCTCCCTGTCGCAAAGATTTACAGATACGTCAGTGTTCCTGATGTATCTGTAGGCGCAAATGTAGCACATTGCTGGGGTGTGTCTGAAAACAGACACAACTCCAGCAATGTGTCCTTTCATATGGGCAAGCCCGATGTGAAAGGGCCTGCGTAAGTCTTACGTCTGCTGTTAGGCAGGCGTAAGGATTCCACACAGTGGCGTCCTAGAGGTGTCGTAGTGAAATCTCATAGATTTCACAGCAACACTTCTACGAGTCTTTTTTACTTGGAATGCCCACCCTGCATACATTATACCTGACCCAGGTATAGTGTAGCACAGGGGTTTACAAAGTGACACATCTGCTTAGATGCGTCACTTTGTAAATATGTCGCAGTGTGGCACATATTTTACACTGTTGGTGCATCACAAAAAGTGACGCACCTGCGGCGCAATGGGCTCATAAATAAGCCCTGTAGTTTGAAGCCTATGTCATTAGAAGTAGCTCTTGTTTGTTCTTTATTCAACATTACTTTTCTAGTATATTCATGACAATTACATATTTTAGGTATATTTATAATGCAATTAGTACATTTTATTGTTATTTATATTTGTACTATATATAAACCATTAATGTACAGTTTTTTGTGTTGTCTTTTAACTTAAGAAAAGCAATTAAATATTTTGAACCTAGAATCTCAGCTGGACGAGAGGCTCACACGCCGTCTACGTAACCTCATAAGAAGCAATTTGAATAACGCTCAAATGCTTTTAATGATTTATTCTATTATTTGCCAAGTTTATACCAGTTTTCCCTTACTTTTTCAGATATTCGCATAGGTCCTACTAAATACGGCAATTGATCCTTGTGTCCCTCTTCTTTAATATCTGTGATGTTCAGATGAGGCCAGCATCCCTTTGTTGTTGAAAGATAGGATAATATACTATGAGATGCAAGTTTTACATATTGCATCTACTGGAGTAAAGTACTGCCTATCTTTCTATGAGAAATTATGAGCATTTTTGTAGCATAGTACAAAGTTGAGGATGAAACCCCCCTCGTTTGCAAGTGACTTTTACTTGCACTCTATGGGCCTCATTTATGGCATTTTGGTATGGGGCAGTGCAGCAAGGCAGCTCTGCGTGGAGAAGATCAACGTATCACCTCTGCTGCATGTAGACACCGGGCATCGCTTTCTGAGCTGCCACATCTTGGAACGGCTGCATCACCTTCGGAACCGCTGCATCACCACTGCTGTGTGGAGAAAATCGACGCATCACCTTGAAAGCGGGATCGACACCAAAGACCACTTGGTGGCACCCTGCATCTTCGTTATCACAACCAGGATTAAGGTACTCTTCTTCATCGGGCCTCATTGGGTCTGTGTATCCAGCTATCCCAGATAAGCACTTATTGCTTCTAAGAGCTATTTTACTGGTTATTGTTTTAAAAATCATATCTGAAGTTCTACTTATTTGATTTTTGTCATTTTGGTCTTGTATTTAATAATTTAGGAGCTATTTTTCTAACTTGGTGTGGAATCTTTTCGTGTGGTGTTCAACTTTTTACTGTTTGAAGTGATGCACACATACTTTACACATTGCCTCTTAAGTTAAGCCTGACTGCTCAGTGCCAAGCTACCAGAGGGTGAGCACAGGTCAATTTAGGGTGTGTTTGTGACTTACCATGACTAGGTTTGTGATTACTGTTTGACCAGGGCTTCCATCCCACTCAACCAGAAACCTAATGTCTAACAGGAAGAGAAAAGACTTTCAAGTCTGGTGTCTTCTGGAATCACGATTTAAACACACAACTTATGGTGAAGTCAGATTTTAAATTGCAATTCCGAAAATGCCACTTTTAGAAAGTTTGCATTTTCCTACTTTAGCTATTTGGTTCCTGCTGCCTGTCACTGATCACTTGTCTGGAGTGGGTGACAGCTGGGCTTTGTGTATTCTAACTGGACAGCCACTCGCAATGGGAGTTTAGATGTGTGAGAAAGTGCCATCTTTCTTACATGGTATGCCCCCACTTTTTGCTGAATGGCTGATGTACTTTGACTGAGTGTGCCCTGGGCTCCTGCCAACCAGGTACCCAGGGCCTGTGTTCCTTCCCTAAAATTGCATTGATACCTACACCCAATTGACATCCCTGGCCACAGGTCAGCCCCTGGTAAATGGTACCATGGGTACCCAGGGCACTGTGACCAGGGAAGGCCCCTAAGGGCTGCAGCACTTGTTGTGCCACCCTTAGGGACCCTGCACCTTTACACACACACACTGCCTTTGCAGGCTGCGTGTCTTGGTGCAGAACAAAAGTGAAGAGTCGACATGGCTCACATCCCTGTGTGCCATGCCTACAAGCCACTGCCCTGGCCTAGGTCAGCCACCCCTCTAGCTGGGTGCACTATGCCAGTGGTGAGGGCATAGAGGCATGAGCCCTGTGCCCCTACAGTGCCCAAGTCCATTCTTGGGCATTGTAAGTGCAGTGCTGCCATTAAGAGTATATGGTGCTGGGAGTCTGTCATTACGAACTCCACAGCACCATAATGGCCCCACTGAAGACTAAGAAGTTTGGTATCAAACTTCTCAGCACATTAAACCCCCACTGATGCCAGTGTGGGATTTAATGTAAAACGCACTCCAGAGGGCATCTTAGAGATGCCCCCTGAAACCAACCCGACCTCCAGTGTCCGGACTGAGTGGCTGCCCAGGCTGCCACCACCAGACATGTTTCTGGACCCCTGGGTCGAGAGCCTCTGCTCTCAGGGGCCTGAAACAATGCACATCCCGGGACGAGGTGCCAAAGCCTCCTCCCCCAGGATGGGCAGGGGGAGCTTCAAAGGCCTGCCGCCTTTGGAGTTTCCCCAGACCATTTGCTGCTTCCAGCAAACTGGTCCCCACTGGTTCTACCCCCACTCCTGGCGGGAGAACCGGCGGGAAAACCAGAAGCAGGAAATGGGTTGTGCCCACCTCTGCCAACTCCACCCCTAAGGTGGGGGAGGCGAGGTGAAGCACAAACTCGAGTCCCCGCCATCTTGAGGATGGGGGACCTGGCCAACCAGGGACAGGCTCCTGTCCCCCTCCCACTGGAGAGGAACAGAATAGGGGTGTACTCCACCCCAGGGAAGGGACTCATTGGTCCCTGCCCTTACCTACCTGTAACCACCCCTAAATTTAGTATTTAGGGGCTCCCTGAACCTTCCTTCCGCAGTTCCCAAATCCGAAAACAAGAAGAGAAGACGAAGCAAGAAGACCAGCCGTGCAGCTGCTAAAAAGGAGGCGACAACAACTGACTTGGCCCCAGCCCTACCGGCCTGTCGACCTCTGAACCTGCTCCTGCGGAATCCCGGCCTCAGCAACCTCACAAACCCCGGAGGACCTGACTTCTGTGCTACAGCCTTCGACCCAGGGACTCCCACGAGCAGTGGTACTGCTCAAAAGAAAACCTACCAAAGACCCGGCCCTGGCACGGAGCCGCGAAACCTGCACACTCTGCACCCGCCGAGTCCAGCCTGTGCCTGAGTGACCAAAGACCTCGAGGACGACCCCCGGCGATTCTGACCTGGAATCCAGTGGCCAAGGACCCTCCTCGACGACCCAGACGACGCCTGCAGCCTCAGGACAAGGGACCCCTCCAACCGCGACCAGCAGGGGGTAAGATTTCCCGACCTCAAAAGACACCCCTGCACCCGGCGCCCCACGGCCCCCTGTGCCCAACTCCTGGGTGTCTACCTATCCTCCAAGACCCCAACTTACCTCCTGAAGTGTTGGTCGTCCCTGAAGAATCACCGTCCCCGAGCCTGCAGCCTTTCTTCACCTTTCACGACCTCTATTGTTTAACATTGAGCGCCCGACGGCTCAAAAGCACCCTGCACCCAGCCGCCCGAGTGCCCCTGGAAGTGCAACCTCTATCCTAACCTACTTCCCTACTTGCCCTGAGCAAGTGACCAGGAGCCCAGCTCCCACAGTCGCGTGGCCTGCTTGCCAGCAGCCACCAACCCGGGGCCCCCGCCTGCCATAGGATAACATTGGGCCTTCTCACTCTGCACCCGGCCGCCCCTGTGCCGCTGAGGGTGTAAAAACTGTACTTACCTGATCCTGGGGGACCCCTGAGTCTTACCCAGAACCTTAACCCTGCCAGTCAAGTACTTACCCGAAATCCGATAACTCACTTTTCTTCCATAGGGTTCCATTGACTGATTTTCTGCGAAATTTCTTCTAAGTGTGGAGTTCTGAAACTTTAGAATATTCACCAAAAATCAACCGAGTCACGAAAACGAAAATACTCACCTAGTATTAGGAGGGGCCTCAGTGCTGGACCCGAGTGCCCAACACTGGCCCTAAAAAGTAATCGCAACGTTACTTACCGTTAACTCACTTTTCCTTCATAGGGATCCATTGACTGGTTTTCTGTGAAATTTCTTCTAAGTGTCGATTTCTGTATTTTACAAATATTCTTTAAAAATCGAACAAACTACAAAAACGTAATTACTTACCTGTTTTAAGTAAATGTCCCAGTGCTGAACCTAGGAGTCCAGCACTGGATTACAAAAGTAACGTAAACATACTTTGCTTGCACACTGTATTTCCTTTCATAGGATAACATTGGTAATTTTATCCAGAAAAGTTTCTAAGTGTCAGCTTTTGAAATATAGTAATATTCTTCAAAAATCACTACAATAACCAAAACGCTTTTTCTTACCTGTTTACAGGAAGTGTCCCAGGACTGAATCCAGGATCCAGTCCTGTGGTTAGAAAAGTGCTCTGCAAAGTAATCAATTGTAATTAAGCATAATTTTCCATTGAGCTCAATGTTGCATTGAATTTGACCCTGTGTTGCCTCTTGCACCAACTGTGATTACCACTATCTAAAAAGTCTATTGCCTATCTGTAAGGTGAATAACCAAAGCATCTCATACTGAGAAAGTATATTTTGACCCTATTGTTGGTTCTAAAATAAAACAAGCATATATTTTTTTATATACAAACCATTGGCCTAGAGTTCAGTTCTTGAGTGTGTGGCTTCATTTGCTGACTGAGTGTGTACAACAAATGCTTTACACTGTCCTCTGATACTGCCTTACTGCTCGACCAAGCTACCACTTTGGAGAGTAAGGTTATATCTAACTTTAGCCTCTGTCAACCCTCTGGGGACTGTGGACTCTGTACACCCTGAACCTTACTTGGGTACAGTATATACAGAGCCACTTTCCTACATTGGTGGATCAGCGGTGGGATACAAACTTGCATTTGTTGGACTACTTGGTTACCATCTGATCACACGACAGAACTCTTAAATTGCCTTTAGAATTCTGATTTTTTTAATTGGCATTTTTTTTTTACCAAATTACTAAAAGTCTTGTTAGGGCCTTGCTTAAGTCCCTGTAGCATCTTAGAAAATAAAAAGTCACTATAGCCAAGGTTAGAGGGGTTAGAATTTTTTTTAAAAAAATGTCTCAAGACAAGAACCCAGCTACTAGTGAAGATAATAATGACATACAGGAACTGGTTGAGGAGCTCGACCTCACCCCTTATCTTCATTTGTCTTTCAAAGAGATAAGGTCCTTATGCAAACTTAAAGATATACCAATGGGCCAGCATCCAACCAAACAAGGGCTCCAGGAGCTCCTGGCTGAGTATGCTAAAGCCCACCCCTCTGAGCATGGTGATGACCCAACAGAGGAGGAAAGGAATGAGGAGGATGGGGATGGTAACCCACCTCCATCACTTCCTAGGGAAGATAGGGTCCCTGCACCCTTAACTCCAAGAATAGACCTCTGGGGACCTAGGGGCCACCTAGGTGGTCCTGGTCCCAGAGAGGACACTGAGGATACCCTCAGTGAGGAGGACAACTTGTTAGCCAGGTTGGCCAAACGACTGGACCTAGAGACCAGACTCCTGGCTCTAGAGAAGGAAAGACAGGAGATGGGTTTAGCACCCATCAATGGTGGCAGCAATACTAAAAATAAGGATAGGGAGGAAACTTCTGAACCTAAAATCCCCAAAGGGATTGTCCCTAAGTTTGAGGAAGGTGATGACATCACCAAATGGTTCACAGCCTTTGAGAGGGCTTGTGAAATAAGAAGAGTAAAGAAACCTCTGTGGGGGGCACTCCTGTGGGAACTGTTCTCTGGTAACTGCAGAGACAGGCTTCTGACCCTCTCTGGGCCAGATGCAGGGTCCTATGACCTCATGAAGAGTACTCTGATTGAGGGATTTGGGCTCACTACTGAGGAGTATAGAATTAGATTCAGGGGGGCTCACAAAACCCAGACCCAGTCCTGGATTGACTTCGTGGACTACTCAGTAAAGACACTGGATGGCTGGTTAGCTGGACATAATGTGCATGATTTTTCTGGACTTTACAATTTGTTTATGAAGGAACACATACTAAGTAATTGCACAAATGAAAAGTTGCATCAGCATTTGGTAGACCTAGGTCTAATTTCTCCCCAAGAATTGGGAAAGAAGGCAGACCACTGGGTCAAGACTAGGGTGACAAGGACAACCACTGGGGGTGACCAAAAGAAGGTGGTCACCAAACCCCCCAGGGGAAAGGTGGTGAGAATCCCCAAGATAAAAAGTCTGAGTCTTCCAAAGGGCCCCAAAAACCTGTTCAGGGGGGTGGGTCCCAAACTACTCCCTATGTGCCTCAACCCTATAGGGGGAAGAACTTTGATCCCTTGAAGGCCTGGTGTAATAACTGTAAGAAGTCAGGACACCTCACTGTAGACAAAACTTGCCCCCACAACAAAGCCCCTAAGGCACCCAGTACAGCTACTCCTGGGGCAGCAAGTTTACAGATGGGATCAGAAGTGTACCCTGAGCAAATCTGGGAACCCACTGAGGCAAGTCTGGTCTCCCTAGGGGAAGTGGAATTTGCCACTGTAGCTGTGTGGCCACCCAACTTAAAGAAGTATTTGCAATACCCCTGGGTGAATGGAACTAGAGTAGAGGCTCTGAGGGATACAGGTGCCAGTGTCACTATGGTGAGGGACACACTGGTTTCCCCTGAGCAATACTTGATTGGGAAAACTTACCCAGTCACCAATGCTGACAGTGTCACCACTAGTCATCCCATGGCCATGGTGACATTAGGCTGGGGGGGTTACTGGCCTGAAGCAGGTAGTGGTCTCTCCGAAGTTACCAGCTGCATGTCTGCTAGGAAATGATCTGGAAACCTCAGCCTGGGCAGAGGTGGAGCTAAAGGCCCATGCAGCCATGCTGGGCATCCCTGAATTGGTGTGTGTAAAAACAAGAGCACAGAGCAAAAGGCAGGGTGAAGAAATAGTGTTGGAGCCTGAAATGATGGCCCAGCCTACCAAGAGAAAAGGAAAGAAGACTGGCGGACCAGCTTCTACACAGTCACAAGAGCAGGACCCCTCTCCTCAGGGAGAGAACCTGGAAGCCCCAGAGGGAACTGAGCCCCTAGAGCTTGACCCTTACCAGGTTGAACTCTTGGGCCCAGGGGGACCCTCTAGGGAAGAGCTGTGCCAGGGACAGCAAGACTGTCCCACTCTTGAAAGCCTGAGGCAGCAAGCTGTTTCAGAAGCCAAGGGAGATGTCAGTGGTACCCACAGAGTCTATTGGGAAGAGGGATTACTGTACACTGAGGCAAAAGACCCCAACCCTGGAACCACCAGGAGAGTGGTAGTGCCCCAGAAGTACAGGGAGTTCCTCCTAACTTTGGCTCATGACATCCCCTAGCTGGACATCTGGGCCAAACCAAAACTTGGGAAAGGCTAGTTAGCCACTTTTACTGGCCCCAGATGCACCAAAAGGTGAAGGAGTTTGTCAGCTCCTGTGTTACCTGTCAAGCCAGTGGCAAGACAGGTGGCCATCCAAAGGCCCCCTGATACCACTACCTGTGGTGGGGGTTCCCTTTGAAAGGGTAGGTGTGGACATAGTGGGTCCACTGGAACCTCCCACAGCCTCAGGGAACAAATTCATACTGGTGGTAGTGGATCATGCCACTAGGTATCCTGAGGCTATTCCCCTTAGGACTACTACAGCTCCTGCAGTAGCCAAAGCCCTCATTGGTGTCTTCACCAGGGTAGGGTTTCCTAAGGAGGTGGTTTCAGACAGAGGTTCCAACTTCATGTCTGCTTACCTGACCCACATGTGGAAGGAGTGTGGGGTGCAGTACAAGTTTACTACACCCTACCACCCACAAACCAATGGCCTTGTTGAGAGGTTCAACAAGACATTGAAAGGCATGATCATGGGGCTCCCTGAAAAACTCAAAAGGAGATGGGATGTCCTACTACCATGCCTGCTTTTCGCTTACAGAGAAGTGCCACAGAAGGGGGTAGGTTTCTCACCCTTTGAACTTCTGTTTGGCCATCCTGTGAGGGGACCACTCTGTCTTGTAAAGGAGGGCTGGGAGAGACCTCTCCAAGAACCCAAACAAGATATAGTGGACTATGTGCTTGGCCTAAGGTCCAGAATGGCTGAGTACATGGAAAAGGCATCCAAGAACCTTGAGGCCAGCCAGGAGCTTCAGAAGCACTGGTATGACCAAAAAGCTGCACTGGTTGAATTCCAACCTGGGCAACAGGTATGGGTTTTGGAGCCAGTGGCACCAAGGGCCCTCCAGGACAGATGGAGTGGCCCTTACCCTATCCTAGAGAAAAAGAGTGAGGTCACCTACCTGGTTGACCTGGGCACCAGCAGGACACCCAAAAGGGTTATCCATGTGAACCGCCTAAAACTCTACAATGACAGGGCTGACATCACCATGCTGATGGTGACAGATGAGGAACAGGAAGCTGAGAGTGAACCTCTCCCTGATCTCCTCTCCCACAGCCCAAAAGATGGGTCAGTAGATGGAGTTGTCTTTTCAGACACCCTCACTGCCCAACAGCAGACTGACTGCAAGCAAGTCTTGCAGCAGTATGCTGGGCTCTTTTCCTTGACCCCTGGTCTGACAAACTGGTGTACCCATGATGTGGACACTGGTGACAGTGCACCTGTCAAAAACAAGATCTATCGTCAGTCAGACCAAGTTAAGGAAAGCATCAGAGCTGAAGTCAGCAAGATGCTGGAGCTAGGGGTTATTGAGCCCTCTGAGAGCCCCTGGGCTAGCCCAGTGGTTCTGGTCCCCAAACCTCATCAAAAGGGTGAAAAGAGAGAGATGAGGTTTTGTGTGGACTATAGGGGTCTCAACTCTGTCACCAAGACAGATGCACACCCTATCCCAAGAGCTGATGAACTGATAGACAGATTGGGTGCAGCCAAATACCTGAGTACCTTTGACTTAACTGCAGGGTACTGGCAGATTGGCATGGCCCCAGGAGCCAAACAGAAAACAGCATTCTCCACACCTGATGGGCATTTTCAGTTCACTGTTATGCCCTTTGGTTTAAAGAATGCCCCTGCCACCTTCCAGAGGTTGGTGAATCAAGTCCTTGCTGGGTTGGAGTCCTTTAGTGCAGCTTATCTTGATGATATTGCTGTCTTCAGTTCCACCTGGCAGGATCACCTGGTCCACCTTGGGAAGGTTTTAAAGGCCCTGCAAACTGCAGGCCTAACTATCAAGGCATCCAAATGCCAGATAGGGCAGGGCACTGTGGTGTACTTGGGCCACCTGGTTGGTGGAGGCCAGGTACAACCCTTACAGCCCAAGATCCAGGCTATCCTGGACTGGGTAGCTCCAACAACTCAGACCCAAGTCAGGGCATTCCTTGGCTTGACTGGGTACTACAGGAGGTTTGTGAAGGGATATGGGTCCATTGTGACTCCCCTCACAGAACTCACCTCCAAGAAGATGCCAAAGAAAGTAAACTGGACAGTTTGTTGCCAAAAGGCTTTTGACACTCTGAAAGAAGCAATGTGCTCAGCACCAATTCTAAAAGCACCAGATTATGCCAAGCAGTTCATTGTGCAGACTGATGCCTCTGAGCTAGGGATAGGAGCGGTCCTATCCCAGACCAATGATGAAGGCCAAGACCAACCTGTTGCTTTTATAAGCAGAAGGCTTCTCCCCAGGGAGCAGCGTTGGAGTGCCATTGAGAGGGAGGCCTTTGCTGTGGTCTGGTCCCTGAAGAAGCTGAGGCCCTACCTGTTTGGAACTCACTTCCTAGTTCAAACTGACCACAGACCTCTCAGGTGGCTAATGCAAATGAAAGGAGAAAACCCAAAACTGTTGAGGTGGTCCATCTCCCTACAGGGAATGGACTTTGAAGTGGAACACAGACCTGGCACTGCCCATGCCAATGCAGATGGCCTTTCCAGGTTCTTCCACTTAGACAATGAAGACTCCATAGGGCAAGGTTAGTCTCATCATCTTTCGTTTGGGGGGAGTTGTGTGAGAAAGTGCCATCTTTCTTACATGGTATGCCCCCACTTTTTGCTGAATGGCTGATGTACTTTGACTGAGTGTGCCCTGGGCTCCTGCCAACCAGGTACCCAGGGCCTGTGTTCCTTCCCTAAAATTGCATTGATACCTACACCCAATTGACATCCCTGGCCACAGGTCAGCCCCTGGTAAATGGTACCATGGGTACCCAGGGCACTGTGACCAGGGAAGGCCCCTAAGGGCTGCAGCACTTGTTGTGCCACCCTTAGGGACCCTGCACCTTTACACACACACACTGCCTTTGCAGGCTGCGTGTCTTGGTGCAGAACAAAAGTGAAGAGTCGACATGGCTCACATCCCTGTGTGCCATGCCTACAAGCCACTGCCCTGGCCTAGGTCAGCCACCCCTCTAGCTGGGTGCACTATGCCAGTGGTGAGGGCATAGAGGCATGAGCCCTGTGCCCCTACAGTGCCCAAGTCCATTCTTGGGCATTGTAAGTGCAGTGCTGCCATTAAGAGTATATGGTGCTGGGAGTCTGTCATTACGAACTCCACAGCACCATAATGGCCCCACTGAAGACTAAGAAGTTTGGTATCAAACTTCTCAGCACATTAAACCCCCACTGATGCCAGTGTGGGATTTAATGTAAAACGCACTCCAGAGGGCATCTTAGAGATGCCCCCTGAAACCAACCCGACCTCCAGTGTCCGGACTGAGTGGCTGCCCAGGCTGCCACCACCAGACATGTTTCTGGACCCCTGGGTCGAGAGCCTCTGCTCTCAGGGGCCTGAAACAATGCACATCCCGGGACGAGGTGCCAAAGCCTCCTCCCCCAGGATGGGCAGGGGGAGCTTCAAAGGCCTGCCGCCTTTGGAGTTTCCCCAGACCATTTGCTGCTTCCAGCAAACTGGTCCCCACTGGTTCTACCCCCACTCCTGGCGGGAGAACCGGCGGGAAAACCAGAAGCAGGAAATGGGTTGTGCCCACCTCTGCCAACTCCACCCCTAAGGTGGGGGAGGCGAGGTGAAGCACAAACTCGAGTCCCCGCCATCTTGAGGATGGGGGACCTGGCCAACCAGGGACAGGCTCCTGTCCCCCTCCCACTGGAGAGGAACAGAATAGGGGTGTACCCACCCCAGGGAAGGGACCCATTGGTCCCTGCCCTTACCTACCTGTAACCACCCCTAAATTTAGTATTTAGGGGCTCCCTGAACCTTCCTTCCGCAGTTCCCAAATCCGAAAACAAGAAGAGAAGACGAAGCAAGAAGACCAGCCGTGCAGCTGCTAAAAAGGAGGCGACAACAACTGACTTGGCCCCAGCCCTACCGGCCTGTCGACCTCTGAACCTGCTCCTGCGGAATCCCGGCCTCAGCAACCTCACAAACCCCGGAGGACCTGACTTCTGTGCTACAGCCTTCGACCCAGGGACTCCCACGAGCAGTGGTACTGCTCAAAAGAAAACCTACCAAAGACCCGGCCCTGGCACGGAGCCGCGAAACCTGCACACTCTGCACCCGCCGAGTCCAGCCTGTGCCTGAGTGACCAAAGACCTCGAGGACGACCCCCGGCGATTCTGACCTGGAATCCAGTGGCCAAGGACCCTCCTCGACGACCCAGACGACGCCTGCAGCCTCAGGACAAGGGACCCCTCCAACCGCGACCAGCAGGGGGTAAGATTTCCCGACCTCAAAAGACACCCCTGCACCCGGCGCCCCACGGCCCCCTGTGCCCAACTCCTGGGTGTCTACCTATCCTCCAAGACCCCAACTTACCTCCTGAAGTGTTGGTCGTCCCTGAAGAATCACCGTCCCCGAGCCTGCAGCCTTTCTTCACCTTTCACGACCTCTATTGTTTAACATTGAGCGCCCGACGGCTCAAAAGCACCCTGCACCCAGCCGCCCGAGTGCCCCTGGAAGTGCAACCTCTATCCTAACCTACTTCCCTACTTGCCCTGAGCAAGTGACCAGGAGCCCAGCTCCCACAGTCGCGTGGCCTGCTTGCCAGCAGCCACCAACCCGGGGCCCCCCGCCTGCCATAGGATAACATTGGGCCTTCTCACTCTGCACCCGGCCGCCCCTGTGCCGCTGAGGGTGTAAAAACTGTACTTACCTGATCCTGGGGGACCCCTGAGTCTTACCCAGAACCTTAACCCTGCCAGTCAAGTACTTACCCGAAATCCGATAACTCACTTTTCTTCCATAGGGTTCCATTGACTGATTTTCTGCGAAATTTCTTCTAAGTGTGGAGTTCTGAAACTTTAGAATATTCACCAAAAATCAACCGAGTCACGAAAACGAAAATACTCACCTAGTATTAGGAGGGGCCTCAGTGCTGGACCCGAGTGCCCAACACTGGCCCTAAAAAGTAATCGCAACGTTACTTACCGTTAACTCACTTTTCCTTCATAGGGATCCATTGACTGGTTTTCTGTGAAATTTCTTCTAAGTGTCGATTTCTGTATTTTACAAATATTCTTTAAAAATCGAACAAACTACAAAAACGTAATTACTTACCTGTTTTAAGTAAATGTCCCAGTGCTGAACCTAGGAGTCCAGCACTGGATTACAAAAGTAACGTAAACATACTTTGCTTGCACACTGTATTTCCTTTCATAGGATAACATTGGTAATTTTATCCAGAAAAGTTTCTAAGTGTCAGCTTTTGAAATATAGTAATATTCTTCAAAAATCACTACAATAACCAAAACGCTTTTTCTTACCTGTTTACAGGAAGTGTCCCAGGACTGAATCCAGGATCCAGTCCTGTGGTTAGAAAAGTGCTCTGCAAAGTAATCAATTGTAATTAAGCATAATTTTCCATTGAGCTCAATGTTGCATTGAATTTGACCCTGTGTTGCCTCTTGCACCAACTGTGATTACCACTATCTAAAAAGTCTATTGCCTATCTGTAAGGTGAATAACCAAAGCATCTCATACTGAGAAAGTATATTTTGACCCTATTGTTGGTTCTAAAATAAAACAAGCATATATTTTTTTATATACAAACCATTGGCCTAGAGTTCAGTTCTTGAGTGTGTGGCTTCATTTGCTGACTGAGTGTGTACAACAAATGCTTTACACTGTCCTCTGATACTGCCTTACTGCTCGACCAAGCTACCACTTTGGAGAGTAAGGTTATATCTAACTTTAGCCTCTGTCAACCCTCTGGGGGACTGTGGACTCTGTACACCCTGAACCTTACTTGGGTACAGTATATACAGAGCCACTTTCCTACAAGATGTGACTTGATGGGCCATCCTGGGAGATGGGAGGGAGGAGCTGGACCCAGCCTCACTTACACCTGAATATGCTGTGTCTTGTCCTCACAGAAAGGGCTGAATACCCACCTAAAGTGAGTCTGGAGCCAGGGCAGGAAGTACAGGACCTCTGTGCACTTCAAAGGCCTGTCTTTGAAGTCTCCCCCACTTCAAAGGCCAAACTGGGTATACGTACTTGACCTCTGACCCTACCACTTCACTACACTTCTGGACCTGTGACTAGGACGAAGAAGTGCTATGCTGCTGAAGGACTGCTACTCTGCTGGACTGCTGTTGGCTGGACTTCTGCCTTGCTGTGTTGCCCTACTGCCTGCTTCTCACTCTTGCTTGGGTGAGAAGGACTAGACCTGCATCACTTGAACCCAGAGTGACTCCAAGGGCCAGCTGGAGGGCCTCCTGATCTGAAGTCTCAGGGACATAAAATCTTTCAACCACCCTGCTTCTGCACCTGGACTCTGCCATCTGTGAGTCTGCCCTGCCAAGTAGGGCCACCCCAGTCGTAGACCCATGGAAGTGGGCCTAAGGTGTTTGCTCCAAGGAAACTGATGCATCCTGTGCTGCGGGAGCAGAATCAACACATCACCATTGTTGCGGGAACAGAACCGGCACATCCCTTTTGGAACTGGTGCATCGCCTTCGGAACCAATGCATCCTCTGCTGCGGTAGATTACAAGTGTTTTTCTTCAGCATGTCTTACCATGTGACATATATGAACCCTTGTTTGCTCCCAAAGAATGATGGTATACATTCCCTTATGCTCTATTAGGCACATGAACATCTAGTATTTCACACAGTCGGTGTGTGTGTGTTCGCTATCTGAAATTGTAGTTTTCGCTGCATTAACTCACCATTGCTACTAATCATGGTTATAGGCACTTACTTGCTTCTCGGAGGCTGCCCATAAAAGAAAAGCATTGCTCCTCAATGCCTGTGCACTCCATGATTGTGGTGTTGCTCTCACACTCCTTGAATACATGGGTCTCAAAGCACGATGGACAGACCACCCCATTCTTTGTGCGGTTATCGGCTGGGACTGGAAGCCAAAAGAAAGAGGATATGTATATGTGTGTGTATAAGGTTTTATATAGCACAGATTTAACCAAAACACAACAGAGCCCTGTATTGTAGAGGAGGTTCAACACATTGGGGGAAAGAAGGCATGTGGGTGGGGAGCAGCAGTAGGATTTGGGAAGGAGAAGACCAGAAGTGTGAGTTGTAAGGCCTGGGTTATGTAGCATCTGGGGGTTTTGGGGTAGGTTAAGAAAGACAGGGTTATTTTAGAATGGAAGTTATGCATTTTTTCTAATGTGAAAAATGATGCAGTCCTGCAATGGGAGTTTACCCTGAAAATTCACAAATGTGAAATTTTGCCCTTCCAAACGTTGGGCCCGATTCACAGAACTAACTAAAGACAAAATCCTAAACTTACTACCATTTTGGTATTCACAGAAGGCACTTACTCATTTTGGTATTCACAGAAGGCACTTACTTACTCATTTTGAGTAACTTACTCATTTTGAGTAACTTACTCATTTTGTTATTAACAGAGGCACTATACATTGATGAGTAAGTACCTTCTGTGAATACCAAAATGAGTAAGTTACTCAAAATGAGTAAGTTACACAAAATGAGTAAGTTGTGGGTATACTGTGTGTAAACACTTGCAATAAATAGTAGTCACCAACACATTTTCAAGTTTGTAAGTGCTTCCCATTTTAAAAATGACTAGAGATTTCGGAGCAGATGTACAAACGGTTTTTGTGCTTGCAAACAACCCGAAATGATATAAGAACCGGGATTCCGACTGCAAAGTCACTTTTATGTATGTGAAAAACCTATTTTGCAATTTGGAAATTATTTTCAAATTGTAAAATGGGTTTAGAAATTATTGTCGAATTGCAACATAAGTGGTGTGTAGGGAGCACCCTTCCAAATTGTTTATTTATTTAAAGAGTTTTATAAAGTGCGAACGTGGTCCAAGGGTAACAGAGCACTGAACACAGTAGAAAAGATAAAAAACACGAGTAAAATGGACAAGTAAGTAACAGAAGATCAAACAAACAGAAGAGGGAAATACACAGTTAAGGAGCAGCATAAACTCTATATAAACCACTAGCTGGATCCGTTCTATAATCTTGGCTGTGTCCTACTACTCCTGATTGTCAGTTTTGGTCCACTATTGCCCAGAAACTCTTACAGCATTCAGATGATAATTTAATACTAGAAGAGGACTGTAATCATTGTGTTGATCCCATTGTAGATAGGCTCTCTTCAGCACACTATATCCCCCAACAAATCACAAAAAGCATTTGTACATGCAATTAGACAGCGTCACTTGAGGGATGCTTGGTGACTTTGCAACCCTTCCTGGAGGGAATACACCTATTTTTCTCCAGTTCATCATACACAATCTAGAATATATCATATTTTCTCTCCCATCATCTTACCCAATCTCTCCATAGTGCAACTATAGGCACCATTTTAATTTCTGACCATTCCCCAGTGTCAATACAATTAGACCTTTTACATAAACGTGACTCTCCTAAACAGTGGAGATTCAATAACTCTTTACTGATGGTTACTAATTTTGATTCCTTCTTCACTTCCTTTTTCATGAATACTTTCATTTTAATCTTTCGGATACCATTTCCTTCTGTACCATTTGGGATGCTTTTAAACCTTCAGCTCGAGACTTTATTATAAATTTTGTCTCAAAAAAAGGAAAGCATCCCAGTCTCTCTCCAAAACATTACTTCAGAACATCAAACACCTTGGACATACTTATTACACTTCTCGTATACAGCCTTCCTTGCAACAACTTATTAAAGCTAAACACTGAGTCTGACTCATCTTAACTTCTTATGTCTAGCGCCAAATATTATGGTGGTCAAAATAAATCTGCCAAGTTGCTAACAAATTATCTAAAAAAAAAACCAGACTATTGAATCCATTACATACGATATTGGTCATACTTACTCCATTGACTCGGATATTCTGGATCAATTTCATTACTTTTATGCTAATTTATACACACCTGAACATTCACCTTCAGATCAAAACATTATACAATATCTTTCCTTTATTCAAAAAACAGATTTTCCCAAATAGATTTTTCCTCTTTGGAAAAGGAACTGTCGCTTTCAGAGTTACATCTTGCTATGCTTTCACTTCAAAAAGATAAAGCTCTTATACCCAACGGCTTTACTGCAGAATTTGACATTCATTTTTCTCATATTCTTTTACCCAAATAACTTACCTTAATACAATCTTTCTCTGATTCTTCCATGTCTTCGGGTTCTTTTCTCGAACCACTTATTTGTCTTATCCTGAAAGTTGGTAAAGATTTGCACTGCTAAAAAAATTACAGACCCATTTCTTTGGTCAATTTACATTATAACATTTTTGCCAAGGCACTGGCCACTAGATTACAACTCCTTCTGCCCAATCTTCTCAGGAAAGAGCAATCAGGGTTTCTCTCAGGTAAATACCTTTCAGACAACACTTGTCTGTTCTTCGATATTATATCTAAGTCTGCTGACCTCGCTGAACCCTTGACAGCCATCGCTTTAGATGCTGAGAAGACTTTTGACAGGGTTAATTGGTCTTTTTTTAATTCATACTCTCCGTTGGTTTGGTTTTGGTCCTAAAATCATTAATTTAGTCTCTCTCTTGTACTCATCACCACAAACTGCCATTTGCGCTAATGGTCTTACTTCTGCTTTCTTTCCTCTGGGTAGGGGATTTGGCAGGGATTCCCTCTGTCGACAGTTCTCTTTAATCCAGAACTTGAACCTTTTCTGTCCAGAATTAGACAAAACCCCCTTATCAACGGTTTTTCCTACAATACTCAACATATCAAACTAGCCGCATATGCGGATGATATTTTGTTATTTATGTCAAAACCTCATTCCTCCCTCCTTCATTTTCGTCAGAGGTTGCTTCTTATAATCTGGTTTCTGGTTATAAATAAAATACTGACAAATGAGAAATTTTGCCCTTAAATAAATCCACTTTTAAACACGACTTCTCTTCTTCCAATTTTAAATGGTGCCCTACTCAAATTAAATATCTGGGTCTCCAATTCACTCAATCTCTTACTACTTCTATTTCCATTAATTTAGATGTGTGCATTCATAAGATTGCCTCCTTAACTTCTAGATGACACCCTTTATACTAATCTTGGTGGGACAGGTTAGTTACAATTAAAATAATGTTAACCCCTATTATTTTATTTACTATTTATAATATTCCGCTAAATATGCTGCTTAAATCATATAAAAAGATGTATTCTATTCTATCCTCTTTTCTTTGGATTAACAAAAAATCTTGTATGTCCTTATCCAAACTGATGCGTCCTAAAGCAGAGAGGGGGGGGTGCATTTTCTGGATTTTGCCAACTATCATAAAGCATTTATTTTAAAGCAATCTGTTAATTGGATTTCTTCTTCTTTATTTACTCCATTATGGCTAGACTTAGAACGAGAGTTTCTCTCTCCATTTTCATTTATTGAAATCATCAAATGTATGCGCACGCCTCGGAAGCTATGTACCCCCATTTCTCGACATACATGTAACCTATTGACTTCTGTTATTCCAAATCACCCTACAAATCTAGAAACTTTTTGGGAGTCTCCAATCTGGCACAATCGTTTTATACAACTAAATAATAGGCCTCCCTCCTGGCCATCTTGGAGAACTCAAGGGCTACTTTGGGTTAAACAATTGTATAATAATGATTCTTTTATTTCTTTCTCAGAAGCTTCAACAATGTTTGGTTTATCATCTACTTCTTCTCATAAATTTATGCTCCTCCAAAATACCATATCTCAATCATATACTTTTTTTCAATCAGTTGCCCTCATTAATCCACCATCCTGCACTAATTTAACCAACCTTCAATATACAAATCCAAAAGCCTCTTCTATATATTCATTCCTCCAACATACAATTAGTAATCGTCCTAAATTACCAGTAGAACTTGCTTGGTAAACTGACCCTCAAGTCACCTTGCCTATCTCTACATGGAAACAGGTTTGGATCAAAATTAGGAAATCCTCTCGTGCAGCTAATACTACACAAACATTTTTTTTTGTTTCTAATAGACTTTTTACAGCACCTGTTCTTTATAGGATTCATCCAGATACTTCTAACACATGCTGGACATGCTCAGCACCACAGGCTGACCGTAAACATTTAGTGCCAGATGTATGAAGATACCATTTTGCGATTTCCTAATTGGGAATCACAAGGATTCGCAATTAGGAAATCGCAAAATGGAATGTATGAAGGTGTGTAGTACACATTTTGCGATTCCTAGGGGGTCGCAAATGACCACCTCATGAATATTAATGAGGTAGGTCGCAATTTGCGACCCCCTAGGAATCGCAAAAATCACAGGGATGGTGGCCTGGTGAGATCAGCAGACCACCGTGTCTGTGATTGCTTTTAAATAAAACAATTTTTTTTTTTTGTAAAGCAGCCTTTCCTTAAACGAAAACGAGATGCTTTACAAAAAGAAAAATGAAGTTTTCTTTTCATGCGCTTTGCGAGGCATGCAGTATACACTATAGCTGGAGGCTTCATGGAAGCTCCACCCACTCTCCGCCCCCATCTTTTTCATTGGCTTGTCTCTTAAATGCTGCCTTCCAATTGGTTGTAGGCTTGTTAGTCCCTCCTTATGACGAGCATGTCGTCATTTGTGTCCTTCCATGGCTACTGGCCCCTTTACTGACAGCACTATTTTTATCCCGTGCCTCCTTCCCCTCCCGCAGTCCGTGCCTTCTCAGCCCCCCTCCCCCTGCACTCCCGTTCATGCCTTCTCGCTCCCTGCCCTCCCCGCACTCCCGTTTTCAATGCAATAGGTCTCGCATAAATGCGAGTCCTATTGCATTGCAAATGCTTGTGTTCTGTTCCTAGTACATCCAATTGAAATGAGTGTTGCGTGTTTCAGAGCAGCTTGGTGCCGTGGTAGATTTTGTTACGGCTGGGAGAGGAGCTGCCGTCAGTTCTCCAAGGGGAAGCAGTCTTGTGATATGCGAGTTGATGTAGCAGGCGTTCCCGCAGAGACAGTGAATGGGTTAAGGAGTCAGGCGGAAGTGGGAGGTGCCTGCTCTGCTTCAGCTGCAGGCATAGGAAGTTTAGAAATGGGGTCAAACTGCTGCTGGACCGGGGTGCTGTTGTCATAGCAGCCAGAGCTAGTTGTGCTCTTGCCATGAGAGTGCACCTCACCCGGTATTGCTCCCCCAGCTACCCCCGCTGTCTCCTCTTTCCTCACACCGGTCAGTGCTGGTCCCGTGCAGAGATACCCACCGCATCATGCATCGCTGCCCCCGGGCAACGAGCTGCTCATACCTGGCTCTAAGACTCGGGCTGCTTCTGCTGTCATGTACCGCACGCCGCAATCTAGCAGCGACGGATGTCACTCCAGGTAAAAGAGCATTTTGTGCGATTAGATGCTCGGGGTAGGTGCTGTCCTGACAACAAACGCCAAAGCAAGAGCTGTCGTACGTAGTTCCTGGGTAGCCTATGTTTCTTCTCTGTGTACTATGGGCTTTGGGATCAGAAAACGGAACAATATTTAATATCCGCTGAAATCTTTTGGGCAGAATTCACTTTTATGGGGACATTGTTATAAACGAAACCATTTTTTTAAATGGAGTCTGCACCGCTTTCACGCCCAATTCCCAAAAAAGGGTGATTCAGAGATTTCCTACTCAGAATTTTAGGGAACCCTTGCCTTTCAAATTGATGCCTATAAGAAGGTGCAGCACGAGTACCTCATGAAAGTATGAGAGAAATTCTGCCGTTCCTTTCTAAACTGCGATGGTCGGTAATGTTGAGTGGCAGCACAAAGACTTGTGGTTGATAAGGGTTTTTCAACCTACAACGTTCTGCGTTTAGAAGACAGCCATGTTTCCACTGAACACAGTTTTAATTTGAAACCGTTATTATTCACAACCGTAATTTCTTTCACAAGTGACGGTGACATTTTCTCCCCAACGATTGGATCTTGACCAGGTACATGCATATTATGTAGATTGCTGAGCTCTGCTCCACAAGTGGTTTCAAAACATGGACTTCTGGGTAGTCATATGCGTTTGTAAAGGCCCTGTAAAGGCAATCAAACAAATCTGTTAAATAGGGATGGACACACCTTAACCACAAGACCATGGTGAGATTTTTCTTAGCCCGGTGATTTGAGTAATGGTTGTGCATAATTTCATTAGAGGGAACCTCTTCATTTTATATAAAAGATATAATTGGTCGCTCTAATGATTGATTACTGTGTGTGTGTGTATATATATATATATATATCTATAAATATATATATATCTATATATCGTTTTTGACGGACACTGATGCAATTTTGCAAGCAGAAACCCATAACCATTTACACTTTTAACCTATCATTTTGCTAAACAGACACCAATATAATAAAACAGCTTTTGTTGAGCTACAGCCCAGGTTGTCACACATTGTTGCCAGTATATGCTTGTTTGCGAAATGCATTGTTTTTTAAAATAGTCTAAATTGTGACACAGTTTTTGACAATCCGCGTATGACATCATGCATGTGATCTTCAGGTGTATGACATCATGCAAGTGACCTTCAGGTTTTTAAGCCGTGCCAATTTGTGGAAAATGCATGCTAATCATATAATTTCTTATGAAAGTGCGTATTACGGGTCTCTGTAATTGTTCTCATGACTCATCGTAATTGAGATAACATTCAGAAACAAACAAGCATTTGATTTTGTTAATTATTGAGTCACAAGAACCTCATCACAGCCTTAAGTGACCACAATACATGAATATTTTCATCAGAAGAACATAATCTTTTTCACATTTAAATAAATACTGTTTTCTCCTCCCTGCATTCACCAAACACACCCTGTCTTATTGCACTCTTCATCTCCTTTAAATTCTCCCTTCCATCCATGCACTCCCTCCCTGCTCTCTCCCTTCCATCCATGCACTCCCTCCCTGCTCTCTCCCTTCCATCCATGCACTCCCTCCGTGCTCTTTCCCTTCCATCCATGCACTCCCTCCCTGCTCTCTCCCTTCCATCCATGCACTCCCTCCCTGCTCTCTCCCTTCCATCCATGAACTCCCTCCCTGCTCTCTCCCTTCCATCCATGCACTCCCTCCCTGCTCTCTCCCTTCCATCCATGCACTCCCTCCCTGCTCTCTCCCTTCCATCCATGCACTCCCTCCCTGCTCTCTCCCTTCCATCCATGCACTCCCTCCCTCCTCTCTCCCTTCCATCCATGCACTCACTCCCATCCATGCACTCCCTTCCTGCTCTCTCCCTTCCATCCTTGCACTCCCTCCCTGCTCTCTCCCTTCCATCCATGCACTCCCTCCCTGCTCTCTCCCTCCCTTCCATCCATGCACTCCCTCCCTACTCTCTCCCTTCCATCCATGCACTCCCTCCCTGCTCTCTCCCTTCCGTCCATGCACTCCCTCCCTGCTCTCTCCCTGTTGTCCCTTTCTGCTCCTCATTCCCCCTTGGCACGAGATGGTACACAATAAATGCCACTGGCGAGGGATGCTTTATTGGGACAAGTATGTAGTAAGTAAGTTGTCTCGACCATTACAATGATAACTCTTCCCACCATTAATCCCCCACCACACACATAACGTCACGTTCCCAAATTGTATATGGTTATCTTCAGGCTCAGCCTCACCTCTACATCCCAGTAATCTTTACCCCCTCCTTTTTTTCTGTCCTCTTTTCTCCTCAATTTCATTTTCCCTCCCACTTGGGTACCCCTCCCCCTCCAGCCTCCCTTGACCACTCTCCTTCACCAGCTACATTCCACCGATCTGTGTCCTTAATATCCCCTCTCTGTGTTTTTCGTTAATATCTACTCTTTCTCCATTCTTTTACTCTTCTCTTTTACCCTCCACCGATTCCCCAGCCCCTCAATTCACGTGCTAACTCTTTCCTTCCTCCTTTACTTTCTTCTCCTCTCTATCTGATCGTTTCTATCTCTCTGCCTCGTCTTTTCTCGCCAATCTTACCCCTCCTCCCCATCTCGCTATTATCCCTGCCCTCCCTCCCGCCCACTCCAGTCTCCCAGCTGCTGTCCTTGCTTTTGCGTCAAGGCCGCAACACCTCAGGAGCAGATACGCTTTATTTATAGCATATCATGTCCCTGCCCGTCCAAGCATATCCTCGTGCTCCTCAGATGCGCCGTGTCATCTGAACATCAACAAGGCTTTACTGCAGGTGTAAATCATATATGCATTTTGTTCTGGAACCTCTCCTGTCCCTCAAGAGGAAACCCAGCCATGTATTTGTGATAAAATCTTCATTGGAAATCTCTGCACTGCTCTGTATTTTGCTCATCTCTTTGTGGGGTTGGGTGCAGTGGAAGGAAAGCAAGTATTGTTCCCTTGTTGGGTTTGTGTAAAAAATTGCAGTACAGGCGTAACTCCACAGCCAACAGGAAATCTCCCAAAGCACTTGCCATGTAGTGTTGTCCGTGTCAAAATGAAGTAATGAATGCATTGTTTAATGAAGGATTGTAATCAACAGAGTCATTTATACATTCCAAAATGCAGCCTTGGGACGACGGTGAAAAAAGGATCAATATACGAAAAAAAAAAAACTAAATAAAGCAAGGCAAAATGCTCGCAAAGTGGCTAAATTAGATTTAATCACAATCACACACATTAGCACCACTTTACAGACTTTGCAAGAGCGCCACTTTACCGACTTTGCCAGTGAAGCGCTACTTTCATTTTCTCGTAATTCTTTGAACAACATTTATTTCCACAGGTTGGGGAAAAGCACCATTCCTGGAGGTACTACAATACCTGGTTGATGCATAGAATGGAACCGTTTGATGTGATCCTTATCAGCTCATCCTGATTTTAATTTATAATTTGTGTACCGCGGCTCTGTGTGCAGGTATGTGGTCTTTTTAAATTATACTGCTTACGTTTTGTGCGATAATATGCTGCATCGCTAAATCCTTATAAGGTCCCAAAGGCGAGACCGATTGCATTGCAAATGCTTGTTTTTTAAGAGCAGGCAGTGGTCCGTGGGACCACTGCCTGCTCTTAAAAATGGTTTTACAAACATTCACAAAAGGGAAGGGCTCCCTTGGGGACCCCTTCCCATTTGCGAATGGGTTACCACCTACATGAAGTAGGTGGTAAAATGTGAATGTTTTGCGACCGCATTTACGCTCACAAAACATTCATACATACCGATGCGATTCGGTATTAGCAAGAGACATCCTAAACACGCCCCTTCCTAATACCGAATTGCAAACCCATTTTGCGATTTGGTATCAGGTTACCGAATCGCAAAATTGGGTTTGCTACATCGGAAAAGCATGTTTTGCGTTCGCAAACGGGCAGATTCTGAAAATCTGCCCGTTTGCTAACGCAAAAAGGCTTGATACATCTGCCCTTAATCTTTACCTGTCCCTATGTCTCCACTTTCTGGCACCAAGTTTGGAATCAATGAATTCCATATTTTGTTTAAATACTCCTTACTCTATTTTAAATGTTTTCATAGGAGGTGTCTCTACTGTGTGGTCTAATGTTTCAGTTAATGTGCAAATATTAGACCTTTTGTTGGCAGTTGCCTTCCAACAAATCACTTAGCATTGGTAGGACTCTAGGTAGTTGTCGTCAAAAGCATGGTGGTACGCAGTCAGTTACAATCATAGATTAGATGCTGTCTGTATGCACCCTATGTCACTTGTTCTAAAACGGCAAAAACTCTGGACACCAATTACTCAGTTTTTAGATGCCTCTGCCAAAAGATCTTCTACACTTTCACCTGTCACTCAAGAAGTACTTAAACCCCCCCTGACTCCATTATTAAATGCAACATTTTTCTTATCTAACTGTTGCTGTTTGATTCATATTTTCATGCTTTTTTGATACTTACAGTCAGACATTTATGCAATGTTATTTCATTTGTACTTAAGTCATCCTCCTCTCTTCCATCCCCTTATTTCTATCTTTCTTGATCTCGCTCTTTTCTTTTTCACTTTCCAATGTTGTATTCATATGTATTTCAATTAATTTATCCCCTGTATAAATTAAATAAATCTCTCTTTAAACTTATAATCTTGGCTGCGCTTTAAGTCGGAATGGGGTTGCCCTGGAAATTTCGAATCAATGGTGCTCCACAATTTCGGAGTGCTGTCATGAGTTCCCCCATCATGTTCCCCTACAGCATGTAGGGTGGAGTAGGACTTGTTGGGAAACCGTGATCTGAGAGTTACTAATGCAGGGAAGTTCAATCCGGTACACGTCTGCGCATCAGAATAGATTTGACCTCCATCTTGAATGTAACAGCAGATGGGTTTGCGCATATGTCAAGGGAAAGAATCTCATATTCTCGGGGCTGATTGTAATTCTGTATGCTATGTATCAGTGGTTTTCAAATGTAATTCATTACAGAGAATACCCTGGGACAGGCCACATGGCAGCAGGAGATTGGAAGATTTAACTGCCCTGATCTTTATTTTTTTGGCCGCAGTTGGAACAAAATAGTAGTTGAAAGTGTTGTAGATGACTTAGTGGTCGAGGAATAGCTGGGTTGTTTGTTCCTCTAAATGCACCCCCATTCTTACAGTCAGACTGTGTGCTTGTTTTTTTCATCAGTATGTGCGGGTACCTTCCTTGTTGGAGTGTCTGGACCATGATCCCCTAGTAAGCGAACTGAGCCTTCGCCGCCAGAATCTTCTGGGCTTGTTCACAGTGTTTCCAAGTGACTACCATGGACTATTTTGATGCAACGTATTGTCCTGAATCGGATTCATATTATGTCGTCAGATGTATACTGTGACCGTTCTGGGATGTTTTTAAGGATTCGCAGATTGTTAGACCTGTTTAGGATATCAATGTTCCCACAAGATGTATATTCGGGCATAAATACAGTTAGATTGTTTTTAGGATCACTGACTTTGATGTCACTGGGCAGACTTGGGCCATTATTCCCAGTCTGAGCTGGTCTCTTTTGGTTTGGTGCAGCAATATGTGTGACAGGGAAATTGCCAGCCTTTTTGGGTTATTAGATTTTAGCTGTTTCCTGTCTTCTTTGATTTCTGTTGTTCTTGATCTTATGCAATGCCTGTTCAGGCTTGGTGAGGGGGCAGCTCCCCATCCCGGTATCTCCTGATTAAGTGGGGTTTCTTCACAATGGATAAACTCATTCTGTAGGACCTCATTTGCTGGTAATTTGTGTGAAAGACTGGAAACACCTTTTTTAGTTGGTCTGCATTTGAGGCGTCATGGTCCTTTTTCTCGCGTGGAGATCCTAGTTGTCTATATAATCCTCTTGTCAATCAGAGTTGCTGGTTCTTGAGATTTTTTGAGGGCTATTTCAAGCGCTTCGGTACCTTTCGAGATAGTGGTTTGTCGATACCTTGGGCCTCAGTGAATATACTTTCAGTCTTTGTACCAGGGTGTTTGGAGCCGGTATAGTGTATTCCTGCCACTGATGGATCATAGCTCTTTGTTCTGGTGGGGGTGATGTTATTTCCCCTTGCTACATCAGGCATCACATCCACTGTATCTTGTGGTTTACTGCTGTTCCCTTGTTGACTGACCAGGTAGTTCAAAGTCGTGGTGTTGGAAGGTGCCTGGATGTTCTTTAGGTCAGTGATCAGTGAGTTAAATACTTCAGGTAGAGAGCTATGTTTCTCGATGAATAGCAGGCACTGACATGTGTGTCACCTACTGACCCAAGCTTTACTTCCAGCCTGTTTATTTTCATTGCCATGTCTACGATTGCTATAGTAGTCTGCATGATATCCATTTGTAGCTCTAACGTGTGTGATTGCCATGTAAGTGCATTAGGCCAGAGTCAAATTTATTGATGTTAATATTGCGGTGTGGTGTAAGAGGCTAGTTTGGAGGTGATGCTCATTGTTGCTGTGTGATTATTCTGTAAACCTTTCATTACAGTTGTCCCTTTCTTCTTGGTTATAGCTAATTCAGTCAGTGGGGACAAACTGGGTAGTCATGCACTCCATAAATAAGTCACTTCATCCCTCTGAGTTGGTACTCCGAGGCTGTTCTAAGGGAGGTAAGAATCCCCAACAGCCTCATCCTCTGCAGCCTCCCGGTGGTCTAGCGCCCTCAGTGTACCTGCCCCCCTGGTGTTAACTGTATTAGGTGTGGAGTTGACAATGTGGTTTAGTGGGGGCACGGAAGCTTTGGGTAGGTCTCCTTTATATCAACCACAGGTCATGTTGTTTGTTATCAATGGAAATGGAAGTGGAAGATAGCTCAATTAGTTCAATTGTTCAATTATTGAAAGTTGAAAGTTGCTCCGCTAATTTTGGACAGGAGTTGGCGCATCTTCTTCCTAGATCACATTGACTGGTTGATGTTCCGGACCTTCCCCCATTTCTCTGCTGCACTCATGCTGTGCTGGAGCGTGTTCAGCCGCATGGACCAAGGAGATGTATGTTTGTTTCTCAGATCTTTCCCTTTGGGAACTTGCCGCTCTAGTGAAATATTTACTTATTTGAGTTGACACTGGCCCGAGTCCAGGAGCTTTTATGTTCTGGGAATCGAGGTGATCCTTGCTTGCTGCTGGTTTCATATTAGGGCTTTACTTTCCTTTTGCTCATGGCGAAAGTGTGCCTTAAGTTATACAACCTGTGTGACTTCCAATTGTCTTGGAAAATGCTGCCTCTCTTGAGGTCGATGGGGAAGCACCTCCAGAGCCTCCGTCCTTGATCACTTTTCATATGATTGGTAGCTGAAAATAAGTGAAGTGTTGGTGATATTGAGGCCGTACAACTTTTGCTTTACTACAGAGGAAAAGCTTCGGGACTACCGAGGTGTCTCCAGTAGTATGATCATTTTTGGAGACTGTAATCTCTACTGATGACGGTTAAAGAACCAGAAACACGTGTCTAGAGATCAGCACTATCTGCGCCCACTGTGGCGAAACACTCGAACACTCTTGAAGCAAGCAAGTAACTGAAACTGCATTTACCATAATGCCAGGGGCGAACCTTGCTGGGAGGTGAAGCGGTGTGCTCCCACCCCTGTTCCTGTTTAATAGTACTCCCGTGAGTCATTGAGCTGACGAGCTCGTGGATGAAGCACCCGCATGCCTGTGAGAGGTACCTGACCTGAGAAAGATGTTGGCAGCCTACTCAGCAAACCCCAAATTTGAAAGACTGTAATCTCTACTGATGACGGTTAAAGAACCAGAAACACGTGTCTAGAGATCAGCACTATCTGCGCCCACTGTGGCGAAACACTCGAACACTCTTGAAGCAAGCAAGTAACTGAAACTGCATTTACCATAATGCCAGGGGCGAACCTTGCTGGGAGGTGAAGCGGTGTGCTCCCACCCCTGTTCCTGTTTAATAGTACTCCCGTGAGTCATTGAGCTGACGAGCTCGTGGATGAAGCACCCGCATGCCTGTGAGAGGTACCTGACCTGAGAAAGATGTTGGCAGCCTACTCAGCAAACCCCAAATTTGAAAGACTGTAATCTCTACTGATGACGGTTAAAGAACCAGAAACACGTGTCTAGAGATCAGCACTATCTGCGCCCACTGTGGCGAAACACTCGAACACTCTTGAAGCAAGCAAGTAACTGAAACTGCATTTACCATAATGCCAGGGGCGAACCTTGCTGGGAGGTGAAGCGGTGTGCTCCCACCCCTGTTCCTGTTTAATAGTACTCCCGTGAGTCATTGAGCTGACGAGCTCGTGGATGAAGCACCCGCATGCCTGTGAGAGGTACCTGACCTGAGAAAGATGTTGGCAGCCTACTCAGCAAACCCCAAATTTGAAAGACTGTAATCTCTACTGATGACGGTTAAAGAACCAGAAACACGTGTCTAGAGATCAGCACTATCTGCGCCCACTGTGGCGAAACACTCGAACACTCTTGAAGCAAGCAAGTAACTGAAACTGCATTTACCATAATGCCAGGGGCGAACCTTGCTGGGAGGTGAAGCGGTGTGCTCCCACCCCTGTTCCTGTTTAATAGTACTCCCGTGAGTCATTGAGCTGACGAGCTCGTGGATGAAGCACCCGCATGCCTGTGAGAGGTACCTGACCTGAGAAAGATGTTGGCAGCCTACTCAGCAAACCCCAAATTTGAAAGACTGTAATCTCTACTGATGACGGTTAAAGAACCAGAAACACGTGTCTAGAGATCAGCACTATCTGCGCCCACTGTGGCGAAACACTCGAACACTCTTGAAGCAAGCAAGTAACTGAAACTGCATTTACCATAATGCCAGGGGCGAACCTTGCTGGGTGGTGAAGCGGTGTGCTCCCACCCCTGTTCCTGTTTAATAGTACTCCCGTGAGTCATTGAGCTGACGAGCTCGTGGATGAAGCACCCGCATGCCTGTGAGAGGTACCTGACCTGAGAAAGATGTTGGCAGCCTACTCAGCAAACCCCAAATTTGAAAGACTGTAATCTCTACTGATGACGGTTAAAGAACCAGAAACACGTGTCTAGAGATCAGCACTATCTGAGCCCACTGTGGCGAAACACTCGAACACTCTTGAAGCAAGCAAGTAACTGAAACTGCATTTACCATAATGCCAGGGCCGAACCTTGCTGGGAGGTGAAGCGGTGTGCTCCCACCCCTGTTCCTGTTTAATAGTACTCCCGTGAGTCATTGAGCTGACGAGCTCGTGGATGAAGCACCCGCATGCCTGTGAGAGGTACCTGACCTGAGAAAGATGTTGGCAGCTTACTCAGCAAACCCCAAAATTGAAAGACTGTAATCTCTACTGATGACGGTTAAAGAACCAGAAACACGTGTCTAGAGATCAGCACTATCTGCGCCCACTGTGGCGAAACACTCGAACACTCTTGAAACAAGCAAGTAACTGAAACTGCATTTACCATAATGCCAGGGGCGAACCTTGCTGGGAGGTGAAGCGGTGTGCTCCCACCCCTGTTCCTGTTTAATAGTACTCCCGTGAGTCATTGAGCTGACGAGCTCGTGGATGAAGCACCCGCATGCCTGTGAGAGGTACCTGACCTGAGAAAGATGTTGGCAGCCTACTCAGCAAACCCCAAATTTGAAAGACTGTAATCTCTACTGATGACGGTTAAAGAACCAGAAACACGTGTCTAGAGATCAGCACTATCTGCGCCAACTGTGGCGAAACACTCGAACACTCTTGAAGCAAGCAAGTAACTGAAACTGCATTTACCATAATGCCAGGGGCGAACCTTGCTGGGAGGTGAAGCGGTGTGCTCCCACCACTGTTCCTGTTTAATAGTACTCCCGTGAGTCATTGAGCTGACGAGCTGGTGGATGAAGCACCCGCATGCCTGTGAGAGGTTCCTGACCTGAGAAAGATGTTGGCAGCCTACTCAGCAAACCCCAAATTTGAAAGACTGTAATCTCTACTGATGACGGTTAAAGAACCAGAAACACGTGTCTAGAGATCAGCACTATCTGCGCCAACTGTGGCGAAACACTCGAACACTCTTGAAGCAAGCAAGTAACTGAAACTGCATTTACCATAATGCCAGGGGCGAACCATGCTGGGAGGTGAAGCGGTGTGCTCCCACCCCTGTTCCTGTTTAATAGTACTCCCGTGAGTCATTGAGCTGACGAGCTCGTGGATGAAGCACCCGCATGCCTGTGAGAGGTACCTGACCTGAGAAAGATGTTGGCAGCCTACTCAGCAAACCCCAAATTTGAAAGACTGTAATCTCTACTGATGACGGTTAAAGAACCAGAAACACGTGTCTAGAGATCAGCACTATCTGCGCCAACTGTGGCGAAACACTCGAACACTCTTGAAGCAAGCAAGTAACTGAAACTGCATTTACCATAATGCCAGGGGCGAACCTTGCTGGGAGGTGAAGCGGTGTGCTCCCACCCCTGTTCCTGTTTAATAGTACTCCCGTGAGTCATTGAGCTGACGAGCTCGTGGATGAAGCACCCGCATGCCTGTGAGAGGTACCTGACCTGAGAAAGATGTTGGCAGCCTACTCAGCAAACCCCAAATTTGAAAGACTGTAATCTCTACTGATGACGGTTAAAGAACCAGAAACACGTGTCTAGAGATCAGCACTATCTGCGCCAACTGTGGCGAAACACTCGAACACTCTTGAAGCAAGCAAGTAACTGAAACTGCATTTACCATAATGCCAGGGGCGAACCTTGCTGGGAGGTGAAGCGGTGTGCTCCCACCCCTGTTCCTGTTTAATAGTACTCCCGTGAGTCATTGAGCTGACGAGCTCGTGGATGAAGCACCCGCATGCCTGTGAGAGGTACCTGACCTGAGAAAGATGTTGGCAGCCTACTCAGCAAACCCCAAATTTGAAAGACTGTAATCTCTACTGATGACGGTTAAAGAACCAGAAACACGTGTCTAGAGATCAGCACTATCTGCGCCAACTGTGGCGAAACACTCGAACACTCTTGAAGCAAGCAAGTAACTGAAACTGCATTTACCATAATGCCAGGGGCGAACCTTGCTGGGAGGTGAAGCGGTGTGCTCCCACCCCTGTTCCTGTTTAATAGTACTCCCGTGAGTCATTGAGCTGACGAGCTCGTGGATGAAGCACCCGCATGCCTGTGAGAGGTACCTGACCTGAGAAAGATGTTGGCAGCCTACTCAGCAAACCCCAAATTTGAAAGACTGTAATCTCTACTGATGACGGTTAAAGAACCAGAAACACGTGTCTAGAGATCAGCACTATCTGCGCCAACTGTGGCGAAACACTCGAACACTCTTGAAGCAAGCAAGTAACTGAAACTGCATTTACCATAATGCCAGGGGCGAACCTTGCTGGGAGGTGAAGCGGTGTGCTCCCACCCCTGTTCCTGTTTAATAGTACTCCCGTGAGTCATTGAGCTGACGAGCTCGTGGATGAAGCACCCGCATGCCTGTGAGAGGTACCTGACCTGAGAAAGATGTTGGCAGCCTACTCAGCAAACCCCAAATTTGAAAGACTGTAATCTCTACTGATGACGGTTAAAGAACCAGAAACACGTGTCTAGAGATCAGCACTATCTGCGCCAACTGTGGCGAAACACTCGAACACTCTTGAAGCAAGCAAGTAACTGAAACTGCATTTACCATAATGCCAGGGGCGAACCTTGCTGGGAGGTGAAGCGGTGTGCTCCCACCCCTGTTCCTGTTTAATAGTACTCCCGTGAGTCATTGAGCTGACGAGCTCGTGGATGAAGCACCCGCATGCCTGTGAGAGGTACCTGACCTGAGAAAGATGTTGGCAGCCTACTCAGCAAACCCCAAATTTGAAAGACTGTAATCTCTACTGATGACGGTTAAAGAACCAGAAACACGTGTCTAGAGATCAGCACTATCTGCGCCAACTGTGGCGAAACACTCGAACACTCTTGAAGCAAGCAAGTAACTGAAACTGCATTTACCATAATGCCAGGGGCGAACCTTGCTGGGAGGTGAAGCGGTGTGCTCCCACCCCTGTTCCTGTTTAATAGTACTCCCGTGAGTCATTGAGCTGACGAGCTCGTGGATGAAGCACCCGCATGCCTGTGAGAGGTACCTGACCTGAGAAAGATGTTGGCAGCCTACTCAGCAAACCCCAAATTTGAAAGACTGTAATCTCTACTGATGACGGTTAAAGAACCAGAAACACGTGTCTAGAGATCAGCACTATCTGCGCCAACTGTGGCGAAACACTCGAACACTCTTGAAGCAAGCAAGTAACTGAAACTGCATTTACCATAATGCCAGGGGCGAACCTTGCTGGGAGGTGAAGCGGTGTGCTCCCACCCCTGTTCCTGTTTAATAGTACTCCCGTGAGTCATTGAGCTGACGAGCTCGTGGATGAAGCACCCGCATGCCTGTGAGAGGTACCTGACCTGAGAAAGATGTTGGCAGCCTACTCAGCAAACCCCAAATTTGAAAGACTGTAATCTCTACTGATGACGGTTAAAGAACCAGAAACACGTGTCTAGAGATCAGCACTATCTGCGCCAACTGTGGCGAAACACTCGAACACTCTTGAAGCAAGCAAGTAACTGAAACTGCATTTACCATAATGCCAGGGGCGAACCTTGCTGGGAGGTGAAGCGGTGTGCTCCCACCCCTGTTCCTGTTTAATAGTACTCCCGTGAGTCATTGAGCTGACGAGCTCGTGGATGAAGCACCCGCATGCCTGTGAGAGGTACCTGACCTGAGAAAGATGTTGGCAGCCTACTCAGCAAACCCCAAATTTGAAAGACTGTAATCTCTACTGATGACGGTTAAAGAACCAGAAACACGTGTCTAGAGATCAGCACTATCTGCGCCAACTGTGGCGAAACACTCGAACACTCTTGAAGCAAGCAAGTAACTGAAACTGCATTTACCATAATGCCAGGGGCGAACCTTGCTGGGAGGTGAAGCGGTGTGCTCCCACCCCTGTTCCTGTTTAATAGTACTCCCGTGAGTCATTGAGCTGACGAGCTCGTGGATGAAGCACCCGCATGCCTGTGAGAGGTACCTGACCTGAGAAAGATGTTGGCAGCCTACTCAGCAAACCCCAAATTTGAAAGACTGTAATCTCTACTGATGACGGTTAAAGAACCAGAAACACGTGTCTAGAGATCAGCACTATCTGCGCCAACTGTGGCGAAACACTCGAACACTCTTGAAGCAAGCAAGTAACTGAAACTGCATTTACCATAATGCCAGGGGCGAACCTTGCTGGGAGGTGAAGCGGTGTGCTCCCACCCCTGTTCCTGTTTAATAGTACTCCCGTGAGTCATTGAGCTGACGAGCTCGTGGATGAAGCACCCGCATGCCTGTGAGAGGTACCTGACCTGAGAAAGATGTTGGCAGCCTACTCAGCAAACCCCAAATTTGAAAGACTGTAATCTCTACTGATGACGGTTAAAGAACCAGAAACACGTGTCTAGAGATCAGCACTATCTGCGCCAACTGTGGCGAAACACTCGAACACTCTTGAAGCAAGCAAGTAACTGAAACTGCATTTACCATAATGCCAGGGGCGAACCTTGCTGGGAGGTGAAGCGGTGTGCTCCCACCCCTGTTCCTGTTTAATAGTACTCCCGTGAGTCATTGAGCTGACGAGCTCGTGGATGAAGCACCCGCATGCCTGTGAGAGGTACCTGACCTGAGAAAGATGTTGGCAGCCTACTCAGCAAACCCCAAATTTGAAAGACTGTAATCTCTACTGATGACGGTTAAAGAACCAGAAACACGTGTCTAGAGATCAGCACTATCTGCGCCAACTGTGGCGAAACACTCGAACACTCTTGAAGCAAGCAAGTAACTGAAACTGCATTTACCATAATGCCAGGGGCGAACCTTGCTGGGAGGTGAAGCGGTGTGCTCCCACCCCTGTTCCTGTTTAATAGTACTCCCGTGAGTCATTGAGCTGACGAGCTCGTGGATGAAGCACCCGCATGCCTGTGAGAGGTACCTGACCTGAGAAAGATGTTGGCAGCCTACTCAGCAAACCCCAAATTTGAAAGACTGTAATCTCTACTGATGACGGTTAAAGAACCAGAAACACGTGTCTAGAGATCAGCACTATCTGCGCCAACTGTGGCGAAACACTCGAACACTCTTGAAGCAAGCAAGTAACTGAAACTGCATTTACCATAATGCCAGGGGCGAACCTTGCTGGGAGGTGAAGCGGTGTGCTCCCACCCCTGTTCCTGTTTAATAGTACTCCCGTGAGTCATTGAGCTGACGAGCTCGTGGATGAAGCACCCGCATGCCTGTGAGAGGTACCTGACCTGAGAAAGATGTTGGCAGCCTACTCAGCAAACCCCAAATTTGAAAGACTGTAATCTCTACTGATGACGGTTAAAGAACCAGAAACACGTGTCTAGAGATCAGCACTATCTGCGCCAACTGTGGCGAAACACTCGAACACTCTTGAAGCAAGCAAGTAACTGAAACTGCATTTACCATAATGCCAGGGGCGAACCTTGCTGGGAGGTGAAGCGGTGTGCTCCCACCCCTGTTCCTGTTTAATAGTACTCCCGTGAGTCATTGAGCTGACGAGCTCGTGGATGAAGCACCCGCATGCCTGTGAGAGGTACCTGACCTGAGAAAGATGTTGGCAGCCTACTCAGCAAACCCCAAATTTGAAAGACTGTAATCTCTACTGATGACGGTTAAAGAACCAGAAACACGTGTCTAGAGATCAGCACTATCTGCGCCAACTGTGGCGAAACACTCGAACACTCTTGAAGCAAGCAAGTAACTGAAACTGCATTTACCATAATGCCAGGGGCGAACCTTGCTGGGAGGTGAAGCGGTGTGCTCCCACCCCTGTTCCTGTTTAATAGTACTCCCGTGAGTCATTGAGCTGACGAGCTCGTGGATGAAGCACCCGCATGCCTGTGAGAGGTACCTGACCTGAGAAAGATGTTGGCAGCCTACTCAGCAAACCCCAAATTTGAAAGACTGTAATCTCTACTGATGACGGTTAAAGAACCAGAAACACGTGTCTAGAGATCAGCACTATCTGCGCCAACTGTGGCGAAACACTCGAACACTCTTGAAGCAAGCAAGTAACTGAAACTGCATTTACCATAATGCCAGGGGCGAACCTTGCTGGGAGGTGAAGCGGTGTGCTCCCACCCCTGTTCCTGTTTAATAGTACTCCCGTGAGTCATTGAGCTGACGAGCTCGTGGATGAAGCACCCGCATGCCTGTGAGAGGTACCTGACCTGAGAAAGATGTTGGCAGCCTACTCAGCAAACCCCAAATTTGAAAGACTGTAATCTCTACTGATGACGGTTAAAGAACCAGAAACACGTGTCTAGAGATCAGCACTATCTGCGCCAACTGTGGCGAAACACTCGAACACTCTTGAAGCAAGCAAGTAACTGAAACTGCATTTACCATAATGCCAGGGGCGAACCTTGCTGGGAGGTGAAGCGGTGTGCTCCCACCCCTGTTCCTGTTTAATAGTACTCCCGTGAGTCATTGAGCTGACGAGCTCGTGGATGAAGCACCCGCATGCCTGTGAGAGGTACCTGACCTGAGAAAGATGTTGGCAGCCTACTCAGCAAACCCCAAATTTGAAAGACTGTAATCTCTACTGATGACGGTTAAAGAACCAGAAACACGTGTCTAGAGATCAGCACTATCTGCGCCAACTGTGGCGAAACACTCGAACACTCTTGAAGCAAGCAAGTAACTGAAACTGCATTTACCATAATGCCAGGGGCGAACCTTGCTGGGAGGTGAAGCGGTGTGCTCCCACCCCTGTTCCTGTTTAATAGTACTCCCGTGAGTCATTGAGCTGACGAGCTCGTGGATGAAGCACCCGCATGCCTGTGAGAGGTACCTGACCTGAGAAAGATGTTGGCAGCCTACTCAGCAAACCCCAAATTTGAAAGACTGTAATCTCTACTGATGACGGTTAAAGAACCAGAAACACGTGTCTAGAGATCAGCACTATCTGCGCCAACTGTGGCGAAACACTCGAACACTCTTGAAGCAAGCAAGTAACTGAAACTGCATTTACCATAATGCCAGGGGCGAACCTTGCTGGGAGGTGAAGCGGTGTGCTCCCACCCCTGTTCCTGTTTAATAGTACTCCCGTGAGTCATTGAGCTGACGAGCTCGTGGATGAAGCACCCGCATGCCTGTGAGAGGTACCTGACCTGAGAAAGATGTTGGCAGCCTACTCAGCAAACCCCAAATTTGAAAGACTGTAATCTCTACTGATGACGGTTAAAGAACCAGAAACACGTGTCTAGAGATCAGCACTATCTGCGCCAACTGTGGCGAAACACTCGAACACTCTTGAAGCAAGCAAGTAACTGAAACTGCATTTACCATAATGCCAGGGGCGAACCTTGCTGGGAGGTGAAGCGGTGTGCTCCCACCCCTGTTCCTGTTTAATAGTACTCCCGTGAGTCATTGAGCTGACGAGCTCGTGGATGAAGCACCCGCATGCCTGTGAGAGGTACCTGACCTGAGAAAGATGTTGGCAGCCTACTCAGCAAACCCCAAATTTGAAAGACTGTAATCTCTACTGATGACGGTTAAAGAACCAGAAACACGTGTCTAGAGATCAGCACTATCTGCGCCAACTGTGGCGAAACACTCGAACACTCTTGAAGCAAGCAAGTAACTGAAACTGCATTTACCATAATGCCAGGGGCGAACCTTGCTGGGAGGTGAAGCGGTGTGCTCCCACCCCTGTTCCTGTTTAATAGTACTCCCGTGAGTCATTGAGCTGACGAGCTCGTGGATGAAGCACCCGCATGCCTGTGAGAGGTACCTGACCTGAGAAAGATGTTGGCAGCCTACTCAGCAAACCCCAAATTTGAAAGACTGTAATCTCTACTGATGACGGTTAAAGAACCAGAAACACGTGTCTAGAGATCAGCACTATCTGCGCCAACTGTGGCGAAACACTCGAACACTCTTGAAGCAAGCAAGTAACTGAAACTGCATTTACCATAATGCCAGGGGCGAACCTTGCTGGGAGGTGAAGCGGTGTGCTCCCACCCCTGTTCCTGTTTAATAGTACTCCCGTGAGTCATTGAGCTGACGAGCTCGTGGATGAAGCACCCGCATGCCTGTGAGAGGTACCTGACCTGAGAAAGATGTTGGCAGCCTACTCAGCAAACCCCAAATTTGAAAGACTGTAATCTCTACTGATGACGGTTAAAGAACCAGAAACACGTGTCTAGAGATCAGCACTATCTGCGCCAACTGTGGCGAAACACTCGAACACTCTTGAAGCAAGCAAGTAACTGAAACTGCATTTACCATAATGCCAGGGGCGAACCTTGCTGGGAGGTGAAGCGGTGTGCTCCCACCCCTGTTCCTGTTTAATAGTACTCCCGTGAGTCATTGAGCTGACGAGCTCGTGGATGAAGCACCCGCATGCCTGTGAGAGGTACCTGACCTGAGAAAGATGTTGGCAGCCTACTCAGCAAACCCCAAATTTGAAAGACTGTAATCTCTACTGATGACGGTTAAAGAACCAGAAACACGTGTCTAGAGATCAGCACTATCTGCGCCAACTGTGGCGAAACACTCGAACACTCTTGAAGCAAGCAAGTAACTGAAACTGCATTTACCATAATGCCAGGGGCGAACCTTGCTGGGAGGTGAAGCGGTGTGCTCCCACCCCTGTTCCTGTTTAATAGTACTCCCGTGAGTCATTGAGCTGACGAGCTCGTGGATGAAGCACCCGCATGCCTGTGAGAGGTACCTGACCTGAGAAAGATGTTGGCAGCCTACTCAGCAAACCCCAAATTTGAAAGACTGTAATCTCTACTGATGACGGTTAAAGAACCAGAAACACGTGTCTAGAGATCAGCACTATCTGCGCCAACTGTGGCGAAACACTCGAACACTCTTGAAGCAAGCAAGTAACTGAAACTGCATTTACCATAATGCCAGGGGCGAACCTTGCTGGGAGGTGAAGCGGTGTGCTCCCACCCCTGTTCCTGTTTAATAGTACTCCCGTGAGTCATTGAGCTGACGAGCTCGTGGATGAAGCACCCGCATGCCTGTGAGAGGTACCTGACCTGAGAAAGATGTTGGCAGCCTACTCAGCAAACCCCAAATTTGAAAGACTGTAATCTCTACTGATGACGGTTAAAGAACCAGAAACACGTGTCTAGAGATCAGCACTATCTGCGCCAACTGTGGCGAAACACTCGAACACTCTTGAAGCAAGCAAGTAACTGAAACTGCATTTACCATAATGCCAGGGGCGAACCTTGCTGGGAGGTGAAGCGGTGTGCTCCCACCCCTGTTCCTGTTTAATAGTACTCCCGTGAGTCATTGAGCTGACGAGCTCGTGGATGAAGCACCCGCATGCCTGTGAGAGGTACCTGACCTGAGAAAGATGTTGGCAGCCTACTCAGCAAACCCCAAATTTGAAAGACTGTAATCTCTACTGATGACGGTTAAAGAACCAGAAACACGTGTCTAGAGATCAGCACTATCTGCGCCAACTGTGGCGAAACACTCGAACACTCTTGAAGCAAGCAAGTAACTGAAACTGCATTTACCATAATGCCAGGGGCGAACCTTGCTGGGAGGTGAAGCGGTGTGCTCCCACCCCTGTTCCTGTTTAATAGTACTCCCGTGAGTCATTGAGCTGACGAGCTCGTGGATGAAGCACCCGCATGCCTGTGAGAGGTACCTGACCTGAGAAAGATGTTGGCAGCCTACTCAGCAAACCCCAAATTTGAAAGACTGTAATCTCTACTGATGACGGTTAAAGAACCAGAAACACGTGTCTAGAGATCAGCACTATCTGCGCCAACTGTGGCGAAACACTCGAACACTCTTGAAGCAAGCAAGTAACTGAAACTGCATTTACCATAATGCCAGGGGCGAACCTTGCTGGGAGGTGAAGCGGTGTGCTCCCACCCCTGTTCCTGTTTAATAGTACTCCCGTGAGTCATTGAGCTGACGAGCTCGTGGATGAAGCACCCGCATGCCTGTGAGAGGTACCTGACCTGAGAAAGATGTTGGCAGCCTACTCAGCAAACCCCAAATTTGAAAGACTGTAATCTCTACTGATGACGGTTAAAGAACCAGAAACACGTGTCTAGAGATCAGCACTATCTGCGCCAACTGTGGCGAAACACTCGAACACTCTTGAAGCAAGCAAGTAACTGAAACTGCATTTACCATAATGCCAGGGGCGAACCTTGCTGGGAGGTGAAGCGGTGTGCTCCCACCCCTGTTCCTGTTTAATAGTACTCCCGTGAGTCATTGAGCTGACGAGCTCGTGGATGAAGCACCCGCATGCCTGTGAGAGGTACCTGACCTGAGAAAGATGTTGGCAGCCTACTCAGCAAACCCCAAATTTGAAAGACTGTAATCTCTACTGATGACGGTTAAAGAACCAGAAACACGTGTCTAGAGATCAGCACTATCTGCGCCAACTGTGGCGAAACACTCGAACACTCTTGAAGCAAGCAAGTAACTGAAACTGCATTTACCATAATGCCAGGGGCGAACCTTGCTGGGAGGTGAAGCGGTGTGCTCCCACCCCTGTTCCTGTTTAATAGTACTCCCGTGAGTCATTGAGCTGACGAGCTCGTGGATGAAGCACCCGCATGCCTGTGAGAGGTACCTGACCTGAGAAAGATGTTGGCAGCCTACTCAGCAAACCCCAAATTTGAAAGACTGTAATCTCTACTGATGACGGTTAAAGAACCAGAAACACGTGTCTAGAGATCAGCACTATCTGCGCCAACTGTGGCGAAACACTCGAACACTCTTGAAGCAAGCAAGTAACTGAAACTGCATTTACCATAATGCCAGGGGCGAACCTTGCTGGGAGGTGAAGCGGTGTGCTCCCACCCCTGTTCCTGTTTAATAGTACTCCCGTGAGTCATTGAGCTGACGAGCTCGTGGATGAAGCACCCGCATGCCTGTGAGAGGTACCTGACCTGAGAAAGATGTTGGCAGCCTACTCAGCAAACCCCAAATTTGAAAGACTGTAATCTCTACTGATGACGGTTAAAGAACCAGAAACACGTGTCTAGAGATCAGCACTATCTGCGCCAACTGTGGCGAAACACTCGAACACTCTTGAAGCAAGCAAGTAACTGAAACTGCATTTACCATAATGCCAGGGGCGAACCTTGCTGGGAGGTGAAGCGGTGTGCTCCCACCCCTGTTCCTGTTTAATAGTACTCCCGTGAGTCATTGAGCTGACGAGCTCGTGGATGAAGCACCCGCATGCCTGTGAGAGGTACCTGACCTGAGAAAGATGTTGGCAGCCTACTCAGCAAACCCCAAATTTGAAAGACTGTAATCTCTACTGATGACGGTTAAAGAACCAGAAACACGTGTCTAGAGATCAGCACTATCTGCGCCAACTGTGGCGAAACACTCGAACACTCTTGAAGCAAGCAAGTAACTGAAACTGCATTTACCATAATGCCAGGGGCGAACCTTGCTGGGAGGTGAAGCGGTGTGCTCCCACCCCTGTTCCTGTTTAATAGTACTCCCGTGAGTCATTGAGCTGACGAGCTCGTGGATGAAGCACCCGCATGCCTGTGAGAGGTACCTGACCTGAGAAAGATGTTGGCAGCCTACTCAGCAAACCCCAAATTTGAAAGACTGTAATCTCTACTGATGACGGTTAAAGAACCAGAAACACGTGTCTAGAGATCAGCACTATCTGCGCCAACTGTGGCGAAACACTCGAACACTCTTGAAGCAAGCAAGTAACTGAAACTGCATTTACCATAATGCCAGGGGCGAACCTTGCTGGGAGGTGAAGCGGTGTGCTCCCACCCCTGTTCCTGTTTAATAGTACTCCCGTGAGTCATTGAGCTGACGAGCTCGTGGATGAAGCACCCGCATGCCTGTGAGAGGTACCTGACCTGAGAAAGATGTTGGCAGCCTACTCAGCAAACCCCAAATTTGAAAGACTGTAATCTCTACTGATGACGGTTAAAGAACCAGAAACACGTGTCTAGAGATCAGCACTATCTGCGCCAACTGTGGCGAAACACTCGAACACTCTTGAAGCAAGCAAGTAACTGAAACTGCATTTACCATAATGCCAGGGGCGAACCTTGCTGGGAGGTGAAGCGGTGTGCTCCCACCCCTGTTCCTGTTTAATAGTACTCCCGTGAGTCATTGAGCTGACGAGCTCGTGGATGAAGCACCCGCATGCCTGTGAGAGGTACCTGACCTGAGAAAGATGTTGGCAGCCTACTCAGCAAACCCCAAATTTGAAAGACTGTAATCTCTACTGATGACGGTTAAAGAACCAGAAACACGTGTCTAGAGATCAGCACTATCTGCGCCAACTGTGGCGAAACACTCGAACACTCTTGAAGCAAGCAAGTAACTGAAACTGCATTTACCATAATGCCAGGGGCGAACCTTGCTGGGAGGTGAAGCGGTGTGCTCCCACCCCTGTTCCTGTTTAATAGTACTCCCGTGAGTCATTGAGCTGACGAGCTCGTGGATGAAGCACCCGCATGCCTGTGAGAGGTACCTGACCTGAGAAAGATGTTGGCAGCCTACTCAGCAAACCCCAAATTTGAAAGACTGTAATCTCTACTGATGACGGTTAAAGAACCAGAAACACGTGTCTAGAGATCAGCACTATCTGCGCCAACTGTGGCGAAACACTCGAACACTCTTGAAGCAAGCAAGTAACTGAAACTGCATTTACCATAATGCCAGGGGCGAACCTTGCTGGGAGGTGAAGCGGTGTGCTCCCACCCCTGTTCCTGTTTAATAGTACTCCCGTGAGTCATTGAGCTGACGAGCTCGTGGATGAAGCACCCGCATGCCTGTGAGAGGTACCTGACCTGAGAAAGATGTTGGCAGCCTACTCAGCAAACCCCAAATTTGAAAGACTGTAATCTCTACTGATGACGGTTAAAGAACCAGAAACACGTGTCTAGAGATCAGCACTATCTGCGCCAACTGTGGCGAAACACTCGAACACTCTTGAAGCAAGCAAGTAACTGAAACTGCATTTACCATAATGCCAGGGGCGAACCTTGCTGGGAGGTGAAGCGGTGTGCTCCCACCCCTGTTCCTGTTTAATAGTACTCCCGTGAGTCATTGAGCTGACGAGCTCGTGGATGAAGCACCCGCATGCCTGTGAGAGGTACCTGACCTGAGAAAGATGTTGGCAGCCTACTCAGCAAACCCCAAATTTGAAAGACTGTAATCTCTACTGATGACGGTTAAAGAACCAGAAACACGTGTCTAGAGATCAGCACTATCTGCGCCAACTGTGGCGAAACACTCGAACACTCTTGAAGCAAGCAAGTAACTGAAACTGCATTTACCATAATGCCAGGGGCGAACCTTGCTGGGAGGTGAAGCGGTGTGCTCCCACCCCTGTTCCTGTTTAATAGTACTCCCGTGAGTCATTGAGCTGACGAGCTCGTGGATGAAGCACCCGCATGCCTGTGAGAGGTACCTGACCTGAGAAAGATGTTGGCAGCCTACTCAGCAAACCCCAAATTTGAAAGACTGTAATCTCTACTGATGACGGTTAAAGAACCAGAAACACGTGTCTAGAGATCAGCACTATCTGCGCCAACTGTGGCGAAACACTCGAACACTCTTGAAGCAAGCAAGTAACTGAAACTGCATTTACCATAATGCCAGGGGCGAACCTTGCTGGGAGGTGAAGCGGTGTGCTCCCACCCCTGTTCCTGTTTAATAGTACTCCCGTGAGTCATTGAGCTGACGAGCTCGTGGATGAAGCACCCGCATGCCTGTGAGAGGTACCTGACCTGAGAAAGATGTTGGCAGCCTACTCAGCAAACCCCAAATTTGAAAGACTGTAATCTCTACTGATGACGGTTAAAGAACCAGAAACACGTGTCTAGAGATCAGCACTATCTGCGCCAACTGTGGCGAAACACTCGAACACTCTTGAAGCAAGCAAGTAACTGAAACTGCATTTACCATAATGCCAGGGGCGAACCTTGCTGGGAGGTGAAGCGGTGTGCTCCCACCCCTGTTCCTGTTTAATAGTACTCCCGTGAGTCATTGAGCTGACGAGCTCGTGGATGAAGCACCCGCATGCCTGTGAGAGGTACCTGACCTGAGAAAGATGTTGGCAGCCTACTCAGCAAACCCCAAATTTGAAAGACTGTAATCTCTACTGATGACGGTTAAAGAACCAGAAACACGTGTCTAGAGATCAGCACTATCTGCGCCAACTGTGGCGAAACACTCGAACACTCTTGAAGCAAGCAAGTAACTGAAACTGCATTTACCATAATGCCAGGGGCGAACCTTGCTGGGAGGTGAAGCGGTGTGCTCCCACCCCTGTTCCTGTTTAATAGTACTCCCGTGAGTCATTGAGCTGACGAGCTCGTGGATGAAGCACCCGCATGCCTGTGAGAGGTACCTGACCTGAGAAAGATGTTGGCAGCCTACTCAGCAAACCCCAAATTTGAAAGACTGTAATCTCTACTGATGACGGTTAAAGAACCAGAAACACGTGTCTAGAGATCAGCACTATCTGCGCCAACTGTGGCGAAACACTCGAACACTCTTGAAGCAAGCAAGTAACTGAAACTGCATTTACCATAATGCCAGGGGCGAACCTTGCTGGGAGGTGAAGCGGTGTGCTCCCACCCCTGTTCCTGTTTAATAGTACTCCCGTGAGTCATTGAGCTGACGAGCTCGTGGATGAAGCACCCGCATGCCTGTGAGAGGTACCTGACCTGAGAAAGATGTTGGCAGCCTACTCAGCAAACCCCAAATTTGAAAGACTGTAATCTCTACTGATGACGGTTAAAGAACCAGAAACACGTGTCTAGAGATCAGCACTATCTGCGCCAACTGTGGCGAAACACTCGAACACTCTTGAAGCAAGCAAGTAACTGAAACTGCATTTACCATAATGCCAGGGGCGAACCTTGCTGGGAGGTGAAGCGGTGTGCTCCCACCCCTGTTCCTGTTTAATAGTACTCCCGTGAGTCATTGAGCTGACGAGCTCGTGGATGAAGCACCCGCATGCCTGTGAGAGGTACCTGACCTGAGAAAGATGTTGGCAGCCTACTCAGCAAACCCCAAATTTGAAAGACTGTAATCTCTACTGATGACGGTTAAAGAACCAGAAACACGTGTCTAGAGATCAGCACTATCTGCGCCAACTGTGGCGAAACACTCGAACACTCTTGAAGCAAGCAAGTAACTGAAACTGCATTTACCATAATGCCAGGGGCGAACCTTGCTGGGAGGTGAAGCGGTGTGCTCCCACCCCTGTTCCTGTTTAATAGTACTCCCGTGAGTCATTGAGCTGACGAGCTCGTGGATGAAGCACCCGCATGCCTGTGAGAGGTACCTGACCTGAGAAAGATGTTGGCAGCCTACTCAGCAAACCCCAAATTTGAAAGACTGTAATCTCTACTGATGACGGTTAAAGAACCAGAAACACGTGTCTAGAGATCAGCACTATCTGCGCCAACTGTGGCGAAACACTCGAACACTCTTGAAGCAAGCAAGTAACTGAAACTGCATTTACCATAATGCCAGGGGCGAACCTTGCTGGGAGGTGAAGCGGTGTGCTCCCACCCCTGTTCCTGTTTAATAGTACTCCCGTGAGTCATTGAGCTGACGAGCTCGTGGATGAAGCACCCGCATGCCTGTGAGAGGTACCTGACCTGAGAAAGATGTTGGCAGCCTACTCAGCAAACCCCAAATTTGAAAGACTGTAATCTCTACTGATGACGGTTAAAGAACCAGAAACACGTGTCTAGAGATCAGCACTATCTGCGCCAACTGTGGCGAAACACTCGAACACTCTTGAAGCAAGCAAGTAACTGAAACTGCATTTACCATAATGCCAGGGGCGAACCTTGCTGGGAGGTGAAGCGGTGTGCTCCCACCCCTGTTCCTGTTTAATAGTACTCCCGTGAGTCATTGAGCTGACGAGCTCGTGGATGAAGCACCCGCATGCCTGTGAGAGGTACCTGACCTGAGAAAGATGTTGGCAGCCTACTCAGCAAACCCCAAATTTGAAAGACTGTAATCTCTACTGATGACGGTTAAAGAACCAGAAACACGTGTCTAGAGATCAGCACTATCTGCGCCAACTGTGGCGAAACACTCGAACACTCTTGAAGCAAGCAAGTAACTGAAACTGCATTTACCATAATGCCAGGGGCGAACCTTGCTGGGAGGTGAAGCGGTGTGCTCCCACCCCTGTTCCTGTTTAATAGTACTCCCGTGAGTCATTGAGCTGACGAGCTCGTGGATGAAGCACCCGCATGCCTGTGAGAGGTACCTGACCTGAGAAAGATGTTGGCAGCCTACTCAGCAAACCCCAAATTTGAAAGACTGTAATCTCTACTGATGACGGTTAAAGAACCAGAAACACGTGTCTAGAGATCAGCACTATCTGCGCCAACTGTGGCGAAACACTCGAACACTCTTGAAGCAAGCAAGTAACTGAAACTGCATTTACCATAATGCCAGGGGCGAACCTTGCTGGGAGGTGAAGCGGTGTGCTCCCACCCCTGTTCCTGTTTAATAGTACTCCCGTGAGTCATTGAGCTGACGAGCTCGTGGATGAAGCACCCGCATGCCTGTGAGAGGTACCTGACCTGAGAAAGATGTTGGCAGCCTACTCAGCAAACCCCAAATTTGAAAGACTGTAATCTCTACTGATGACGGTTAAAGAACCAGAAACACGTGTCTAGAGATCAGCACTATCTGCGCCAACTGTGGCGAAACACTCGAACACTCTTGAAGCAAGCAAGTAACTGAAACTGCATTTACCATAATGCCAGGGGCGAACCTTGCTGGGAGGTGAAGCGGTGTGCTCCCACCCCTGTTCCTGTTTAATAGTACTCCCGTGAGTCATTGAGCTGACGAGCTCGTGGATGAAGCACCCGCATGCCTGTGAGAGGTACCTGACCTGAGAAAGATGTTGGCAGCCTACTCAGCAAACCCCAAATTTGAAAGACTGTAATCTCTACTGATGACGGTTAAAGAACCAGAAACACGTGTCTAGAGATCAGCACTATCTGCGCCAACTGTGGCGAAACACTCGAACACTCTTGAAGCAAGCAAGTAACTGAAACTGCATTTACCATAATGCCAGGGGCGAACCTTGCTGGGAGGTGAAGCGGTGTGCTCCCACCCCTGTTCCTGTTTAATAGTACTCCCGTGAGTCATTGAGCTGACGAGCTCGTGGATGAAGCACCCGCATGCCTGTGAGAGGTACCTGACCTGAGAAAGATGTTGGCAGCCTACTCAGCAAACCCCAAATTTGAAAGACTGTAATCTCTACTGATGACGGTTAAAGAACCAGAAACACGTGTCTAGAGATCAGCACTATCTGCGCCAACTGTGGCGAAACACTCGAACACTCTTGAAGCAAGCAAGTAACTGAAACTGCATTTACCATAATGCCAGGGGCGAACCTTGCTGGGAGGTGAAGCGGTGTGCTCCCACCCCTGTTCCTGTTTAATAGTACTCCCGTGAGTCATTGAGCTGACGAGCTCGTGGATGAAGCACCCGCATGCCTGTGAGAGGTACCTGACCTGAGAAAGATGTTGGCAGCCTACTCAGCAAACCCCAAATTTGAAAGACTGTAATCTCTACTGATGACGGTTAAAGAACCAGAAACACGTGTCTAGAGATCAGCACTATCTGCGCCAACTGTGGCGAAACACTCGAACACTCTTGAAGCAAGCAAGTAACTGAAACTGCATTTACCATAATGCCAGGGGCGAACCTTGCTGGGAGGTGAAGCGGTGTGCTCCCACCCCTGTTCCTGTTTAATAGTACTCCCGTGAGTCATTGAGCTGACGAGCTCGTGGATGAAGCACCCGCATGCCTGTGAGAGGTACCTGACCTGAGAAAGATGTTGGCAGCCTACTCAGCAAACCCCAAATTTGAAAGACTGTAATCTCTACTGATGACGGTTAAAGAACCAGAAACACGTGTCTAGAGATCAGCACTATCTGCGCCAACTGTGGCGAAACACTCGAACACTCTTGAAGCAAGCAAGTAACTGAAACTGCATTTACCATAATGCCAGGGGCGAACCTTGCTGGGAGGTGAAGCGGTGTGCTCCCACCCCTGTTCCTGTTTAATAGTACTCCCGTGAGTCATTGAGCTGACGAGCTCGTGGATGAAGCACCCGCATGCCTGTGAGAGGTACCTGACCTGAGAAAGATGTTGGCAGCCTACTCAGCAAACCCCAAATTTGAAAGACTGTAATCTCTACTGATGACGGTTAAAGAACCAGAAACACGTGTCTAGAGATCAGCACTATCTGCGCCAACTGTGGCGAAACACTCGAACACTCTTGAAGCAAGCAAGTAACTGAAACTGCATTTACCATAATGCCAGGGGCGAACCTTGCTGGGAGGTGAAGCGGTGTGCTCCCACCCCTGTTCCTGTTTAATAGTACTCCCGTGAGTCATTGAGCTGACGAGCTCGTGGATGAAGCACCCGCATGCCTGTGAGAGGTACCTGACCTGAGAAAGATGTTGGCAGCCTACTCAGCAAACCCCAAATTTGAAAGACTGTAATCTCTACTGATGACGGTTAAAGAACCAGAAACACGTGTCTAGAGATCAGCACTATCTGCGCCAACTGTGGCGAAACACTCGAACACTCTTGAAGCAAGCAAGTAACTGAAACTGCATTTACCATAATGCCAGGGGCGAACCTTGCTGGGAGGTGAAGCGGTGTGCTCCCACCCCTGTTCCTGTTTAATAGTACTCCCGTGAGTCATTGAGCTGACGAGCTCGTGGATGAAGCACCCGCATGCCTGTGAGAGGTACCTGACCTGAGAAAGATGTTGGCAGCCTACTCAGCAAACCCCAAATTTGAAAGACTGTAATCTCTACTGATGACGGTTAAAGAACCAGAAACACGTGTCTAGAGATCAGCACTATCTGCGCCAACTGTGGCGAAACACTCGAACACTCTTGAAGCAAGCAAGTAACTGAAACTGCATTTACCATAATGCCAGGGGCGAACCTTGCTGGGAGGTGAAGCGGTGTGCTCCCACCCCTGTTCCTGTTTAATAGTACTCCCGTGAGTCATTGAGCTGACGAGCTCGTGGATGAAGCACCCGCATGCCTGTGAGAGGTACCTGACCTGAGAAAGATGTTGGCAGCCTACTCAGCAAACCCCAAATTTGAAAGACTGTAATCTCTACTGATGACGGTTAAAGAACCAGAAACACGTGTCTAGAGATCAGCACTATCTGCGCCAACTGTGGCGAAACACTCGAACACTCTTGAAGCAAGCAAGTAACTGAAACTGCATTTACCATAATGCCAGGGGCGAACCTTGCTGGGAGGTGAAGCGGTGTGCTCCCACCCCTGTTCCTGTTTAATAGTACTCCCGTGAGTCATTGAGCTGACGAGCTCGTGGATGAAGCACCCGCATGCCTGTGAGAGGTACCTGACCTGAGAAAGATGTTGGCAGCCTACTCAGCAAACCCCAAATTTGAAAGACTGTAATCTCTACTGATGACGGTTAAAGAACCAGAAACACGTGTCTAGAGATCAGCACTATCTGCGCCAACTGTGGCGAAACACTCGAACACTCTTGAAGCAAGCAAGTAACTGAAACTGCATTTACCATAATGCCAGGGGCGAACCTTGCTGGGAGGTGAAGCGGTGTGCTCCCACCCCTGTTCCTGTTTAATAGTACTCCCGTGAGTCATTGAGCTGACGAGCTCGTGGATGAAGCACCCGCATGCCTGTGAGAGGTACCTGACCTGAGAAAGATGTTGGCAGCCTACTCAGCAAACCCCAAATTTGAAAGACTGTAATCTCTACTGATGACGGTTAAAGAACCAGAAACACGTGTCTAGAGATCAGCACTATCTGCGCCAACTGTGGCGAAACACTCGAACACTCTTGAAGCAAGCAAGTAACTGAAACTGCATTTACCATAATGCCAGGGGCGAACCTTGCTGGGAGGTGAAGCGGTGTGCTCCCACCCCTGTTCCTGTTTAATAGTACTCCCGTGAGTCATTGAGCTGACGAGCTCGTGGATGAAGCACCCGCATGCCTGTGAGAGGTACCTGACCTGAGAAAGATGTTGGCAGCCTACTCAGCAAACCCCAAATTTGAAAGACTGTAATCTCTACTGATGACGGTTAAAGAACCAGAAACACGTGTCTAGAGATCAGCACTATCTGCGCCAACTGTGGCGAAACACTCGAACACTCTTGAAGCAAGCAAGTAACTGAAACTGCATTTACCATAATGCCAGGGGCGAACCTTGCTGGGAGGTGAAGCGGTGTGCTCCCACCCCTGTTCCTGTTTAATAGTACTCCCGTGAGTCATTGAGCTGACGAGCTCGTGGATGAAGCACCCGCATGCCTGTGAGAGGTACCTGACCTGAGAAAGATGTTGGCAGCCTACTCAGCAAACCCCAAATTTGAAAGACTGTAATCTCTACTGATGACGGTTAAAGAACCAGAAACACGTGTCTAGAGATCAGCACTATCTGCGCCAACTGTGGCGAAACACTCGAACACTCTTGAAGCAAGCAAGTAACTGAAACTGCATTTACCATAATGCCAGGGGCGAACCTTGCTGGGAGGTGAAGCGGTGTGCTCCCACCCCTGTTCCTGTTTAATAGTACTCCCGTGAGTCATTGAGCTGACGAGCTCGTGGATGAAGCACCCGCATGCCTGTGAGAGGTACCTGACCTGAGAAAGATGTTGGCAGCCTACTCAGCAAACCCCAAATTTGAAAGACTGTAATCTCTACTGATGACGGTTAAAGAACCAGAAACACGTGTCTAGAGATCAGCACTATCTGCGCCAACTGTGGCGAAACACTCGAACACTCTTGAAGCAAGCAAGTAACTGAAACTGCATTTACCATAATGCCAGGGGCGAACCTTGCTGGGAGGTGAAGCGGTGTGCTCCCACCCCTGTTCCTGTTTAATAGTACTCCCGTGAGTCATTGAGCTGACGAGCTCGTGGATGAAGCACCCGCATGCCTGTGAGAGGTACCTGACCTGAGAAAGATGTTGGCAGCCTACTCAGCAAACCCCAAATTTGAAAGACTGTAATCTCTACTGATGACGGTTAAAGAACCAGAAACACGTGTCTAGAGATCAGCACTATCTGCGCCAACTGTGGCGAAACACTCGAACACTCTTGAAGCAAGCAAGTAACTGAAACTGCATTTACCATAATGCCAGGGGCGAACCTTGCTGGGAGGTGAAGCGGTGTGCTCCCACCCCTGTTCCTGTTTAATAGTACTCCCGTGAGTCATTGAGCTGACGAGCTCGTGGATGAAGCACCCGCATGCCTGTGAGAGGTACCTGACCTGAGAAAGATGTTGGCAGCCTACTCAGCAAACCCCAAATTTGAAAGACTGTAATCTCTACTGATGACGGTTAAAGAACCAGAAACACGTGTCTAGAGATCAGCACTATCTGCGCCAACTGTGGCGAAACACTCGAACACTCTTGAAGCAAGCAAGTAACTGAAACTGCATTTACCATAATGCCAGGGGCGAACCTTGCTGGGAGGTGAAGCGGTGTGCTCCCACCCCTGTTCCTGTTTAATAGTACTCCCGTGAGTCATTGAGCTGACGAGCTCGTGGATGAAGCACCCGCATGCCTGTGAGAGGTACCTGACCTGAGAAAGATGTTGGCAGCCTACTCAGCAAACCCCAAATTTGAAAGACTGTAATCTCTACTGATGACGGTTAAAGAACCAGAAACACGTGTCTAGAGATCAGCACTATCTGCGCCAACTGTGGCGAAACACTCGAACACTCTTGAAGCAAGCAAGTAACTGAAACTGCATTTACCATAATGCCAGGGGCGAACCTTGCTGGGAGGTGAAGCGGTGTGCTCCCACCCCTGTTCCTGTTTAATAGTACTCCCGTGAGTCATTGAGCTGACGAGCTCGTGGATGAAGCACCCGCATGCCTGTGAGAGGTACCTGACCTGAGAAAGATGTTGGCAGCCTACTCAGCAAACCCCAAATTTGAAAGACTGTAATCTCTACTGATGACGGTTAAAGAACCAGAAACACGTGTCTAGAGATCAGCACTATCTGCGCCAACTGTGGCGAAACACTCGAACACTCTTGAAGCAAGCAAGTAACTGAAACTGCATTTACCATAATGCCAGGGGCGAACCTTGCTGGGAGGTGAAGCGGTGTGCTCCCACCCCTGTTCCTGTTTAATAGTACTCCCGTGAGTCATTGAGCTGACGAGCTCGTGGATGAAGCACCCGCATGCCTGTGAGAGGTACCTGACCTGAGAAAGATGTTGGCAGCCTACTCAGCAAACCCCAAATTTGAAAGACTGTAATCTCTACTGATGACGGTTAAAGAACCAGAAACACGTGTCTAGAGATCAGCACTATCTGCGCCAACTGTGGCGAAACACTCGAACACTCTTGAAGCAAGCAAGTAACTGAAACTGCATTTACCATAATGCCAGGGGCGAACCTTGCTGGGAGGTGAAGCGGTGTGCTCCCACCCCTGTTCCTGTTTAATAGTACTCCCGTGAGTCATTGAGCTGACGAGCTCGTGGATGAAGCACCCGCATGCCTGTGAGAGGTACCTGACCTGAGAAAGATGTTGGCAGCCTACTCAGCAAACCCCAAATTTGAAAGACTGTAATCTCTACTGATGACGGTTAAAGAACCAGAAACACGTGTCTAGAGATCAGCACTATCTGCGCCAACTGTGGCGAAACACTCGAACACTCTTGAAGCAAGCAAGTAACTGAAACTGCATTTACCATAATGCCAGGGGCGAACCTTGCTGGGAGGTGAAGCGGTGTGCTCCCACCCCTGTTCCTGTTTAATAGTACTCCCGTGAGTCATTGAGCTGACGAGCTCGTGGATGAAGCACCCGCATGCCTGTGAGAGGTACCTGACCTGAGAAAGATGTTGGCAGCCTACTCAGCAAACCCCAAATTTGAAAGACTGTAATCTCTACTGATGACGGTTAAAGAACCAGAAACACGTGTCTAGAGATCAGCACTATCTGCGCCAACTGTGGCGAAACACTCGAACACTCTTGAAGCAAGCAAGTAACTGAAACTGCATTTACCATAATGCCAGGGGCGAACCTTGCTGGGAGGTGAAGCGGTGTGCTCCCACCCCTGTTCCTGTTTAATAGTACTCCCGTGAGTCATTGAGCTGACGAGCTCGTGGATGAAGCACCCGCATGCCTGTGAGAGGTACCTGACCTGAGAAAGATGTTGGCAGCCTACTCAGCAAACCCCAAATTTGAAAGACTGTAATCTCTACTGATGACGGTTAAAGAACCAGAAACACGTGTCTAGAGATCAGCACTATCTGCGCCAACTGTGGCGAAACACTCGAACACTCTTGAAGCAAGCAAGTAACTGAAACTGCATTTACCATAATGCCAGGGGCGAACCTTGCTGGGAGGTGAAGCGGTGTGCTCCCACCCCTGTTCCTGTTTAATAGTACTCCCGTGAGTCATTGAGCTGACGAGCTCGTGGATGAAGCACCCGCATGCCTGTGAGAGGTACCTGACCTGAGAAAGATGTTGGCAGCCTACTCAGCAAACCCCAAATTTGAAAGACTGTAATCTCTACTGATGACGGTTAAAGAACCAGAAACACGTGTCTAGAGATCAGCACTATCTGCGCCAACTGTGGCGAAACACTCAAACACTCTTGAAGCAAGCAAGTAACTGAAACTGCATTTACCATAATGCCAGGGGCGAACCTTGCTGGGAGGTGAAGCGGTGTGCTCCCACCCCTGTTCCTGTTTAATTGTACTCCCGTGAGTCATTGAGCTGACAAGCTCGTGGATGAAGCACCCGCATGCCTGTGAGAGGTACCTGACCTGAGAAAGATGTTGGCAGCCTACTCAGCAAACCCCAAATTTGAAAGACTGTAGTCTCTACTGATGACGGTTAAAGAACCAGAAACACGTGTCTAGAGATCAGCACTATCTGCGCCCACTGTGGCGAAACACTCGAACACTCTTGAAGCAAGCAAGTAACTGAAACTGCATTTACCATAATGCCAGGGGCGAACCTTGCTGGGAGGTGAAGCGGTGTGCTCCCGCCCCTGTTCCTGTTTAATAGTACTCCCGTGAGTCATTGAGCTGACGAGCTCGTGGATGAAGCACCCGCATGCCTGTGAGAGGTACCTGACCTGAGAAAGATGTTGGCAGCCTACTCAGCAAACCCCAAATTTGAAAGACTGTAATCTCTACTGATGACGGTTAAAGAACCAGAAACACGTGTCTAGAGATCAGCACTATCTGCGCCCACTGTGGGGAAACACTCGAACACTCTTGGAAGCAAGCAAGTAACTGAAAATGCATTTACCATAATGCCAGGGGCGAACCTTGCTGGGAGGTGAGCGGTGTGCTCCCACCCCTGTTCCTGTTTAATAGTACTCCCGTGAGTCATTGAGCTGACGAGCTCGTGGATGAAGCACCCCTATGCCTGTGAGAGGTACCTGACCTGAGAAAGATGTTGGCAGCCTACTCAGCAAACCCCAAATTTGAAAGACTGTAATCTCTACTGATGACGGTTAAAGAACCAGAAACACGTGTCTAGAGATCAGCACTATCTGCGCCCACTGTGGAGAAACACTCGAACACTCTTGAAGCAAGCAAGTAACTGAAACTGCCTTTACCATAATGCCAGGGGCGAACCTTGCTGGGAGGTGAAGCGGTGTGCTCCCACCCCTGTTCCTGTTTAATAGTACTCCCGTGAGTCATTGAGCTGACGAGCTCGTGGATGAAGCACCCGCATGCCTGTGAGAGGTACCTGACCTGAGAAAGATGTTGGCAGCCTACTCAGCAAACCCCAAATTTGCAAGACTGTAATCTCTACTGATGACGGTTAAAGAACCAGAAACATGTGTCTAGAGATCAGCACTATCTGCGCCCACTGTGGCGAAACACTCGAACACTCTTGAAGCAAGCAAGTAACTGAAACTGCATTTAACATAATGCCAGGGGCGAACCTTGCTGGGAGGTGAAGCGGTGTGCTCCCACCCCTGTTCCTGTTTAATAGTACTCCCGTGGGTCATTGAGCTGACGAGCTCGTGGATGAAGCACCCGCATGCCTGTGAGAGGTACCTGACCTGAGAAAGATGTTGGCAGCCTACTCAGCAAACCCCAAATTTGAAAGACTGTAATCTCTACTGATGACGGTTAAAGAACCAGAAACACGTGTCTAGAGATCAGCACTATCTGCGCCCACTGTGGCGAAACACTCGAACACTCTTGAAGCAAGCAAGTAACTGAAACTGCATTTACCATAATGCCAGGGGCGAACCTTGCTGGGAGGTGAAGCGGTGTGCTCCCACCCCTGTTCCTGTTTAATAGTACTCCCGTGAGTCATTGACCTGACGAGCTCGTGGATGAAGCACCCGCATGCCTGTGAGAGATACCTGACCTGAGAAAGATGTTGGCAGCCTACTCAGCAAACCCCAAATTTGAAAGACTGTAGTCTCTACTGATGACGGTTAAAGAACCAGAAACACGTGTCTAGAGATCAGCACTATCTGCGCCCACTGTGGCGAAACACTCGAACACTCTTGAAGCAAGCAAGTAACTGAAACTGCATTTACCATAATGCCAGGGGCGAACCTTGCTGGGAGGTGAAGCGGTGTGCTCCCACCCCTGTTCCTGTTTAATAGTACTCCCGTGAGTCATTGAGCTGACGAGCTCGTGGATGAAGCACCCGCATGCCTGTGAGAGGTACCTGACCTGAGAAAGATGTTGGCAGCCTACTCAGCAAACCCCAAATTTGAAAGACTGTAATCTCTACTGATGACGGTTAAAGAACCAGAAACACGTGTCTAGAGATCAGCACTATCTGCGCCCACTGTGGCAAAACACTCGAACACTCTTGAAGCAAGCAAGTAACTGAAACTGCATTTACCATAATGCCAGGGGTGAACCTTGCTGGGAGGTGAAGCGGTGTGCTCCCACCCCTGTTCCTGTTTAATAGTACTCCCGTGAGTCATTGAGCTGACGAGCTCGTGGATGAAGCACCCGCATGCCTGTGAGAGGTACCTGACCTGAGAAAGATGTTGGCAGCCTACTCAGCAAACCCCAAATTTGAAAGACTGTAATCTCCACTGATGACGGTTAAAGAACCAGAAACACGTGTCTAGAGATCAGCACTATCTGCGCCCACTGTGGCGAAACACTCGAACACTCTTGAAGCAAGCAAGTAACTGAAACTGCATTTACCAAAATGCCAGGGGCGAACCTTGCTGGGAGGTGAAGCTGTGTGCTCCCACCCCTGTTCATATTACTGACATGTGACTGCTGACGTGGATGCTGAAGGCCTTGGTGTCTTCTCTGGGAGCTCGGCTGGTTTATTGTTTGATATCCTCCCTGCTTCCTTGTTGATATTTAATCTAGTTGAAGTGTTGTGCTGTTGTATTTTTAAAAAGGTGGCTTGAGGCTGGTGGCTGACACTGTAGAGAGGGTAACAGAAGTGTAGCAAAAAATGGTAAAGTCAATGGAAATGCTGATGTTGATTTCGAATGAGTTGGCTGAGGTTGTGTCAGTGTACCACAGCAGCACTGGCGTAAGGCCAACCACCTCTCTCAGGGGCATATTCACAAGGACCTACCGCCGATTTAACTCCACCTTAACGCATCAAAAGTGGAGATAGATTTAACGCCCCATTCACAAGTGGGTGCAAACTGCAGCCATCGCCAGTATTCCCGCGATAACTGGCCCAAAATTTATCTCCACGGCAGACACCACCAACTAACCCAAATGAGATGCAGAGTAGGCGTTCCCGTGCAAAAACCCACGAAAAAACCACAACAGCACTTTCACAACGAACTGCCAGATCTGCGATGCGAGTCAAAACCACGCGATAAGCCGCGGCAGCAGCAGGTATTTAACACCTGCCTCTTGCTGGTGTAAAGCACGACTACCCGCAGCAGGCAACGGAGCCCTGCACACAGCCACACCCGAAGAACAACCGACGCCATGGAGCTACTCATCATGCAGCTCGGAGCCCCAATAGGGCCACAACACCCACCGCCACCACCCCCAGGACCCGGACCCGCACCCCCCCGGACCACCACAGAGGCAGCGCAGAGTAAGACAGCGGACTTACCGAAAACGCACCAGTCTCACAGACCTAAAGCCCGAGGAAGTCATTGCCCACTACAGGCTCAAAAGGACAACCATCATCCGCATCATGACCCACATCGCCCACAGGTTGACGGTCCCAACACAGCGGAGAACCAACATCCCTCCGCAGACAAAGCTGCTGGCTGTGCTGCACCTGTTGGCCTCTGGTACCTTCCAACCAACAACTGCCAGAGTCGGAGGAGTCTCACAGCCAGCCCTATCAAAGTTCATCACACCTGTCCTGGATGCCATCATCAGCTTCATACCCCAGTACCTTCACTTCCCCCACACTGCGCAGGAACAGCTGGAGACCAAGCAAAGATTCTACGCCATTGCTAGCTTCCCACACGTGTTGGGGGCCATTGACTGCACACATGTCCCACTTGTGCCCCCTGCGATACTGCACACCACTACCGCAACAGAAAGCACACGCATTTCATCAATGTGCAGGCAATAGTGGACCACCGGGGAATGTTCACCAATGTCGTCGCAAACTACCCAGGCAGTGTGCACGATTCCTACATCTTCCGACAGTCCATCATCAACCAGCGCTTCCAGGATGGCATCTATGGAACTGGACTGCTCGTAGGTAAGTACCAAATCAACACACCACACACCTCAAAGCCACCATCACACAACGCACAACTGTGGGAATGCACATGTGACCAAACCACATACAACATGTCAATCAACATGCCCACCTACCAGACACGACAACACAGCTCCATGGTGATCCTGGGCTTCCCCTGTACACAATCCAGCTATATCATGGCACCACAGCCACACAACAGCTGAACGTGTGGAGATGCAGAAAGCAGGCATGTGCGAAGGATGCAAGTGACCCATGAATGGGAATGTACACAACGACAAGTGAGGCGAGAATGTGCTGGACAGACCTGGGTATGCAAACCACAGATATGTCCATGCAGACATCAACTGCTGGTGACTGGAGAGTAGTGAACAGTGGACACAACCATGTCACCCCAGGCCGTGGGTCAGATCGTGGAAATGTCGCTCGCTGTGTCCCCCCCTGTGTGCGTGAGCATAGTGGGTTGGCCCGGAGTACGCCAGGCCTGTGCAGGGGTGTGGACAAAAACCCCATGGCGCAGAGCGTGGTTCTCTCCCAGAAAGGCCAACGTCACTGCCAGGGTGGCGCCTCTCAGTCCGCCACGAGGCCGACGCCGTGAGCAGCGGGCCTGCGAGCCTGTCCGCCTGCTGCACCCCAGGACGCTGATACCCAGACCAGGCCTGCCCGCCCCAGTGCTCCAAGGCCGCACTGCTCACCTGCCGACACCGTCATGTGTCAAAGAGGGCCCACCACGTGCCGGTGCTAGCTCCAAGACCCATGCCCGCAACCTTGGCAGCCTCCTCAGGCCATCGCTGTCCTCCGTGACACAGGCCCCCAGGGGTCCCCATTCGTTGACATACTCCACCGCTGCAGCCGGGCTACACTGCAGTCCAGCATGTCCCACATCTTGAACTGAGTCATCATTAATCAATGGCAGAGACCATGTCAGTGTACGCAGGGGGAGGATTGAGAAGAAGATACATCACAGTGCGGTGGAAACACGGATCACCGTTACGGAGGTGGTCAACCAGTAGCAAGGACTGACCTGGTGCCACTAACCCTGTGCGCCGTGAGTGACCGTCAGCCTCCGGCGGAACATTGTTGGTGTCTGAGCCTGTGGCCTGGGGGTTGTCATCAGCAACCGGCAGGTACGGACTTGGTGTTTGGCATGAGTCTGTGGCATTCATATCCGCCATGTTGTCGGACACAGCTGGCATGTGCCCTCTGCATCATGCCCTGGGGGTACACCTCCCATTATCCTCCGAGACAGTCCGCGGAAACCACCTCTGATACATACGAGACCCTGCTCTGCCCTCATGACCCTACCCCAGTCTCCTGCAAGTCAGCGCCCCATGGCGGTCGGCCCGTGTTGGCCGCTGTGCATCCGGGGCCACTAACCCTGTGCGACTCAAGTCATGCTCCCTTGTTGTTCTGACATTGCATTTCTGATTGCCCGATGACTGTTGGAGTTATTGCCAGCACCAGCTACTCCCTGAGGGCTGGCTTACACTGACCCCACACACAGCCAGCACAGGCGTCCCTGGACTAGTGGGCCTGCCATTACATAATGCTGAACCAAGTATTGACTCTTTTCTCTCTGCACTGTCCCAGGTGATCAAGGATATGCACTCTGCCCTTGGATGATGACACCCCTCCGAGACCCGAACACACCTGCCCAGAGGCAGTACAATGTGGCCCACATACGCACCAGGGGCATCGTTGAACGCACATTTGGCGTGTTGAAGTCACGTTTTAGGTGCCTGGACGGCACAGGTGGAAAGCTCCTGTACAGCCCAGACATCGTGTGCAAGATGATCGTTGCATGTTGTGTGTTGCACAACATCTGTGTACGCACCAATGCCCTATGGATCCCAGTTCCGGACGATGATGGGGACGATGGGGCAGGTGGGCCACATCCCACTGCAGCTGCAGCAGGAATGGCCCGTAGGGACACCATCATTGCCAATTTCTTCTCATGAGAACGTCACAATCTGGCCGTCCCTGGCAATCATGGGACAGTACAAAATGTCCACAAGCACAGCATGTGTGAATTAAACATATTTGCAGGTTACAGGTTGTACTTCTACATTGTCATGTCACAGTTTCCTGCTGAGCCAGATGTGATTTGCCATGTTGTGCACATTTGTGGCACCAGTTGTGTCCTATGTTCTGTTGTGGAGGTGTTTCTGTTTGTACCAGGATGTTGTCAATGTCGAGGTGCACTTATTCTTATGTGCGTATGCTGCACGGTGGGTGAGTCGCTCCTGCGGCTCTGATTTGTCTGCCACTAATCCCTTTCATGCGGTGTGCCTTTCAGTTCTGTGCTTCCACAGTGCTGAGATGTTGCAGACTTGGCTAACTTGTGCTCTTTGTCGAGTTGTGACTCTTGGGCATGGTTTGTCCGCAGATGTATCGTTGACGTCAGGGGTTGTTTGTGCAGGTGGTTGTGTCCAAGTGTGACCTGCTCCTTTTCGGTTGTGGTCCGCACTCAGCCACCTCAGTGTCATGCCGTGTACATTGCCATGATGATTGGACTGCAGCCAAGCTACTCATCATGTGGTGTCTCTTGCATTGTCAGTGTGGCTGACGTATATGCATGTTTGCTGTGTTTCGCATGTGGGCATGTGTTGGTTGTGTGAATGTTGATGTGTTGGGTGGGTGCCCCTTTGGGCACATGGTGTACGTGGGACTACTTGATGTTTGTGTGTGTGCTGAAGTGTTCCCGTGGGATCAGGGACATGATCCAGAGTCATTGTGGGTGTGCAGTGTGCTCTGCTTGATTGTGCATGTGTGCCATTGTGCCCATCTCCCACAGTCCCCCCACTCCCTGGTCGCTACGCACCATGTTGTTGTAGTGTCAGGTCATGTTGGGCAGTGTCCAGATCCCCAACTCATGTCACCGTCTCCCGACTGGTGACTGTGTCCACCATCTTCTCCATGTCATTCAGCTCCTGGTGTTCTGCTGGCCCCCCTCCTCCGAGGTGCGTTGCTGCTTTCGTGTTGGCAGCGAGTTTCTGCTTGGTTTTGCCATTCACATCAGTCCAGCGCCTCTTGTCCTCTTCCATTGTCCTCCTCTGCGCTGCGACGGCATTCACATGGTCCGAGATGGTGTGCCATCTTTGCCTCTTTGTTGCCAATGACATGTTGGAGGTGACGTACAGTTGGTGGGGGTGTTCTGTCTCATCCGTGGCGATAATCGGGTTTTCCTGGTGACTGTACCCCGTCTTCCTCTTCCTCTTCTCATTGCCCTTCCACGAGCCCTGGATTCCTGGGTGTTCCTCCGTGGGGATTGTGGGGTTCATGTTGTCTTCTGCAGTCGGTCAGGGTGCATCCGTGGTACTCCGCAGTTGATTTCGTTTTTAGTGGCATTTTCCGTATGCTGTTCTTATGCTTTTTCCCACATTACGCGTGGGTATTGCTGGCCTCTCGCTGGTTGTCACTGTTTTCTTATCGCGTTTGGGCACATCGCGTCTTTTTACGCGTTGGGGTTTGTGTTTTTATCTCCGTCGCGGTGGTTGTATCGCGTACATTGGCCGCGTTTTCGGCAGACTATCGCATGGTACCGCCGTGTTGTGAATTCCACGTTGACACGGGGTTAATTTCCTGCAATAGACTGCCATGTGTAAAGTTGCGTTAACATTTTTTTGAGTTGTTTAGCACACGTTCTTGTGAATATACCCCTCAGTGTTCTCTTCACTCTCAATGCTCTGTTTCAGTGCCAACTTCCCACCTCCTCAGCTCAGTACTCAGAGCTCAGCTTTATTGGCCTCCATGTATTTTTGTGGGGAGTAACCACTGAGGGGCTTGCCTGTTGCCCCTATCTCTGTGCCAGAAGCCTCTCTGTGGCTCTCTCTCTGGAGCCTCTCTGTGGGTCCACCACTGCTGCCAATGGTGTTGCGAGGCCTCCTTCCAGCACTGCTACCTTCCCCCTCCTAAAGAACTCCTACTGAGCAACTGGCAAGTCTAGAGGGGGCTCCTGCTCCAGCTCTGGCTCCCAGATGCAAAACTGGAGTGCTGGTCGAAGGTATACTGGTGGGGGGTAGAGCAGAGTGGCACAATGCAGCATGGCGTAGTTCAGCAGGCGATCACATAGGAATGACAACAGGAGAGTGGCCAGCAGCTGCTGCAGCTTCCGCTTCCGATTTTGACAATCACTCAAGTGGGTTGCGCAAGTCATGAGCACAGGTCTTGTTGGAGACAAATCATCTTGATGATTTCAAACTAAGTCTGAGTTTTTCCTGGTGAACAATTATAATATATGAAATGTACCTTGTTCCCATTTTGGAAATAATATAATCATATAAAAAAAGTATCTCTCTGGTGAAAGCATTAAATGTGGCTCACTGAAAATTATGGGTGGACGAAACTCGCAGAGTTTTTCTCCGTGGAATTTCACTGAGTTATATATCAACTCCGCGAGAATTCGTGAAGTTCCGCCCACCCCTACAAATAATGTGGACAACAGTCTGAGAATCTGTAAACAATCATTTAACATTGATAACAGTTTTCCAAGAGTACTAAGTTTGTACAAACCACCTTGCCCATACCTCAGAGAGACAGTGTGACAGTCTCTACTTTGCAGAACATTCTGGCTTCAAAAATGATATGCGTCATATTAGCAAAATATGGTACCAGGATATTCAACCCTCTATCCCAAGACCATTCTCAAATATACAATCCAGAAAGAGCCAATTAACACCTTAACAAGTTGGGAAGAATTCCACATAATCATTCATAACTCATTTATCACCATTCTCCCGAGATGCCCGATATGTCAAATGTGCAACTGCTCACCCTTACAGCTACATGATCTGCAAAAGGTAAACGAGGTCCAAAGTTTCATTGGGTGAAAGCGGTGTTCGCTGCCCCAGTATTTCTTCTTTTTGTGGCCAGTTGACCCTCCTTCCCTGTAACCTGCTTTTAATACCGACTACTTACAGTGCACAGTGCCAATGCTCACCTGGATGGTATGCGTCTCTGCTCTAAAGTATGTGCTGAGGCCGCCGAGATTCAAGGAGTGGCAGGAGTAGTTGTGTTGCCTCGGGGGAGCCACATCCACTCCACGGGGGTGGACACCAGGAAGCAGTGTGTGGCATGACAAAGGCTCCTCAGCGCATCACTGAGCTCACTTCTAGAGCACCTTTTCATTTAGTCCCCTTTGCGCAGTAGGGTCTCAAGGACTACCCATGCGAACAGTCTTTGCCCGTGACATAGGTTTATAATGCAATTGTTTATTATTAGCTATTTAATAAACATATTGGAAGTTTCTAACATTTATGTGTGAGAAACAGACGTACAGTACAGCCCTCATTTATTTTCCCCAAAAAAATACTGCCAATTTCCGCATGTTCTAAGATTCTGTAAGGGCGAGGATATGATTCTTAAATAGGAATTTATGTAAAAAATCCAGCAACCTTTTCTCAGAGGAGACCCCTACTCCTCGATCTCAGTCCCAAGTCCACTGGAAGTCCATGTAATGCTCCTGAAATGTGCTACTCCTGTGCCAATCGCAGTCGTAGAGGCAACAGCCAGTCACACAGCCAATAGTAGTTCCAATAAAGAACTAGACTGTTAACTCTACTTTCAGAACATGTTACCAGAGGACTCAGTGTGGCTGGAAGAGCCAGGTTATGAATGGTTCACTTTCCTTACAGAGCACGCCAAATTTGTAGGGGTGGGCACCAGCAAACTCAGCCACGCGGCAGTTGGTGGAGATTTTGCTGCACTCCAAGCGGAGTGGCAAAACTCCGCGAACTGCACCAGCACAGCGGAATTCATTGTCCATCCCTACTGAAAATGTAGAAAACCCTGAACTTCAGGACCTCTGCACACTGCTGATTCATTGTGCATTGTCTATATCTGCAAAAGTATTTTACCTAACATCCCTGATTCTTTATCAGACTCAACCTGCATATTATTTCTAAGCTATATGTGTTCTCATACTATTTACAATGCATTGTCTTTAACTATTTTATTAACCACTTACATGGTGATTAGTACATTACTCATGACTAGTTTTGTATACAGCCCATTTCCATTACGCTACTTTATGAAGATACCACATCTAATGAACATATATTGTATAGCTGGGGTTACTGGGCCCCAAACCTGGTTGCTTGGGTCCGTTTACTTCTGTTGCTGGTTTGGGACCTGACCTATTATTGTCCTGTAAACTGAAAACTAAGTGTACCCTATTCAGCACTTGACCCTCAATAGTCACAAGGTTCTACTCATGTTGTACGGGGATTTCTACACAGAAACTAACCAGGTTTGACATAAGCGCAGGTGCAGGCTCACCATTGAAGTCACAAGCAGCTACTCCGGTTCTGTGACCCATATATCAGACCTTACAAAAGTCTCAACACTGAGGGATATGTTCACAAACTGCAGTTTGTAGTATTTTCTTTACTACAAAATGCTCTTCGCAAACCTATGTGCAGAAGTCTAGACCTCCACTGCTCCTATCTTTTCTATGCAGAGATCTCTGCCCCGATTGTGGAGATCTTCACACATGAGCACCCATGTTTTAGTAGTAAATGTTGGAGGGACATGTGGGAGTGGCTGTAAAATAGGGGCTACTTACTACAGAAGAGGGGCTAATATGAGCTTAGGAAAGGGTAAGGGGGTTAAGGGCAGTTACCAATGGGTTTAGAAAGGGATTACCACCCACCCACAAAAGAGTAAGCTTATTGCTATTCACAAACTGCATTTCTAAAGTTACCACAGGCAAAGAGAACCCAAAACTGTTGTAAATGTATTCCAGTGCAGATCTGGAGTAAGTCCAACACAACAAATGGGCTCTTGAACTCCAACAGCCTTCCACAGAAATAGTGGGGCAGTGACTCTTAATTTAAACTTTGAAAAAAAAAAAATATATATATATCTATATACATTTTATTTCATGTTAAAAAATATATATATTTAAAAATAAATATTGTATCATATTTTAATACCTTTTAAAACATTTAATTCAATTTAACCTTTAAATTCTGAAAAAATAAATAAAAATTAATTTTATACATAACGTTTAGTAATTTTCAATAAATACTAAATAATTACTAAATAAAAAAATATTTTATTGTAGGTGGGATTTTTAGAAAAAACCTTTAAAATAAATAATTAATTAATTAATCAGTGTACTTTTAAGGACAGAGTGCTGTGAAAAATCAATATTATTCTAGTTTTATTTTACATTAATATTTAACACTGAAATTATTTTACTTAATTATTTTAAAGTGTATTATACTTTGTTATACTTTTTTTTAATTTTGCCCATGCTTTGCCATAGGGAGATCTCTGCCCTGGTGAAGGAGACCCTAGCCTACATGTGAAAAAGGTACTCCAAATTTTGGCCCCATTCTTTGTTTTAGGGGGTTGGAGACATGTAAGTCTACACCTTAAAGTACCCTTAAACTTAAAATTTACATGTGAGTAAGTCTACACATGAAAGCTTGCCTTTGTGAATAGATCTCGGATTCCTTAAAGTTAAGGTGTTGTCCCACCTCACTCTAGTTCAATGCATGAGGCGCTTGTGAGAGTTCAACAGTTCCAGGCTTTACCTTGGTATTAATAGTCAGTATGTGATCACTGTGTGTCTGGGGTCCATAAGCTAAAAGAGGCACAGCCCCACCTTTTACAGATCCTCACAGAACACCTGTTTGCTGATCCTCAGCTCATAGGGCCACCTCGATCTGGCAGGGGAGTCTGTGGACATGTGGATGAGTGTATGGAGACTGTGCTGGTTGGCAGAGACAGCAGCAGTCACTTTGACACTTGGCATTTATGTCCTCTGGGGAATCGGAGCTGTCGCTCTTTGCTGTTGGTGTTTCAGATCATGGTTGCTTACAACTCTAGCTATCTCAGGTCACAGTCACTCGTAACTGCAGCAGTTGCTCCTATAGGGGATGAATGGGTGACTTGAGGTTAAGTCTCAGAGGCTGGGAGACCCACGCCAAACTTGGGATGGGATGGATTACACTCATCAAGCCATGCTGTGATTTCTGAGACTGCCTTAATGGTCCAGAGCACAGCAGTTGGGCTTTTCCTTCTTGGCATTTTTTCCTTGCAGGGGTCAGGCATCCCTTCCCTCTTTCAGCAGGTCATCAGCTTCACACACTGGCTGCAGCAGAATGGACAATAGCATACCACCTGCTATCCTTTACTTGGCCCACTCAGACCGCACCAAGATTTCTCTCCTAAAGGACTGACAACACCCTACAGCCTTGGAAATGCAGACACTCTGGGGATACAGAGTTTAAGCTTCTCAAACAGGATAGTAACTTGAATTCATCATGCCACACCGACCGCCCCCAGACCAACTTTTTGACCATAACAGTATATGCAAGAACCTTACCTAGCCTTGAAAAAGCACCAGGCCTGCATTCTGATAATGAGCGAAACACGTATTGGATGCACTTTCTGAGGTTGTCTCGAAATAATTCCCTAGATTAAAGGCACTTGACTAACTTTTCCAATGGTTCTTTATTACTTATGTTCTATTGATTAATTAATAATTTGTTTGGATTTGATATGTTAAAATGAGTAAGATTAAGCTATTAGCATTCCAATTATTTTTAAGTCCCATCAGCTGCAAAGTCATTGGCAGGCAGCAGCTCCTCTCAGCAACTTTAGGTGATGTCCACCCACATCTGGGACACTTACTGTACAAGACACCTGCCCTGGATCTTAGGATGTTTTTGAGAATAACTCCTCCCTTGGTCAATGAAGAAACTGGAACCAAGTGGGAAAGTTTGGGTCCCACTTTTATTGTCATTTACCAGACTGCTAATGTAGGTCTCACTGCCAAAGGCCTGTACATGGTTGGGATAGTTCTATGCCAACTCCATGTAGCAGACATAGGGGCAGATTTACAAGCCCCTTGCGCCACTTTTGCGTCATTTTTAACATGGGAAAAGTGATGCAAAAGTGGCGCAAGGGGCTTGTAAATCTGCCCCATAGTCTTTGTCTCTAGTGTCTCAACTGCAGCACCCACAACAGCAGCACAATCAAGTGTGAATCTCTGCTCCTGGCTGTCATCAGCCCTTTTAGGAGTTGCAGTTGAGGGAAGACAAAAGTGAAGGACCTGTCTGAAAGACTCCCTTTACACCTGAAAAAAACCTGCAAACTGACCTACCCTCGAACACTAGAAGCCTTTATAGCAGTGCTCTTGAGAGACATAATCTGCCAACCTGTATTTCTGCAGCGGCCCTGCCTCCCTCCTCCCACACTTCAGTGCCTGTAGCTGTTCCCTCTAATCTAGAAAAGCCAGCAATGGTTTACCTTCTCTGGGGCGGCTAAACCACTATAACCATTTTGTGCTAAGTTGTACCATGGGCTAATCAAAATGGATCCAGTAATCTGGTAAAGAATGCACTTGCATTAAATATGAGGCCCTGCTATCAGCACCACATACACACAGTACACACACAAATTGACTCTGGATGTCAGAGCCCAGCCTAGGCACTAAATGCAAGCAGAATTGTACACGAGTAGTCTTGTGTTAGCTTGAGGGTATGCTTGGCGCGTTCTTCTGATGACCGACCCAGGTTGTTGGCCTCACAACTTACAGGATCACCTAAAGCACAGGGTGCATGCATGATTGATGTGTGGGAAAAAAACTGGTACCAAACTTCATGCAACTGGGTTACTGATGGCAGTGATTGCACATATATGTTACCATTTAGAGGACTTTGCTAATCCTAACATAGGGGTTATCCGTACTATAGAAAAACTACTAAATAAAAAATAAAAATAATAAAATGTACTATGTCAAAAGCATTTGATAGGGTGTGCTGGGATTTTATGTTTGGAGCATTGAGATCGCATGGTTTCAGTCCTCCTTTTATTCGATATATTCAATTGCTTTATTCTGATCCCTCTACTTCTATATGGGTTAATGGATGTCAATCTAAATATTTTTCTCTTCATAGAGGAACAAGACAGGGGTGTCCCCTTTCCCCGCTTCTTTTTATTCTTGCTTTAGAGCCTTTTCTCGAAAAAATCAGGTGCTCACCTTCATACACAGTTTCAAAATATTGACATTAAGTTTACTGCTTATGCAGACGATATTCTGCTTTATATTTCCAACCCTTCCACCTCTTTGCCGACTCTTTTCTCTCTACTACAAGAATATTCATCAGTTTCCGGCTATAAACTGAATATTGATAAGTCTGAAGTTTTACCATTGAACAAATTTTGTTTCTCTCATATGTTTCATGGTTCTGGTTTCGAATGGAACCCCAAGAACATCAAATGTTTGGGCGTCCTTTATGCTAGCACTATCAGGGAAACCATTAAGATTAACCACACTGATATACTTAAAAAACTTTCTGCTCTCACTGAGAGCTGGTCCCCTCTTTTTTTGTCCTGGTGGGGTAGACTAGCCACTATTACAGTGATGCTTCTCCCCATTATAAATTTTTATCTCTCTATGCTTCCTATTTCCCTCCCACTTTTCTTCTTTAGTACTATAAATCGTTCTTTAACAAAATTTCTATGGAATAATCGTAAGGCTAGGATTTCTCTCTCCCGTCTCCAGAAGTCCAAAGACTTAGGTGGAGTCAATTTCCCAAACATCAACCGATATCATTCTGCCTTCACATTAAAGCAAATTTGGCATTTTTTAACTGATTCCTCTTGCCCTCCTGTAACAGCTTGGAGTTCACTTGAACTCGCTCAACTTCTACCCTTTACATTCCTTACAGCTACTCGTTTATCTCAACCACTGAAACGTCTTTCTACGCCTATTTTTAATCACTCCAAAGCCCTTGCTCTTTCTTTGTTTCGCTCTCATCTTTCTCCTAAGGACTTTCACTCCCAAACCCCAGTTTGGTACAATACATTTTTAAAGATCAATAATAGAGCGCTTTTTGGAAGGAATGGATCGATAAAGGTAACATTACCCTTGATCAATTAATGAAGGACAATTCACCGAGGGAATTTTCAGATATTCGCGAATCTTTCGGCATCTCTAACGCTCACTTATCTCACTATCCCTTATTGACGGCCTCTCTTACTCAAATTTTTTCTCAGATGTGCCCTCCAGTCACTCCGGGCCAGGCTTCAGCCTTTACACTTGATTTTTCTATCCCCCTTAGAGCTGCTGCCCTCTACAAATTGATCTCCCGTCCTCTAGCAGACAGACTGAAGTCGCCAATAGAACTATTATGGGAGAATGACCTAACACAAGAACTTCCACTACAGCTCTGGGAATCTGTCTGGTCCAAAATACATACCTCTTCCCGTTCTGCTAGCACTACACAGACTTTATTTTTTTCTATAACAGACTTTTTTTTTACCCCTTCTGACTTATACAAATTTAAATTACTTGACTCTAAAAAATGCTGGTCATGTCCATGTGAGGACAGTGATCTTCTCCACATGTTTTTTCACTGTCCGTTGGTTAAATCCCTATGGTTTAGTATTTGGTCCAAATTAAATGAAATTTTATCCACAAATTTCTCTTTTGACATTGCACATATATTTTTAGGAGGCTCCTCACCAATATGGAATGCTCATTGTAACGTACGTAGATTTATAGACTTATTTATAGCAATCTCCCTCCAAATTATCACAACCAATTGGAAAGATACTTCAAAAATTTCTTATCAGGCCTGGTGGAACTTGTTATGTCACCATCACAGGCTTGATCGTGCATACGCCACTTCTGTGCCTTTATTGATCAAAAAGGACCTGGTTTGGTCACCTCTTACAGCCTACCTTTCTAAGCATGTTCCTTGAATATTCATGTTCCCAGTTAAAGCACCTTCTTATTCCCTCATTATTTGTTTACTTTTTAACTTTTACAGATGTTGTGGTTATTGATTAGGCATTTCTTCCCTTAGGTTTATCTTTCCCTTCTTCTTTTTTTTTTTTTTTCTTCTCTTCTTCTTTCCTCTTCTTTCTTCTTTCTCCTTTCAAAATCTTAAAAAAGCTCCTTTTCCTTCGTAGAGTTTTATTTCCCAAGTATAATAATATATTAACACCCGATTTTTCATTGTAAATCATTTTCTGTTGTAATGATGTTTTACTATGTTTACAAATTGCAATAAAGCTCTTTAAACTAAAAAAAAAATGTACTATGTCCACCACTATTAACTGCAACTCCTGAAATGATGGCCCCTATCCAAATTAATTAATAGCTAATAAAGTCTGCCAGAACACTGAGGCTATTCGAATTGGTTTCTTAAATCTTTGAACCAACAGGCAGATTACAATTGTTTCTGGTGCATGATGTACTGTCTCACTTTTGTTAAACTCAGAATGCACGCAGACAATAATAAATGTGAGGCAAGGCTGATTACCCAAGCTCCACTCAGGATGACAGTCAGGGTTATAATAAATAACTTTAGTCATTCATGTTGCAGGGAAGAATGTCTTGTATCCTCTCTCATTTCTGCCCACCAGTCTACTCTACTGTGTTCCATGCTGGTGCACATTGTAGTTGACACCCTTGTTGCAGTACTAGGCTCCCCATTTGTACTCACTGTTGTAGGGGCCTCTGTTGCAGTTATCTGTAGAGTTGCAGCATTCTAGGTGAACCCGAATAATGTACTCCTCATGACTGGAAGCGCTGAACATTTGGTTACAGTAATCTTCTGGGATAATGGAACAAGACCTGCTGAATGTTGTGAACACTTTGCCACCTACAATACAACATGCAAAATACAGGAGTGGAGTTTATTACTTAAACTACAGAGAGCACAACATGAATAATCAAGTTTCCCCACACAGTACTAACCCCACTCTATCGCTGGTTTCCAGAGAATTAATTTTTTTCTTTTTGTAGAATGTAGATAGAACAGGCCTAGGCACAGAGGCAGCAGAGCAGAGGCTCAGGAAATAGCAGATGCCATTGGATAAACAGCAGGTATCATAGAGGAAAGATGTTTAAAGCAGAACAGATAGCTAGTTTGAGAGGTAAAGTCTAAAAAATGGGTCTTTAAGTCCTATCTGAAAGCTTTTGGGTATGTGGAAGGAGACTCTTTCGTTGAGGTATATGGGTCCGATGTTGTGGAGGGATTTGTAAGCGTGGGTGAGTAGCTTGAAGGTTACTCTCTTCTCGACGGGGAGCCAGTGGAAGTCTTGCAGGTGTTGGGTCATGTGTTCATGTTGTGGGGTGCCGAGGACGAGTCTGGCTGCGGTGTTCTGGATGGGCTGGAGCTTGTGTAGCAGGGATTTGTTGATTCCAGTGCCGAGGGCGTTACCGTAGTCCAGCCTGCTGGTTATGAGTGCGTGGGTGACGGTCTTTCTGGCTTCAGGGGGATCCACTTGAAGGTCTTGCGGAGGGAGTTGAAGCAGGTGGAGGTGACGGCGTTGATCTGGCGAGTCATGGTGAGGGAGGAGTCTAGAATGATGCCGAGGTTCCTGGCGTAGTCCGTCAGGGTGGGTGGGTTTCCGAGGGCGGAGGGCCGCCAGGTGTTGTCGCAAGAAATGGGGGGAGGGTCCGAGGACGAGGTCCTCTGTCTTCTCCGAGTTGAGCTTTAGGCAGCTGTTGCTCATTCAGGCTGCGACGTCTTTCATTCCTTCCTGGAAGCTGAGTCTAGTGTCTTCGGGGTTCTTCATGAGGGAGAGGATGAGCTGGGTGTCGTCGGCATAGGATACTATGCTGAGCTATTGCTGTCTGACAATGGTGGCGAGGGGGGGCATGCAGATGTTGAAGAGCATGGGGCTGAGCGATGATCCTTGGGGTACTCCGTAGTTGATCTCTGTGGGTTCGGAGAGGAAGGGTGGGATTCGGATCCTTTGGGTTCTGCCAGCGAGGAAGGAGTGGATCCAGTCGAAGGCGGAACCCCGTATGCCAATGTCGTGGAGTCTGGCTGCAATAGTGCGGTGGGAGACTGTGTCGAAGGTTGCGGAGAGGTTTAGCAGGGTGAGGGCCGCGGTGTGGCCCTGGTCGACTATCACGCGGATGTCATCGGTAGCGGCAAGGAGGGCGGTCTCGGTGCTGTGGTTACTGCGGAATTCAGACTGGGAAGTGTCGAGAATGGCGTTCTCTTCGATGAAGGTGGTCAGTTGTGGGCGTTGACGAATTTCTCGGTGACTTTTTCTGCGAAGGGAAGGAGAGAGATGGGCCGGTAGTTTTCAGGTCCGTCGGGTCAGCCGAGGGTTTCTTGAGGAGGGGCTTGACCTCTGCCTGTTTCCAGTCGTCGGGAAAAATGCCGGATTTGAAGGAGGTGTTGATGGTCCAGTGTAGTTCGGGTGCTATGGCGGCGGCAGCTCTGTGGAAGATGTGTAGTGGGCAGGGGTCCATAGGGGCTCCTAAGTGGGTGCTCTTCATGGTCGTGGTGGTATCTTCGGTGGTGACCGGTATCCAGGTGGTGATGGTGGGCTGGCTGTCATTGCTGGAGGGGAGGGTGGTTTCTAGAGTTTTTTCGCTGAAGTTGTCGTAGAGGGCCTTGATTTTTAGGTGGAAGTAGGAGCCAAGCTTGATGCAGAGGTCCTGGGACGGCGTGACGTCCGTGGCTTTGCTGGGGAGTTGGTGAATTGCTGGATGATGTTGAAGAGTTCCTTTGAGTTGTTGGCGTTGGTGAGGATTTTGTTCTAAATGAAGGTCCTCTTGGTGGCTCTTATGCGTTGGTGGTATTCTGTCATGGCATTCTTGTAGGTGGTCTGGTCTTCGTGGTTTTGCTGTTTCTCCATCATTTCTCGAGACGTCTGCAGGAGCGTCTGGCTTCTTGGAGGTCGGTGGTGAACCAGGCAGCCTTCAGGGGGCGTTGTTTGTCTGGGTGGGTGAAGGGTGCAAGCTTGTCTGCGCAGCTAGTGATCCAGCTGTGTAGTTAATTGGCTGCAGAGTTGGCATTGGTTGTGGCGGAGGAGGGGTTGTGGGTGAGGGTGGAGTTGAGGTGCTCCTCTGTGACCTTGCTCCAATTCCTTTGTGGCCGGCGTGGGGCTGACTTGTGTACGGTGGTGGTGTTGAAAGAGAAGTGTACGAAGTGGTGGTCTGTCCAGAGGGGCTGCGAGGTGTTGCTGAAGTGGATGTTGGTCCCTCCTGCAAAGATGGGGTCGAGGATGTGTCTGACCTTGTGGGTGGGGGTGGTGACGAGCTGCTTCAATTCGAGGATGGCAAGGTTGTCCAGGAGGGCATTGGAGTAGGGGTCGCTGTGGTTGTCGAGGTGGAAGTTCAGGTCTCCGATGAGTATGTAGTCCCTGGAGGCGATGCCGTGGGGTGCGATGAGGTCGGCAATGGTGGTGGTGAAAGGAGCACTAAGCGAGGGTGCCGTGAAGCGTGGTTCTGTGGCTGGTCTGGATCTGGAAGTGGAGGTGTTCGGTGTTGGAGAGGGAGTCGCTCGTGCTGGAGGTGGAGAGTCGGAGGAAGCTCTTGTGTACGATGGCGAGTCCTCCTCCTGGGCGGTGGGGGCGGTCCTCCCTCTGGATCTTGTATCCATTGGGAATGGCGGTGGCAATGTCGGGGGCGGAGGCATTGTCTGGCGATGTCTGGCGAGAGGGTGTCGAGGAGGTCCCAGATCTCAACGGCGTGTCTGTGTAGGGAGCATACGTTGTGGAGGATGCACTTCAGGAATTCGCTGGTGCGGGCATCTTGTGTGGGTGCGGCGGTCGCGGGGGTGTGCTGTGGATGGTGAAAGATTGTAGGCAGTGTTGGCAGGAGATCTGGCCATGGGTGGTGTTCGGCGTTGAGCAATGGCAGTTGTTGTTCCTTACGGGGTTGAGCGCGAGGAGGGCAGCTGCATCGTAGCGGTGGGAGGTCAGAGTTCCAGGGTCCCTGGCGCTGGTCACGGTCGGGTCACGGACGGGCGCAGATGGGCTTGCCTTTGGCAGCGGTATGTCACACCATCTGGCGGCCTAACACCAAAAAACTTGGTTTAAGGTTTTCATGTTCTTGGCTAATGGTGTCTCCAGTATTTAGGGATTTTGCTCCTCATTGACTTGAGCATCCTGTGGTCTGAAGCTCATCTTTTGGATAAGAAATGGGACAACATAAAGAATTTTGTGATTTATTCAAGCCAGTTTGAATTTAATTCTAGATAGCACAAGGAACCAGAGTAGGTTCTCTTAAGATGGGGGTAATGTAATCTGATTTGTTGGCTCTGGTCATTAAACGAGCTATCACATGAAGGTTGGACCTTAGAGGAAGCATTGTGGATTTGAGAGGTTGCATAACTACTGCATTTCCTCAATCCAGAAGAGATTGGTGGCAAGGTGGCCCACAGAAAATGTCTCCTTCTCTGGAGTAGACCAGACTATGGGCCTCATTTATGAAAACTGTTGCATTGCTTTGTGAAAACAGTGATCCAACAGTTTTCACTGCACCCTCCTTGAGACACCATGGATGCGCCGTATTTAATGTACGGTGCTCCATGTCGCAAGGAGTTACAGATACGTCGGTATTACTGGTGTATCTGTAGGCGCAAATGTGATGCATTGCTGGGAAGAGTCTGAAAACAGACGCAACTCCAGCAATGTGTCCTTTCACATGGGGCATGCCCCATGTGAAAGGGCCTGTTTCAGTCTTACGCCTGTTGTGCGGCAGGCGTGAGATATTGACACAGTAGCCTCCTAGAAGTGTTGCTGTGAAATCTCATAGATTTCACTGCACCACTTCTACGACCCTTTATTGCATACATTATACCTGACGCAGGTATAATGTAGCGCAGGCCTTTACAAAGTAAATATGGTGCAACGTGGCGCATTATTTACGCCGCCGCAGCGTCACAAAATGTGACGCAACAGCAGTGTAAAAGTGTTGCAGGCCTTCATAAATAAGGCCCTATGTTGTGCTCGGAATGTAAAACCCCAAAAGTTGATGTAGATTTGGCTTATTCAACATACGACAAATGGACCACAATGTGGACCACCAGTGCATTTTATACAGCTCAAATTGATTCCTTTGCGCAAGCTTTTCCATACAAACAGTAATAAGATCTGTAAAAGAAGGATAATCAGGAAAGCCTTCTGCTAAAGGGTGAAAGGTTAGCCCAGCTGGAAACTCACACCTTGCCTGTGGCTATGGAGTAGGGGCTCGTTGGTAGTTAAGCTAAACTGTGTGAGTAAGTTGACCAAGAGTTAATTAGCTATTTAGCTTTCTGTGATCTCTAAAAATGTAAAGGTTTCTAAAGAAAATGTGTGATTGTACCAGAAAGAAGACAAGGTCAAACAGCAGCAGCAAATGCCTGCTGCAAGATATGTTGCATCCTTTCATCAATACATGCAATATAAAAAAATATGCTTTCTCAAAGCTCACTGGCTGATTCACAAGAAAGTAGTAAATCTTCACCTGCTACAAATGAGTACAGATTAGCTACATAAATCTTGCTGCACTTGCATGTTATGTGCTGCTGGGGTGGGACTACATCCCCCAGCAGCCACAGTTAGCAGGAGCAGGGGGCAGAGCATAACTCACACTCATAAGTGCTTTGGGACCCCCGCGGCACAGGACCTGCACAGGGCGTGCTTTGGCACAAGCCCGGGACAAGACCGGGTCCACCATCACTTAGAAGAGGCCAGGCCGGACCACCCCTCTTGGGCACATGGTCTGCAAGTGTCTCTTTTATTTCCGGTATAGGTTATAAATATTACTTGGTTGTATTTGCCCTCAATAGTTTGAATTTATAGACTTCTTGTTCCCACTCACTGACTGGAAGAGTAAAACTTGGTTGCGCCTTTATGATGGGGAAGAGAAAAGCCGCTGCTTGTCCTCGTGGGACGGGGAAGCTAAAAAAATCTATGGGCCATGTTATGTTCAACTGTACACGTGAAGCAATTGATAACTTGATAGAAGAGGTGGTATCAATTTTAAAGCTCACTAAACAGGTAATATCTTTCCAAACTGTCTCCAAGGTCCTGGCTATGTTAGAAAAATGAAGCGTGTGTCTTGAAAGCAATCACTTGGCCCTCGCACAAATCCACAGACACCAGGACCCAGTGGTGATTTAACACACCCGCCCAATGTTCCCAACATTGAATTGATGGAAAAGCGCATAGAGCCTGCAAAGGGATCCTTGGCAACCACAATTAAAACAAGTGTTCCTGTGTTAGAATGCCATAATAGATTCGATCTTTTGCCATCTGAACCAGCTGTTAGTGCTGCTTTAACCACTAGATTTATCAATAAAGGGAGAACTAAAGGAATCTTACCCCTGTGATGTCTTTGACTGGTGTTAACAATAATGATACTTTCAGAGAGGAGGTTAAAGACATACTATTCTCGCTAAGGGAAGAGGTTAAGCAGTTAAGAGCCCAGGTGCAGGATTTATCTTTAAAGGTGGTTTCCTTACAATCTTAAGTTCTTTCATATAGGGCAGAGGAAGGTATGGATAGTTAACCCTGACCTTGGTAGAGACTATCAAGCGCCGCCTGCACCAAAGAGAGTAGCCTTTGGTGGGAGGGGCTCCCGTGGCAAGGTGGGATCGGATTGGGTTTATAGAGTTACTGCTGCATCTCTAGTTGCACCTCCAGTTGCAAGCCCCCCCAAATTTACAAACTCAAGCTTGCTACAGTTCTTTGATCTAGGACACAGGAAGTCCTTTCAATGTAACCATCCATGACTGGCTAGGTATAGCCCACAATTTGATAATACAGTTCCTCACTATGTCCCGGATAATCCTGGTGGACAGACTCTGTTTATGAAAAATGTCCCAAAGATTTCTTCTCCCTCTCGAGAGGACAACGAATCTATGAAAAACAAGGTAATACACTAGATCAGGCACTTATGTCATTGTCTTTCTGTAATGCAGATGTTTAGCATGTTGAACGAGTATCTCCTATGAATGACCCTTATGACCATATTGTCATCAAAATTAAGGTAGGGATTGACTTACTAATCGCCCAGTATCACCAGTTGACTGCCCATTACCCAACCAGCATGAGGTCGGTGGTCCTTCCCCTAGGAAAGTGTTGGTGGGATTTGGAAAACCAGAGAATACCTCTAGTGAGCCAGGGCAGCCAGATCTAATATTGTGTGTTTCCCCGAATCTTGATCCTCCTATTGGGAATGCACATATGCTAGACCAGGGTGTATTAAGACTACTCTCCTGGAATGTAGCAGGACTGAACTCAAAGTCTGGGGACCTAAGCTGGGGCAGTTTGGTTAATTCTTTTTATGTGTGCTTTTCCAGGAAACCTGGGCAGTTTCACCACTTCATAGCCCTGATTTTCTTAATTTTAGTGTAGCTGCAGTACCATCTACCTCTGGTCTTGCATCTGGGGGCGGGGGATTAACCATCTGGATCAAAGTATCACTTAATATAAAGATCAAGCTATTAGATATAAGATCCCTGGATATGCTGGGGCTTCTCATTTTCCTCCAACATGTTCCTCTCTGTGGAACGATTTCATGTGTATAATCGTTGTTCAAAGGGCAAAAAGGACTCTGCAACCATGCATGTTCTGGATGATTATTTGGATCATGATGTTGTTAGTCATCCTTTTTTAGTGTGACTTCAATACGTCCTTTGAACCCAAAAGAACTATATGCGATCAGATGAAAGAGGAGGACTCTGGAATAACAATAAACTATCTTTGTCAGCATCCCAACTAGGATTATTTGCTCTTACACATGGGTTGGGGGCATGTAATGGTCGCTCACTCTCTGATCGCACCCCGAGGCACACTTTCAAGAGGGCCATGATTAAAAGTAATATTGATTATATCCAGCTGGACTTGCGCTCATGGGTAAACATGAGGGATATGAGGGGTATAGATAGAGCAGATAGTGATCATAGTGCCCTCACGTTAACGCTGACAGGCATTCCTGTTCAAGACAAGGCGGTGACTGCTACTTGGTCAGCAGCTAGTTTTCAATCTAATAACAGAAGAAGCAATTAATGGCCACGTATTAAAGACTGCCCTAAAATATATGCTGAAATATATGAAACTGCTGCTGAATTATTAGAGCCATATTCCCACATCTCTCCTAATGCGATCCCCATGCTATTTATTCACGGTTGCATGGTCGATCGCCTAAAAGATCATTTTTCCAAGCTTGTTTCCTCCCAAAAATGTGCAGCTGCTGAAACTAGCTGGTTTAATCTTTCATGCTGGAAGGCCAAGTTTGAGCCAATCAAGTGGTTAAGGGGGGGGGGGGCACGAAAGATGTAATAGCAGTTGCTAGGAAAAAGTACAAGCTCGTCCAGATTACCAGTAAGAAGGAGTGAGATGATCAAAATGAAGCAATCTGGCCAATAACTTGAAAAATAAGAAGAAAAAGGAGTTCTGTCACCTTTTTTGCAAATGGTAGTAGAGATCTTACCAAGGTAGACGAGTTCCATATTCAACCGGAGGTATGGTCCAAGAATTTCAAGGAGTTGTACCTGTCAGCTAATTGGGATTTTGATTCCCACAATAACACTACTAGGGTCCCATGGAGTACAGAGGAGGACAACCTGAATTATTTGTTTTCACCTTAGATGCGACACTGATGCCTATTGACTCAATGAAGGAGGGCAAAGTGGTAAGGTTGGACAAAATCGTGGCAGACCTACATTGCTCCGAACCATCTATTTGGGGTCCGTACATCATCAATCTGCTTTCAAATGCAATTGCACCAGGCTCAGATAATCCTGCCACCTGGAGAGGGGCTGAAATAATCCAAATTTTCAAGAAAGACACTAGGGACAATCCGGCTAATTATCGACCTATTAGCCTCATCAATGCAGTACAAAAAATGTTCAACAGACAGATCCTAGCCAGAGTCCAAGACTGAACACAAGAAGCAAGGGTTCTCTCCCATTTGCAGGCTGGATATAGGGACAATACCAGTATGATCAACTAAGTCTTTCGCTTCTACCTCTTAGTTTGGACGATGTCTGGTTGAGGCGAGAGCACCTGTACGTGGCCTTCGTAGATTTAAGGGCAGCTTTCAGCCTGGTTCCTAGGGGACAGTTATGGATGGTTCTCCATAAAATGGGTTTGCGCGACTCACTGCTGCCTTTAATCATATGATTGTACTGTAAAAACCACGCGTAGGTCAGATGGCGGGACAGAGGATAATTGATGGATAGAAATCCTATTGAAAGTGGTGTCCACCAAGGTTATGTCTTAGCAGAAATCTTGTTTACTCTCTACATCAATGGGGTAATGGAGCATTTGTACAACTGTAATCATGACTCCCCCAAACTGGGAGGGGAGAAATTCCTGCTCTCCTTTTTGCCGACTATACCCTCTTACTATCAAAAACTGCGGGTGGTCTGCAAATTCTGCTAGGAAAATGTCCTAGTTTCTGTGATTCATAGGGGCTAGAAATGAATATTAATAAAACAAAGTTCATGACTTTTAACCTATCCAGGTGCTTCAGAGGGAAAATATATATGCATGGTGTCCCTCTAGAGGGAGTGAAGGAGTTTGATTACCTGGCGGATCGACTGACAAATACTCTATCATGGTCAGCGCAGACCATGAAAAGCAAAGCACTTCGGCAACACAGGGTTTATTTTATTTTTAATGTTCCCTTAGGACATGCATGACTAGATTTAGTTTGTATATGCAATTCATAATAAGATAAATTGAATTGTATCTATTGTGGGGCAAGAGCTACTCCCGCCTCGTTTTATGTATGTTTATTTACTCTTGTTTAAACTATTGAAGCTATTGTAAATAGTCTGTTCTTTGCACTTTAATTGTACGAATGATAATTATTTTAAACTGTGTTTTTATGAAGATCTTTTATGGCTGCAATTGGGCGAAATAAAGATTCAAATAATAACTACATTTTCACTTCACAAATCTTTCCAAGAGTATGACTGGAAAGCTACAGTTGTTGTAGGTTCAGTGGCATAGCTAGACCTACTGCCACCCGGGGCGGACCCTAAGTTTACCGCCCGGTGCCGGTAAGAGCAGCGGGGTGGCTGACAGATGACTTGTTTCGCAGGAGGGCAGGGGTGATGGGGGGGGGGGGGTATGACGGATGACTTATTCTCTGGGGCGGGGTGGTGGTAGTCGACAGACATGACTTGCTCAGCTCCGCCGCCCCCAAAAAACAGTGCCGTCCCCCCCACTATGCCACTGTGTAGATTTTCAGACATATTCCTGCAAAACGTCATGTGACATTTTCAGTCATTAACATTTTACCAGAATGAACAGTGCAATTGTGCACTGGTAACAGCTGGCCCCAATATGGAATTGCACTTTTTTGCTAGTTTTTTTAATCCACAGGCAAAACATGTTCCTGGTTGAGAAGCCACTTCCCCGACGTCTTTTCAAGTGTGGGTACGTGCGGTTTCCTTTCCCACCTTGAGAGACATTTAGAAGAGCAAATTTCCACCCATTTTGAGGATAGAAAAGGTTGGAGAGGAGTTTGTGAATGTTCACAGATGCACAAGGCAAACTGCAACCTGATCTGCCCCATCCTGGGGATTACCACTGCTTAATGGTATGCCGTCTTGACATACAATGACACAGAGGTACAGGCAGTTACACCTGCTAGGAATCCTTGTGTTAATCCCGAGCAGGCATAAAACAGCCGCTTTCCCAGAAACATGTGTTTGTGGCAGAAAACGACCTTGTGAATTGGAAGTCATGTATACAACATAAATTGTTATATATATGAAGTTGTCTTCGTCTAACTATATTAATAATGCCTTGTTATATCACTCCCAACATATACTGAATTATCTTTAGCATGTAATAGTAAATGCTGTTACTACCTGACTCAATTGTACTCATTGTAATGACCTAGGAAGGATAAAGGTTTGAGTTAGCACAGCAAGTATTCAGTTCTCTTGTATTTTGCCTGCAGACCCCATGGTAATTCGATCACAGGTATACCGCTTGCAGTCAGACTTAGATGCCCGGTTTCTGTTTCTCGAGCTAGGGTTCAGAGGTGGACTCAGAAGCCACTCTCTCTAAAGCTCGGTCTTTGGTCGCTTCTGCCTGGGTGGATCCAACCAACAACAGCTTTGGGACATGTCTCCCCCCCTCCCGCAGAAGCAGAACTAGAGGCAACCATTAGGTGCACCCCAGAGTTCACCACACCCGCGCGCCCTTCTTGGTCCAGCCTGGCTGCACAACTCTTCTGTAGGTTTGTAAGAGGACACAGGCAGGGTCGGACTGGCCTACAGTCCATCCTCTCCGACAGTGCCCTATGGGCTGCTCTGATAGGTCAGTGTGTTGGCCGTTTTTTTTAGCTGTTTGTGGGCCTGTGTTATGGTCTGTTGGCTTCCCTGATAATGAAACAAACATTGTCCCCAGCAAGCTCAAATCCATGCATTTTTAAGTTGTAAAACACTTATCTAGCGTATCTTTGCAAGTTCTAAACGGCCTCAGTTTTCAAACATGGTCCCTTTATAGCTATTTAGTTCATTAATTGGGTCTGTTTTTAGTTTGGTGCCCGGGCCTATATTCTTCCCCAGTTCGATCCTGGAAACAGGCAAGAGACTGCCGAGGTGAAGAACTCAAAGTAAATAGTTGTTTGTCAGGCGCATAAAAACAGAAGTGTGACAGTACATCATGTGGTAAATGAGCCCCGTCCTGGGAGAGAGGCGTTGTACACATGTGACCTGTACTGAATCACAGTGGCACAGCCTGTTAATTTATTTAAACGCCGAATTCAATAATGACAACTTCATGAGTTACTGTTCCAGATTTTCCCCAACATATCGGTCCCTCTTGGCTGATACAGACAAGTTCATGGCTGCAAAGCCCCTCATTTAAGGACGTTGCACTGTGCTGTAACTGACATAGGACAGGACAAGTATATAAATGTATGTGCTAGATAGAGAGGGTGTGCCAGAGGCTCAGAAATGGGGAAAGATTCAAAACAAGCATTTGCAATGCAATCGGTCTCGCCTTTGGGACCTTAGATGTATTTAGCTATGCAGCACATTAGCCTGGGTGCTGAAACATCTACTGTTCTTTAACATGGAGGGAAAGTAAGCACCAAACTGCGTGACACGCCAGGTATGGGAACACATGGAGAGAAATATTGCCTTTCAGCAGAAAATGGTATTGTTCAAAGCTCTGTACTTAGTATAAAATCAGGGCCTTCGGTGGTCATATCACTGAAAATACAAGATTTGAAAAAATTATTATTGTCTACGGGTGCTCGTGGAAGACAATTTCTATGGACTGGAATATAATGCTAAAGTGATTCTGGTATTTTAGTGACCTCTGCTGGTCGTTTTGTATCAAGAAAGTTAAATAGAGGCAGTTGCCAGAAAAATAAAAAAAGAAAGTTCTTCAGCAGAAAGCAATTCTGGTATTTTACTGATCTCTGCTGGTCGTTTTCTATCAAGACAGTTAAATAGAGGCAGTTGAACAAGCAGAAAGCAATTCTGGTATTTTACTGACCTCTACTGGTTGTTTTCTATCAAGACAGTTAAATAGAGGCAGTTGAACAGAAAAAAAAGTCCCTAAGTAGAGGCAGACAAGTCCTCGGGTTGATCTCCAGAGCCCACAAAGTACATACACATATAAGTATATACTAAAGTATATATAAGAGGTCTCGAATTCTCAACCTAATAAGTATATACTAAAGTATATACAAGAGGTCTCGAATTCTCGACTTAAAAAGTGAACACTCCATTCAGGCATCTCTCCGATCAAAAATATACACATTTATTCTTTCTCTTGTCCATTCATTCAAGATCTGTTCTGGTTTATCAGGGTGGACAGTGCCAACCAGCATCTGCTTCCACTGGAAATAGAAGCATTAGTTCCAACCCAGATATGATTTTATTTATAATTTTATATAGCACTCTAATGGGGAAACAGCGTTTACAACGCTGTAAACACAACACAGTAACTTTACAACGTGGTCGTTACAATGACTGCGTTGTTACTACGCATGCCATTACATTGCAAGTCGTATCAACGACTTGCTGTAGGGGGTGTGCAACACCAGGGAATGTGTTGGATTTTAAATCCAACACCTTCCCTGCTGTTGCGCAAACTGGAGTAGGAATAGTAATTTATTCTATTCCTAAATCCAGCGTGCCCCCTACAGCAAGTCGTTGAAACAACTTGCGATGTAATGGCACGCGTGGTAACAACGTGGTCGTTGTAACGACCACGTTGTAAAGCCTTGCGTAGTGAATGTAGGTGATGTAACGTCATACATTCATTTACCGATTGAAAAGCCAGGTCTTTATTGATTTCCAAAATGATAGGAAATCTGGGCATTTCCTTAGGTTAGCAGGAAGGGCATTCCATAGCTCAGCAGTCCTCAGGTCAAAACTCTTACCTCCCAATGTGGCACGTTTGACCTTCGGTAATACTAGGAGCTTTGCATCTGAGGATCTAAGCATCCTCTGAGGGGTATACCAGACAAATTTCTTGCAAAGGTAATGTGGTCCCACATTGTGTAGTGCCTTAAATGCAATACAGAGTGCCTTGAATTTCAATCTTCTTGCTACCGGGATCCAATGTAAATTGATCAAGACCTGTGATGCTGATTGATATTTTGGAAATTCTGTAAGAAGCCGGGTGGAGGCATTCTGCAGCATCTGGGGTTTTTGAAGGGATTTTTTTCGGATGCCGATAAAAAGGGCATTTCCATAATCTAGTTTAGCTACGAATAAGGTGGTGACCACCGTTTTTTGAAGATCCAAAGGAATGTAGGGACAGATCTTTCTAATTATTTTTAAAGTAAGGAACACTGATGAGGCAAGGGCGTTGACCTGGTATTCATTGTAAAGTTTATCATTAAAGAAGATTCCTAAATTCCTTCCTTTCCTTACTGGTGTCGGTGGGACCCCCATGTCCTGTGGCCACCACCTTGGTGACCAAAAAGACTTGTCTTTACCAAAAAGAAGAACCTCTGTCTTTCCTGCATTATGGTTTAAGCAGTTTGATGTCATCCATTGTTCTATCTGGGACATGCATGAACTAAACCTATGTGCAGCCTCCTCGTGATTGTTGGACATTGATACCACAATTTGTGTATCATTATCATAAGACAACACTGAGAAACCCATCACTTTTAAAAGTTTGGCCAGTGGGGTAACATAGAGATTAAAAAAGAGTAGGGCTCATCGAGGAGCCCTGGAATACCCCACATGACAGGCAATATTGTTCAGAGATTAAATCACCCATTGTCACGTGATTCGCTCTGTCTGTTAAAAATGATGTTAGCAGCTTCAGTGCTGGGCCTCTTATTCCTAACTCAGCTAATTGGTCAATTAAGATGGTATGGTTGGCCGTATCAAAGGCCGCAGAAAGATCTAATAATATCAATGCGGCTCGACCTCTACCGTCAAGACTGAACCTAAGTTCTTCTGATGTGGTTAGAAATGCTGTGTGCATTTCTAAAGCCATATTGGGTGCAATCCAAAATGTTATTGTTGTCAATAAACGACATGAGGTCCATGTTCAAAGTCTTCTCTATTAACTTGTCTGGAAAGGGCAGTCTAGAGATGTGCCTGTAACTGCTCGGCTCATGAGGGTCGAGGCCACTCTTTTTTAACAAAGGTAAGATTGCGGCAGTCTTCCATTCAGAGGGAATGCAACCTGTACTAATAACTTAATTGAACCCGATTTAATAGAATCAATAAATTTTAGAACTTGTTTTTCATTAAGCAAAGGAAACCTATCAATGATAGTTTTTGGGGGTTGTGATTTATTCAGCGGAGGCTTAGATGCCTCTTGACTATTTAATGTAAAGGTATCAAAGACTTCGTTGACCTTTTTCTGGAAACTCATCGCAAGATTGTTGCATAGAATTTGATTGCAGCTACTATTGCTGTGTACGAACATTTTTGATAATTTTTTTACTATACTAAAAAGTTCCTTTGCTGAATTTTCAGACTGAAGAATCTTGTCTGTGAACTATTTTGTCTTTTCTTCTAGTATTAATTTTTTGTATTCTGCAATTGACTTTTTATAGGCCTCTCTATCATGGGAGTCAAATTTGGATCTCCTAACTCACTCCAATTTCCTGCATAATTGTTTCTGAGTTCTCAAACACTCAGAGGACCATGGTTCTGAGGGTATTTTTCTGCGAATAATAAAAACTTTTTCCAGTGCAAGAATATCCATTGCTTTATTAATCCAGGCTGTATACCTCTGTGTAGTTGTCTCTAGATCTTGCGTAGGTCGAGATTAGCTTCTGGTGGAGTTTATGATAAGGTTAAAGCAACATGTGAGGTGCTAATCTTTTGCTATGCCCTACATACATTTTAAAGCTTGAGGATTTGGGATTAACTTTGTTTGTGGCTGTGGTAAAGTGATGGAAAACATCACTGCTTTATGATCTGACCAGACCAAAGGTAAGACATCACTTATCTTCAGATAAGGGCGTTGGAAAATATCCCATCCAGTGTATGTATGTATGTATGGATGGGATTTATAAAGCGCTGGAATCACCCCCGTAGGGGTATCTCCACGCTGCCAGACAGAGAGGGTACAGGACAAGCACAAATCAGTCCCGGAATAGTTCATTCTTCAGGAGTTTCCTGAAACAAAGAAGACTGGGGCATTTGCGCAGGACCTCCGGCAGAGTGTTCCAATATTTCGGGGCAAGGTATGCAACAGTTCTGCCACCTGTTCGTAATTTCCTGTAGCGGGGGACCACAAGCAGCCCTTTGCCTCGGATCTAAGCAGTCTCCTTGGACAGTAAACTTTAAACTTGTCCGCCAAATAGCTAGGACTTCTGCCATAAAGCGCTTTATGGGCGAGGCAGCAAAGTTTGAATTTGATTCTCTGGCGGATAGGAAGCCAATGAAGCTGTTTCAGCAACGGCCCAGAGGAGGTGCGAGGCAGCATTTTGAGAGCCAAGCGTGCGGCAACATTCTGGACTATCTGTAGTCTACTCAGAAGAGATTTGTTTGCTGATGCTAACAGAGCGTTGCAGTAATCAAGACGACCAATGACCAGTGCCTGAATCAAAGTTCTTCGGACAGATAGGGGCAGCCACTGGAACACTCTGAGCAGAAGACTCAGGGTGTGGTAGCAAGTCCCTGAGGTAGTCATGATTTGATCCCTCATAGATAACGAGACATCCAAACGGACCCCTACATTTTTTGAAACAGATGAAGGGGTTGGGGTGGGGCCCAAAACAGCCGGCCACCAATTAGGGGACTAGGTTGTTTGAGCCGAGCCAAACAGCAGGATTTCGGTCTTGGCCGCATTCAACTGGAGAAAGTTTTCTGTCATCCTGGCTGATATGGCTAGCATGCCCTTAGCAAAACGGTGTTCAACCAGCTCTGTATCCTTATCAAAGGATAAGAGCAGTTGTGTATCGTCATCATAAGAATAGGGAGTAAATCCGTACTCCCTAATAATCTTGGCAAGGGGGGCCACATAGACATGAAACAAGGTAGGACTCAGACAAGAGCCCTGGGGCACCCCCTTAGTAAGCTTCAAGGTTTGGGAGTGAAAGGAGCCTAGATTGATCGTCTGGGTGCGCTGATCTAGAAAGCTAGTAAGCCATTTAGGTGCCTGTCCCTGCACTCCAGACTCTCTCAATTGATAAATCAATTTCTGATGAGAGACAGTATCGAAGACTGCTGTCAGATCCAATAAAACCAGCAGCACAGCCTTGCTGTTATCCAGCGCCATTTTTATATAATCTGTGACACCAATGAGGGTAGTCTATGTAGAATGATTGGGTCTAAACCCAGACTGGGAAGGGTCGAGGGTACCTTGAGATTCCAGATAACCCATCAGCTGAGTGTTGACATACCATTTTGCTCATTAGCGGCAGAAGCAAGATGGGGGGATAGTTAGCAATCACTTCGGCGGGTAACTGAGCTTTCTTCTTAATTGGTAGCACTTGAGCGGCCTTCCAAACAAAAGGGAGTACCCCTTCACGCAGAGAAGTGTTAAGGATGTCACACATGGAGGGGGCCAGGAGAGGAGCTAATAGGGCAAATACATGTGCTGGCATAACATCTAGAGGGGATCCAGATTTCGCTGCTCTTAACATGGCTTCAGCCAGAGGTGCCTGTATCGCATTAAATTGCTGAAGGCCTTCATCATCACTTCTTAAGGTTGGGGGTCGCGACTGTATGCCCTGCAGTGTGTGGCTGCCTCAACTCTTTGATGCAACCCTAAACTTCTTATAGTTTCTGCTAAAAAAGTAGTATCATTATCCTCCATATTCTCTAAATGGAACTTAAAATCACTCAGCACTGAGAAATCTGACATTTTTATACTGTGCTTTATCAGTGAAATAAAGTTTGATAGAAAGGATGCTCTAGGTCCGGCGGGACAGTAGAGTAGTATCCCTCTGAATGAGTAATGTTTTGTTAATTCAATTTGGAAGGAGACATTTTCACAAATTAAGCTATCTGAACCTGGTGGGTACCTTGTGACAAACTGATCACGGGTAACAATAGCCCCTCTCTTCATTTGCCTACTTTTACCATTGTGTAACCCGGTGGTATTGCTTGGACCAGGTCTGGGCCAGATGTCTTATCTGCCCATGTTTCGGAGATGAAAATTATGCCAACCCCATGAGAATTTAATAAAAAAATACAAACTCAATTTTTTGTTTAATTAACTACCTGGTATTTAATAATGAACATTTGAAAACATTATCCTGAGATGTGAGATGATGGCCTGACTCAGAATTCTTGCACTGAGTATTCTGAGCTGCTTTATGGGTAAGAGACAGCATACAATTGGGGCATTTCATCCTATTAAATCCTAAATCTGGCTTTAACATAACACAGCCCGGGATCTTACCATTTAGGTCCAGCGCGAGGAGGTCTTGGCTGAAATATCATAGCGCAGACATGTTTCCTGGGACAAAAGGGCCAGGAGTTCTGGCCCTCGGCGCGATCCAGGCACGGACAGGCGCAGACGGGCTTGCTTTAGGCGTGCCTTTGGAAGCACCAGCGGCGCGTTTGCTGCATGCGTCAGGCTCCTCATTTATGGTCCCTCCTCCAAAAAACAACTAGAGTGTCGACTAAAATGGCGGACCCGCTCTGACATACGGGTACCGTCACAAGAAGTGCAAAATATGCTTTTTCGATAACTAAAAACCGGGCAAATATTTAAAAAGCTTACAAACACCGATAAAAGCAGTTCACATTCATGCTTTCCAGAGTTTCTCCTAACAGTCAAGAATGGCAGCGCACTGGGCGACACAGTGCTTCACAAAGTTTCTTTATATATTTGCCTTTCAAGTACCTACCAAAGATGACTTTGGTCAGAGTTTTCTTGAGCTGTGAGGGAAATACATTTTCTGTGAGTGTAAGGAAACACCCTCTGATGCTACATGTGTTGTCCTCTTCTCTGTGTGTGTGAGGGAACCGTGCATTCCAGCACCTGCTCTGTGCTTGTTCCTTGTTGCGTGGGCCCTTGCCTGCTACTGCTATGGACCACCTGTGTGATTTTTCAGTGAAACATGAAAACCTCATTGTCACTATACAAAAGCCAGAAGGATGAGCTCTCTCAATGTCTGTTTTAATTATGCACTTGACCTATTGATGAACTACAATCACTCATTCTCTTTATAAAGAGAACCTATTGGCATACCTGAAATGTGCCAGTGAATTCTCCACTTTTGTGAACATATTTCTTTGCCAGAGCTATATATTATCTATGGGATTGCTGGCTAAATTGATATACTAATGGGCATGTGAGAGCCTGAATGATTCATCAATTCATCCACTCGCTTATCCACACAAAATCTTGATTTGCAAGGCCAGACCTACTGTTTTTGACAGTCCTTGTTTATTTTACTTTAAGCCCCGATTAGGAGCACATTTGTTTCCTCTCCCACTCCATTTTTCTCTTCTTCCCCCACAGTGCACCTCGGGATTTGCTCTGCGTATTGCTCCTGCTGCCCATGATGCCTTCTGTGTTTTAATTATTTTAATTTCTTTTTTTGTATTTCTTTTTTACAAGGGTCCGGCATCCAAAATGTGCCCTGGGGCCACTCGCTTCATATATTTTTTTCACTTCCCATGCAATCTTTACATTTTTTTTAAAACATTTGAATTGACCATTCTCACATGTCTTTTCACCATAATTGTAAATTGAAAAATGCCAACCGTAGATCATTACCCGTGTGCATGCAGATGTCATGATGCACAAGTGCACACATGTAATGAGGCACCCATGCATGAGCGTCACTAAACGTGTGCCGTATGTAGCAACCTTGGAATGGGTTTTCGTTACAATTTCAATATTGATGATATTGACAAAACGCATTAGCACAACCAACAGCTTGGCCTTTCAGAGACGAGACTTATTAGCTTTGCCAAGGCTTATTCTATTTTCTCGCCTATTCTATTTTATGAGTCTTAGAGTGTTTGTCTCTATTTTCACTATCTTTTCACCCATCCATTGTTTCTTCTGTCTCTGGCTACCACTGTGCCACTGCTTTAGACACGGGTACTCACCCTGTCCAGACAGCTCCGAGCTAGTCAAGCAGGCGGTGGAGGCCCCCGAGCATCGAACTGAGGCCCCGGTGCAGGTGGTCCTGCTCCTTGCAGTACAGCTGTTGCAGTTCAGGGCCTTACCTAAGTGACAGCAACAAACAAAGTCATTGGCACATCCTGCAAGGCTTGTGTAATGCCAGGGAAATGGGTTGTTTATTCCACAAACACAGGTGCTTCCAAGATACTGAGAAACCCCAATGACTCACTGCATTAAAAAGAAAGTAAATCACAAGAATACAAAAACCAAAATGTTGCATTTTTATTTACATCAAGCAGCTCAATTTGTATTCGGGAGAGTCACAGCCAGATTGAGGCGAGCCTCGTCACAGACAAGACCCTCAAGTGACTATGCTTTGTGAAAATCGTGAGTTCAAATGAGGATCTGGAGAGCTGACCTAGTCCCTGATGGGCATATTTATGAAACAGAGGCACAGTACAGCGCAGCAAGTCACCTGCTGCGTTGCACTGCGGCACTGGGAAAGGGCAGGAATGCTCTGTATTTAAGGCATACGGTGCATTCTTGGCTTATCCACCTGCACTGGCTCACAATGGGCAGCCTAGCGCCAACGCAGGACCCCTTGCTCCATGGTGCAAGGATGCCTGTGTTGCATGTAAGATTGTGTTTGTGCAGGAAGGGACACCGTCCTCTACAAAAACAATCCTGAGAGACATATCCCTGTATATGTGTGCTGCAGAATGCAACACACATAGAAAGAAGTAACAAGGACAAATAAAGAGGTTTCTCTTCGTTATGCCTCCTCTGGGGAGGCATATCTTTTTGCAGCATTCCCAGCTTTACAAGGTATTGTAAATCTGGGAATGTGTTGAAAACCATGGGAGCTGCATGGGAACACCCACACAACGCATTCCCGGGGCAGAGTAACACAGTGATTTGCGCTGCATTGCGTTAATCCAGATTGTTAGAGCCACTCAAAGCTACGCAAAGTGGCTTTGCCTTCAAAAATCTGACTTAAGGTTTGCATTGGTCTTGAACCACATAGTGTGGTGCAAGAGCGATACAAACTGGGTCATAAATATGACCCTGAATGTGCTACCACTGGTGCTATGCTGTTGCTGATGCAGCAGGCTAACTCTGCAGATGAAAATGGCTCTTGTCTTTTCAGCTTTGAGTCCTAGATTCAAGGAAGGACCTAAAATTATGTTTCTAATCTCTAAAATTGTTTAAATTGTCTTTTACAATATCGATCTATTGTGTTTCTAAATATCTCCAGCCTTGTTCATATTGAGACTGGCATATACTGAAACATACAAATTTGAAAACATGATAGTAGAAAAAATAAAAGTCATACTTATTTCAGTCAAACCAGAAGCATCCTTAGCATGTTAACGCACAGGCTAGCAGATATTTGATTAATTGCTGTATACATGTAAAAACAATGGGCCTGACTATGATGACAGTGGGACCGCCACCGACAGCCCGTCTGTGGTGGTCCCACCGCCATTGTAATACTGATTACAGCCTGCAACATTAGGATGGCGGGTGGATGTTTGGCAGTCGGGGAGACCGACCGCCAAGGATCCGATGGGCTCAAGAAGCCAGTTATGCCTGCAACAGAGGCGGCGCCTGCCAGACACCGCCGTAGGGATTACAATGTTCCTTCCCGCCAGCCGTTTCATGGCGGTTTATTTGCCATGAGAAGGCAGACGGAAAGGGACATTGGAGACCCAGGGGCAGACCCCCCCCTTCCTCCCTGGCCCTCCAACATGGTACCTGAGGGGCACCTATGGTGCCCCCCATCATATCCCTGCACCATGTGGCAGGCATATGCACAGGGTGCATATTTTGTACTGCGGCGTGTGCTCCAGCACCCGCTGCAATACAAAATATACACTCTGCGACCGCCTTGAAGGCAGTCCCATTGTGATTCAGGGTGAGGGACCGCCGACAGCTTGTTGGGCAGTCCCTGTTCCCACCAGGATGGCAGTCGGACGTAAGTCCGACGCTCCTACTAATCAGGCCCAATATGTCGACTCAGCAGTTTACATTAAGTTACATGATGATTCCACAGCAAACATCATTCCAGTAGGTGCAGAATGTTCATGAAATGAAAAGCAAAAGGATTTTAGAAACTATTTATTTGGTTCAGCAACTCATTCAAATATCTTTGATGCGCAATGGCGCTCAATTAACTCACAAACATATTTATTTAAAATATATTTCAGGTATCATTTATGGTTATTTTTTTATATATAAACACATATATATACATATATATACATATCAAGACCGTGTCATCACGGTCGAAACGCGTCATGCTGGGCACTTGCTGTTATATTTTGATGCTGATGATTATGCAATAAACACTGCACTATGAAATCTTCACATAGTGGTCCGTACCTGTGTTTGCCGCAATTATGGTGATTTGGGACTGTGGTTTATATATATATATATATATATATATATATATATATATATATATATATATATATATATATATAAACATTGACAAAGCCAGAGAGGCGAAACGCGTCTGTCAGTGCTGAGGGGGGCTCTGCACGAATAAAGAAAAATACTTACGGACTCCAGTGTGCTCCTGTTTTTGTGTCGGCTGACACAATTCTGGTCTCTGACTGTGTGCGTTGTGAAACGCGGCTCACCACCACGGTAGGAAGCACCCAGAGCGTGTGGCTGAAACGACGGTGAACTCCAGTGTTGTATGTATATATATATATATATATATATATTCACTGAAAAAACCATAGGTTTTAGGGACAGTTATAGTTAGTTGGACATTGCACTCGTACAAAACCTGTGAAATTCCCCCGTTATAGTTAGTTCAGGTAACTATAACTCACGCCCGCATAATGCACTGCTGATGACGTCACATATTACATCACTCATGACATGGTCAGTGACATCACTGATGACATCACTGATGACATCTCAAATGACATCACAAATGACATCATCCAGTGACTGTGTGTTTCTGTAAAGTTTAAATATGTTTAATATATATAGGGAAAGGCGTATTGAAGAATGAGTGGGTGTATAAGTGTCTGAATGGATGATTTAGTAGGTGCGTGACTAACTCTATAAGTGAGTGATTAAACGTATCTTACTGAATGCATGGGTTAGTGACTAAACTGGGTGAATGTCTGTATCCGTCTGTCTGTTGCTGTGTAAGTGGCTGCATGGGTTTGTGAATAGCTACATGAGTGTCTATATGAGTTATTGATTGGTTGTCTGAGTATCTGTATGTGTGCCTGAGTGTTTGTGTGGGTGGGGTGTGTGCGACTCTGTGCATAGATGTGTGAGTGGTTGATTCACTGGGTGGATGGTTTCAAGAGTGCATCTGTGATAGACTGTATGGGTGGGTAAGTGTGTGTAAGAGTGTGTTAGTGAGTGAATGTATGTCCCAGTGGTACATGTGTGAGTAACTACATATGTGAAAGGCAGTATATATGTGTATTGGAGTATATAAATAGCTATAAGCGAGAGTGTGTGATTGTGAGAGTGACTGTATGGATGAGTGTGTGCTTGTATCAGAGATTGTATAAGAGCGTAAGAATGTGCTAGTATTTGTATGAGTAAGTCAGCTGGTGTGTGTATAACTGTATAGGTGAGTAAATGGGTGTGTGCTTAATTTTTGCATGACTGACTAGGTGTGTGAGTACCTCTATGGATGAGTGGCGGTGTGTGAGTGTATATATAGGTGTATGAGTGCATATAATAGTCCTGTACTGAGTGACTATAAGTATGAGTGATTGTATGTGTGTGTGTAGACCTAAGAATCAGTGAGTGTGTATATAGTAATTGGTGTTGGAGTGTCTATGGTTTTGACAATGGCAGTCTGTAATTTACAGTGGGTGTATCAAAAGTTATATTAGGGTGTGAGAAGATGCATCAAATTATCTTATGGATGATGTCATCAGTGATGTCATCCGTGATGTCATTTGAGATGTCATCAGTGATGTCATCAGTGATGTCACTGACCATGTCATGAGTGATGTAATATGTGACGTCATCAGCAGTGCATTGCGGGGCGCGAGTTATAGTTACCTGAACTAACTATAACGGGGAATTTCACGGGTTTTGTACGAGTGCAATGTCCAACTAACTATAACTGTCCCTAAAACCTATGGTTTTTTCAGTGAATTTCTAAGGTTTTTTAAATGCTAATTTCTAACTATAACGTGCCTGAAACCTATGGTTTTTTCAGTGAATTTCAAAGGTTTTTTAAATGCTAATTCCTAACTATAATGTGTCTGAAACCTATGGTTTTTTCAGTGAATTTCAAAGGTTTTGTAAATGACAATTTTTAAATGTATTCATTGATATATTTATTTTTTTGATACTGATTTACAACATTTTTTTAAACTATTTATTTTTAGATATTTCATTTTTTAAATTACATTGTAATTACATTATACATTACATTACAAAATATACTTTCTCAGAATGAATTACTTTAGTTTAAATACTTTGCAAATAGGCAATAGACTTTTAAGTACAGTAGTTACAGTTGTTGCAATGGGCAACACAATTTCAAACACAATACAACATTGAGCTCAATGTGAATTTCTAGTTAAATGCAATTAGTTACTTTATGGATTACTTTTCTAACCACAGGACTGGATCCTAGATTCAGTCCTGGGACATCTCCTGTAAACAGTTGAGTAAAAGCGTTTTGGTTACAGTAGTGATTTTTAAGGAATATTATTGTATTTTAAAAGTTGACACTTAGAAACTTTTTCACATAGAATCACCAATGTTATCCTATGGGAGGAAATTCACTTAGCAGGTAAGTAGTGTTATCGTTACTTTTTCTTACTCAGTGGTGGATCCTGGATCCAGCACTGGTGCATCTCCTGTAAACAGTTGAAAGAATGCGTTTAAGTCACACAAGCGATTTTTAAGGAATATTTGTAGTTTGTGAAAATCGACACTTTGAAACTTTTCTGCTGAAAACCAGACAATGGATTCCTATGGAAGGAAATTCAAGTTACTGGTAAGTACGGTTAGAATTACTTTTCAGGGTCAGTGCTGGACTAAAGATGCAGCACTGGGTTCTCTCCTGATAACAGGTGAGTAAATCGGAATTCATAGTTCGGCTGATTTTAGAGAAATATTATAAAGTTCAAAAACTCCACACACAGAAGAATTTCCAAGTGAAACCAGTCAATGTTAGCCTATGGAAGGAAATACAAGTTACTGGTAAGTACGGTTAGAATTACTTTTCAGGGTCAGTGCTGGGCTAAAAGATGCAGCACTGAGGTCTCTCCTGATAACAGGTGAGTAAATCGGAATTCGTAGTTCTGCTGATTTTAGAGGAATATTTGTAAGTTTCAAAAATCGACACTTAGAAACTTTTTCAGCAAAAAGCAGGCAATGATATCCTATGGAAGGAAATTCAAGTTACTGGTAAGTACGGTTAAAAGTACTTTTCAGGATCAGTACTGGGTTCAAAGATGCAGCACTGAGGTCTCTCCTGATAACAGGTGAGTAAATCGGAATTCGTAGTTCGGCTGATTTTAGAGGAATATTTGCACAATGGTGAATAAAGGGGTGGGGCCTGAGGATACATGTCTGCAAACACGCCCTGTGGCGCGTTTTAAGTTGGAGAATTAATTCCTCCTCAATCCCGAGGGTCCCTAGGGGCCAACTAGCCCACCAGGTACCTCCAGTATGCGCCAGAGAGCTGCATTGCAGAGAGGTGTTCAGAGGCCACGCCCCTTTTACAACACTCTGCAACGCAGCTCCGTGGCGCTTACTGGAGGTACCTGGTGGGCTAGTTGGCCTCAGGGACCCTCAGGATTGAAGAGGATTTAATTCCCCATCTTAAAACATGCCACGGGGCCTGTTTGCACACATGTCACCTGAAGCCCCGCCCCTCCCTTCACCACTGTGCAAACGCGCCCCGTGGCGCGTTTTAAGTTGGGGGATTAAGTCCCCTTGAATCCTGAGGGTCCCTGGAGTCCAAGTAGCCCACCATGTACCTCCAAAAGCGCCACAGAGCTGCGTTGCAGAGAGGTGTAAAAGGGGCGTGGCCTCTGTACACCTCTCTGCAACGCAGCTCCCTGGCGCATACTGGAGGTTCCTGGTGGGCTAGTTGGCCCTCAGGGACCCCCAGTATTTAAGGGGAATTCATTCCCCATCTGCAAACGCGCCAGGGCGCGTTTGCAGAGTGGTAAAGAAGGGGCGGGGCCTGCGGCCCGATCTTTTACAAAGATCTGTGTGGCCCCCTTCCTTTTTCCTATTTTTGGGCCCTGGGGACCCCATCCCCCAGGGCCTTACCCCTTTCTTTAAAAAAAAAAAATTAAACGGGAAGGGGGCCGCGTGGCTCCCTCCCGTGGCCAAATCCGGCCCCGGGGACCCCATCCCCCGGGGCATGGCCACACTTTTAAATACATTTTTATGGAGGGGGCTGCGTGGCCCCCTCCTCAGGCCTCCTTTTGACCCGGGGACCCCATCCCCCGGGGCAGGCCTTTATTTTAAATTTTAAAAAAAATTTTAAAATTATTTTTGGGGAGGGGGGCCACGTGGCTCCCCTCCCGGGCCACTACTTGCCCCAGGGACCCCATCCCCCGGGGCTGGCCCTATCCTTTGGGGTCCGTGGGGGGACCCCAACTCCCCCACGGACCCTGCCGGCTCCCCGCCTCCTGCGGGAGCCGGCATTGCTTTTCCACATGGGGAGCTGCTAACATGCAGCTCCCCATGTGGAAAAGAAATTTGCTTTGGATATTGGAAGCGAGAGCAGGTTTCCTGCTCTCGCTTCCAATATCCAAAGCAGTTTGCTATGACAGGACGGGAGCCGCCCTGCCATAGCAAAGTACAGTGTCCCGGGGGTAGGCACCCCGGGACACTGCAGGAGCCGGCCCTGGGGGGTGGCGGTCCCCAGAGCCATTACAGGCTCCAGGAGGGGGGCCGCGCGGCCCCCCTCCCTCCATCGACAAAGCCCCGGGGAGGTGGTGGTCCCCGGGGCTCTGGGGGTCCGTAAGGGACCCCCATATTGAAATTTTTAGTGCCCTGGGGAGGTGGCGGTCCCCGGGGCGTGTGGGGGGGCTCGAGCCCCCCACACAGGTAATTTTTTTTAAAAATAAAAAAAAAGCCCCGGGGGTGACGGTCTCCGGGGCTGCGGGAGGGCCAAGAGCCCTCCCGCACCATTATTTAATTTTTCGAGGCCCCCCAAAATTAAATATAAACCCACCCCCCGCATGCCCCCGGGACTTGGCCCACCCGGGGGCAAAATAGCATCGAAGCGCGGAGACCGCGCTTCGATTTTTTCTCGGCGGGATTCGCACACCCTAAGTGCATCCCGTCGATTTATTTTCTTAAAAATGCTTTTTTCTGCCCAGGGGTCCTTGTGGGACCCCTGAGCAGACCTAGGGGTCAGGGTGTTTCTACCCTGCCCCCTTTGTGCGTTTTGCGCACTTGTTTCTTTTTTTCTCGGCGGGATTCGCGCACCCTAAGCGCATCCCGCCGATTTATTTTCTTAAAAAATGCTTTTTCTGCCCAGGGGGTCCTTGTGGGACCCCCTGAGCAGACCTAGGGGGTCAGGGTGTTTCTACCCTGCCCCCTTTGTGCGTTTTGCGCACTTGTTTCTTTTTTTTTTCTCGGCAGGATCCGCGCACCCTAAGCGCATCCCGCCAATTTAAAAAAAAAATGCTTTTCTGCCCAGGGGTCCTTGTGGGACCCCCTGAGCAGACTATAGGGGTCAGGGTGTTTCTACCCTGCCCCCTTTTGCGCTTTGCGCACTTGTTTCTGTCCCTCGGTTCTGCCGAGGGACAAAATGGCTGCCAACACTTCCTGATTTGGAGTGTTGACAGCCAATTAGCATGCAGCTCGTGATCGGGAGGGTACGCGGACCCTACTCGGCCATAGATATATATGTGACTTTACTTTTGATTTTCTCAGGAACTCATGAACGGATTTACACCATTTAAGCAAAAGGCATGACACTGAACCAAGGGCTACCTCTTTGCCAAATTTGGTGTAATTCCGTTCAGCAGTTCGGGCTGTAGCTGCGACTAAAGGTTCCTATGGAAAAATGAATGGGGAAAACACATTTTGGGACCCCCCTTTTTTCTCGGCCCCCGCTTGACGAATCACCCCGAGACTTTCAGGATAGGAGCGGACCGGAGCGCCCCAACAAGTTGGAAGCTTTCGCGAAGATTCGTCAACCGGCGCCAACGTTATTTCAAATAGAATGTTGTGGATTTCCTATGGAAAATAGGTCCTAACTATAACTATCTACTGGCGACCACCAGTAGATAATATATATATATATATATATATATATATATATATATATATATATATAACACCAACTCCTGGCCCGTCAGTGACTCAACGGGACCTCCAGGTACGGACCTCTTATATGCTTCAAGAAATGCACAACTCCAATGTTCCTTCTTCGCAGTGCCGTGATTTATTCACACATAAATTATAAACTCCAAAGCTGTTCAGGCATAGTGCCTGCCATGACGCGTTTCGATCGCATCACACGATCTTGATCACATAACGCGCCACATGACAGGGAACAAATTAAATAGAAAGGGCGCACTATTTACTTCGGAAAATTATTACCAAGTTTGTGAAGAGGAAAACAGACTATCACTCATTAATATCGTCATTGCATCAATATTCATCTGTATAATCGAATAGAATAAATATATCAGATTTAAAAAATATTATAAAAACACGGATAAAAGACCATAATCAGATCACAGTTATAAGCACTCAAACTATTTGTGCAAAATACGCTAGTAATTGTAAACAAACAAATACATGAATGCTACTGCTGTGCTTGCTGTGATACATCTTAACTATTATCAACAGCAAAGTTAAAGTGCTAATGCTGGATAAAAAATGCCGCAATGGCACCAAGGTATTAAAGAAAATCAATCATATTCTTTTAGTGTTCAGTATTGATATTAAAGTGCTAGTGCTTACACATACCTCATTTGCTTTGTCTCTTTAGACATTAATTGTTGTATATAGATGAGATACTCACAATTCATAAAATCTGAACCAAATCAATATAAGAATAAAAGTGCAAGTTCTAGATACTTTATCTGATTGATCTCTACATTGTCATAGGTAATACTACAAACCACGATATTCAATGCCAATTGGCATATAGCAGCCCATACGTGATGTTATAATTGCAAATATGTAGTTCTTTAGTTTGACCATATGTCGTTATCCTCTGTGTAAAACAGTCTGTACTATGATTAAAGTGCTGTGCAAAATTTTTTTAATAACCAGTGCAAAAATGCTGTGCAACTTACATATAAATCATAAAGCAGCATAGGCATTGGCCACTATTCAAACCTGAATAGCAATCAAGTACAAGTGCCAATGACATAAATGTACAAGAAATATATATATATAAAAAGTATATACAGAGATGTATAGAGAAACAGAGAGAACCTAATCCTTTGCAAACACAGGACATAATTCCAATAGTCATTTGTACATACATTTCAAAGACTAAAAACCATGCAATTGCGATGCTAGGCTCCTAACAGAGCATAATTTGCTTTGTTGAATACTGACTAAGATGCTAGTGCGTATAGAATACCTAAAGGAAGTTATGCATATCCTCGCTTGTATTCAAGCCATTAGGCATTTTGTATCAAGGGCCAGAATAAATTGAGTTTCAAGCTGGCGCAGGCTCTTTTCTCGATTCCCACCCCGGCCAGGTGTGGGTACAGTCCCTAACACAGAATATTCCAAATCCTTGAGTTTATTCTGGTGCACCAACTTGAAATGTCTGGCGACAGGGTAATTAGGGTCTGAATTTACAATTGACCTGATGTACTGTAAGATCCGTTTATGTACAGGGAGCTTGGTGCTCCCTATGTATTCAAGACCACAGGTGCAACGTAGCTTATAAATTGCAAACTCGGTGCAACATGTCAAATGATCCTTTATTGGGATCTGTTTGTTGCTAAATGCTGTCACATAGTGTGTTAGATTTGTGGCAAATGTACAGGCGCGACACGAGTTGCATTTAAAAAAACATGATTTGGTCAGCCATGTGCTCTTAGGTGTTATTTCAGGACTTGTTTTAACTAGGGCATCCCTCATCGAGGGTGCCGTCCTGAATGTGATGGCAGGCAAGGATGTTAATATTGGTTTCAACGTCACATCAGTTAAAATTATGGGCCATTGGGAATAGATTATTTTACGGATTTTACGTTCTTGCTGGCTAAATGTAGTGATAAGTCTGATATTACGTTTTTCACTATCATCCCCTTCAGGTGGCAAGACCTGAGCTGCAAGACGTTCTCTTTTAGGTATTAATAATTCATCTCTGGAATGTTCATTTGCTTGGTTCAGGGCACGAACTAACATAGACCTTTTATAACCCCGACTTAAAAAACGGTCAAAAGCATCTTGCTGGCACTCCTGTAAGTCAGTATCCAAACTGCAAATACGGCACATTCGCACAAACTCCCTGTACGGTATACTCTGGATCAGGTGGCGGGGATGCGAACTTTCTGCATGCAGAATTGAGTTGCCCGCAGTATGTTTGCGGTGCAACTTCGTATGAATCTGGCCCTCACTGATATATACAAGAACGTCTAGAAATTCAACACTTGAATCGCTGATGGTAGCAGGGAATCTGAGATTTTGCGTGTTAATATTAATAGCTGTTACAAAATTGAGTGCTGTTTGTCTACTTCCATCCCATATCATACATATGTCATCTATATACCGCCAATAGTGTTTTACATGGGATTCCCACTCCACCTTGTACTGTGTCATCAGGACATGCTACTCCCACCAGCCAACATGGAGACATGAATAGCTGGGGGAGAAATATGCCCCCATGGCGACACCTCTTAGCTGTTGAAAAGCTTCCTTATTGAACAAAAAGTAATTGTTAAACAGGTAAAGCTCTATCATTGTAATCAACATGCAGTTATGTTCTCTTAAATGGATAGCTCTATTGTCCAAATAGTGCCTAACTGCAGCTAGTCCATCAGAATGATGAATGCTTGTGTATAGAGATTCTATGTCCATAACTACAAGCAAGAAGTTGGGTTGCCATACAATACTCTTGATTTTTCTCAGGAAGTCAGAGGTGTCTTTTAGAAAGGATGATAAGGTGATGACATGAGGCTGTAAAAAGTAGTCCACATATTTAGATATCATTTCAATCATGCTTTTCCAGGCCAAAATAATGGGCCTTCCTGGAATTGGGACCACTTTTTTATGTACTTTTGGAATGAAACAGAGAACAGGGGTAACAGGATGATCCACTTTCAAAAATTTCAGTTCTTCCTTAGTCAACAGACCCTGCCTCTTCCATTGTGATAAATGCTGTGCCACTTCTTCTTGAACTAGGCGTATTTCTTGTTTAGAAGTTTTTCTGTAACACAAAATATCTGACAAGTGTCGGTTGGCTTCTGTCAAATATTGATCCTTTGGCCATAAAACGACGTTCCCGCCCTTGTCGGATTTATTCACAATGATATCATGATTGTTGTTTAGTTTCTTGATTAAGGCATGGTACTGAGCATGTTTGAATTTTTTATATTGTTGTTGTTGCATCATAGTGCTGTTAAGACGCTTTAATTCCGCCACTACTCTGTCGCTAAAAGTATCGACAGCATCCTTTGGCATGAGTGGTAAGAATGTGGATGGAGGGCGGAAAGGGCTTGATGCTGGTTTACTTATATTGATGCCTATTTCTGTCATCACTTGCTGTGTCGACTCACAGGGGGTACTATTATCACTAGACAAGGATTGTAATATCTGCAAAGTTTGAATGTCCTTGACTTGTAAATTGATATCAGGATTGCAAGTAGTTGATGTTGTGTTGGAGGGAGTTAAACATTTATTGAGTTGAAAATACTTGATCAACTTCACTTTACGAATGAATTTAAAAACATCAATTCTCGTTTGGTTGTATGAAAAATTACTAGCTGGACAGTACGTTAGCCCCAAAGATAACAGTTGCGTTTCTGCTGTAGTAAGTACTGTCTCTGTGAGATTGATGACTGTGTTGTTGATAGTATGTACTACCTTCTCCATTTCTTGATTGCATTCCCTCTGTTGGTATTGCTGCCGGTACTTGTGCCGCCTCTCCCTCCTGTGTTGGTTACAGCTTCTCCTTGCTGATGTTGAGGATTGCGGGGGCGCAAGGTCTGCCTCCGGTCCTGTCGGAGAAAATTCAGTTCCTCCGCTGGAGTGAGATTATTGGTGCCTGATATTGATTTTCCTGCTGTACCTGGTCGACCATCATCAGACTCACTATTGGAGGTGAGAGAGCTGGCATCCGTTTCCACATTGACAACAGAATTATTAGTGGATACTGCTGGCACAGATTCAGTTGTTTTATTAGCAAGGGCCTGCCTCTTGTAGTTGTCAAATTTTCTGGAGAATGTAAATATTCTTCCTGTGGCATAGTCGTTTAGGTCATGTGCAAACTTAAATACCTTGCGTGCCTTAATGGTGTCCTCATGTTTTTTAATTTGTGCGTCTATGTTTGCGCGCCCCCTTGTGACCGCTTCTTGTTGTCCTGTGGCATCTAGCAATCCATTTACTCGGTCAATTTCGATTAATATTTCTTAACGGTCTATCTCCGCATATTTAATTAGTATATGCACCATGTTCATCGACGCCTGCAAATTATTCTCCGCCCGCTCCTTTAACATAGCAGGGTTCGGATTTTCGAATGTCGGTGCAATGAGGACTCTGAGACCACTCGGTACCCGATTTACATCCCGATATTTTTCTAGGGACTTCTTTTCCCACCACTTAGTTAATTCATTTTTGAGCAATTTTTCTAAAGTCCTTAATAATGATTTCAAGTCATTATTATTTGTGCTGTTCTGTTGTCCTCTCTGTTCAACATTGATACTTGGCAAATTTTGAAACAATGCCTCTGCCGCTGCTTCTCTGTCCCGCAGCGCGTCACTGGTCGACATACTGGAGAAAAATTAGTTCACTCACTGTGATAAACTGATAGCGTATGATCCCACAACCCGTTTAAATCGTAAATATAAAGCGCTGCAACGGCTCCTGGGTCCAGGTGCAGACTAAACAGGTCAGCCGAGCGTCGTGCATTCTTGGGGTCCTCGCTGTCAAGAGCAGGCAATTTGGAGAGGCAATCTCGGGACGGCTGGTCCACTCAGGAAGTGGGTCTCGGGTGTCTCGATGTCCCTCAATGGGTACTTGCTTCTGGTGCTTTGGGAGTCTGGTGTGGACTCTTCTTATTGGTTTTTCCAGTTGGGGGTTTGGTAGCCTGAGTATTAGTGCGGCACAGCTTTGGTAGGTCCTGGTGCCTCAAAATTTGGTGGAGAGGCGGATCTGACCCTCCAGAGCTGTTGTACCTTTTCTTGCTTTAGTGCTGCATCAAGGTCATCGGGGAGCAGCAAGTTGACACAGGATCTGTGCCTGCAGTGTGCAGGGTAGTGATACCTTCACTCCAAGGGAGCTTCATGACAGTTTCTCAAAGGCTGGAGGTGCTCTAGGGTTCTTCGAGACCTTGCAGGCTTCAGGGTGACACAGCAGTAGCGATTGTCAAATTCATCTTGTAGCTGGTAGGGTTTGGCGCCTTTTCTTTCTGCAGCATGGCTTCAGTTCTCATGCAGAGGGTCTTCTTTGTCCTGGTCTGCTTGAGTCCGATGAATCTGAGGTTCAGGTCTTGGCGAGCCACCTAAATACTGCATTTAGGGGAGTTACAAGGGGAGACAGGTAATAGCCAAATGGCTATCTGCCTTTAGGGTGTCTACACCATTTAGTGGCCACTTCCTGTGGGAAGAGGCACTACCCTAGCCTGATTGGAGATTTCCCCACCATCTCAAGATGGTGGAATTTCAGGAGAGGGGTTCACCTCACATGCTGTGCCCTAGGGGTGGTGCAGGCTGAGGGGGGACCTTCCTCCTCATCTAATTAATTTTTCTGGCTTTCCTCCGACCAAAAGTAGAGCAGGAAAGGGGGCTAGGTAGGATTTCAAAGGCGGCATTGTCTTTGAAGCTTTACTCCTGGGAAGGTCATCCTGTCCTGAAGGAGGTGTGAAGAACCCCCGCCCAGAGCAGGTATTGTTTCTGTTCTCTGAGAGCGCTGGATCTCACCCCATGAGGTCAGAAAAATGTCTGGTGGTGACAGGCTGGTGAAAAACAGCCAGAGACCCCACTAGTGTTTGGGTACATTTCAGGGGAACCTCTAAAAGAGTCTCCTGTGTGAATATATTAATAAATCCAGCACTGGCATCAGTGAGGACTTATTAATACAAGATGTTTGGTATTAAATCTCTTAGAAATCAGTAAAGCTATCATGGAGTTAGGAAGCTCGTGTTGACAAGCACCCAGCCCATGTACTCTTTATGGCTTCCCTGTTCACTTACAATACCACAGAATGGACTGGACATTGTAGGGACATATCTTCTCATGCTAAATGTGACAGATATTCCATTCTACATATCACCCGTGCCAGTAATCCTTGTCCATCAATCTCTAAAATCAATCCCAAATATCATGGGGCATGAAGTAGAGTTTGGTGGGCAGGATAATCCGCCACAAACATGGAGTACCCTGTCCGCTAAACTAATGAGCTGCCCAATGTATTGAGAGTCGGTCACACTATAATTGTTCCCATGTCTGTGCCCCTGCTACCGTCCCCATCAGACACCCTAAACCGATGGCCCAACAAAGTTGGGGCAGTCAGTGTGGGTACATCAGACTGTCTCCCCACATTTTCTGCCACAGAAAGCCTAGTGATTTCAAACAGAAAAAAAATTAAAATTACCCCCACAGCCTGTGAGAAAACATACTAAGGTCATTAGCTTTACTTTTTCAAAAATAACCTCCTGTTCTCGGAAAATAAAAAAGTTTGATGATTGACTGCCTGAAACATTGTACCCACTCATCAAACATTCAGTGTCTTCTGTGGAGCTGTGATGGTCATTACTTTGAAGGCATAGAGATTTCTGCAAGGCCAGCCGAGATCTCAAAATATGGTGGTGGTAGTTCTGCCTGAGTGGCACAGAAAATGACCATAGACACCCTGATGAACGACGGCCTAATTGCCTTAGTCTAAATATTGTTTACAAAAGTATTGCCCCATTGGGTGTAGATTTCCTGTTATTTACACCAATGGGCAATAGTTTTATAAACAATATTTAGAACATGATAGCAAATTCTAGTTCAAAACCAATTTGGTACCCATGTTTGCCCATATTGTCCTTAATGTATATGCGAAATATGTATGTATGTTGAACGTGTATAGTGTGAACCTAGCTGAAAGACCTCAGAGCGCAGTACAGGATCACAGGCAAAAACACAGCCACAGTGTGATGAGAGCGGTAGCTGATTCTAAAGGAGAGAGAATATACTGCTACTGCTTCATGAAGTAGTGTTCTTTGAAGTGTTCTTTGAAGAGGCGTGTTTTTTAGTTTTGAGACTGGTAAAACCGCATGTGATTCTTTTTCTCAAACTGTTCTCCCTAACAAATTTCTCTAGATAATGCCAGTGAAGTTGGGTACAAAGGCCATTTACTGTGGGAGAATCTAAGATCAGTGGTTGAATTTTCAACTTACCGGTGAAACACTTGTACTTAGAATACCTAAGACTAGGGTTCTGACTTGAAAGCATAACTTCTAGGAGGATGGTATTCCCTGAAACCTTTTGCCTTCAACCCCTTACTTTGCTAAAGTTGTTTTTTGGCAGTAGGACTCTGTACTCTTTACCCCAGCTAACCAGGGCTAAAGTACATGTGCTCTCACCTCAAAACATGGTTAAATAGGCTTACATGTAATTGGCACATTTAATTTACTCGTAAGTCCCTAGTAAATGGTACCACATGTACCCCAGGCCTATAAATTAAATGCTAATAGTGGATTGCAACACTCATTGTGCCACCCACTAAAGTAGCACTGTAAAACATGTCTCAGGGCTGCCTCTGCAACCTGTAGTGCTGTTTTAAACTGCCATTTTAACCTGGAAAAATAAACCTCTTGCCAGACCTAAACCTTCCTTTTTAATACTTATAAGTCACCCCTAATGTATGCCCTAAAGGCTCACAGTGCAGGTTGTATGGTATTTAAAAAATAGGATATGTGTATCTCCTAAAGTCATTTTCACTGTAGTAGGGTCTCTCTCATTAATACTGCGTTACCTTAATACACTTAAGTGCTAACTTTCGATTAAGGGCAGATAAAGATATGATGGATTGTCATTAAAAAGGCTCCAATCCAACAAGCTTTATTCGACAGATATATCATAAAAGCACGATACATAAAATGAATATTTCATAAGTTACAATGTTTAAACACAATTAAAACCATTTTTAGGGTGCTTAAAATCTGTCATCCGAAGTAATAAAACGCAATTAATGCAATTTAAAATGACTGGAAATGCTAAAACTTGTAAAAGCAATTGCAATTCATGACATTAGATAATACAGGGATACAGAAGTTGAATCACGAGTAATTAACATGTATCCAAATATACCAGACATTGCTACAGTACCTAATATAGGGGTAGCCAGCTCCATATACACATGTGCAAATGAGAAATGACAAATAAAAGCCTTCAAATTACAGGGAGTGACTGTGATCTAATAGCCCAGGTCCATCCCAAAGATTTTGCTAGTGCGATGACAATGGGGGTTGATGTGTCCGTGCGCAATATTCTTTGCGCGTCACCACACCTTCTGGTGCCCAATGACCTACAAATTGGCGTGAGCCACGCTCGACGAGGGGCAGCATACACTGGGCAAACAAACAATAGGTGGGCCACTGACTCCAAATGGGCCTGACAAGAGGGACACGTTCTATCACCTAAAGTGACCCATTTTGCTGTGTAGGATCTTATTGTTAGTGAGCCCACCCTAAAGTATAACTTCCAATCGTGTGGTTTAGTTATTGTATCCCAATACTGCTCCAGGCTCGGGGTGGTTTAACTGCTAGGAATCCTCCCGTGAGCGAAGACGTGTCATTGTTTCTGTATGTGTTTTGAGTCACCAAATCCCAGTATTTTTCTTTTAAGATCTTCTTGGAGGGGAACAGGGTGCATGATGGATTTTCCCACAGTGTAGACATGCCAATGCTTACTAGGAAGGCTTTGACCTCCCGTAACTATTTAATTTTGTGAGAGCAGTCTGCTTTAATTAGGTCTTTGAGGCATGCAGCGTAAGTTGCCAATTCTGGTGTACACAAGATTCTTCGCCAGTATAATATAGGGCACAATCTCGCTATATCATCCAGTGCTTTTCTACCTAAGTCATGAAGCAATGGACGCACTGGGGTGCTTTGTGGGAGACTGGTGATCTTACGTAAAAACCTTTTTCTGCTACAGTTAGCTTGGACAGATTCTCGTACCCGCAAAGCTCTGCCCCATATAGGGCAGAGCTGACCACTTTCATGTTATATATTTGCAGCACCGGACTAACTGGTTTTGTAAGAGAGGTGTTAAACTCAATTTGTAAGGCTCCAGATAGTTGCCGGTGCTTCAGCGTTGCCGTATCAAGCTGTCGATTCCACCTCAAATCATTCTGCATAATAACCCCCAGGTATGTGAAGTCACTAACTTGTTCCAGGGGACGGTTGTTCATAAGTATGCCTCCTCTGAATGCTCTATGTGGGTTAAAGGACATGAATTTCGTTTTTGACACGTTAATTTCCAAGCCCCGTAAGAGGCAGAACTCCTCAAAAAGTACCAAAGCTCGCTGGAGACCGCTCAGGGTTTTTGAGATAATTAACGTGTCATCCGCGAACATTAGAATAGGAATTTTTACGCCTGGTAGGACTGGGGCATCAGTGGGAGTAGACTCCAAGAACTTTGCAATCCCGTTGAGAAAATAGTGTGGGTGCCATAACACAACCTTGGCTCACACCTTTCTCTATGGGAAAAGGATTGGTGACATTACCCTGGGAGCCCCATCGGATTTGGGCAAAAATTGCCCTCATGAAGTCTAGCAATAAGAGATAGCAGTTCAGGAGACATCCCCATCTCTTGCAGCACTGCCCATAATTTGCTACGGGAGACGAGATCAAAAGCTGACTTAAGGTCGACAAAGGCAGCGTACAAGCTGCCCTTGCCTAGAACCACCGTCCTCCAGTATAATAAGATGAATCGGAACACCTGGTCGATAGTACTGGTGTGTGCCCGAAAGCCAGCCTGCAGTGGGGATAAAATGCCCTGCTCATCTATCCAATCTTGGACCTTATTTAAAACTAACCACCCATTATCTTTTGCAAAGAGTCTATTAGGCTGATAGGCCTATAGTTGCCTGGATGGGATTTCTCCCCTTTTTTGAAAACGGGAATAATCTCGGCCCCTTTCCAGGAGTCAGGGACTGGTGCGCCGTGGGCGATTGCATTAGCCAGCAGAACAATGTACCGGCACCATTTAGGCTTGTCGTGGAGGAATATATCGGCCGGGATGCCATCTAGGCCTGGTGCTCTTCCACCCGTAACTGCTCCTAGGGCGGTGATAACATCGACGGAGTTCCGATGCGGCCACAATAGGTACGGAGGCGGGTCCCTGATCTTGACGAATGTGTGACAATAGATCGGGCCCCCAAACGGAACTCATGGGGCATTTTCCAGAGAATCTCTGAGAAATACGCCGCTAGAGGAAACTATCCTCTATCACATAACGCACCTTAGCGTGTGCGCCACATAGATGGTCTCAAATATACTATTTTTTTAGACCACCTTTTAAAATTCACTCACATAAGGTCCTGAAGAAAGCCAGCCCAATATTGAGAGTCTGGCCGAAACATGTTGACCATAAAGGATATCGGAGCCACTAAAGACCTCCACTGATATCCACCTCTCTTTTCTAACCACTGCCCAGGGCCCAAACATTAAAATAGTCTTTTTGTGTAACCTGGGACCCTCTGGACAGCTTTTTAACTCACTTTATCTCACTTTCACTGCACACTCACTGCACAAAACCTGCTCCGCTGTATCCAGGCGTCGAAGCACACCCAAGGTGCACTCGGTACCTTGGGTGGGACCCGATGATGAAGCATGTCACCAACTAGGTTGGTGAGTGAGGATCTTCTTGAAACACAAGTGTGTTGTCCCTTAACAAACATACACTAGGAGCTTCTACCTAGTAGCTAGTTCCCGTTGATACATACATTTAATCTTAGGGGAAGTGAACTGGCTATACTCCTTTTCCTCTCTCTCCACTTTGATACTGATCATTACCCTGGGAGCCCCATCGGATTTGGGCAAAACTGCCCTCATGAAGTCTAGCAATAAGAGAAATCAGTTCAGGAGACATCCCCATCTCTTGCAGCACTGCCCATAATTTGCTACGGGAGACGAGATCAAAATCTGACTTAAGGTCGACAAAGGCAGCGTACAAGTTGCCCTTGCCTAGAACCACCGTCCTCCAGTATAATAAGATGAATCGGAACACCTGATCGATAGTATTGGTGTGTGCCCGAAAGCCAGCCTGCAGTGGGGATAAAATGCCCTGCTCATCTATCCAATCTTGGACCTTATTTAAAACTAACCGCCCTATTATCTTTTGCAAAGAGTCTATTAGGCTGATAGGCCTATAGTTGCCTGGATGGGATTTATCCCCTTTTTTGAAAACGGGGATAATCCCGGCCCCTTTCCAGGAGTCAGGGACTGGTGCGCCGTGGGCGATTACATTAGCCAGCAGAACAAGCTACCAGCACCATTTAGGCTTGTCGTGGAGGAATATATCGGCTGGGATGCCATCTAGGCCCGGTGCTCTTCCACCCGTAACTGCTCCTAGGGCGGTGATAACATCAGCCCCAATAAAAGCAATATCTTGATAAAACGAATATGAAGGCTCAACCAAATCTCCCTCAGCTGTGCTAGGGGCATATTGGGGTTTAAAGTGGTTGACCCATTGGTCCTGGGCTACATGATTTTGTGGCGGTAGTGGCTGGCCTCACCTATCCCATTTTACTATATTCCAGAACTGTTTGGAACTATTACTGGCACATGCCAGTCTGAGGTCCTGCCATCTATTTTCATCCCATGCTTTCTTATCCTTTTCCTGGGTACTCCTATATTTTTGCCTGGATGACCGTGCTTTGACAGAGTCCACCTGCTTTAATCGCATCCCCTAGAAATCTACGCGCCATTCTGCATTCCTCATTGTACCAATGACATGCTTTCTTTTGTTGAGTGCTCTTAGCCTTACACTGCCTAACGGAGTGAGAGCGTAGGTGGGCGAAAAATGTATTATGAGTAGCGATTATAAGCTCAGGAAACTCGAGGTTGGCAGAGCAAGCCTCTAGCTCAGCTATGGCGCAGTCAATGTCCTTAGTAATAGTGGCTAGGAGTTCGGGCTTCTCTACTATCTTCACCCATTTTAATCATCTCATGTAATTTGTGGGGACCACGTCAAGAGTGAACAGCTCGCTACCTGGCTGTGTAAATACCCTCTGTGGTAATAGATCTAGGGTCGCACATAAAGGGTTATGATAGCTCTCTAACCGGTCCCTCATGATCATGTCCCCAAGAACGTTCCATAGCTGCAGGTTGATTAATAGATAGTCTATGCGGCTAGCGCTGTGACCGTTATTAAATGTATTCACCCCATGTCTGTCTGATGGAGATCTTCCATTTGCCGCCCGAAGGCCTTTCTCCAGACAAATAGAATTAATTTGGATTGCCACGTCTGTCCATTTCTTTATGGGTGCTAATTCCAGTTTTGGGATGCCCCACTGGGCGTCTTCCTCTCCTGTGAGATCATACTCATCATTGGCAAGAGTCTCAAAGGACGAGTTAAAATCTCCTGCAATTAAGACTTGGGAATCCCAGGAATGCAGGTCTAGAAGATCGTCGAAAGCCGCTAGAACTTTCGACTTCTTCCCCCCACTTAATCCTCTCGCATAGACATTATAAATGTCAATATTACTTTGCAGACCCATCTTCAGCCTAAGTGCAAGGATGTCCTTGCTCTGAGTCCGGAGTACCTGGATGTTGTAGCTGATCGCTTGGCGAACCCAAATTGTTAACCCCGCTGATGGTCGACCTTTTCCCCCGCTGGTAGCTGGAATGTGATAGTTTAAGTAGTCTATACAGTAGAGGGGGTCCACCTACCAGGATTCCTGGAATAGACAGATGATACTCAATAAAGGTGTGCCAATCAGGAGATGTGACCTTTGAACTCAGCCCTGCGATGTTCCATGATATCACAGGTAGCCTGGATGCAGTATGGCAAGATAACGTTTGCCCATTAGAGATATTGGGTGATTTACCTCTAGTGTCCTGCTTTCCTTCAAGCGAGGGAGGTGTTGCGGGTATATTTCTAAGCGCCAGGTCAGGGCCAATACATGGATTCAGAGTGCTAGAGAGGGGGACCATACGAATTAGAGGAGCAGTGTGAAATCCCGGGTGCGGTTGGGACTCACTCAGTAGTCAATCATTAACCTCCAGTGAAGAGCATCCTGCTAGAAGGATAGGTGTTTGCATAGCAGGTTGCCTGCACTGGCTGTCAGGTAAGAATCGCCTAAACTGAATGGAAGAAGTTTCAGGAGGACAAGTACGAAATTCCAGGGCGAGAAGGTTTTCTGCGAGATCAGCCCAGGTCAGGGTAAGCTCAATATAGTCTGGGGGTTGGGCTGGAGAGGTAAGCCTCCGAGCCCTAATAATGACATCCCGTATATTTGAGCGGCAGCCCCTGACATGGCGAATCCAATGGATGGCTTTGTTAGTCAAGAAGTCTGCGTTTTCGACACCATTTCTAATGTCATACTTAGGTACATTAACCATGTAGATTTTAGGGGCTTGGGACAGGTTAGGAATATTCGAGTAAATTAGCCGTTGTTGTACACTGCGTAAGGGATGTTGTGCTTGTGATAAAGAGGTGAGTCTGGTACGGATTGGGTGGTCCTGCGTTGCTGCTATACTATGGCAGTCATTTTGATGGTTAATGCTAGAGTTGGTTAGGCGCTTAGCCATCGGGATGAGTGGCGCTAGCTTATGGGTCAAGACAGCAGGGGGGGGACAAAGTGGGACCATTGAGGCAGGTGCCCTTGCCGTGAGTGACTGCCTCGCGTACAGTATGATTAACCTGACGAGGTTGTGGAAGGTGTCCTGTCTTAGGGTTGGCGCTCTGTAGGTGGGGAGAATCCTTTTGCAGTAAAAGATTAACCAGGGAAGTAAGGCCCTCAATCATAGCTCTCATAGTCCCTATTTCAAGTCTAAAAGTGTTAATGAGTTGGTGCGTGTCTTCATGTGTTCTCATGAAGACTTCAGATACCCCCCAGAGACCCTAGCATTATTATTTTAGATGGGTCACCCACTTTGCTTCTGAGGAGACAAGAAACACACCTAGATTGTGCCTACAAATCTTTATTATTCTCTATTATAGGGTAGCAAGCATGGAAAACATGTTCTATAACAATTACTAACACAGGAAAGTAAGAAAAGTGAGAATTCAAACAAAATGCATAACAGTCTACGAGCATCCTGTCTTATTGCATTTTTTAATAATATTTTTTGAGAATCCTGTCATATATGCTGCTTTTGTGCAACATGATGTATTCAGCCCTACATACGTTTTTAATGTCTTCTGTGAGTATAGCCCTTTCTTTCTTCCAAGTCCATGGCAAAAAGAATCATATTTAATACTCTTAATTAGGAATTTCCCCAAACATAGTAAGTCCCCCCAATGTAGAAGCTAAACATAGGTTTTTATGCTGTGGACTCCGAGTAAAAAATGTGTCAACGGCCAGTGCATGTAAAAAACTTGCAAATAAACAATATACATTTCCCTATATGTTTTTAAGGCTAACTTGAATGAACTGCCCATATTTAAGGCCAATACTATTATTTAGAATTGTTGCCAAATGGCTTATACATATTATTTGTTAGAATGTGTTGCGTTCTCCCTCCTGTTTTGCTGCATTTGTTTTTGTTGGCCTTAAGACTCTGTGCACTTTACCACTGCTAACCAGTGCACTCCCTAAAACATGGAAAAATTGGTTTACAACTGATTGGCATATTTAATTTACTTATAAGTCCCTAGTAAAGTGGTATGCCGCATACTTAGGACTCGTAAATTAAATGCCACTAGTGGGCCTGCAGCACTTATTGTGTGGCTGTCTGGGAGGAATACTCAAAAGCCAAATGTCAACTACATCTAGTCATGTGACCCAGGAAACAGACTGCAGACACCAAATAATTAGGACATGAAAATGCAATCTTTTTAAAAGTGCCAATTTCAGACTTGTAACTTAAAATCCATCTTTTCCATGAAGAAGATTATAAATTACAATTCCTTAGACACCAAACATAACATTTCCACCTGCTTTCAAGCATCCTCATTAAATGTAATAAGATGACCAAATGCTATCCTGTGAGAGAGGTAGCCCTCACAGTAGTGAAAAACAAATTGGTGAGTTTTTCACTACCAGGATGGTAAACCTTAAATGTACATGTACATGTCCAACTTTTTAAATGCACTGCCCTAGGGGCTGTTTAGGGCCTACCTTAATAGTGATGTAAATGTATTAGAAAGGAAAGTTTAGCCTGCAACAGGTTTATTTTGCCAGGTCGATTTAGCAATTTAAAACTGTACACAGGCTGCAATGGCGTGTCTGAGACATGTTTTAAAGGGCTACTAAGTGGGTGGCACAATAAGTGTTGCAGGCCCACTAGCAGCATTATACCGACAATGGGTGCATGTAGTACCATCGACTAGGGACTTATAAGTCAATAAAATGTGACACTTTGGTGTGAGCCAATTGTTCCATATTTTACAGGAGAGAACACAAGCAACTAAGCACTGGTTAGCAGGGGGAAAATGCATGGAGAACTTAAGCCAACAAAAGCTAATCTCACAAAACAGGAGGAGTGAAGGCAAAAGGTTTGGGGGCAAGACAACACCAAGGATGTCAGGTCTTCTATCTGGCTGCATATGTTCAGGAGGCTGGTGTGCATCCTTGAGACCTTTCTGAACTCTGCACCTTGAGGTACCAAAGTAATCGGTAGGACTGCCTTTTCTGGGCACTGAAACATCACTGACTAAAGGCAACAGTTTTAATGCTAAATCAACCATTATGTGTGTGTGTGTGTTGCTTCTTTTCCTCTCACTTCCTGGCCATCTCCATATGTAGTACCACTCTCCACAGAGGTTGTTTCAGGGTTTATGCATCCTCATCATGACACGTAAATAACACAAATGTGTGAGAGAAATACATTAAAAGTGTACACATTATCACTTACAAAAATGATAAACTTTAATCTTACCTAAAGCCATGCTCGCAACAAGGATGCATGCCAAGGTGAATGAAACCTTCATGGTTATTGACAGTGGTGAATCCTCTAGCTGACTATCTTAGAATATCTTTCAATCCTTGAAGACAATTCTTTGAGAACAGCATGCTCGAACCCTTTCTCAGGGGCTTGTAAAACCCTCAAAGGTTTGTTGGTGCTGGGTATTATCTAAGAAATAAATATGAAGATAGCCTGAGCTAAAAAGTCATGAATGCTAGCAAGAGAGACACAAGGTTAAAGACTCCCAAAAGATAAAGTGAGAGGCAGAGCTGTTCACTTGAGACAATTCTTTAGTTTTCCTCCAAGGTTCACTTTCATAGAGGGAAAACTACAGTTTACATTTAAAACAAAGATGAATGAACCCTCCAGATATCTACTGTTTGCACTCCAAAGATCCCAACATTGTACACACCTCGTTGATAATGTGGAACCACATATCAATCTGTTCATAATATTAAATTTTCCAAGCAGTCACAGACCCCCTGAGCTGGTGTTGTGGACTCCCTGGGTTCTGCAGATCACAGGTTGAGAACTGCTGCTATAGAAGATTTTCTGGAGTTATCAACCATCGATGTGGCAATATGGGGAAAGTATTTTGGAATATTGGGGCCATGTAGGAAGGAACAGAAGGGATGGCAGGAAGGAGATGTCACAAGTCTTCCTCTCGTGCCTGTGTTCTTTGTTATGCGCTTTGGCACAATCACAGTTTTAGATGAAGGGTGTCAAATGTGTTACAGGATGGCAAATGCAGTGTAAATGCCAGTGCTTTGGAACATTTGAAGTGTGGATTACACATGGAAGCTACTGAAGGAGAAAGAACATGAAGTGTTGGGAAAGAGGTGATAGGGCTGGGGAGGTTCAAGGATTTCAGATTTTGAAGCTGCTTTTGCATTTAGGGATTGGTGAATGGATGTAAAACATGCTCTTACTTATGTCAATGTTTAGGGTCAATGTTGGCCTAGGAAGTGTGAGTTTGTGGCTATTACACTGTGAAGCAGTTGTGGGTACTTGCAGAGAATATGTATGAAAAAGAAATGGGATATTGAGGAGTAGTGAAGTGAGCTAGTGATATACCTGGGAGAAATTAATTTGGATCCAGTGACTATGTTTTATCTCACAAAACAGATCAAGCAATGTTTTATGGAGGCTATGATAAACTAGAAACACTAAAATAGTGTGTGAACAAAACTGCAAGTATGTACAGTTTGGGGGGCGGAGAAAGAAAGCTTTTAGCCATCAACATGACATATAAAGCTCTAGTGCTGAATAGTGCACCGATAGATTCATCTGCAAATTTAACACTTTCCCCAGGAGTTAGGTGATTTTCTATTAACATCAAACTTAAAATCCAACCCATAATGTATACGAGTGTGGATTTGTTCAAGCAGAATGAGTTTCATCTTTTGATCTGGGTAATGATGCTATTGGAAGCAGTAATTCGAACTGTAGAGAGTCTTTCTTCGTGGTGCTTAAAAATCAGCAGAATAAGAATGTTTTGGTTGAAGTTTGTGTTACCTTTGTTACAATGTCTAGGAGGAACATGGACATCAAAGAAATATCGGGGTAGGGAGTGTAAAATAATATGCCCTTTCACCCCAATGGCTCATACCAAAAGTTTAAGACCCTACCTTTGTGCCAGACCAATAAAATACAGCTACCTTTTCTACCTTTGGCCTATCATACTGTCTCTCTCTCTAATTACCTCCCTAATATTTATCATCTTCCTGCCAGTCTATCTCTCACCTGTCAATCTCCTCTCCAGTTTAGTTACCTCACCATTTATTGTTCACTCTTATCTCCAAGTTTCCTTCGTATCCATTCATTGATAACACTGTTACATCCAACTATGGGGCCGATTCCGATCTCGGCCAGTAGGGCTCCGAATCTGATTCACTGGATCCGATTCGGAGCCCTGTTTCCCGACCGAATCGTACGCGGGTCCGGCCGTACGCGGCTTCAACACGCTCCGACCGACTCGCATGGACACGACTCGCACCGCGCTATGGAGACGTTTCCCGGCCGGGTAAGTACGATGCGCGCCGCGAGCAGTCCGACCGACTCGCGCCGTCCGGCTCGAAAAAGCTGTCAGAGCCGGACTTTGGGGGTCCGCGTCGGACCCCCCTGTACGCGTAGGCGCGCGAGTCGCACACAGGGGGGACCCATGGGTCCCCCCTACCTGTGCATGTATGCCGCGATGCGCATGGACGCGTACCCGCTGTAGGGGCGCCCTTGTCCGCCTCGCACCCATTGAGTCAATGGGAGCCCGCGTACGCGTTGTACGACATGCTCCCATTGACTTCAATGGGAGTCCGACCGACTCGAGTCCGATAGCATGCGAATGCATCGTACTCGTCCGGTCGGACTGCTAGGGTCCGATTCGGTCGGAATTCTCTCCGGGTCCGGCTCGGTCGGAGAGATTTCCGTCCGGAATCGGAATCGGCCCCTATGTGTCTCTTATTCTCATACCTCTATGATGTGCTCCCTTCCAATGCCACCTCTGAGTCTCTCTCTCTCATTACACTGGCCTTTCCAAACACATCCATTTTTTATTCATTCACATCTGTGTCTGACAATCTTACTCACTGATCTGTTTATGCTGGAATTCTTTCCACCCCAGCTCTCATGTGGGTCCCTCATAGTTTGTCTTACCTCAGACTGCATCACTCTCATTCTTTGATGTAAATCCGTGTAAAAATTAATTATTAACTGGGGATGATGGTAGTCCACCACAAATAATAAAGGGCCAGATGTACGACCAGCAAAATTGCGCCTAGCAAATTGCGACTCATTTGCGAGTCGCAATTTGCGAGGTGCAATTTGCCATGTACAACAGTGTGTTTAACACTGTTTGCGATTCCCAATGGTGTCGCAAATTGCGAGGCTCATTAATATTAATGAGCCTCTCGCAATTTGCGAGCCCATAGGGAATGACAGGCCCTCCCAGGTATGGTGACCTGCTGGGCTCAGCAGACCACCATGTCTGGGACTGCTTTTAAATAAAGCAGTGTTTTTTTTTTTAATGTAGTCCGTTTTCCTTAAAAGAAAATGGGATGTATTTAAAAAAAAGAAAATTAAACGTTTTCGTTTCATTTTTTAAGGGCAGGTAGTGGTCCCTCGGACCACTACCTGCCCTTAAAAAATTATTTTGCATGCATTTGCAAAGGGGAAGGGGTCCTACTTGAAGTAGGTGGTAATTGCGAGTGTTTTGCGACCGCAATTGCGGTCGCAAAACATTAGTACATGATTTGAGACTCGCTATTTGGAAGGCAACACCCCTTCCAAATAGCGAGTCTCTAAACACTTTTTTGCGAGTTGTGTTGGTACATGGCCATGACAATTTTAGCATGCGCAAACGGGTCGTACATCTGGCCCAAAATCTGTTATTTTGTTAGGTCCAGTTAAATGTGTCAGTAATTTAAACCTGACCTCAACCCCTTATCGCTATGGCACAGAGCAAAGCTTAACTTAAGAAAATGTGTACAGCATTCAGAAGTACCAACATAGTTAAAAAGTCAAAAACACAACACAATAAACATTCCATTTCATTGTAGACAAAAAGAGTAAAATGTAATGAACAAAATAACACCACAACAACAAAAATGTAATGAGGAAATGAATTTCTAAATTTTTAAATTAAAATAGCGCAAAAAGCATAAAGCACCAATGATTGCAGTGGACCTGGACCTAGTTTTTACCTTGGGTCTTAAAGTTCAAATATATTCTAATTCCAGTGTTTTCAGGGATGTTAGGAGAAATCTAGTTAGACATCGCCAAGGGTCGCAGGACATCAGGAAGAGTGTTTGGGGGTCAAGACTATCTCTAGCAGAGGCCACTAGCAGGATCGAGGTCAGGTCCAGTTGGTACTGGTCATCTAGGCTTTTCATGAAATGGCTTCTTGTAGCTTGTTAGGGCCATGTAGCTTACACAGGAGGTCAGCCAACTGACCTTTGAAGTTTACTTCTTTGTACCGGGTACAAGTGATAGCCCTTCAGGTCAAACAGCAGGTGAAGTCCTTCTTCTATTCTTCCACATGTTCAGTGGTGTTCTGAGGAAGGTGTGCCACATTTATGCCTGGCATTAGCTTGTTGGTGGGGGTGACTCCTGCCTCCTCCTTAGCCAATAGGGTAATTGTTACCAGGAGTGATCAGGGGTAAACCTACCCATTGTTGAAGCAATTTTTCCCTACTGCAAGCCATCGCACAGTGCTCTCTATTCACTAAATTCAAGATGGAGAAACCCTTCTCCCCTTGTGCAGAGCCTGTGTGCCCACCCAGAGGTGTGGGCAAGGTAATAAGCAGTTGCCACCTCCTTGGTCACTCCAAACCAGTTCTGGGTGCAGCATTCCTGCTAGAGGGTTTAGTGCCTACCTGACTGGTAGGAGAGAAGAAGGCCCACTGCAAGTGTCATCACACATCTGGTTGCGACACGGGCCCCTTTGAAGTAAATTCAGTTCCTGGGCACTGCCCAACTGGTCCTTCTGCCAGAGAATCCAGCCCATTGTCACTGCTGTGGGAGCAGTTTTCATACCTCATCAGGGCGATTCACCAGCTGGGTGTCAGTTGGAGGCTAAAGCAAACCAGCTTTCAGGAAATTCAGGCAGTGAAAAGTTAACTTTCTAAAAACCTTTTCCATTATTATTTATTAAAAATACGACTTGACAACTAGGTTGGGCATTAAATAAACATTAAAACCAATCTGTGAATCATTTTTCCAGCTGATCCCTAGCCTGAGATAGCAGAATTAATATTTAATATTAATTCCCAGTGTTTCTCAATGAGCCAGTTACCCACCATACAGTGCAAATACCTGTAGGGGTTAGTCACTGTAAGAATACATTCACTTTACATTTCTATATGTTCTTCTCTTCAATACTGTGCACTCTGGCTTGTGGACTACAAGGCAAACATAGAGGTGACTTATTAATATTTAAAAGGAAGGTTTTCTACTTTCAAAAGGGTTTATTTGTACAGGATGAGTATAAGTTTTTTTAAACTGCAGCAGCCAGGCTACATGGGGTCACGTTTGTCTTGTCACACTAGTAGATGGCAAAGTAGTGCTCTAGTCCATAGGTGAGATTTAACTTTACATGCTTTAGGTGCATTTTGACACTGCAGTTTGGGCTGGACTGTTCCCATGGGGAGCAGGGTCAAGACTGATTTTCATATGGCTGGGTCCAAACTGGAATGGCAAGGTGAGCACAAAAACCAATAGATTTAGGCCCAGATCTCTGTACTGGGGGTGAATGTTTAACATTTTTCAGCATTCCATCCATTAATTGCTCTTTTTGCATGGGTGCATTGTGAGACACCATATACTGTGGCCTTAAATGGAAGTTAAATAGGCCAATTAGGATTTAGCCAATTTCATCATATTTTATGGGTCAGAACACATACGCTAGTCACTGGACAGCAGTGTCACAGTGTGCAGAGTCGAAAAACCAAAAATAAAAATAACTAAAATATGGGGATGACCACACAGAAAGTGGCATTTTCTCATTGTCGCTCTACCCGTCCATGTTTGGTTAAATCTCACCCTGTTTCCCCCCAACTCTATCTCTCTCATTCTTACCTTTATTCCCTGTGTCCCTTTTACCTGTAGGTCTTGTTTTCTCTCAGGGTAATCCCTTCCAGTATCTACTCCTATTTTTGACCAGTAATTCTCGCTATCTTTTTAGTTTCCCTCTATGTGTCTGCAATTGTTTGGCTGTTTCTCAATTACACATGGCCCAGTTTTAGACCTCTAAAACCATCCAGAAAACTCAGGCTGAAGCAAATTTACCACGTGAGCCCGGAAGTCAGGTGGACTGTAACTCACAACCTCCCTCAACCTACTTGGGGATGGTGTATTTAGGGCAACGATAAGCCCTGTAAAACTATAGAATTATTTATTAGTTGTTAGTAAACTCCAGAATCCTGTTCCCGTAGATAAACACAAACAAGATTCCTTTCTATGTGTATATAATGAATATGATTTATTAAAAATGAATGCCCTAATTTAGGGCAGATTATGTGAATTAATGTTACTACAAAAATAAATAAGACAGTTTTAAAAATTAATATGGCAATAATGTAAATAAAAAAGAATGGCAACATTTCAGGTGATGTTTAGATGGTGTACATTAAATTAATGTGAATGGGAAGTTTATTGTACAGTTAATTAAAGTAATACAATTGTACCTAAAAAGATAAGAATTAAATAAAACTTTGTTAAAAGAAACTGTCCAACAATTTCCTTATTGTGCGGTTTAAATGATTCAGCGAGGAATTCAGTCCATGTGCAAAGGGTTCTAGTTTGAGTACTTGTAGGAGAGTAGGATCTGCTTCTTATGGTTACCCTCACTTTTTGCTGATGTTTCACTGTTTTTCGACTTTAGTCTGGCTGGGGCCCTGCTATCCAGGACCCCAGCCTAGCTGCTTCCTCTCTAAAATGGATTCCATGTACCTTAGGTACACTTCAGATTGGATTCTGGGGTGCCCTTATAAGTCCCTAGTATATGGTATACTATGTACCCAGGGCATAGGTACCCCGAGGCCTACCAGGGGCTGCAGCATGTATTATGCCACCCCTGGCAAGCCCTCCAAAATGACACCACAGGACTGCTACAGCAGCCTGAGTGAGGTGGTGCCTGCACCCCTTACTGAGATATAGGTTCACTATATCTCACCCTATCACTGCACATATAAACCTATCAGTCACCCCTTTGGCAGGCCTTATCAATCCTGAGGGCAGGGTGCCTGGTTTTATGTGAGAGGGTGCCCATGCATGAGCAGAGCCCCTCTGCAGCCTTCGGAATCTATCCTCCGGGGTTGTCTGTGAGTGCAGCCTGACCATATACTCTTAAGTGCATTATATCTCAACGGTAAATGCTAACTTTGGGATGGCTGCACGGAAACATATCGTGTTTGGTGTCAAACACCTTGGAATCATACCCCCACACCAGTACCTGGTGTGGGAGTATGATCCCACCCTTCTAGAGGGAGAGACATGACAGCACCGGTATACCCGGTACCAGCTAAACAGAGCCCTGGCATCACAAAATGGATGCTGCAGCCACAGACACGAGTCTGGCCTCCTACTGCTGACCGAAACTCCGGCAGGGGAGGCCTGGACAATCGGTTTCCTGTCACAGGGAGGTGTTACCACCTCCCAGACAGGCTTTAGTGTATTGGGGCTGGGTGGGTGCACTCTGAGTGCTTTGAAGTCCTGCACTGGGGGCACATTTGGTGTCCCTGTGCATACCCCAGTTAAAACCGGTTGCAGGGGCTGCCAGCCCCTGCTCTGGCGTGAAACTGGACAAAGGAAATGGGTGTAGCCACCCCTCTTTCCAAACCCTCCCATAGGTGGGTCCCCTGAGTTAGTCCAACCCCTTCCTTGGGTATAAGATAGGAACCCCTGGCAGCAGGACTTGAGATATCCCTGGACGAAACTCTGAAACTGAATCCTGGACCTTCGACGATCTGTTCAATGCCAGATGACTGAAGAATCTCCCTTGGAGTAAAGGAGTTACTCCCCTGCTTGGCAGGCACCAAAGACGCATCTGTCCGGTCTGCATCTCCGAAGCTCCCGCCGGATGCCAACAACCCTGCAACCCAGGTGGTGGATTTCCAGACTTCCCAGGGGCTAACCCGAGTCCCCAGCAAAGTTGAGACCCGTAGCCCTCGTGGGTACCGTGGAACTGGAACCCCTGGACACCGTGCACATTTGCAAGTGCATAAGCTTCTGGTCAATCCTAGAGGCTGTGCTTTGGGTTGTTTGTAGCTCTGACCCCAAGCAGTAAATCCACTGAAGATTGCCGGCCTGGCCACTCCGAGTGACCCGTGGGCCGCCATTTTGTGATTCCGCTTGAGGTCCCTTTGCAATCCCTTGTCCATCAACTTGTGGGTCCCTCAGAAGGACATCTCTGATTTCAACGGGCCTCCCTGATTGCCCCAGGCCTGCCCTGACTCTCCCTTGCTTGGGGAGTCCCTCGGACCTCGCTGGTCCGCTCCGAAGCCATTGTTTTTTTTCTGCATGGGTTGCTGTTACTAAGGCTTGTTGGGTACAATCCGGGCACCGACACCGCAGTCAGCTACTACCTTTGTGGGCCAGCTCGATTCCAGCTCCTGGTTGTCATCGACGCCTCCTGGACCTCGTGGCTGCAGAGACAATCTTCACCTCTTTGAACTTGAAGTACCTGACATTGGTGGGCATTCGACTATCGTGCCCCTGGTCACTGGCTAGTGACCTAGACTCTGTCCCCTCTGCTTTCAGGTTCTTCTCATACTCGATCCAGGCTTGGATGTTGTATATTTCCTAGGGTGTCCATAAACGGGCTTTCCAGACTCATGTCCTTATATAGGCACAATTCGCCTTGCCCTTATATAGGCATAAAATCCTAGACCTTATTTAGGCATAACCCATGCACTCCAAATACAGGCATGGATTCCGACATCCGTCCACCCTAGCCTCACAACGAGTTCATGAAAAAAAACAGACCCTTAGGCTGCGGGAGTTTCCCTTGCCCAGGACTATTGATTTCTTCAAGGACTCATATATTATGCATGAACCATTATTCCTTAGGGGTTCATTCATGACGTCTTTCGCTGCCCAACTCACGTCAATGCTAACATTTTCAGGTATAAATATACCTTCCCAAACCCCTGTAAATCAGAGGAGACCTCGACTTCAGAGGAGCCCGATTCCCGGCCGGACGCACTGAGAAGACGCTGTCATTCCTGCACGCAGAGAGTCCAGCTTCCAGTGATCTAACTTCCCTTGCTGGGTGTTGGAGTTCGAGTCTGGGAAAGAGATTCCTACCTCTCTCATTCTTCAGGTATGGAGCAGACTAGAACCTAGAGGGACTCTTGGCATACTGGACTCTTGGCATACTAAGCTTAACATACTCTTAGTATACTCTAGTCAGGATTACATCACCTACTTCTACTTCTCCCTACACCTAGGATAGGTTAGGAACACTGGGGTAGAACTAGGCTAGAAACGCATCGTATGAGTACTCGCATTTTTAGGCTGTGTCATTTTATGTAAATGCATATATGCTGAAAAGATAATGCTAACGCAGTATTATTTATTTCTACTGCTCACTCTGTACATTATTTATCTTGCATACTGTCTTGTGATCGTAACAGCACATTTAACTTACAACAGAAACAAGACTGTTCAATAAATCCTTTATTGAAACGCCCGTCTGTTATTTCTGTGTAACTTTGAGAGTAACTAGACATGCACGACTGAGCTGAGTGAAATAGTTATCTATTGTTTCTACGACTCTGGGACACGTCCTGATTCTGTAAGGGAAACACAGTGGTCATGTTTTGCGGCTGCCAGAAACTACTCCCTTCTTGTCGTCAAGAAGTTTCTAGTGGCCTCTGAGCTAGCTGGCACAAGTAATTAAGTTTAATATACTCGATAGGGACATACCGACCTTAGTCCTATGTCAAACCTATAGGATATATTATTCCAATGTGCAGAGCCTATTAGGGAAATAGGAGCTACACTACATGGCGCCCAACGGTTTGGTAAGGCAGTAATTCAACGTTAGATACTGAGTAACTCAGCCGTGCTTCTTCTTTTTCTCTCAGAGACCCCTACCCATATACTCCTAAAGACGTCTGGAGTGGGCAGGGTTAAGTATCCACCACGGCTACATAGGGTAGTACCCTATATATTAGCTGTTTGGTTAGCTTAACGTTGAAGGATACAGTGTTCCAAAATATTGTGCACCTTATCTTTGTTTCCTTGAAACTTGTTCTACATTTTTCATAAAACAAAATGTCCTTAAACGGGGACAATCCCGCCGGAAACGGTGGAGCTGCGGCTGATCCAGCCCAAGCAGCACTTTTTAACAATACAGGTTTAAATGAAACCGAGGAGGGTGTCATCGACATCGCTCCAAACTTAAGAAGAGCCATTACTCTAAAACGTATAAAACATGGCCTATCACCGAGAGGAGGTAGAGCAGTTTTCGTGATAGAGGCACATGAATCCTTTCAGACAGAGGTATTCTAGTCATGGGTAATATTTCCTGAATCCAATTCAGTAACTCACACATTTCACTTCTACAAAGAAGATGAACCACCAGAGGAATACATTCCTTTCGAGGATATTGAAATTCCATTAACATACCAAGAGCATCAGCTCTGGTTTAAAGGCGCCCTAAAACATCACAAAAACATAACCAGGCTCGGTCCCCTAGGTAGACCAGGAGCAACATGGCCGATTCTAGCCGGCTATACACCTCATCCCGACATCGAAATAATGTCAGATGAGGAACTACTTACTCAACTCACAGAGTTAATAAAAATCTACAGACAATTGGTTCAATATGTCATGCGGACTTTTACAGTCCAACCACCATTAACAATTCCAAATCAAACCCCCACCAGGGGAATACTCTAAAAATTACACCACAGACTCTATACGCAGTCATGGGTAAAATGCCCACTAAGCGGGAGCAAATTCCATTTTGGATAGCTCAAAAAATTACTCAAATCGAAGCAGTATTTCCAAATACTAGCCCACATGAGAAACACAGAATCCTAACCATTAGTTTACCAATGGGGATCACACCACAACTGGAAGACTGCACCACTTGGGGCTCAGTCTTTGCTGCCATCTATACTAAAACACATGGTATTCCATCGATTGCGGTAATACCTGATGTCCTAAAACAAATTCAAAACGAATACGGGGCAGAGCCTGCTTTAAATTTAGGTATGAAATTACTGAAAAATTTCGACCAGGTCTCAACAATAATATTATCTAATATTAAAGGGGAGGCAGCAGCAGTGGCGATCCGACAAAAATTAAGGGAATTTGATGTTACAGAACATCAAACAGAGCTACCCAGAATAATAGAACAATCTTATGCAGAATTAGGCAGAGATAGTTTGGGTGGAAGACCAGTGAAGCCGAAACTATCTGAAAGTCCTGAGAAGGACTCAATTAAACAAACTCCTATATCTTCTAAAAAGAAGTGGGAGTCTACTAAACAATTCAAAATTCAAATGAGAAAGGTTCTCAATCCCGAGGTAGGTCTCCTCAAAAGGAGCCCTCTGAAAGGAGGTATAACTTCAGGCATAGGGATAATTTGAGAAAACCTGATAGGTATCAAGATACTGATACACGTTCCTCTCGTCCCTTTCAGGTCTCATCACAGACTTCGGAAAGAAGAGTACGAACAGAACATAGAGAAGAACGCATGAAATCGAAAGACGACAAACACGCTCCAAAAATTAAAGAAAAACCTCAATTCTCCAAAAAGAAAGTAGCAGGTCTGAAAGTAAGACATGCCGAGAATACTGAGAACACAACTCAAGAACGGAGAATGGGCTCAGACAATGCTGGACAGTGCAGCAGAAGTCACAATAGCTCGCCAGAACCTGAAGGAACTTCTGGAGATAGTGGACTTGAATGAGTACATTACAGTAGAGACTGTAGACACCAGGGTTAGTACTCCACAAAAGTTATTTGACATAACACTCCGGATGGAGGGAGACAAACCTAGACAGGTTAAAGCATTCTTTTGGGAAAGACTATCAAAGGGTTATGACATACTTCTAGCAAAAAAGGACTGGCCACCACAATTTGTCAGGGAGTGCCCACACGGCGAGGACATTATTATGCCTGCCTTCTCCAATCACATACCAATTCACCTAAAATATACATATGCCAGAAAATGGGCAGTGGCCCAGGCTCCAGCATTATATAAAAAATCATGTAGGATGGGATGAGGACTCACCTCACCATAAAATAAATCTGAAACATGAACCAACTGCACAAAGGAAGTATCCTATTAAGCAAGAAGCTAAAAAACAGGTCAGGGAGATCTTAGATCAACTTGAATATCAAGGGGTGATTGAAACATGCACCTCCTCAATGAACAATATTTTGTTTCCTGTCTCCAAACCAGACAATACATATCGTCTAGTTTTGGACTAAAGACATTTAAACACTTGTTCTAAAACTTTTGCAGTGCAAAATGCACATAGCACAGCATTAATGAATAACATTGTGCGTAAAAAATACAAAACAACATTAGACATCTCAAATGGTTTCTTTTGTCAAAATATAGCACCTGAAAGTAGGTACTTAACGGCATTCTCCATAATGGGGACCCAGCGTCACTTTTGTCGACTCCCACAAGGGTTCAAAAACAGCCCATGTTTATTCTCAGCGAGGGTAACGGAGTTACTACAAATCTATGACAACGAGGCATTGTCCTATGTCGATGACATCCATCTGACTGACGATGACTTGGACAAACACTTGAACAGGGTGAGCACCATTATATTGGGATTCGCCTCTGAGGGCTACAAGTTCAACTTTATAAAGTCCCGAATTGCCCATCTCAATGTCCTATTTTTGGGATATGAGCTTTCAAGTGAAGGCAAGAGCTTGGCAGCTAACTTTCTAGAGAAATGTGCGCTGCTCCAACCTCCAAAGACGCTAAAAAACTTACAATCCATTCTGGGTTTCCTAAATTTTGGAAGAACATACATACTAAACTATGCAGAAAGGGTTAAACCTCTCTACGCATTAATTAAACCTGATTTTTCAATCAAAAACTGGACAAACGAACACACAGAAATGTTGCGTTCACTCCAGGCTAACATGTTAGCAACAAATCACTTACAAACACGCGTAAGTCAAAGAAATTTGGTGATTCGAATAATTTCGGGTCAATGTAGATTCACCTACTTAACCTTCAATGAGGGTGAAAAAGTACCAATCGCGTACAAATCACATTTGTACACACAAGCGGAAATGCGATTCAGTTCTACTGAAAAAATTCTAACAGCAGTTCAAACAGCTGTAGCAAAAGAAAGAGCCTTAGCCCAAGGGAAACGCATAATTGTCGTAACCCCGGTACCAGCTTTAGAAGCGGTCACAAAAGCAAGCATTCCAAATGCTAAAGCACTACATCCGAGATGGATACAATGGGTTAATTCTTTTGCTGCACCTGATGTTGAATATGTTTTTGATCCAGATTTAAAAACACAAGCATTTCTCCAATATGAACAAGAATGTCCTCTGCCCACTGAGATTCTGCCTCTCGATCAGTATGAATTCATAATTTACACTGACGGATCCGAACAGCCCGCAACAGGGAGTAAGCAAGCTTACAGTGCAGCGTGTGCTATCGTTAAAGGTCGCATGCGAAATGACATCTTCAGACCTATGGTCACAAAAACTCAATCACTAGGTGATTGTACAGCTCAGCGAGCTGAACTACAGGCATTCAAACTGGCACTTGAGAGTACGGATCGAGAATTCCTCACACTAATCGTGTGCGATTCCTTTTACTGTGTTCAGTCGTATAATGACTATATACGAACCTGGCTTGAAAATGGTTTCAAAGATGCGAAAGGTGTCACAATAAAGCACAAACTGCTTTGGGAACAAGTAGTTCAGTTGAAAAACGAACTACCAAAGGCTCACGTGATTCACACACTGAGTCATCAGCGTGATGGCGTTCACGTTGCAGGGAATTCATTGTCTGACGAAGCCGCAAAGGGGGCTGTTCAGACGGCTTCCGTAGCTGCGATCACTCGTTCAAAAACAAAAATAGACGGTGAGATAATGTTAGCTGTCAATGCTTCGAGCAAAGGCAGCAGTGCAGCGTTACCAAAAAAGTTTCCACTCAAGTACTCTTATGTAATTGATGCAAACAACGTTCCTTTTGCTCGAATCCCTGGAGTGGGGGATAGGGTAATTCCAAACAAGGAACGCAGATTAGGACTAATCGTAGCAGCACACGAAGGGATAGCTTCTGCCCATGCAGGTGTTTAAGCGACAGTATCTTTACTAAAGCAAAGATATTGGTGGCCTGGCATTCGGAAACAAACTAAAAACTATGGGGCATATTAGCAATGCCTGGCGATAATTATCGCAAAGCGCAATTAGCGCTTGGATAATTATCGCCAGGCATCGCCGGTTTCTATCGCGGAGTTAGCGTGCAATCAGCAATGCTAATCTCCAAAGCGATAGAAACCTTGGAGAACAGTGTGAATATTGCCGGAAAACAGGCGATATTCACACTGTTCCCCAATTCTGCTTGCTGATAGTGCGAGGGGGACTTAGCCATGTAATCCACCTCTCATTGGATTACATGGCTAAGTCAGGGTGGGACCAGGTGTTAGCAAACCAGCGCTAAACGTGTTTAGCGCTGGTTCGCTAATCACCGCCCCTGCCTCGCTGATAGGCGTTAGCGACCTCAGCGACTGTTTCCAGTCGCTGTTAGGTGGGAACGCCTACTTTGCATGCCATTAGCGATAAATATCGCTGGCATGCAAAGCGGCACCCAACCCGGTTGCTATCGCCTACAAGCTGTCGCTAACAGCAGTTAGTGACAGCTTGTTGATAAGGCGATAATATTATCGCCGCTTTAGCGGGAAAAAGTCCCGCTAAAGTGGCGATAATCGCCTTGCTAATATGCCCCTATGTTTTAGAATGTGATATTTGCCAACAGATGAAAGTCTCAACAGTGAAACGTCCTGCGCAGACACCCCTTTTAATTTCGGATAAACCGTTAGCTTGTGTTTACCTGGACCACTGCGGTCCCTTGCAGAGGGACGGTAATTATAAATATATCATGGTAGCAGTGGATTCATGCTCTAGGTTCCTATGGTTATGGCCTCAGCGCTCGGCTGACGCTCGAACTGTTATAAAAGATTTGCGAGTCTTTATCGGCACATACGCAATAGGCACGCTACATTCTGACCAGGGTCCTGCGTTTAGCTCTAGGGCTTACAAGGAGGCCATGGCCAGTCTGGGCGTTGCATTGCGGTACTCCTCTCCATTCCATCCTGAGGGAAATTCTGTTGTGGAAAGGAAAAACCGGGACATAAAGCAGTCTATAACAGCCAGGGTATTAGGTTCGGGTGATGGGTGGGTCAAACACCTCAATAGCGTACAGCGCGCTCTCAACAATCTGCCAAGAAGTTCTCTAGGGGGGGTCACTCCATATGAGGTCCTATTTGGGACAAGAATGTGGGTTCCAGACTTAGAACACGTAGGCACAGTGGTGGAAAATAAACTATTTGATATCAAAGATCATTTGGCTGTTTTACAGGATCTTAACAAATTAAGAACGAAACAAAGCAACGTATCCCTACAGCCAACCACCACTGGGGAAATATCGACGGTCCCAGCAAGGCCTGTCTGAATTCCGAAAGTTGGGGATCTAGTCAGAGAAAAAATTGCGGACAAGAAGGAATTTGGACCTTCTTACAGACAACCGGTACCTGTTCTAGCTGTTCAAGGAACAAGGACAGTACTTCTGCCGCCCCTTGCTGGAAGAAAGGAGAAAAGATTTGTGTCCATCGACCTGATCAAACCACAGTATGTGGCCAATACTAAGCAGTAGGCCTCGTGGACTCCGACCTAGTAGCAGACGCACTCCTCTCGCTACTATTCAAGAGGTTCAGACTGAAAGACTGATCACGATCGAGAATTCAGCTGTAACAAACGAAGGACTAAGCAACCAAGCTATGGAACTCATCCCTCTTGACAACCAAATAACAGTTCGTCCAAATACACTTGTCTACACCAACGTGACACGTGAAGAACTGTCTCCTGTGATTTCAACAAATCCTGATGCAATTCCAACAATTGACAGAACTGCTTCTGGCTATTTCATTGACTTTGATACGTTCTCAGAAGATCCAAGTGAACCTGAAACGACGCCAGCATCATTCAAACTCAAGCAGCAAGTACAAGACTTTATTCACTTTCTGAAAAAGACTTATCTGGTTTCGCCATGGATTGAACTCTGGATTACATCTGGACTTTTTGTTTTTCTGCTCTGGCTAACTTTGGTAACAACAGTAAGCGTGCTTATAAGTGGCAGATACATCCATGTGAACAGTGAAGGAAAAGACGTAAACGTACTTTTGAAACATCATAAATCTTCCCATCGTGATGCAAGAGACTTGTCATCAGTGAACATCACAGCTGTTCCTATACACGATGGTATAGTGTGGGACAAAACAGATTATGAAATTTTCGGACCAACGGAACAATTGAACATTCCACATTTGTTTAAAATTTCACTAAGTGATTTAATTACGTCCAGTACCTATTCAGATGATTGGGACTTTGAGACTGTGACTGACATAATGTTTGATCTAGAAAAATCTGCTGCATTTTCTAAAAATGAATATTTAGAGGGTTCATCAGACTATGAAGAACTGTATTGTTATAACCACTATGGTCATCATTATTTGCATAAAACTGCATATCCAAGAAATGTGTTTATGTTTAACCAATGGGAACATTGTCCTACACCACCACAAGGTAGTTCAAAAACTTTTGCTAGTAAGTTTCCATATTTTTCAGGATACAATACATCTGACCCAGAAACGTTTTATAATAGAAATATAAACAAAACAGGTCTGAAAACTATGTTAACAAATACGAAACAGATTTACTCTGCAGCATTTATTGCCCAACTGTCTACACAGGGTTTCGACTTATGGAAAGACACAATTGAGACAAAAACTGTCTGGGGTAGTAAAGATTGGCAAGTACAGGGTATAGAAGCTTTGTTTAGAGCCTGTATCATCCCTGAACAAATACTGTTTTTGAATGAAACCGTCCAACAAACATCTTGTCTTGGATTAGCCAAGATCAAAGAGATGAAATCACCTTCTGTGCCAACACCTGCCAGTGATAATAATACAAAGGCAGTGGTGACAGTTGACAATATACTACAACTCAACAGATCTGATCCAAATTGGAAGAAATGGTTGATCTGGCCCATAGACACAAACAACTGTCAGGAAAGGTTCTTGAACAAAACTCAGGGCTTTACTATACGTAGACCAGACCCAAGATATGTCCAGAGACAACATCCGGGGGTAGTAACAACATATAGTGTAGGAAAATTATGCCTCGATTGGCTGCATAAATCTACACTACAGGATGTGAAACAACACTTATCCTTACTTACAGGAGACGCAGATCTTAGGGAATTCTTGCTTGGACCAAGAAAACCGCATCAAAAACGTTTCATATATGCCGGCATTTATGCTGTTTATAATGAAGCATGGAAAGTGTCACAGATAGAGGCCGCAGAACGAATACGTGAACTTGATCGTATTAATTTAGAGAAAACACTTTCTGTGGTCGACAATGGGTTAACAACTTTGTCCTCCAGAATATATTCATTGGATGGCATTGTATCCTCTGCTATCGACATTCTAGAACAAGATTTGGCTATGTTACAACAAGGTCAATCCCAATTACGTTCTATAGTGTTATTGAGCTGGACGCTGCAATCTTTGCGAGCGGGCTATGTGCCTTGGCGTTTCATCAACACGTCGTCTCTGTTTGCAGAATACAATCTCACTGATAAACAGATCGAATTGGCACAAAGAGGAGCAAGGTATACAGTGCTAAGCATTGAAAAACTGGAGAAGTTACCATTCACAGTGGCAGAAAAACCAGCTACAGAATGGGTTATTCATGGCAAAATAACATTACCTGTGACTACTTTTCAGTTTCAGTATTGCCTCAGACAAGTGCAAGCAGGCAAATATGAAAGGTTGGGTAAGGAATACATTAAGACATCTTGGGATTTACCGTATACACATATATGTTGGAGTGGGGATCGTGAAGTGTTTCTAAGCGGTACCAACTGTAAACATGCACTGACCGGTTCACTTATGTGTCAGGACATTTCTGTACACGGGGCACACCAGCTGCTGTGGTTAATCCAACGTTTGGACAACTTTCTAACGGGAGTTACCTCATGTTGAATGATCAGAGTTGCTGCGGAATGTTGCCAGGCATCCCATATCTAGTAACGGTCAACTCCAGGGTCACTTGCTGTATGCAAGTATTGTTTCCCCAATAGACACAGTCAGGGAGTCGCCGCTATGGCCTTCGCTGAACGTCTCCTTTATAAGATTTGATACTTTGAGCAGAATGAAAGCCATGCTTTTACAGCAAACAGTGCCTTTGACCTCGGCCAAAGAAACCTATGATCTACAAGTAGCAAGGACTTCGGCTGAGATACAGACTTTAATACGTACAAACTGCCCTATACATTTCATAGAAATGATATCGCGTATCTTTAACATGTCAGATACGACCGGAATTGTACATGTATTTAAGAGCATTTGCTCCGGTCTATTAGCACCTTTCCAGGCAATACTTGGAATTATCCCCAACTTTGCACATTCGGTGTTTGGTGGCATACCATTAACTCTCGCACTTGTTGCCGGAATTTTATTCATCTTTCTGCTATTACGCTATGGCCAGCCTATTCGCAGACATCACTCCGAGCGAAATGGAGAAAGCTCTCCTTGAAAGAAAGTGCCGTGAGCGAATAGTACAGCTATTGGGCATGACTCGTCTACGGGACCTTAATACAACTTGGTTCCTGTCATTTAGACCAATCTGGCAAGATTGCATCTTACCTGTTCTACGATGCCTGCTATGCGGTGAAGAATGCGTGTTGGACGCTTGTCTAACATATCCATCAGCCACGCCAAAGGATGTCGATACTTTGCTGGTACCGATAACGGCCCATGCTTTGTATTGTCCCCAGAGGCTACCAATCCTGATGTCAGCATTCATTGAGATCTCACAGACGCTTCCGGCAGCTGCTGAGGTACGAGAGACAACTCCAGGCACACAGGTAACAACGGACGCAAACATTGCTGAGGCGACATATGCTGAGAGCGATGCTTCACATCTTTGTGCGGTCAATCTCTTACACGAGGTGTTTCAACTTACACCAACGACAGTGGATGATGTTTTGTCTATTGAAATAGATGATCTCCTGTTTACACCAGACCCGTAAACTGACTCTGATTCAGCATACTGTGTTCCAGAGATGCAGTAACAATTTGGCCTTCATTTTTCAAAAACTTGGAACTCTACCAAATTTGAACTTTTGTCCCATTTTTTCGAACGAAAATGGCACTTCAATCTGCTTAAAGTAGAACTAGCCTTATAATACGGACTTGGCAGTACTTCCAGGGACACTTAGTCATCTTGTGTGTCTAGAACAGTTCATTTAATTTTTATGACAGGAAATAACTTTGATTTTGAACAAACTTATCGATCATTTTCGTCATATGTAAATATTGCTTTTATATTTCATTCCGATTGCATTTATTCCGAACTTTATGCTGGAAATAAAAAACATTGCTCAAATGATGTACAGAAACCTTTGCATTTTTAATATGTCTTTTAATGCTTTTAGGATATGTTTTTATATGCAGTACTCCATTTTAATGTTTTAGCATTTTATATGTTTAGCATTTTAGTGTTATCGTACACACGAAAGAGGAGTGGGTGTTGTATATTTCCTAGGGTGTCCATAAACGGGCTTTCCAGACTCATGTCCTTATATAGGCACAATTCGCCTTGCCCTTATATAGGCATAAAATCCTAGACTTTATTTAGGCATAACCCATGCACTCCAAATACAGGCATGGATTCCGACATCCGTCCACCCTAGCCTCACAACGAGTTCATGAGAAAAAACAGACCCTTAGGCTGCGGGAGTTTCCCTTGCCCAGGACTATTGATTTCTTCAAGGACTCGTATATTATGCATGAACCATTATTCCTTAGGGGTTCATTCATGACGTCTTTCGCTGCCCAACTCGCGTCAATGCTAACATTTTCAGGTATAAATATACCTTCCCAGACCCCTGTAAATCAGAGGAGACCTCGACTTCAGAGGAGCCCGATTCCCGGCCGGACGCACTGAGAAGACGTTGTCATTCCTGCACGCAGAGAGTCGAGCTTCCAGTGATCTAACTTCCCTTGCGGGGTGTTGGAGTTCGAGTCTGGGAAAGAGATTCCTACCTCTCTCATTCTTCAGGTATGGAGCAGACTAGGACCTAGAGGGACTCTTGGCATACTGGACTCTTGGCATACTAAGCTTAACATACTCTTAGTATACTCTAGTCAGGATTACATCACCTACTTCTACTTCTCCCTACACCTAGGATAGGTTAGGAACACTGGGGTAGAACTAGGCTAGAAACGCATCGTATGAGTACTCGCATTTTTAGGCTGTGTCATTTTATGTAAATGCATATATGCTGAAAAGATAATGCTAACGCAGTATTATTTATTTCTACTGCTCACTCTGTACATTATTTATCTCGCATACTGTCTTGTGATCGTAACAGCCCATTTAACTTACAACAGAAACAAGACTGTTCAATAAATCCTTTATTGAAACGCCCGTCTGTTATTTCTGTGTAACTTTGAGAGTAACTAGACATGCACGACTGGGCTGAGTGAAATAGTTATCTATTGTTTCTACGACTCTGGGACACGTCCTAATTCTGTAAGGGAAACACAGTGGTCATGTTTTGCGGCTGCCAGAAACTGCTCCCTTCTTGTCGTCAAGAAGTTTCTAGTGGCCTCTGAGCTAGCTGGCACAAGTAATTAAGTTTAATATACTCGATAGGGACATACCAACCTTAGTCCTATGTCAAACCTATAGGATATATTATTCCAATGCGCAGAGCCTATTAAGGAAATAGGAGCTACACTACATGGATCTCTTCGGACACTTCGCAGCTTCCCGGCAGCAGCACTTTCTAGCCAGCGGACATTGAAAACGACGGCGCGGCCCAACACCATTTGACACCTGTGCACCCGGCTTCCCTGGGTGAGGTAACACGAGTATTACGGTGCTCCCATGGGTGTTGGTCCTAGAACCCTCTAAGTCCAAAAGGGTTTGTTCCTAGTCCACTCCGAAGTGTCCCTAAACTTTAAAACTCTAACCGCGACTTTCCCCATAGACGCTAACGGAGCTCGCAGCTATGTTCACACACTGCACACGTCCCCCGTGGGTCCCTTGTATCACTACCTTGGGTGGTTCCTTGGGGTCCCAGCGACTCTACAGGCTCTAGGCCTTGTGTCTAGTCAAGTCGTGGTTCTTATACCACTTTCTTAATATATGGTTTGGTACGCCCCTAGGGCTAATCGTATATTGTGCTAATTTACTGTGTTAATTGACTTGTAACTTGTGTATTTCAGCCTCTAGCCTCATAAAGAGACTAGTGGGTAGTGTTTAGTAATAAATACATATATTTTATATATATACCTGGTGTGGTTCTCCTTTCATTTGGTCATTCATGAGATTATAGACTGGTAAAACAAACAGCTTAACACTCCTTCAAGACTTAGCCTGAAGGCTGCTCTCCATAGCTACCACTAGGATAGCTTTCAATAAAGGTTGTCTTTAAACCTATCATCAATAAAGGTCGTTTGGACTGGTGCAAGGTGCCCACTATAACTAGTGGACCGCATATGCCAGGCCAACTTCTCACAGTACTGATTGAATTCAGGTGTAATTTGGCAAGAGTTCTAAGCCAATCCTTGAATTGTTAGCAGCGAGAGAATATCAATTGTTGGTGTTCATTAAATGGCAAGGGTTGTAAGCCAATCCATGAATTGCATGCAGGAAGAGAATATGGGTTGTTGGTGTTCACTAAATGAGCAAATCTCTCTGAGCACTGAGTTTCTGATATGGCCTTCCACACATACCTTTTTGTGATAAAGTTATTTTTGATCTATTTCTGCTTTGGAAAGCAAGGTGGGAATCTGGCATTGTGGTCCATACTGTGAAAGTAGACAAAGACTGGCAGGCTTTGGCATTTAGTCCAAGATGTCTACAGCATACAATGCTCCTAATTACGATGTTGGTCGGTAAGCCTCCGACTGCTCGTCGGAGGCTTACCGACCGATATGGTAGGTTTACATTATGACCACCGATTTATAATGTCGGCGGTCGAAGTGTAAACCGGCCGGTCAAACCGACTGGGTTCTGACGGACTCAAGAAGCTCGTCGGCCAGTTGGAAGCAGCACATAATCCCTAACGGACGGTATTTCCGCAGTCAGAATAATGATGTCAGTTTCAGACAGCCTTCCCATGTTGGCCTCATTGTCAGTGAAATTGCTCTCCCACCCTCGCAGCTCCACCATTAAGTGAGGCCTGCCCCTGCACTCTCGAGTGTTGGTGATCGAGGCCCTCCTCCACCCGCAGGTTTCCCTGCACCTCATCCCTGGTGGTCCAGTGGACCTCTGTCTCCTTCCTCTCACTCTGCTCTTTCACTCGTTTTTCTACCCTTTGCTATCTTTCACTTTTCTGCACTTTTCTGCATCTCTGCTCTTTTGTGCCTTATTTCTGCTCATTTTCCCTTCCTCTCGCTCTGCCCTTTCACTCGTTTTTCTACCCTCTTTTATCTTTCACCTTTCTGCACTTTTCTGCATCTCTGCTCTTTTGTGCCTTATTTCTGCCTATTTTCCCTTTTTTCTTTATCCCTTATTTCCTCCCTTTACCTTTCCCCGCCGCTGCTGCCCCCGCGGCCTCTCCCCCCCAGCGCGACCGGCCCAATCCAGCTCCGCTCCCGCCTCCCAGCTGTCCAGCCCTTTCCGACCCCTACTTAATGGCGGCCACTGCGGGGACAGGCGAGCAAGACCACTGACTCATTGTCAGTGAAATTGCTCTCCCACCCTCGCAGCTCCACCATTAAGTGAGGCCTGCCGCTGCCCCTGCACTCTCGAGTGTTGGTGATCGAGGCCCTCCTCCATCCGCAGGTTTCCCTCCGCCTCATCCCTGGTGGTCCAGTGGACCTCTGTCTCCTTCCTCTCACTCTGCTCTTTCACTCGTTGTTCTACCCTTTTGTATCTTTCACCTTTCTGCACTTTTCTGCATCTCTGCTCTTTTGTGCCTTATTTCTGCCTATTTTCCCTTTTTTCTTTATCCCTTATTTCCTCCCTTTACCTTTTCCCGCCGCTGCTGCCCCCGCGGCCCCTCCCCCCCAGCGCGACCGGCCCAATCCAGCTCCCCTCCCCGCTCCCGCCTCCCAGCTGTCTAGCCCTCCCCGACCCCTACTTAATGGCGGCCACTGCACCGTGGTGCAAAGGTACCTGCGTTGGTGCACGGCAGCCCATTGTGAGCCGGCGCAGGGGAAAAGGACAGGAATGCGGCGTATCTTATAGATACGGCACATTCCTGCCCTTTTCTTTTGCCATAGGGCAGCTCTGCAGGAAGGCCTGCATCCGCTGCCCTACGGCAACCTTTAGGATGGACTAAACAGGACCAGGGACTATTTAAAGATCTCTACTGCACTTCTTTGTAAACCTACTATATAAATGGCAGTACCAGGGACTACTCATGCCCTCTACTGCACACAGGACCAGGGACTATTCACTGCCCTCTTCTGCACACATTTGTAAACCTACCATATAAATGGCAGGACCAGGGGCTACTGTACACAAGACCAGTGACTACTCACAGCCTTCTACTGCACATCTTTGTAAACCTACTATGTAAAATGCAGGACCTGGGACTACTCATGCCCTCTACTGTACACACTAATCCTTAACCACTTAGGAAGGACTCAACGCCTGTTTGGGGGCTGAGGCTGAGGACCACGTTGCCCAGAGTTCCTTGCGGCCGGGTGCTGCCACTCACGCTCTGTGGGCCTGATTCACAGAACTAACTTACGTCAAAAACGTAAAGTTAGTACTTTTTGGTATTCACAGAATACACTTACTCATTTTGGTATTCACAGAAGGCACTTACTCATTTCGGTATTCACAGAAGTTAGTAGTCCTAACTTTAGGACTCCTAAATGCCTTCTGTGAATACCGAAAGTCTTAAAGTTAGGATTTTTCTCAGTTTAGGAGTAGTAAAGTTAGTAGTCCTAACTTTAGGACTCCTAAATGCCTTCTGTGAATACCGAAAGTCTTAAAGTTAGGATTTTTCTCAGTTTAGGAGTAGTAAAGTTAGGACTCCTAACTTTACTACTCCTAAACTGAGAAAAATCCTAACTTTAAGACTTTCGGTATTCACAGAAGGCATTTAGGAGTCCTAAAGTTAGGACTACTAACTTCTGTGAATACCGAAATGAGTAAGTTCATTCTGTGAATACCAAAATGAGTAAGTGTATTCTGTGAATACCAAAAAGTACTAACTTTACGTTTTTGACGTAAGTTAGTTCTGTGAATCAGGCCCTGTGTGCGCCAGGAGGCGCTCAAAAGGAAGCCAGGGCTCCCGCACCGCGGGACGCCTGTTTGTCTGCTGCTGTTATCCACCAGGGGCTGAGGCTGAGGACCACGTTGCCCAGAGTTCCTCTCGGCCGGGTGCCGCCACTCACCCCCTGTGTGTGCCAGGAGGCGCTCGAAAGGAAGACGGGCTCTCGCACTGCGGGACGCGCCCGGGCGGGCCCGTCCATGCCCGTCGGAGCTTGGAAGGGGCTGGGCTGGGCCCCCCCTCTAACATCTGGAATTATTTGAGGCCCTTCTCCTTGACATATTGGGTGAGTTTTCTCTACTCCCCCTTGCGTTGTTATTGTTGTTGGCCTGCCCTTGCTTTTGACGCTGGCCGATTTTAGACCCGGGACTAACACTTCCTCTTCTCTTGACCCCAACAACAGGAAGTGGAGTTATAGCTGCAGCTGTTCTTGGCAGGCCCAAGGAGGTGTAGGGTTGGGTTGCTCCTCTACTGTTTGTTCCCCCTCCACCCTCTCCAACTAGTTGCTATGTTTCAGGCTGAATGCTAGGCGTTTGAAATTTTGCTGTGGCTGGACTCTCAATGCCATCATCTCCTTTCTACTGACGGTGGATCAGAGAGAAATCGAGACTCTGACATAAACGCTTGCACCTATGTGTCCATTTTGTTTTTTATGAGCTGTTTTAAATTGTGGCTATTTGATTTTATTGTGAGGCTTTGTAGCAAACTGCTGATTGGCTCACTGTCCCTTTTGCATCTTAAGGCCCAAACCACAGATATTTTTTATACGAGAGGGACTACTAGCCTAACCAACATATCGGACACATTCGATTGCACACTAAGCAAGAGAAACTTAAGACACCCACGACAAATAATCATATGTGTTATCAATCCCTAAATCTTAACACTACAAGCTGCGGGGTGCTACCATTATTTATCTTCCTTAAGTTCCCCTCGCATTAATCCACTAACCCACAGATTTAGAAAAAGGTACTTGGGTACTGCGCTTCCTAATCGCGCATCGTGTGGTAATCGCAGCTTTCTGATACCTGTAGGCATACATTGAACAGTGGTGTGGCATTTCTCTTACCCATAACACTGTTAATATCATTGTTCCCGTAATTCCCAACCACACTGGTCATTGACATGGGGAAAAGAAAACTGTCTACCTGTGAGGGAGTGGACGGGCCGGATGGCTCCCGTTCCAAGCCAAGCAGAAGCAAGCTGGCTCGAAAGACTGCATCTAACAACTGAGTCCTTGATCGCATTGACGATCTAATAGTGGAATGCCAAGGTATTTTAGCTTCCGACAACTGCATGGCCACATCTGAAAACTCATATCCCTCTGTTGAGCCACCCCATTCCCCCGCCCTATTTCCAATCCCGCAAAGCATATTCCCACAATGTTCACCAAGCATAACACGCAGAGTAGAAAAACTCTGCTCCCATCCACTGCTGCCACTAACATTCCACTGATATCATTGGTATCCCGGAGGCAGGTATATCTCTACTTCCCATCGCAGTTGAAGCAAAATCCCTAGTAGGCACTGACACTGACACTACCACTAACATTATCTTATCAAATAGGTTTTTACCGCTTCAAGATCTGACCAGCCTTCGGCAGGGGGAAGCGCAGGAATTGGAGGTAGACCCTTCCTTGCCACGGGCCGACACTGAGCTTCTAGAGAAAGATCTAAATGAGCGAAGGTCAGGTAACCCTCTTGTGGAGTCTACCTCGCCTTGCGAGGATTCAGCCAGGACAATGTTATAACTGAGGGCAGAAGTAAGTTCCTTAAAAATATTAATTTTAGCACTTAAAGACCAAGTCAAACTTTTGATAGACAGAGGCTCTCTAGAAGAGCACCACCCAGTGCACGCAAAGAGTCAAACACAGGAAACACCTCATACTTTGACTAACATAGTCCCTTTAATGTCCATTCCCACCTTCCCCCCCACAACCTTGACAGACATGAGCAGATCCAAAGTGACGCAAAGCGGTGACCGTACGCAAAGAGGCTTTGGCGGCCAATCAAGCGACAGGACCGATCGGGCCCAAAGCTTTGCAAGGTCCATCTATTTGACAAATGTGCCCAAAATTCCTTCGCAATCAAAGCATGAGGGCAAGGACTCCTTGACAAATAAAGCCATTCATTGGATTCGCAAGGTGAGGGGTTGCAGATCGGTCATTAGGGAGGATATCCTATGGACTAAGAGGCTATCACATCACACCTCCCCAACTGACTCCATAGAATTACATCTTAGGGATGAGAACTTAGTTCACAACCCTATAGCCCTAGAAGCAAGATATTGCTCACCCTTCCAAATGGGCATTAGATTAAAATATAATCCCTTCAGCATCTCACAGTTGCCAGTAACCAATAGACAAGGCATCCCCCTGGGTTCCGACTCTCCCTTAGCTACCAACGATTACTGACAAGCTGAGCTGGTCTAGCCAATCCATCATTTCCCCCAAGAAAGACTGTGCATCTAGGAACCTCATCGAGGCACCATGCTGGACCCTTACTATCAGCTCCAAAGCCTACTAATTCTAGGCCTCCTGACCCGCAACAGCTTACCAGCATTACACCCAGTGAGAGGGCTCTAACTCGGTCAGATCGTACTGTTGACCAAGAAATAGAACATGCATTGAACAAGATTCAACCTATCTCCTTAGCTCCAGGAGGAATACCTCCCAAATTGCGTATACTATCATGGAATGTAGCTGGAGTGAGGCCCAAGTTGGCGCTTACACACTAGACCCAATATATAGAGCAATTCGACATCTGTCTTTTGCATGAAACATGGTCCCTCACGCCTGGCTTCATCCCTGGATATGTTACTTACTGCCGTCCAGCAGTAGCCAGTAGATCAGGACGACCTGCCGGGGGGTTGCTGATTTGGGTCAAAATCAATCTCCAATGCAACACAAGAGAACTTAAGACCAAAAGCCTTGACATCTTAGCCATCCACAAATGCAAAAACAACAATTGATGGACAGAATGCAGAACAATGTCATACATTCACCCCAGTACAGAGATCTGGGCCTAAATCCATCGTTTTTTTGCTCACCATGCCATTCCAGTTTGGACCCAGCCATATGCAAATCAGTCTTGACCCTGCGCCCAATGGGAACAGTCCAGCCCGAACTGCCAGGCCAGGTCCTCCCTGGACTGGAAACAAACATCCTAGGACCGGTTTCGGGCTTTCAGCCCTCATCAGCCAGGATAGCTTGACTCGAGTAGCATGGAGAGCACAGGACCAACGTCTGGGCATACCCGTCCCACTCGGGGTGACAAATGCAAAAACAACAATTGATGGACATCCACATCAGAGGCAGGGATGGCACAGGATAAGATCTCTTCAATGTGTATGCCCGGGGTTCTAGGGCAGGGTGTAGCTCTCCCACTATTCTCGAATTGGAAAATTGCTTAGAAGAGAGGGACTCACAGTCGCCTGTAATAGTGGCTTGGGATTTTAACATCACCTTCGAGCCCTTGGACTCTGAAGACATAACTGACAGTGATAGAGTGGGCGAGATGTGGCTTGTTCCCCCCTTACAATTGCCACCTATTAAAAAATGGTCACGTACAGCAATACATCTAAATGCACTAACTCTCAAGTTTGGGCTCAGGGCTCCTAATGGCCAGACCTCATCCGATAAGATGGGGGCAAACACTTTCAATAGAACCTCAAACATGAGCCGTATCGACTACATCTTACTAGACCTCAGTTTGTGGCACAGGGTGCCGGACATGAAAGTCGGGTCGACCACAGATAGTGACCATAATCCCCTCGAGTTTGACATGTCACCTATGTGGGACAATAATCAAGGTCACACACATATAAGACTCTCAACACAGGAGGTGTGCCCGACTAACAATAATAGACAACTTAAGTGGGCACGTGTAGCCACTGATACTACAAAACTAGAAGCCATGAAGGGCAAATTGCTAGAGAGCACAAATGAGCTTCTTAGCCTACTTGAGCAGCACGACGTGCTCTCCAAGATCAAGTCAAGTCACACACAATTTTTTAATCAGTTAGCATCATTTTTCAGTGTACCCTTTAGGCCCCAAAGCAATTCCAAACCAGCCAGATCACATTCCTCCTGGTTTAGCCAAGAATGTAGGAGCTCAAGACTCCAATTGGCCACAGCCATTAGAGCAAATAATGTGATAGATCTAAAAGAAGCGAGGAGATCCTACAAGAAAGCTCAGGCCAAAGCAAAATTGGACTGGGAGGAGAATAGATGGCTCCAGATTAAGGACGCTTGCCAAAGCAGGGTCTCACAACAATTCTGGCTTCTGGTGACCAGGGGAGACACTGATAGACCGATGCCTCCTACCAATAACATCGCCATTTCTACTTGGCATGATCATTTTTCTGCAGTATACTCTGGATCAGGAGCCTCGGCCACTGAAGGCCTGTTCGCCATTCCTATCACCTCCCAGAACCCTGAACTTTTCGCTTTAGAGGAAATCTCACAAAGTATAAACTCTGTGGTTAGGAATAAGGCTTCGGGGCCTGAGGGCATCCTCGGTGATGTTTTCCTCTATGATACAGTTAACTGGTCCAAGTACATCTGGGCACTTGCTAACGGCATTGCTGCTGGGGCTGCAATACCATCCTCATGGAAGGAAGCCGAGGTTATCCCAGTATTTAAAAAGGGCGACCGATCACAACTATCCAACTATAGGCCGATCAGCCTGATCGATTGTGCACAAAAGGTCTTCTCCTGTGCACCTTCTCACGAAGATCACGGATTGGATGGAGGAGGTCATCATCCTATCCCCCTTCCAAGCAGGGTTTAGAAAGAGAGTCAGCACCATCGACCAGGTCTTTCGATTCTCACTACTGGCCTGGAAAACAGTCACCTTAGAAAGAGGTAGCCTCTATATAGCATTCATCGACTTGAAGTCGGCCTTCGATCTTATCCCCAGATACAAACTATGGCAAGTGCTGCAAGAGCTGGGCCTTCCGTTATCGCTCCTCGAGTTGGTCTTTCGCCTCCATGAGGATAATTTCGCGAGGGTCCGCTGGGGAGATCAAGGGCAGCTGACAGACCCAATTAGAGTTGACAGAGGGGTTAGACAGGGCTCCTACCCTGTTTTCGCTTTTTATCAATGGGGTGTTTAATTACCTAGCAGAAGTCCCAGCTGACGCCCCCTCTTTGGGGAACGTCAAAGTAACTACTCTACTATTTGCAGATGACATGCTACTGGTCTCAAAGACCCCCAGTGGTCTCCAACTGTTGCTAGACCGCTTCAATACTTTCTGTGGGCTCAAGCTTGCGCTGGCGGCAGGATTGAGTGAGTACAAGACCGAATGAAGCTGTCTTAGTTTCTGAGAAGAGTATGTGAGAGATTGGGCATAGTGAATGGCCCCTGGGCCCGGATGGGTGCGGACGGGCGCAGAAAGGCTTGCCTTTGGCGCGCCTGTGGCGCTCTGCCGGCGCGCCCGCTGCGCACGTCCGCTGTGCTCCCGCGCTGCAGCCGGCATAAATGGCCGGTATCAGCCTAAGCTCCTCCCCTCACCCTTCGTGATTGGCCGCCCCAGAGGGGAGTGACCAGGAAGCAGCTGGGGAGCCTGAGACGCCGACTACACTCGTAACGTTGGTATTTTTAAAAATACATAAAGCAAATTCATACAATGTTTAAAAGGGTTAAAATAGTTGCAGTTTCAGCAAAATCACTGTCCACCGGGTAGCGGCACAGTCGTTGGCAACACAATGTCACCAAGAAGCATTGCGCATCCTAAGATCTGACTCAAGACCACTAATTGCGTGTGCAGTAGCTAAGTTCCTTGGGAAAATGTGGATAATTAGAAGGCACATACTAAAGATGTGATTTGGTATCCCTCACGGTTTCCACTCCATCTTCCCAAACCCCCTAACGAGAACTAGTTATTACCACTAGGCATTTGCAATGTAGCTCAGAGCCTCACCTTTTTAATGTGATTTTTAGTGGGATTTTAAATGTACTACATTGGGGCTTTCCCTATGATTACTGAACTTTTTATCCTTTTTAACCAGTAGCGACCCGTGGTGGGAGTGCTGCCGGGCAGTGACGCAGGGTGGGGGAGGGGAAGGGTAGGGGGTAGTAAACTACGGATTTCGGCCGCACTGAGGTAAGTAAACAAAAAAATAAATAAAACGAATTTCATAGCGCGCGCTGCATCGCCAGAAATCCGTAGTTTACTACCCCCCACCCTGCCCCTCCCCCGCCCTGCGTCACCACCCGGCAGCACTCCCACCACGGACCGCTACTGCTTTTAACTGATCCCTTTCAATTGGTTTTGTCTTGATTGTTACACTTTTTTTAAACAATTTATTGTAATTGTATCTAGTGATCTTTTGTCATGTATTCAAACTTGAAGTTCCGTATTGTAAGCACTTGCACTTTTTCTGTCACAACAAATCTATTGCAATACTGCATTGTTTTCAATCTTGCAATTATGTACTGTTAGCACTTGCACTTTTATGGTCGGAACAACCGAATAAAGTTTGAATATGGGACTCAACAAATTTAGGGAACAACCCACAAGGCCCTAACAATATCTTCATCAAATTATAGTTCTCAAAACACAGTCTAACCCATACTGCCTGCACAACATGACTAGGGGTATGTACTAAAAACACAAACTCAATCATCACTGCTTCACTGTTTCCCTTCTGCATACAACAACAGGACATGGGTAAATTGCCACTTCACCCCCCACACTGCATGCGCAACAGGACCACGGGTAAATACTCAACGGAAACACAAGCAACAATAATCTCTGCTGCAATTTTAACATGGCATGACAGTAACACGATATCCACCTCTCTGGTGATTGACTTCTCAACAGAACACAAAAACCTCCGCTTTGGTATTCGGACAAAATATTGAGTAAAAAATATCAAGATGCAGAATTATTGAGTTTTTATTATCGTGATACACAAATATTGTGATGCAAGAATATTGTTGATAAAAATATCGATTTTCTAAGGTAAGTCTTATTGAAGTCAAAAATATCTGTTGTTATTATCGTTTACAAAAATATCTATGCTGTTAATATTGATATTAAAAATACCTATGTTATTAATATCATTTACAAAAATAAGGTTGTTAATAATATTATTTTTAAATTTTCTTAGGTATTTTAGTATATTTTTTTGTATATGTTATGTTTGTATAATTACTGTTAATGTTTTTAGTATAGTTTGTACATTTTCTGCTGTATTTAAATTTACCGGCATTGTTTATTGTAATTTTTAGCATTGTAGAGGGTTGTGGGGTTTGTAGAGGTACAGGATGGGAAGTAAGTTAATTATATTTATGAAAAAAGTATTTTTTAATTATTATATATTTAATAAATAATGATGAACATTGTGCAATTAATAAATGTTTACAGTTACGTTTTAGGTGTGCGTTGTGAGGTTTGTAGGGGTACAGGGTGGGAAGTAAATTGATTATAATGAACTAATAATTAATTTTTAATCATTACTAATTAATATTTATATAATGTTTTATTTAATAGAGTTGCTAAAATATGTTATATGTTTGAAATGCACTACTCTCTCTCTACTGTTGCACTGACTGGAATGGGTATAGTACATTTTACCCTTCCTGAGTCCAACTCTTTCCCTACTGTTGCACCTACTGGAGTAGGAATAGTACATTTGACCTCTCTGCAATTCAATGCTTGCCGTACTGTTTTACAGACTAAAGTGAGAGTGGTAATTTGTACCCCTCCCGAGTCCAATGTTTTCCCTACAGTTACACAGACTGGAGTGGGAATAGTAAATTTTACCCCTCCTGAATCCAACGGTTTACTTACTGTTGCACCAACTGTAGTGGAAAGAGTAATTTTTACCCCCCCTGAGTCCAACTCTTTCCCTACTGTTGCACAGACTGGAATTGGAATAATACATTTGACCCCTCCTCAGTCTAATGCTTTCCCTACTGTTGCACCAAATGAGTTTAGTGCTTTCTCTACTGTTGTACATATTGGAGTGGGAATAGTATATTTATTATTTACAGAGTTTAATTTCTATTAAATGTTGCTTAAATATATATTATTATTATGTGTTAGTGTATTTAAATTTTATGTTTTATATACATACATGTTACACTGCAGGTTAAAGATATACCTAACTTACAGGTACTCCATGAACTAGCGCAGGAATCCAGTGATGATGTTTCATCCCCTACCAGTCAAGACATTTGCCTTAAAAAGACAGCTCCAAGTCCTTTCTGTCCTAAATCCACGTTTCTTCCATTGATGCCGAAAGATGCGGTGGATGTATTTAGTGACCGAGTCATTACAGAGTTGAAGTCTCTAAATAGAACGGTAACTCAAACTCAACGTCATAGGGACTATAGAAATACTCAGTATCATACCCTGATCGCCAAGCTTCAAAAGAATCAAGACCTTATTGTTAATAAATCTGATAAGGGCGGTAATACAGTTTTGTGGTCCCGTAAAGACTATTTGGCAGAAGCTGAACGTCATCTCTCAGACACTTTATGTTATAAAAAATCGACAAAATTCGAGATGAGAGCAGCAGAAGACATTACACGTAAGAAAATCCATCAATGGAGGAGAAACGGTTTGTTAACCAAAGAAGAAATGAACTTTTTAAATATTGAACATCCTGTTACTCCTATGCTTTATTTCCTGCCTAAAGTACACAAAAAGATTACTCCAGTACCAGGTCGTCCAATCATTTCGGCTCAGGGCAGTATGAATGAAAATCTCTCTAAATATGTAGATTTCTTTTTGCAACCGCATGTGACCTCATTACCATCATATATAAGAGATACTACTGATTTTTAAATCAGATTAAGAATGTAATTTGGTGTCCTAATTATCTACTAGTGGTCATGGACATTGAATCGCTTTATACAAGCATTAATCACTCGAATGGCTTGAATGCAACTCGACACTTCTTGGAGAACAGGGATATTAATATGAAGGATCATAATGATATGCTGTTGGAAATAATTGAACTATGTTTAATGACTAACTATTTTTTATTTCAGAATGAAATACACCATCAAGTGCGTGGTGTGGCGATGGGGGCATGTTTCTCCCCAGTTATTCATGTTTGCATGTAGGCTGGTGGGAGAAGCATGTCCTCAGAACCGAACACCAGCACTGGTGTAGTCACATAGTTCATTATTGGCGCTACATCGATGACATATGTTTGGTCTGGAATGGCACAAAGGAGGAGGCTGTGAAGTTTGTGAGTGATATTAACTTTAATGATTTAAATTTGAGGTTCACAGCCTCCATAGATAGCTCCAGTGTCGAATTTCTTGATGTTCTGCTGTATATACAGGAAGATAAGTTACATACTAAGTTACACAGAAAAACCACCGCTGGTAACTCGATTCTACATGCAGAAAGCGCACATCCTCGCCATTTAATCAACAGCATACCATATGGTGAATTTATTCGGATTCGGCGAATCTGTAGTTCTGAAGCTGTCTCTATCGAATGTCAGAGGGAATCATTCTGTAGATTTCTTGATAGGGGCTATAAGGAACATATTTTAACTTTGGCATTGAATAAAGCCAATAGCTTGCAAAGAGATGTGTTGCTTCAGCCTAAATGCAAAAATACTGCTAACAAAAATCCATTGAATGAAGGGGTACATTCTATTCGTTTAATAACTACTTTCAGTGCACAAGAGGATACCATACGTAAGATTATTTATTCAGAATGGCCTATTGTATTGACCGATAACATTCTCGGTCCTATTCTTCCTAGTCTGCCTGCTATCACTTTTAGAAGGGCTCGCTCTATGAGGGATGCACTTGTGAAACCAATGTTAGAGGTTAGGCCCAAAGGTACTTGGCTGTCTAAAAAGGTTTTTTTAAATGTAACTCCTGTCGTGCTTGCACGTTTGCTAAGAACGGCACCCATTATAAGACAGCATTTAGTGAGAGGGAGATAGCCATTCAAGAATATCTTACTTGTCGCACTGAATATGCCATTTATAAATTGAAATGCACTTGTGACCTAGAATATGTTGGCAGCACCAAACTCCCAGTACATAAACGCATCCTACAGCACATAAGGGCAATTGTGAATTCAGACCATAACTATCCGGTCGCCAGACATTTTAAATCAGTCCACGACAACAAACTGAAGGATCTGGAATACACAGTTTTAGGGTCAGTTCCAAACCCCGGACGGGGAGGAAATCGAGATAAGCTATTAAGGCAACGTGAATCACATTTCATTCTAGCTCTCGACACTAGAGTCCCTAATGGTTTGAATATGAGTGAGGATTTGCATAATTTTTTATAACTTTTTATGATGCTAATTTAAGTTTCTTCACTCATTTTTAGGATGCGTATTCTGTTTGTGTAGCGATTTCATCATGTGTCTGGATTTATTTATTTATTCAATTCAATTTTATGCTTACTGACATTGTGTTTTTATCTGTGAACTTGATACTATGTGTTGCACTTGCACTTTATGATCATTTAGGCTTAAATGATTTAGGGTTTTTCCCAAGCTGCTAGTGAACCAGTATTTTGCACAGCGCGATTTTGCACTTTCATCACTTTGCACTTATTTTTAATACAGACTTTTTAACTTTTCTGGCATTAAGTTGAGTTATCTGTTGACCTGGCATTTGGTACAACTTAATTCTATCCAGTTTGATTTTTAAGTAGCCGGTCATTAGAAATTTGACTGTTTGAGATATTTGTTGGCATTAGCACTTTAATATGTAACAATTAATTTATGCTGCTATATCAACTGGTGTACCATTTGTAGACAATTGCTTCAAATTGATTTTCTAGGTTTCTCTACATGCCTGTATTGTTTAGAGATGATTTCATTGTTTTCTAGTCACATCATGTCTCCACGATAATATTTGTAGAGAGGTGTAATTTCTTTTGTCATTTTTATTGGGCACTTGCCCATGATTTGATGAAATTGATTTTAAACTTTATTCTGGTCGATATATGAGTGGTTTTACTAAATCGATTACATTGCTAAAAATTGTATTTTGGATGTATTTTTACCACCCTTATGAAGAGTTTTTTCATCATACTTTTCTTAGTGTATTGACATGATTATTTATGTATTTTAACATTGGATTTGTTGATTGTGACAATGTTATAGTCTGTTTTTTACACAGCTGAGTTAGGCGAGTTTGTGTTTATAGGTGGTTGTGCACATTTTCACGTTTTTTTAAATAAAATCGTCACTAAAAGGAGACGCATCATGTGATCAAGCTCCCAGTGAGGAGCGAAACGCGTCATGGCAGGCACTGTTCCTGTGGTGATTTTTGGTTTTTATATCCAATAAATTCGACACTGCTTCACCCACCTATGTTGTGTGGGAGTCCGTGATTTCCTGAACTGTTTTGAGGTCCGTGCCTGGTGCTCCGCAGGATTGCGGACAGGACTTTTGTTTTCATTTTGCTGTCACCGGAGCTGGCTGTTTCCGGTTTCACGGACCCTCCTGTTTCACTGAGGCACAGCTTTATTTCAGCCGTCTGCGCTGTGGCGCATGGATTTTCGTCTCTGGAGAGATTTGCTAGTGCTGTGCCCCCCGTTTTTACCCGATATGACATAACCAGTGCCAGAAGTGTTCTCTCGACGGCGTGTGGTTGCAGAGTCTGTTCGGTCGGAGGGCTGGGAGAGCTGCATATCTACCACCGGTAAGGAGACCTTCGGTTTGGTATTAGTCTGTGAAGGGACACAACGGGTTACGGGATTTTTCTTCAGGATTGTTACTGTTTTCAGGAAGAAGCAGTTTCCATTGCCACTCATTTGATAAACCATTATGTTTTCCATGGATGCTATCCGTGATAGGGAATCAGCGGCGGAGGCCCTGTTCCAGAATCTACCACAAGTATCAGATGAGCATAAACGTTTTAGTACAGACACAAGAAACAACGATGTTAAATCTTTACTAAAAACATTAGAAAAACTACTGAAAAATGAATTGTCTAAATGGTGGGAGAAAAAGTCATTAGAAAAGTACAGAGATGCCAATCGTGTTCCAAGGGGGTTACGTGTGCTCATTGCGCCCACTTTTGAAAATCCTAACCCTCTCATGTTACAAGAATGGGCAGATAACAATTTGCAGGCATCAATGAACATGATTCACATTTTAATCAAATATGCAGAGATTGACCGTAATGCCCTCCTGGTAGAAATTGATCGCATTAATGGTCTACTTGATGCTACTGGACAGACAGATTTAATTAAGAAAGGTAAACAGGAAATTGAATCACGAGTAAATAAACATGAGGACATTATTAAGGAAAGAAAGATTTTCAAGTTTGCACGTGATCAAAATGATTATGCCACTGGAAGAATTTTCACGTTTGCACGCAAATATGACAATTATAAAAGACAAGCATTAACCAGTGGCAGTACACAAAGCAAACAAGGAATGGCTGGAGGTGAGGCAAGAGTAAATGCAGTTGAATATGATTCAGCCTCTCTTACATCGAACAGCGAGTCTGAAGATGGTCAACCAGGTATTTCGACAACTCTGCCATGTGGTACAACAAGCTTTTCTTTAGTAGAGGAACTGAATTTTGTCAGCGAGGACCGGCGGTATACCTTGCGCCCCCGCAAACCTCAGTATGTGCAAGGGGAACAGTCAACAAACGCAGGAGGGAGAGGAGGGTCAAGCACCGCAAAAAGTACCTCGAGAGGGAATGTGCGAAGGAATTGGAAGAAGTGAAAAGTGGCATTCAGAATACTGTCATTAATTTAACTGACATTATTTTATCTAAAGCGGAAATGCAACTTTTATCTCTTGGTCTTTCCTTTTGTCCTAAACACCGCTTTTCATATAATGAGGCTAGGATCGATGTATTTAAGTTTATTAGAAAAATAAAGTTAATCAAACATTTTCAATTAAATACATTCACTAGCAAACCATCAGCAATTTTTCCTAGTTCACTCAACACCGATGTTACACTGCAGGTTAAAGATATACCTAACTTACAGGTACTCCATGAACTAGCGCAGGAATCCAGTGATGATGTTTCATCCCCTACCAGTCAAGACATTTGCCTTAAAAAGACAGCTCCAAGTCCTTTCTGTCCTAAATCCACGTTTCTTCCATTGATGCCGAAAGATGCGGTGGATGTATTTAGTGACCGAGTCATTACAGAGTTGAAGTCTCTAAATAGAACGGTAACTCAAACTCAACGTCATAGGGACTATAGGAATACTCAGTATCATACCCTGATCGCCAAGCTTCAAAAGAATCAAGACCTTATTGTTAATAAATCTGATAAGGGCGGTAATACAGTTTTGTGGTCCCGTAAAGACTATTTGGCAGAAGCTGAACGTCATCTCTCAGACACTTTATGTTATAAAAAATCGACAAAATTCGAGATGAGAGCAGCAGAAGACATTACACGTAAGAAAATCCATCAATGGAGGAGAAACGGTTTGTTAACCAAAGAAGAAATGAACTTTTTAAATATTGAACATCCTGTTACTCCTATGCTTTATTTCCTGCCTAAAGTACACAAAAAGATTACTCCAGTACCAGGTCGTCCAATCATTTCGGCTCAGGGCAGTATGAATGAAAATCTCTCTAAATATGTAGATTTCTTTTTGCAACCGCATGTGACCTCATTACCATCATATATAAGAGATACTACTGATTTTTTAAATCAGATTAAGAATGTAATTTGGTGTCCTAATTATCTACTAGTGGTCATGGACATTGAATCGCTTTATACAAGCATTAATCACTCGAATGGCTTGAATGCAACTCGACACTTCTTGGAGAACAGGGATATTAATATGAAGGATCATAATGATATGCTGTTGGAAATAATTGAACTATGTTTAATGACTAACTATTTTTTATTTCAGAATGAAATACACCATCAAGTGCGTGGTGTGGCGATGGGGGCATGTTTCTCCCCCAGTTATTCATGTTTGCATGTAGGCTGGTGGGAGAAGCATGTCCTCAGAACCGAACACCAGCACTGGTGTAGTCACATAGTTCATTATTGGCGCTACATCGATGACATATGTTTGGTCTGGAATGGCACAAAGGAGGAGGCTGTGAAGTTTGTGAGTGATATTAACTTTAATGATTTAAATTTGAGGTTCACAGCCTCCATAGATAGCTCCAGTGTTGAATTTCTTGATGTTCTGCTGTATATACAGGAAGATAAGTTACATACTAAGTTACACAGAAAAACCACCGCTGGTAACTCGATTCTACATGCAGAAAGCGCACATCCTCGCCATTTAATCAACAGCATACCATATGGTGAATTTATTCGGATTCGGCGAATCTGTAGTTCTGAAGCTGTCTCTATCGAATGTCAGAGGGAATCATTCTGTAGATTTCTTGATAGGGGCTATAAGGAACATATTTTAACTTTGGCATTGAATAAAGCCAATAGCTTGCAAAGAGATGTGTTGCTTCAGCCTAAATGCAAAAATACTGCTAACAAAAATCCATTGAATGAAGGGGTACATTCTATTCGTTTAATAACTACTTTCAGTGCACAAGAGGATACCATACGTAAGATTATTTATTCAGAATGGCCTATTGTATTGACCGATAACATTCTCGGTCCTATTCTTCCTAGTCTGCCTGCTATCACTTTTAGAAGGGCTCCCTCTATGAGGGATGCACTTGTGAAACCAATGTTAGAGGTTAGGCCCAAAGGTACTTGGCTGTCTAAAAGGTTTTTTTTAAATGTAACTCCTGTCGTGCTTGCACGTTTGCTAAGAACGGCACCCATTATAAGACAGCATTTAGTGAGAGGGAGATAGCCATTCAAGAATATCTTACTTGTCGCACTGAATATGCCATTTATAAATTGAAATGCACTTGTGACCTAGAATATGTTGGCAGCACCAAACTCCCAGTACATAAACGCATCCTACAGCACATAAGGGCAATTGTGAATTCAGACCATAACTATCCGGTCGCCAGACATTTTAAATCAGTCCACGACAACAAACTGAAGGATCTGGAATACACAGTTTTAGGGTCTGTTCCAAACCCCGGACGGGGAGGAAATCGAGATAAGCTATTAAGGCAACGTGAATCACATTTCATTCTAGCTCTCGACACTAGAGTCCCTAATGGTTTGAATATGAGTGAGGATTTGCATAATTTTTTATAACTTTTTATGATGCTAATTTAAGTTTCTTCACTCATTTTTAGGATGCGTATTCTGTTTGTGTAGCGATTTCATCATGTGTCTGGATTTATTTATTTATTCAATTCAATTTTATGCTTACTGACATTGTGTTTTTATCTGTGAACTTGATACTATGTGTTGCACTTGCACTTTATGATCATTTAGGCTTAAATGATTTAGGGTTTTTCCCAAGCTGCTAGTGAACCAGTATTTTGCACAGCGCGATTTTGCACTTTCATCACTTTGCACTTATTTTTAATACAGACTTTTTAACTTTTCTGGCATTAAGTTGAGTTATCTGTTGACCTGGCATTTGGTACAACTTAATTCTATCCAGTTTGATTTTTTAAGTAGCCGGTCATTAGAAATTTGACTGTTTGAGATATTTGTTGGCATTAGCACTTTAATATGTAACAATTAATTTATGCTGCTATATCAACTGGTGTACCATTTGTAGACAATTGCTTCAAATTGATTTTCTAGGTTTCTCTACATGCCTGTATTGTTTAGAGATGATTTCATTGTTTTCTAGTCACATCATGTCTCCACGATAATATTTGTAGAGAGGTGTAATTTCTTTTGTCATTTTTATTGGGCACTTGCCCATGATTTGATGAAATTGATTTTAAACTTTATTCTGGTCGATATATGAGTGGTTTTACTAAATCGATTACATTGCTAAAAATTGTATTTTGGATGTATTTTTACCACCCTTATGAAGAGTTTTTTCATCATACTTTTCTTAGTGTATTGACATGATTATTTATGTATTTTAACATTGGATTTGTTGATTGTGACAATGTTATAGTCTGTTTTTACACAGCTGAGTCAGGCGAGTTTGTGTTTATAGGTGGTTGTGCACATTTTCACGTTTTTTTAAATAAAATCGTCACTAAAAGGAGACGCATCATGTGATCAAGCTCCCAGGGAGGAGCGAAATGCGTCATGGCAGGCACTGTTCCTGTGGTGATTTTTGGTTTTTATATCCAATAAATTCGACACTGCTTCACCCACCTATGTTGTGTGGGAGTCCGTGATTTCCTGAACTGTTTTGAGGTCCGTGCCTGGTGCTCCGCAGGATTGCGGACAGGACTTTTGTCTTATACATATATATATATATATATATATATATATATATATATATATATATATATATATATATATATATATATATATATATATATATATATTCCAAACAATTCTTCGTGGCACACAAAATAATGCACTCTCAGGACTTGTGCAAAGTTCAATCAGGAAGATTTATTTCTTGCTTCCACGCTACGCGTTTCGGCGTAAAGCCTAGCGTGGAAGCAAGAAATTAATCTTCCTGATTGAACTTTGCACAAGTCCTGAGAGTGCATTATTTCGTGTGCCACGAAGAATTGTTTGGAATTTAAGTTACCGGGTGCTCTCCCGGGGTATGCATCACCCTCCACGGGTCCCGAGGTTTTGACGAGCGTTCTGGTGTGGAATATATATATATATATATATATATATATATATATATATATATATATACTTGAAGATGAAGGATCACAAGAAAACAACAGCCAGCCAGGGCAAAAATCTGGATCCCAAAGGATACAATGCGTCACAAAGAAATAAAATATCCAAGAAAGAAGTGACTCAAACAGATAGATTCACCAAAGAACAAAAATATATTTCCACTACAACGTTTCAGCTTCCCCCTTCCTCAGGTAGTACACGATGGTTTGCTCAGTGGCTGCACAGATGACACAGCTGGATTTTCAAAAAGCATCATGAGTGAAGATTCCATTTGGAATGTGGAATCAGTGCAGTCCTGAGAGCTCTTGAGATATGCAGTAATCAGGTTGTATTGTCAGTAATGTTCAGTCCATTTGGATGCAGTGATTTTAAACGGTACATCCAGAAGTTTTCTCTGGAGTCCAGTAGTTCTTCCTTTGAGACATGTTCCACGGGGAATATCTTCAAATCTGATAGTAAATGATCCACAAGGTTAAAATGATTGACTGGTCAATTTTCTTATTAATTATTGCCGATTTGTGGTTCCTGAATCGTGTACGGAGGTCATTCACTGTTTGGTCTACATATTGTTTTTTACAGCTTTGCCGTTGGCACTGAATCACATAAATAATGCATGCTGAGCGACATGTAAGATGCTGTCTTATTCCATAGGTCCTTCTCGTAACAGAACTAGTTACTGATGATGTTTGTAAAAGGTATTCACACGTGATGCATCTTTTAGAGTCACAGCAATGAACTCCTGCATTTGTTACAACTTGCTTGAGTTCAGCTCTCACAATAAGAGATCGTAAATTTGGAGCTCTGCGGTAAGCAATGACTGGCGGTTTTGGAAAAACCTTTTGCAATTTTTCACAAGTAGACAGTAAGGGAAATGTTTTTTGCATTATATTTCTGTAGTTGGGAGCTGATGGATGATAGTCAACCACAAATGGAGTTCTGTCACTTTTGTTTCTGCCGTTGGTATTCCAAATAAGTGCTTCTCTGGGTAACTGCAAAGACTTGTCAATTTGTTGCTGTATGATATGCAGAGGATAGCCTCGCCTTTTAAATAATGTAGCAAGCTCCTGTAGATGGTCTTTACAGGTTTCCTCATTGCTGCAGATGCGTGTTATTCTGAGTGCTTACCAACTTTGCAAGAGTTATCCTTAAATCCAACAATTTTACATTCAATGGTAAACACTATCTGCAGATACAAGGGACTTCCATGGGCACTCGGATGGCTCCATCCTATGCAAATATCTTCATGGGCAAACTAGAGAACTGTATACTTGCTACTTCTAGCATCAAACCACTGGTATGGCTAAGATACATTGATGACATATTTATAATATGGAATGCAGGAAGTAGAACATTGGAACAATTTACAGCTTATATCAACAATATCCATCCTACCATCAAATTTACCAGCAGCAATACTAAACAGAAGCATCATCTCCCTTTTCTGGATGTGCTACTCACCATTCATGAACAAAAAATTACAACTGATCTGTACCACAAGCCTACAGATGCTCATTTGTATCTAAACTGGACTTCATGTCACCCACACCACACTAAACTGAGCATCATCTACAGCCAAGCACTCAGAATAAGACGCATCTGCAGCAATGAGGAAACCTGTAAAGACCATCTACAGGAGCTTGCTATATTATTTAAAAGGCAGAGGCTATCCTCTGCATATCATACAGCAACAAATTGACAAGTCTTTGCAGTTACCCAGAGAAGCACTTATTTGGAATACCAACGGCAGAAACAAAAGTGACAGAACACCATTTGTGGTTGACTATCATCCATCAGCTCCCAACTACAGAAATATAATGCAAAAAAGATTTCCCTTACTGTCTACTTGTGAAAAATTGCAAAAGGTTTTTCCAAAACCGCCAGTCATTGCTTACCGCCGAGCTCCAAATTTAAGATCTCTTATTGTGAGAGCTGAACTCAAGCAAGTTGTAACAAATGCAGGGGTTCATTGCTGTGACTCTAAAAGGTGCATCACGTGTGAATACCTTTTACAAACATCATCAGTAACTAGTTCTGTTACGAGAAGGACCTATGGAATAAGACAGCATCTTACATGTCGCTCAGCATGCATTATTTATGTGATTCAGTGCCAACGGCAAAGCTGTAAAAAACAATATGTAGGCCAAACAGTGAATGACCTCCGTACACGATTCAGGAACCACAAATCGGCAATAATTAATAAGAAAATTGACCAGCCTGTAGCCAATCATTTTAACCTTGTGGATCATTTACTATCAGATTTGAAGATTTTCCCCGTGGAACATGTCTCAAAGGAAGAACTACTGGACTCCAGAGAAAACTTCTGGATGTACCGTTTAAAATCACTGCATCCAGATGGACTGAACATTACTGACAATACAACCTGATTACTGCATATCTCAAGAGCTCTCAGGACTGCATTGATTCCACATTCCAAATGGAAGCTTCACTCATGATGCTTTTTGAAAATTCAGCCGTGTCATCTGTGCAGCCACTGAGCAAACCATCTTGTACTACCTGAGGAAGGCGGAAGCTGAAACGTTGTAGTGGAAATATATGTTTGTTCTTTGGTGAATCTATCTGTTTGAGTCACTTCTTTCTTGGATATATATATATAACTCTCAGCGCATTGCCGGGCTGGTAAATAACTGGGTTATGACTTCATAAAGATGCCTCTGCTTACTTAGGCAAAGGTATTCCGGCGCGCTGGGGGCATTGTCGGTTGGGTGAAGGTCAGCTATTCCAGCCCCTTACACTACAGGATCCACAATGCAGAGGGAGCTGCAGACACCGCCCACTGGGGCAAGGACTTCCACATGTCTCTGCAGCAAGTGGCCTTCGGGCAGCGAGTCCGGAAAATCTTCCCTACAAAAGGTGGAAGGAGTGTCTCCACCAATCCAGTGAGGCAGCTTCGTTTCCTTAGAGTGGACAGTGAATCTTTCAAAGAGCAAAGGCATCTGAGGAAGGCACGGAGTGCCGAAATGCATTATGCCGCTCGCTTTTAACTGAAATTAAAGGAGTTTGGATTCGCTTACCTGTGTGGGCTCTCGTCCTTCTAACTGGAAGGGTCGCTTGGTTTTGATGTTGTGTGCGCGGCCACTCGCACTCGAGCCCCCACCCTCAAGAGTTTGGTGGACTGTGGTAAAAGGTGGAATGTCTCAAGGCGCTTGGGAAACGCCGAACCACCGTAACTCTCAGCGCATTGCCGGGCCGGTAAATAACTGGGTTGTGACTTCATAAAGATGCCTCTGCTTACTTAGGCAAAGGTATTCCGGCGCGCTGGGGGCATTGTCGGTTGGGTGAAGGTCAGCTATTCCAGCCCCTTACACTACAGGATCCACAATGCAGAGGGAGCTGCAGACACCGCCCACTGGGGCAAGGACTTCCACAAGTGTCTCTGCAGCAAGTGGACTCGGGGCAGCGAGTCCGGAAAATCTTCCCTACAAAAGGTGGAAGGAGTGTCTCCACCAATCCAGTGAGACGCTTCGTTTCCTTAGAGTGGACAGTGAATCTTTCAAAGAGCAAAGGCATCTGAGGAAGGCACGGAGTGCCGAAATGCATAATGCCGCTCGCTTTTAACTGAAATTAAAGGAGTTTGGATTCGCTTACCTGTGTGGGCTCTCGTCCTTCTAACTGGAAGGGTCGCTTGGTTTTGATGTTGTGTGCGCGGCCACTCGCACTCGAGCCCCCACCCTCAAGAGTTCGGCGGACTGTGGTAAAAGGTGGAATGTCTCAAGGCGCTTGGGAAACGCCGAACCACCGTAACTCTCAGCGCATTGCCGGGCCGGTAAATAACTGGGTTATGACTTCATAAAGATGCCTCTGCTTACTTAGGCAAAGGTATTCTGGCGCGCTGGGGGCATTGTCGGTTGGGTGAAGGTCAGCTATTCCAGCCCCTTACACTACAGGATCCACAATGCAGAGGGAGCTGCAGACACCGCCCACTGGGGCAAGGACTTCCACATGTGTCTCTGCAGCAAGTGGACTCGGGGCAGCGAGTCCGGAAAATCTTCCCTACAAAAGGTGGAAGGAGTGTCTCCACCAATCCAGTGAGACGCTTCGTTTCCTTAGAGTGGACAGTGAATCTTTCAAAGAGCAAAGGCATCTGAGGAAGGCACGGAGTGCCGAAATGCATTATGCCGCTCGCTTTTAACTGAAATTAAAGGAGTTTGGATTCGCTTACCTGTGTGGGCTCTCGTCCTTCTAACTGGAAGGGTCGCTTGGTTTTGATGTTGTGTGCGCGGCCACTCGCACTCGAGCCCCCACCCTCAAGAGTTTGGCAGACTGTGGTAAAAGGTGGAATGTCTCAATGCGCTTGGGAAACGCCGAACCACCGTAACTCTCAGCGCATTGCCGGGCCGGTAAATAACTGGGTTATGACTTCATAAAGATGCCTCTGCTTACTTAGGCAAAGGTATTCCGGCGCGCTGGGGGCATTGTCGGTTGGGTGAAGGTCAGCTATTCCAGCCCCTTACACTACAGGATCCACAATGCAGAGGGAGCTGCAGACACCGCCCACTGGGGCAAGGACTTCCACATGTGTCTCTGCAGCAAGTGGACTCGGGGCAGCGAGTCCGGAAAATCTTCCCTACAAAAGGTGGAAGGAGTGTCTCCACCAATCCAGTGAGACGCTTCGTTTCCTTAGAGTGGACAGTGAATCTTTCAAAGAGCAAAGGCATCTGAGGAAGGCACGGAGTGCCGAAATGCATTATGCCGCTCGCTTTTAACTGAAATTAAAGGAGTTTGGATTCGCTTACCTGTGTGGGCTCTCGTCCTTCTAACTGGAAGGGTCTCTTGGTTTTGATGTTGTGTGCGCGGCCACTCGCACTCGAGCCCCCACCCTCAAGAGTTCGGCGGACTGTGGTAAAATGTGTAATGTCTCAAGGCGCTTGGGAAACGCCGAACCACCGTAACTCTCAGCGCATTGCCGGGCCGGTAAATAACTGGGTTATGACTTCATAAAGATGCCTCTGCTTACTCAGGCAAAAGTATTCCGGCGCGCTGGGGGCATTGTCGGTTGGGTGAAGGTCAGCTATTCCAGCCCCTTACACTACAGGATCCACAATGCAGAGGGAGCTGCAGACACCGCCCACTGGGGCAAGGACTTCCACATGTGTCTCTGCAGCAAGTGGACTCGGGGCAGCGAGTCCGGAAAATCTTCCCTACAAAAGGTGGAAGGAGGGTCTCCACCAATCCAGTGAGACGCTTCGTTTCCTTAGAGTGGACAGTGAATCTTTCAAAGAGCAAAGGCATCTGAGGAAGGCACGGAGTGCCGAAATGCATTATGCCGCTCGCTTTTAACTGAAATTAAAGGAGTTTGGATTCGCTTACCTGTGTGGGCTCTCGTCCTTCTAACTGGAAGGGTCGCTTGGTTTTGATATATATATGCTTCATGCTCTGAGCAGCCACCCGGAGAATCTCAAATGGAGTATTCCCTATGGGGAGCTGCTCAGAGCAAAAAGAAATTGCAGCACCGAGTTAGATTTCATCAAAGAACAGAATATCATGACACAGAGATTTCTGGCAAGAGGATACCCCAAATGGGTAGTAAAGAAAGCCATAGACAAAGTCAAACTGGTGGAACGTGAAGATTTACTCAGTAACATCCAGGCCACACAAAAAGAGAACCCTGATACATTACAGACTCGAGTCATACTTAACTACAATGGTAATTCCAATCAAATTCGGAAATGTATAGTAAAAAATTGGAACATCCTCAAAGGGGACCCCATTATTGGAGCCACTTTACCTGATCGCCCAAGTATAACATATAGACGCGGTCGTAACCTGAAAGACATCCTAGTACAAAATAACATTGGCAGTAGAAGTATGAACAGAGGTGTAGACCTGCAGGGTTTCTATCCGTGTGGTCATTGTAAAGCCTGTAACAACAGCCACATGGTAAAAGAATATTGGAATCCTAGTACCATCAGGATGAACAAAATAAAAAATTTTTGACATGCACTAGTGCATTTGTAATATACGTGTTAGTATGCCCATGTGACCTTAAGTACGTGGGCAGTACAACACATATGGCTAAAAAACGCATTCTTGAACATCTTAGAGCCATAAGCAAGAATGATAAACAATATCCCATAGCCCGTCATTTTGAAGCTTATCATTTCTCAGATCAAACTAAACTTTCATTTTTCATTGTAGACCAGGTAATTCTAAATCAGAGGGTAGGCAATCGCACACTGAGACTCAGACAGAAAGAATCTAGATATATAATAAGCATGTGCACCCGTTACCCTAAAGGGCACAACATGGATGAGGAGCTAGCCATACATTTGCAAAATGAATAGAGCCTTCTTTGAATTATATTTAGCATCTTTATTAAGCAAGTCGGACTCTGTATTCAATGTTTTAATTATGCATTGATGTTGTTTATTATGCATTTGAAGATTGGATTTCTTCTACCATTTTTCTATCATTCATGTTATGTTATATTTTCTTCTTTTTTCTCTCTCTCACAGGAAGGAAGGGAGGGACGTTGTCTCAGGCTTGCGGCACCTGTACCCTAAACCTTTCTCCGTGATTCATCCTCTTTTCTCTACATCATGTCAAGTAATATTATCATGATTTTTAACAACACTTGTAGATATGTGCACATTCATGCTTTAGTTATGTTGATTCAGCGTGTGTATGAAAAGGAGGTTTAATGTATCAACATTTTGTTCGTTTCTTGGCCTATGGACTGTGTTCCTACTAACCGGGGAGTGAAACCATACACGATCATGAGGCGATTTTGACAAAAAATGGGTGGCATGGCTGTCATAAATGTATTTTCTCTAGCGTTTGACACCCGCTTTCACTGTTAGTTATACGTGTACATACAATAGATAAAGGAAGAGGCACATGAGTCTGATGGCACTAACTAGCAACAGACATAGGCGCATGCCATTCATGGCCCTAGAATGCACTAACCAGCAATAAATTAAGGGCTCATATATTTTAAGATAGGGGATACAAGTTACTCTCTCAGGAGTACGTATACTCTACGTTTCCCAGAATGCACTCTGGAAGTCACTTCATCTAAGGAGTTAAAGAAATTGAGATGAATACGAAATATAGGAATGGAGATCATGGTGGTTTATAAGGACACTTGACATTGTCAGCCCTTTGTCTCTCCCCGTTATTTGACATATATTTCTCCTTTATATTGAAGGTTTAATTGTTGTATTGCCGATGATAAGATGGCGCTTACGTACTGTTTATGCCACAGTCCACTTTTTATGTTGATCAATTCATGGAGTTGAAATGCTTTTTAAGAGACGAACTTTATTGACTCTGTTGTGTGAACAAGCGCTCTTTGGAGCGCGAAACGCGTCACGACTGGTTTATGCTGTAATAAACCTCTCATTTTGGCTTAAGAACGAACCCTGTTGTTATTTATTTAGACCTGAGTGCTCGTTGGAACTCCGTTCTTTTTTGCATATATATATATGTATATATATATAAATTGATGTCATTTGTACAAACTTTTTTGTAAAACGTATTTTTATATATTGTTTAATTTTTTATTGCACAATTAAATTGGAAATATTTGACTTTTTTTTACAGTTTATTCATTTTACTTTTTATTTTGAATGTGTATGTTTATATATATATATATATATATATGTTAAAATGTGTATTTTTGTAAATAGTTTTATATATTATATATATGTATATAAACATACACTCTTTCTTATGTGTGTATGTGTTTGTTGAAATTAGTAAAGATTTATATATATTTTTACATTATATTGATGTTATATGTTAGAATATTTAGGTTTTACTTATTTATCTACATATATAGGAAAAAATGATATTTTTGAATATGTTTTTCGAAAGTAGAGTAAGTCAAAATATTTTTTTGATATTTTTGTACTTACCATTATATGTACAGAAAAATGATAATTTTGTGATCTATATTTTTGACATGATATTTTGGTATCACGGTATTTATGGTTTCGATATTGTGTCAGTGATCCCTCCATTATGGTGAGCGACCTCTTACCCGAACACATCGTCAAAGTACTTTTCCTCACGGTTAAATGGATGACATAATTTATCCTTATGCAAAAGGTTGGCAATATAGTTCCCAATGTGGTCAATCAAAAATCCTTAGGTCTGGGTACTAGCTTCCTGCCAGGATGCATTCCCCATCAATGGCACACAAATACACTACAATCCACTTCTGATCAAGTTACTAATATGGCTGGTTGAGGTAACCTGAATTCAAATTAGCAACTAAGCTAAGGATTGGCACTTCACCCCAAAATACTTGTGAGGAAACTGCAGACGGTCAAATGTTGAAAGTTATAATCCTTTAAGCGCTACAGAAACTGGCACATTACCCTCAATACCTTGTGAGGCCGTGGAGCCTTCCGTCGTGCCGCTCGGTCTTCACTTCCCAGGGCCAGATGTACGACGTGATTTTACATGCGCAAACGGGTTTGCGAACCCGTTTGCGCATGCAAAATCACTGTTGGACATGTACAATTCCTAAATAGCGAGTCGCAATTTATTTGTGACTCGCTATTTAGGAATTGCGAGTCACAATTAGGAAGGGGCGTTCCCTTCCTAATTGCGTCCGCAATGCTATGTGTGAATGTTTTGTGACCGCAATTGCGGTCGCAAAACACTCGCAAGTTACCACCCTCTTCAAGAGGGTCATAGATGGTGGTAATGCAGTTGCAATTTGGAAGGGGTCCCCTTCCACTTTGTGACTGTTTCTAAAATTATTTTTTAAGGGCAGGCAGTGGTCCCAGGGACCACTGCCTGCCCTTAAAAAATGAAGCGAAAACGTAAATTGTTTTTTTTTTTAAATGCATCCCGTTTTTCTTTAAGGAAAACGGGCTGCATTTGAAAAAAAAAAGCTGCTCTATTAAAAAGCAGTCCCATACATGGTGGACTGCTGAGCCCAGCAGGCCACCATCCCTGGGAGGGCTGGCATTTCCAATGGGCTCGCAAATTGCGAGAGGCTCATTAATATTAATGAGCCTCGCAATTTGCGATCCCATTGGGAATCGCAAAGCAGTGTAATAACACTGTTGTACTTTTCATTTAGCGCCTCGCAATTTGCGACTCGCAATGAGTCGCAAAGTGCGAGGCGCTAAATGAAAGGGTCGTACATCTGGCCCCCAGTGCCTTCCCAGTGCCGTCAGTGCCCCTGACACACAACACATTCCGGGTCATTCCAGACAATGCTGAATTGATGATGCTGAGCAATAAATGTGTTTAAATGAAGCTTGCGGCCAATATGATCATAGGTGCGACATCACCGCGTTACCATGGCCCCCTGCACATGCTCCTCCCAAACTGGTAAGGCTGAGTAAAGTATATATCATAAAAGAACATGGCAACCTATGCGGTTATGCGCGTGACATCGTCGCATTGACATCACCACATGCGCATGCCTTGGCATGCACATCATCAGCAAGATGAGAGAGAATGTTGAGATGACTACTGTCACTGCCCGTGACTTCCTCAACTCGCAGCTTCATGGTGCCAGCCACCATCCTAGCTTGAATCATGTTCTGAGCGCCAGCTCCTCCCGCTTGTGGCTCTTGTGGCTCCCCCTGCCTCACAGCTGTAGCTGCCGTGAGCACACAACTCCAAATTAGCACAGCGTGTATCCACAAACCTCCCCCATGGCACATTCAACGCTAATCTAAGGTAACAATCCTTCATTAATAAAATGTTTTCTCTGAATGATTCTTGGAGGCAGCCAAGTCAAGTCAATCCACAGTAACTCACTGATAAAGGCATGAAGGGTCTACACAAGACACACAACATCCAAATGCTCTTCCGTTACTGTCACTGTGCCCTCAGAGTGTCTTAACTCATACAGACACCGCTGGTATGATGTACACTTGCTGCCAAACCACTCTCAAAATGATGAATAACCCAACTGACACCCTGCTGGGATGGCTATATTCCGAATTACTTAATTGATCAAATTTATTTAAGATCATACCTCATGGAAGGTGAGTGTATCCAGCTTCTCAAAATCCAGTTTGGGAAATGAATGAAAGGTGCTGTTCTCCAATATTTTTTATTGGAAAATAAAAGGCTTCTGAGAGTGGGTGTTAGGTTCTCACATGGCAACGGTGGTATCAATATGCATACATCATCAGGTCCAACGCCTTTACGCTTCCACAGGCTGTCTGGTATAAAAAAGACACTGGTGGGCCTTCAGGGGGTTTCTCTTTTCTTCTCTCATTCTTTCTTGTTTTTGTTCAGTAGACTTTTTCCTTAATTTTCTTTCATGTGTGGTTCCTTTTCCAGTCGTCACCAGTGCTGTAAATACAAGATACATTCCTAGTAAGCACGAGTAAGGTAGCCAGGTCACGTAGGTTACAGGATGTAAATTTATTGTAGAAGATTATATATCTTAAGTTACAGGTTATAGGTTATAGCTAAATGCCCACCAGGAGCAGCAGCATCCGCACTGCTCAGCCCACACCAAGTGACAGTCTTACAGCTCAGGTGCTCATGAACATTCCATCACATCACACACAGACTGGCTCAGCAGCAGGGAACTGAGGAACTATGGAAAGGATGCACTATAACAACATCAGGTTACAACACAATGGAGCCTATTTCGATAAAGGTCGGAAAGTCTTCGACCTGTGGTCGGAGACTTTCCGACCGACATCTATGGTTTCACTTCTGACCGCCTAATTACAATGTAGGCGGTCGAAAGTGAAACCAGCCAGTCATTCGGGCTGGATTCCGCCAGCCAGTTTCCCACAGGCTTTCCATGCCGGGCTTTCCAACATGAAAAGCCCTGCTAGGGCCCCCTTTTCCCTGTGGCCTCCGGTTAGGGGCTGAGGGGGCACCTATGGTGGTGCAGGGATTAACAGAGTCTCCCATTTCTCTATGGGAGCTTGTGCTATGGCCGGTTTACGCCCGTAGCACAAGCTCCCATAGAGAAATGGGAGTATGCGACCGCAACATGTGTGGTTGCATTACAATTGCGGGGTCTGGACCGCTGACCGGAGGTCGGTCGGTCCCGAGACCGCAACGGTGCCAGTCAGAAGCAACTCCGACCAACATAGTAATGATGCCCAATGTGTTTTGCTCAAAGCTCCTAGGGAAATCGGAAGGTGTCTCTAGGTTAAGATGCCTTTGCATCAGACTTAAAACTTAAATATACTATTTCTTGTAGTTTTGAAAAGTCAGACCCATTTATTAGTGATGTAAAATGTATATAATCATTTGGTGAATTACTGAAAATTACTACACCATAAACCATATTGATACATAATATATAAATAAATGGTGCTGTATCAACCTATATTAAATTAGCATGATATATGATACATATGTGTAAATTATACTAAATGAAGCATGCTTTTAGGATGATACGCATTTACACAAGATTGAGTAAATACAGTGCAAATGGAGGGGGCACATAAACAGGAAATGGCAAGGCTCACAACACCTCTATATTTTCCAGTTTTGATCTCAGCTCACTCATGTTTGTATTTCCTCCTTTTCTACTCTCCTCCCATTTATTTAGTTGCTTCACACCTGTCTCCACATCACTCTGTCCCTCCCTGTGCCATCCCACCCCTACACTCAGCCTGCTATGACTTGGTGCATCATCTTCTACTTTCCCAACCATCTTGCACTGCATATATCCATCTACCTCATTCTTTCTGCCACCTGCTCTCTCTTGGAACATCTTTTGTGGACTCTGTTTCATTGTCTCTCGCTCATGCTTTTTCTCTCATGTTTCCACCTTTACTCAGTCTATGCGTTTACCTCTCTCTTTTATATCCTTTAGATTGGCTCTTGCTTAAACATGACATGTAACTGTAAGAAAAGAAAGTTTAGATTCCACAGAAGGTTCTGTGGTTTGGGAAAGGAAGTTAGTGAGAGTTTCCACTATCTCAGGGAAACTCTGCCTCAGAACCAGAGTTCTTTACAATCAATGCACCCCCACATCTCTCCCAGGCAAGTAACACTACCATAATGTGTTCCCCAGTATGAGTGGTGGTACCCAACTCCCCCCTGGAATTACTGAAAACTGGGTCATCTGTAACTCGGTGAAAAGAGAGTTATGAGACATTACAGACTCTACCCTGGGAGTGCCCCTAAGAATGCGAAATTGCCTGGGGTACACCTGACACTTCTGGTAGTTCTCCATTTCTCCTGTGGAGTTTCACACAGACATTTCCACTGTTTTCTGCAGCTGAGGTGCCTGGAAGAAATGCATTTGACCCTTGGAATTACCGCAAAGGCCCTGGGGGCAGTCACTCTAGTTGTCGGTCCATTGGAATTACCAAGGGACTTGTACTCACAAACTTGCTTTTCTTCCACAGTCACAAGGCCAGAGAGAGACTTGACAGCAGAGAAAATGAAACTTGTGGTGCAGTCATCTTCACAGGAGGGTCCAACATCCACGTCAGCCACACCTCGCAGCCCCTCTGGACAGACCACGACTGCGTACACTTCTCCTTCAACACCACCACCGCACACAAGCCAGCCCATCACCTGCCACAAAGGAACTGGAGCAAGGTCACAGAGGAGCACCTCAACTCCACCCTCATCCACGACCCTGATCCAGCGGTCTACTAACAACAGGTACTCTACTACCATATACTCACTTGGGCCCATACAACTTGCTTCCGCTGCTCTCTAAGTAAACCACTGGAGTTTATTAGTTTTATTTGTTACTCATACCTCAAGATCTAGTTATTACTTCTTTAACCAAACCTTCTGCTGATCAAACAGTTCTTTCCTCTGGTCAATGGACCAGTTAGGTAGACCTAGTTGATGGCGATAAATGACATAACTTATTATGCATTTCTTAATAAGTATAAAATAATGACAGACTCAATAAGTTTTAAAAATCTTTATCTAAATTATGGGATTTGAACCATCTCAAAGCGTTTCAGTACAAACACCCTCATTCGCGGGAGTGCCAATTCAAAAATATCTCAATAACACTTATCAATTCAGATCCACACAATAACTATGCTCAGAAAGGAGAGGATAGAGACAGAAAAACATTTATCAAACGATGAATTTCATATTTACCAAAGTATGGTGTGAAGACCAACCCCCTGGCCAAAGGGCTGGTAAGGGCCTCCCAGGACAGATCAGGAAACAAAGGCTTCAGGACAGGAATTAGGACAGGATACTTCACCTCTCTAGTTACCAACGACTACGTCGCACCCCTCTCTGACACTCTCTTCCTCCTCATGGTTCTTCCGCAAATTCCCTTTCTAACCCACCCAGATTAAGTAGACGGTTCTGCATTCAATTTCTTCATCAGCATTTCAGAGAATCAGCACCACCCCAGCACCGACAGCATCCCAAGCTCCGAATTGTTTCTGCAGCTTCCGCTCGCAACAAGCTTAGCTTAGCTTCTCGACGACCCTCTTCACTAACTAACTAAACTACTTCAATTATACCCTTTTCGTAGGCAGGTACCACCCATTAATGTTTCATTTGCACAGAATACTAACTTCTGATTGGACGGCTAGGGGGGATGATCATCACACCACACTTATATTCCATTTATTCTCTTTCAACCATTGTTTCCAAACCCCTCCCATCAAACTTTATTCCGCCCTTCCTTTCCCATAGATCTTTAAACTTTATTAAATACATTTGTAACTGATTTCTTGAACAAGTTCCTTCATATGAACTCTTCACCCTCATGTTCCCAGGGCACATCTCCGCCGACCTTGGACTCGTGACAAATCCTTGGTCATTTTCCAAGCTTCTGTATCAGGGCGCATGCGTCGCGCCATATTGGTCTGCTCGACTCGGACAACTTTAACAGGCCCATATACGCACTAATAATAAAGTTGAAAAAGAAAAATGTTATTCTCAAAAATAAATGGTTTCACTGTATACCACCAACCTCTACTCTAACCCATACCATTTGTTATTTCTCTCTCTGCATTTGCGTAAGTTATAAACCCATTTACTAATTTCAGCAAGCAGGTGCCATGCATGTGAGCGTTCAAGCGGCCATTTTATAGCTCTTTGCGCAAGCGCCAGAATTTCCCTCCAAGCGAAAGCACGTCATACTACGTAGATGCAGTAGACGCATGCGCAGTAAAGATTCCATGTTAAATGCTTTCTAGTCCTACGTCTGTGTTATTTGCAGTTAGTAAACACATAGGCAAGCTTTGTTCTTTTCCCGCGTATAATGAAAAATGTATATTATTAATCACGAGACATGTCGTTAGTAATTCGTTAGTAAGTTAGATCGAGAAGATTGCTTCCGAGCAAGTCTCGTGTTCGAGACCTTGCTCCATTAATCCCCTCTCTGTTGGCATATTAAGCCATCACAAAATTCCCATCCATCCCAGATATCAACTTTAGTACTTCTCAGTTTTCTCTATTTGGCCTCCCAACCTTTCATCAACTATTTCATTTCCTTCTAAATCTCGCATCTTCTTGTATAACCGTCCATTCATTTCCTCCAAACGTATTTCTTCATACTTTCTTTTACGTGTCTGTCCCTTTCCTTTTCTGTTCAAGTGTACTCTTCCTTTCATACCTTTTCTACAACATCTAAATGTAATCATTATTAACATCACTATTGTTATTATCATCACTAATGGTATTATTATTTGACCTAGAAAACTTTTCCAAAACCCAACAAACCATTTCCCTATTGATGTTATACTTTTTGTTAGTCTTCCCCACACACTGTCAACCTCCAGTTGGGTCAAATCTTTATGCATTCTCGTAATATTTTCAATATATCCTTTAATTTCTCTGCTCTTGTCCGGAATATAAGTGCAGCAATGTTGAACTTTCAACATACCACAAACTCCACCTTCTTTTGCCAACAATATGTCAAGAGCAAGACGGTTCTGTAAAACCATTGATCTAATTGCAACCATTTCTGTGTTAATCATTAAAAATCCTCCTGCAGTGTCTGTAGAAAGACGATGAACTATGGTTGATTCCTTACAAATTTTCTGTGAATTTAAAATGACTCCAACTGAGGGTATCAGTGCACCACAAATATCTCCTACAATTTCAGAAAAACTAGCCCTTCTTCTTCGTGTTAGTCCATTAGAATTTCCATTGGTTCCACTGATTTTATCTACATGGTAAATTTTTGGAAAAACTATTCCAAAGTAACAGCTTCCGTACCATCTTGCGGGTAACCTGTAGTAGGCATTATTCCCACAAACATAATACACTCCTGGAAACACAGGATCAGTTCCGCCTTTTAGTCCCCATCCTCCTAATATTAGGAAGTTATGGTCACATTCACTGGAACCAATGTAATTATTGTTATAATCTGTCTTTAATCTATGGAGGCAGAATTTTCCCCTTTTCACAAAGTCCAGGGACATCGCAGCATGAGCCTTGCCACTTGCATAGATTCCCTCCTTCCCAACCCATGGAGGTACATGGGTTTTCTGTGTAGTTGCCTTCTTCATTAAATCCTGTCTCCTTTCTTCTACCAAATCTAGAAAATCTTTTTCTTCTTTTCTCAATGTACATGTTAGATTATCTTCGTGTGTCTGAACTAAATCTATTGAACTCATGGTTATGAAAAATTCACCCATAAATCGTGCATTTTTACTACTAACTACTGGATTCATATTCTTTCTAATAGGAAGTTCAGGAAATATTACATCTAAGTTAGAATAAAAATACTGCAATCTTCCTGTAGTGTAAAATAAACTTGACAAAATACTACATGACACACCATACGTTAAAGGTATATGGGGATACGTCATCCCTTCTGATACTGATGAGGGCAACTTCATACATACATAACAGTTGTTGATTTGCATAGTGCTAATATACTATAATAATAATTTGACAAACACATTAGAGAACGTATTATAGTCTGACTCATTATGATAATTTATCTCATCTTCCACTCCTATTTCTATCTTAGTTTCTCTTAATTTATTTACTTCAATATTAGTATCTGTATTATTTTTGTCACTTGTTTCCATTATCAAAGGTACCCCTACTGTTAGGAATAACCATCCTAATATCACTAATAAAATACTACAAAAACAAAATTTAAGACACTTTCTTTTAACTCCACATTTTAGTTTTCCGCTAACTTCGTTGTCGGCCATTTTGTCTCTGAGAAAATTTCTTTTCTCTTATCTTTTCTCTTTTACAGTCTTTTGTCTTTTTATTCTTAAGGAGGTTTCAATTGGCTTTCGTCAATTTGTGCAATATGGACTTCTTCTGTCTCATCAGTCCGATCCAGGGACTCAAATTCTTCAAGAATGACGTACGTCCACTCTGGAGCCTTGTATTTTCTGTTTAAGTTTCTCAATCTTGGACTTCTTCGAGTTATTTTTGCTAATGTTTGCTTAGATCTTGTTTGACTTGTGATTTCATTCACTTGTTCTGGTTTCTTTTCGGATTTTCTCAGATGATATTTTAGTTTCTTTACTCCAGTTGGCCAATTATCTCCCTTTCTGACTCTTTTAATTTGTACTGCTTTTTCACCTTTTTTATCTCCTTGTAAAGTTTGTTTTATTTCATTTATTCTGGGCACAATCTGTTCTATTTCTCTGTTTTCTGTGCTTGTACCTTCTTTTGCTTCTTCCTGCGCAGGTTCTTCTGTGTTTTGTTCTACTTCTTCCTGAGCTTGTTCTTCTAATTCTGTCTGATCTTGCTCAGGTCTTACTTCAAATCTTTCTTCTTCTGCCTGAGCTTGTTCTTCTAACTCTATCTGGTCCTGTTCAGGTCTTAATTCAAACCTTTCCTCTTCTGCCTGAACGTGTTTTTCTCTTTTTCCCTCCTCAGGTTTGTTTAAGTCTTTTTCTGTTCTCACCTGAGTGTGTTCTTCTTCCCCTATCTCTTCCTGACTACTTTCTTGTCTTTTCAATTCTGTTCTTCTCCTGGTTTCAATGGCATCATCAATTACTTCAATCACTGGGATCCATTCCTCCTGACTTAGCTCGGGCTGTTCATCATATGGTTGTCTTTCAGAATCTATCACTCTAGATTCTTCAATTTCACAGTTTACAACTCCTGATGCTTCAGCTTGCTCAGTCAGTGGTGGCTCTTGTTGATCTAATGGGCTCGGTACTCTTCTGGTATGACTAGCGTGAATCCAATTGGGCAAACCTGCACACTTCACTGCTGTGGTAGTGACTAGTATGACTTGCCTTGGTTTATCCCACCTTGGTGCTAGACACGATTTTCTTGCATGTTTCTTCAGTAGCACCCAATATCCAGGATTCAAATCATGCGCTTGATCTGGCTGTCTTTCAACTGCGTCTTCTCCAACCTGATGAGAGATAGAACGCATCATTTCAGCCAATCCTTTGCAATAGTCCAATACCAGATCATCAGTTATACTCATTATTTTATTTCCAGGAATGAATGCCTGTCTCATGGCTCTTCCCATGAGTACCTCATGTGGACTCATTCCCGTTTTCCTGTCTGGAATGCTCCTGAGACCCATTAGCACAAGAGGCAATGCATCTGGCCATTTCAGCTTTGTGGATGCACACACCTTTCACAATCTTGACTTTATTGTGCCATTCATTTGTTCAACAATTCCAGAAGCCTCTGGACGATAAGCACAATGTAGTTTTTGTTCAATGTTAAATGCAGCACAGATTAACCAAATTATATCATTATTAAAATGAGGGCCTCTATCTGATTCCAAAGTGACCGGAAACCAAAGCGTGGCACCAACTCCCTCAACAACAATTTTGCAACTGTAAGACTGTCATTTCTTCTTGTAGGGTAGGCTTCCACCCATCTTGAGAAAAGGCACACTATGACAAGTACATATTTCAATCCGTTGCAGGGAGGTAACTCAATGAAATCTAACTATAATCTGGTGAAGGGTCCTTCTGCCTTTCCGATTTTTCCCCAGCTTACCACTGTCTTTCTACCTGGGTTCTGCTGTTGACAGGTTAAGCATCTTTGGCAAAGGCTCTCTGCGATTACCCTGAATTTAGGATTGTACCAACTCTGTCTGAATAGTCTGATCATTGAATGTCTCCCTATGTGTGTTGTTCCATGATACACCCTTGCCATTTTTGAAAGTAGACAATCTGGCATGACTGGTCTTCCATCTAGATACACCCATACTTCATCATGTGGTCTTTTAGCACAGGCTCCCTTATCCAGATTTCTTTTTCCTTTTCCTCATCTTCTTCCTGTAATTGTCTAATCTCATCCCATGTCTCTGGCACTGAGATGTACATAAGTTGGCATCTGGTTTCTCCCGTTTCAATTTTTCTGTTTAAGGCTACTGCATTTTTAGCGCAGTATTTCGCCACTTGGTCAGCATAATTATTACCAGCAGTCACATAGTCATTTCCTGACTGATGTGCAGCGCATTTTACAACTGCTATCTCTTTTGGCAATTGCAATGCTTACAACAAATCCTTTACATTTTTGCTATTTCTGATTGGAGACCCTGAAGAAGTCAGAAATCCCCTTTGCATCCAAAGCTGGCCAAAGTCATGCACAATCCCGAAACCATATTGACTATCCGTAAATATGGTTACTCTCTAATTTTTCCCCTTTTTACATGCCATTGTCAAAGCAACCAATTCAGCTACTTTGGCAGACTTGACCCCAGGTAAACAGGATGGTTCAATTACCCCCGAAATTTAGCAAACAGCATATGCAGCACTTAGACCTCCCTCTTTTGTCCTAAGGCAGAAGCCGTCTACAAAAAACTCATGATCTGCTTCTTTTAGGGGTGTCTCTTTTATGTCCGGGCGGGGCTTTGTGCATAATTCAGTTACGTCTAAGCAATCGTGATCACTTTCATCTTTTACTTCCTCATCGCAGGGGTCTGGCAACAGGGTAGCTGGGTTCAAAATCGTACACCTTGTCACAGTCACATTTTCAGCTCCCAAAATTACTCTTTCGTACTAGGGGTGAGGTGCTGTGTTCTTGTTCTTGTTCTTGTTAAAAGAATCTCAACCGAGTGTGGAACGAATACCTTTACCGGATGTTCCATCACTATCGACTCACTTTGCTCCAGACTCATACAAGTAGCAGCTACTGCTTTTAAGCAGCCAGGCAATGCTGAAGCCAATGTGGCTGAAAAATATGCCACTGGACGCCGACTCAATCCATGTCTCTGTGTTAAAACTGAAAGTGCACAATTTTCTCTTTCACAACAAAATAAAGCAAAATCTTTTGTATGGTCTGGCATGCCCAAGGCAGGAGCCTCACACAGACAATTTCGCAATCTCACAAATGCCTCTAGGCAGTCATCATTCCAATCAATCGGATCTTTTGCTCGTTTCCGAATCATCTGTATCAATGGTTTCGCTAACACAGAAAATCCATTTATCCATTGCCTGCAGTATCCAACCACTCCCAGAAACATTCTCATCTCTCTCTCTGAGTTTGTGGCAATTGCATTTCTTTTATTATTTTTATTCTTTTCGATGTCACTTTTCTAACTCCTCTTTCTATTTTATGCCCTAGATATCTTACTTCTTGTCGACAGAACTGTAATTTTTCTGGAGACACCTTGTGTCCTCCTTCAGCCAAATGGTTCAGCAACGCAATTGTATCTGTGACACAATCTTCTCGCGTTTTTGATGCCACCAATAGGTCATCAATGTACTGAACCAGAACAGAATTTCTGGGCATAATCAATGATTCCAGCCACTTTTTCAAACTCTGATTAAAGATTGAAGGACTTTCTGTGTACCCTTGAGGAACACGACACCATGCGTAAATACGATCTTCAAATTTAAACGTAAACAGATACTGGCTGTCTGGGTGCAAAGGAATAGAAAAGAACGCTTGGCATAAATCAATTACTGTGAACCATCCTGCATTCCATGGTATCTGATAAAGGATCACTGCTGGATTTGGCACAATTGGATAACAGGGAATTACAATCTTATTTATTTTTCTCAGGTCTTGTACTATTCTGTACTTCCCACTAGGCTTTTTCAGTCCCATTATTGGTGAATTACAGGGACTACCCATCACTTCTTTCAGAATGCCTTGTTTAACCATCCGTTCAATTTCTGGGATAATTCCTGCCTTTACTTCTGAACTCATTTTGTACTGTCGAGTATTTGGATACACTGCACCTTCCTTCACTGTTACTTTAACTGGGTCTATATTTTTCATTAGCCCAATATCTTTTCCTGTAAAATCCCACACTTCTGGATTAACTGTGGTTCTCAATTCTTCTGGTAATTCATTTTCAGTTATTAGTGAAAACATTTCATCTACTTCTGTTCCCTGCTTGGCCAGCATCATCTTGTATGCCACATCTTCGTCAGGGGTTTGGAAAGCGACACCATCCGGTGTACAATAGATCGTGCAATTCATTTTGCACAAAAGATCTCTTCCCAACAGATTTACAGGACTGGAATTGCAAACTACAAATCGATGCATTTCTTTGAAGTTTCCAATATGTACCTCCATTGGCTTTGTGATTGACGTTCTAATCTGTTGGTTAGATACACCTACAACTTGGATTGTCTCTCCCGAGAGGGGTAGGTTTGGGATGTCTGCTGTTCTCACAGTAGACTTGGTTGCACCAGTATCCAGTAGGAAAGTAATGTCTTTACCTTCTACTCTCCCATCAACAAATGGACCTGACTGATCTACCGGTAAGGATGCGCCAAGCACGCACTCCTCTTCCTCCCCCCTCAGGCACCGTCATTGTGTAGTATCTGAACGTACCTCATCATCCTGCAAAAAATATTGAGCAATTGTTCTATTATTCTTACCACTTTCTCCTTGAAATCCGGTGTTCGCACTGAAACTCTGATGGTTCACAAAATTTGGCATAGGAGCTGGTGGTACCTGATATTGTGGAGCTGTTGCTGCTGATTCATAAGTACTTAATTCTGCATCTGTGGGATTACATTTTGATTTGGCCCATTATTATTCTTATTATTCTGAGTACTCTTACACTCGTTCTTCCAATGTCCAAGCTTTCCGCACGCATGACAAGGGAACTTCTTTTTCGCTTCTTCTCTGTCCATTCGTCCTTTAAATCTATTACCATTCATTCCTTGATTATTCTGACTCTGTTCTTTTACTGGATTATTATTTTATTCATTTGTCTTCTCTTCCTGCTGCTCTGCTAATTTAACTTGAGCCCACATCATTTTCTCTTTCAGCTTCCTTCGCCTGGCCTCTATGTCATCTCCGCAATATTTCGCATATTTCAAAATTTCATCCACCGTCTTACTTTGCCAGCACAACATGTGCTGCTGTATCATCTGACTAATTTCCGGTTTCAAGCCATATACAAACCAATACACAAAATGTCCCATATCTTTGTCACCAATGTTCTCAAAACCACTATACTACTTGAACACCTGCAGCAATCGCTCATAGTATGCATGTACAGATTCATTCGGTTCCTGTGTCGTTCTATCTATTTTTATCCAATCTGTTTCTTTTGGAGGGATTTTCCCCTTTCAAATATGTAATCACTTGGTGATACTTTTTCATCATTTCTTCTGACGGTGCTCCTGTTTTTGCATCTCTAGGATATTCTTCATTAGGCCAATCAATTGTGATTTTACATTCTGTCCATAAATCAGCAGGTACCACTATGTCAAAGAGACCATCTAGATCTTTCAGTAACACCTTCGAGACCTTTACAAACCTCTCTACCTGTTTATACCACTCTACTGGCTTTTCTCTCAGTTTTGTAAAATCATTTGTAAATGATAAAATATCTTGTCTACTCCAAGGGACATGAACATATCCTCCTCCAGGAACCTCTCTCATTGGACACAACCTCTCCACCTTTCCTGTTTCTCTTACTGGAAATGCAGCTGCTCTCTCTCTCGCTTGAACTTCTTCTTTCTTCCTTATCCACCTAATCCTCCATTTATCAATGTCTCCCCATTTACGCAAAATGTTCATTAATTCTTTTATTTGTAACCTTTTTCCTGAAGTATTCACACTTTCCAAATCTTTATCAGTAAAATCCACTCGATAGGGCTTCTGTAACAATTTTGATTTCCCTATATCTATTCCAATTCCAAATTCAGTCAATCTTTCATGAAATAATCTTGCTCTCCTGGTTATACTCTTACATAGAAACAACAATTCTTCATCATTATAAACATTTAATCTTTCTGTGCCCACACATCCTGTCATCATCTCTTCCAATTCCACTTTCAATCTGCTAATTTCTAAAATCTTTGGTTTTGTAATCTGATTTTTCCTTTCCTGAGCCCACCTTTCTATATCCTCAGGTGTGACTACTGTTGTACCTGAAGTTCCAGCCGGAACCAAAGGTCTTCTCTCTCTCAAATTCATAGGCGTGACTCTCTTTTGAATTTCCGCATTGGGTTCCACAATAGGGAGATCCATTAGCGAAATAACTGACTCACTTTCACTAACCTGATCATCTGTGAATACTATCTCTCTTCTAGGATTATTCAATGGAACTGTCACAAGTTGTGATTTCTGGGTATCCTTATTATCCCCATATAATGGGATTACTGGACCAATGGTTACAGGTACTGTCAAAGCTTCCGTATTTAAATTCAATTGACTTATTCTTTGAACTAGTTCCTCCCTAGTTTTGTTCAAAGTTTCTCTCTCATTATCTTGCAACACTCTGTTGTATGATGTCTCATGTAAAATCTGTGGAGTTAATGGTATTCCCATTACTGGCGCACTTGGGACAACCTTACTAGCTGCTTCTTGATACGGTGGTGGATTTTAAATTAAAATATCCTCTAACAACTCGTCATCTGATTCTCCATATCCTGTCGAATTCATATGTTTTGTTTTCTCTTTACACTTTCCGCCAGAATGTTCCTCAGCCATCAACACTGGATATAACCCTTCCGATGCCATCGCTCTCCTCCACTGTTTCATCTGACCTTCTCTTGTCTCATGCAAGTGTCTTGGAAAGAATCCTCTATATCTTCCACCTCAGCATTTCTCTCTTTCATATGACTCAGTCTCCCATTCTTCCAAAGCCTCATATTGAGTTAACCTGGGTCTCGGTTCTAAATCATTCATCTTCAATCTCAAATTCTGAAGAATCCTTCCATTAAACATACCATTGTCCCTCGTGTACTCTACCCAATTTTCTAGCCACACGCAAGTATGATATCCTCTCTCCATCATCATAAAAGATGCTGGTGTCTTCGGTGGCAGAATAGGAATACCCTTTCTAGTCAACACAGACTTATCCTTAACAAAGAAATTCTTTATTCTCTTAAAAATTGACATCTTTCTTTTCTCTCCATACATTCTTGAAGAACGGTGCAGGAAATTGTATTCCGCAAACCCTTGAAATCTTCTACCTGTACGTCTTGCACTGACAGTCAAATCTGAATCCCGCATACAATCCTTCTCTACTCCAATCCTAGCGTGGCTCCTAACTAAGTATCCAATGGGATCAGACTCACACTCGTACTTTGACCAATGTCAGCGCAGCCTTTTCCTGACGTCAGTTTTACTCCTCACTACTGACCCCTCCTTTACAATGCTTTTCCTGTCACACGCCCGCTGCTTCTACCAAACCCAGCGCGGCTCTCTGTGACGTCGATCCTACTCAAGCAATTTCTCACCCCTCCTTTACCAAGCTCTCTCTGTCACACGCCCGCTGTTTCTACCAATCCCAGCGCGGCTCTCTGTGACGTCAGTACCACTCCGGCAACTGACCCTCCCTTTGCAAGGTAATACGAAAATTTTATTTTCTTCAAAATTCTTTGAACTTCTTTGTTATTAACAATGTAAAAACATTAGCTACTCTGTCTGTTCCACTAAACCAAAGGATAGTTTATTTTCTTCCACTGCGAGTAAAACCTTCCGCTTACTCTTCACCTAAGCTCCAGAGAACCTGCTACTCTTCCGGTATCTTCCGTTAAGGAATTTTGAGACCGGAATTTCACCAGCGAACTCCTTTTGCTGTCAATCTAGCTTAGAAGAACCTGCTACTCCTTCAGGGTTACCCTTACTAGGTGATATAACTCCTAAAGTTTCATCAGCGAACTTTTTTGCTTTCAACCACTCTCACTTTCGTTCAGAAAATAGTCCCTAGTTTAACACTGCCAGCCCTACCTAGCTTCTCAGTGTTTTTCCAACAGACGAGTAACCTCACTGCAGTGTGGTTTCTATCGCCACCCGCTATTCATTCCCCGGGAATCCTCCAGACAACATAAAACAGGACACTAACTCTTTTGTTAAAACATTAACCAAAAATCAATAATCTATACTTATCACCAAACTAGTTACTAACAACCATAGCTCTGCTACCAGAAAACTGATCCAGCGGTCTACTAACAACAGGTACTCTACTACCATATACTCACTTGGGCCCATACAACTTGCTTCCGCTGCTCTCTATGTAAACCACTGGAGTTTATTAGTTTTATATGTTACTCATACCTCAAGATCTAGTTATTACTTCTTTAACCAAACCTTCTGCTGATCAAACAGTTCTTTCCTCTGGTCAATGGACCAGTTAGGTAGACCTAGTTGATGGCGATAAATGACATAAATTATTATGCATTTCTTAATAAGTATAAAATAATGACAGACTCAATAAGTTTTAAAAATCTTTATCTAAATTATGGGATTTGAACCATCTCAAAGCGTTTCAGTACAAACACCCTCATTCGCGGGAGTGCCAATTCAAAAATATCTCAATAACACTTATCAATTCAGATCCACACAATAACTATGCTCAGAAAGGAGAGGATAGAGACAGAAAAACATTTATCAAACGATGAATTTCATATTTACCAAAGTATGGTGTGAAGACCAACCCCCTGGCCAAAGGGCTGGTAAGGGCCTCCCAGGACAGATCAGGAGACAAAGCTTCAGGACAGGAATCAGGACAGGATACTTCACCTCTCTAGTTACCGACGACTACGTCGCACCCCTCTCTGACACTCTCTTCCTCCTCGTGGTTCTTCCGCAAATTCCCTTTCTAACCCACCCAGATTAAGTAGACGGTTCTGCATTAAATTTCTTCATCAGCATTTCAGAGCATCAGCACCCCCCCAGCACCGACAGCATCCCAAGCTCCGAATTGTTTCTGCAGATTCCGCTCGCAACAAGCTTAGCTTAGCTTCTCGACGACCCTCTTCACTAACTAACTAAACTACTTTAATTATACCCTTTTCGTAGGCATGTACCACCCATTAATGTTTCATTTGCACAGAATACTAACTTCTGATTGGATGGCTAGGGGGGATGATCATCACACCACACTTATATTCCATTTATTCTCTTTCAACCATTGTTTCCAAACCCCTCCCATCAAACTTTATTCCGCCCTTCCTTTCCCATACATCTTTAAACTTTATTAAATACATTTGTAACTGATTTCTTGAACAAGTTCCTTCATATGAACTCTTCACCCTCATGTTCCCAGGGCACATCTCCGCCGACCTTGGACTCGTGACAAATCCTTGGTCATCTTCCAAGCTTCTGTATCAGGGTGCATGCGTCGCGCCATATTGGTCTGCTCGACTCGGACAACTTTAACAGGCCCAAATACGCACTAATAATAAAGTTGAAAAAGAAAAATGTTATTCTTAAAAATAAATGGTTTCACTGTATACCACCAACCTCTACTCTAACCCATACCATTTGTTATTTCTCTCTCTGCATTTGCGTAAGTTATAAACCCATTTACTAATTTAAGCAAGCAGGTGCCATGCATGTGAGCTTTCAATGCGGCCATTTTATAGCTCTTTGCGCAAGCGCCAGAATTTCCCTCCAAGCGAAAGCACGTCATACTACATAGATGCAGTAGACGCATGTGCAATAAAGATTCCATGTTAAATGCATTCTAGTCCACGTCTGTTTTATTTGCAGTTAGTAAACACATAGGCAAGCTTCGTTCTTTTCCCGCGAATAATGAAAAATGTATATTATTAATCACGAGACATGTCGTTAGTAATTCGTTAGTAAGTTAGATCGAGAAGATTGCTTCCGAGCAAGTCTTGTGTTCGAGACCTTGCTCCATCAACCCCCCACCGCCACGACCGACGCCAACTCTGCAGCCAAAGAACTTCACCGCTGGATCACCAGCTGCGCAGACAAGCTCAAGCCCCTCCGCCACCCCCGCAGGCAATGCCCCCCTAAGGCCGCCTGGTTCACCATCGACCGCCAAGAAGCCAGAGGCTCCTGCAGACGTCTCGAGAAACGCTGGAGAAACAGCAAAACCACCGAAGACCAGAACACCTACAAGAACGTCATGACTGAATACCACAAACGCATAAGAGCCACCAAGAGGACCTTCATCCGGAACAAAATCCACACCAACGCCCGTAACGCAAAGGAACTTTTCAACGTCATCCAGCAGTTCACCAGACCCCCAGCAAACCCACAGACAAAACACCATCCCAAGACCTCTGCAACAAGCTCGGCTCCTACTTCCACCTGAAAATCAAGGCCCTCTACTACACCTTCAGCAAACAGACTCCAGAAACCACCCACACCTCCAACAATGACAGCCAGCCCACCATACCACCTGGACACCGGTCACCACCGAAGATACCACCACGACCATGAAGAGCACCCACTCAGGAGCCCCCATGGACCCCTGCCCGCCGCACATTGACCACAGAGCCACCGCCGCCATAGCACCCGAACTATGCAGCACTATCAACGCCTCCTTCGAATCCGGCTTTTTCCCCTATGACATCGAAGAGAACCCCATCCTCGACTCCTCCCAGTCCGGATTCCGCAGCAACCACAGCACTGAGACCGCCCTCCTCAACACCACCGACGACATCCGCATGCTACTCGACCAGGGCCATACCGAGGCGCTCATACTGGTAGACCTCTCCACAGCCTTCAACACCGTCTCCCACCGCACTCTTGCAGCCAGACTCCACCAAGCCGGCATACGGGGTACCGCACTCGACTGGATCCACTCCTTTCTCGCCGGCAGAACCCAAAGGATCAGACTCCCACCCTTCCTCGCCGAACCTACAGAGATCAACTGCGGAGTTCCCCAAGGATCATCGCTCAGCCCCACTCTCTTCATCATCTACTTGGCCCCCCTCGCCGCAATCGTCACACAGCATGGGCTCAGCATAGTATCCTACGCTGACGACACCCAGCTCATCCTCTCCCTCACGAAGAACCCTGAAGACACCAGACTCAGCTTCCAGGAAGGAATGAAGGACGTCCCAGCCTGGATGAACAGCAACTGCCTAAAGCTCAACTCTGAGAAGACAGAGGTCCTCGTCCTGGGACCCTCCCCCTCAGCCTGGGACAACACCTGGTGGCCCTCCGCCCTCGGAAACCCACTCACCCCGACGGACCACGCTCGGAAGCTGGGCATCATCCTAGACTCCTACCTTACCATGTCCCGCCAGATCAACGCCGTTGCCTCCACCTGCTTCAACTCCCTCTACATCCTCCGCAAGACCTTCAAGTGGATTCCCCCCGAAGCCAGAAAGACCGTCATCCACGCACTCATAACCAGCAGAATTGACTATGGTAACGCCCTCTACGCTGGAATCAAAAAATCCCTCCTACACAAACTCCAGACCATCCAGAACACCGCAGCCCGACTCATCCTCGGAACCCCACGACATGAAAACATGACCCAGCACCTGCGAGACCTCCACTGGCTCCCCGTCAACAAGAGAGTAACCTTCAAGCTACTCACCCACGCCTACAAATCCCTCCACAACATCGGACCCAAATACCTCAACGGAAGAGTCTCTTTCCACGTACCCAGAAGAAACCTCCACTCCGCCGACCTCGCCCTAGCAGGGACCCCGCCCATCCGCAGAACCAGAGCAGGCGGAACAGCCTTCTCCTCATCGTGGCAAAGGCCTGGAACGTGCTCCCAGTCAACATCAGATGCTCCCCTACCCTGCACACCTTCAGGAAGAGCCTCAAGATCTGGCTCTTCGGCTGAGCCGGAGCAGCATTTCTCTCCCCCTCCCCCCCCCCAGCGCCTTGAGACCCTCATTGGTGAGTAGAGCGCTCTATAAACTCCTGATTGATTGATTGAGTCATAGAGCCCTTTAATGCAGTGGAAGTGGTTTATGCGCCCCATCTAATAGAATCTCTATACCTTCTGCATAAAGAAACCAACTTATATCATGGGGGTCTCCCTACACCTTCGTGCCTCCTTTAGCAGGTTTGGCTTCATTTCACGTCGTCCTTTGATCTTCCATTAATAGGGACACAAGTGAACAGCAGAACCATGACCTGGGCGCAGTGGGTGGGGGGGGATTTTAGAGAGGAGGGGGGTTGTTACTCCCCTGCAGGATACACACATTTTAATAGATTAGATTGTGCATTTCCATAGAATGTATTTTCCACAAATTGGATAAATTCTGAAGTTAATGCACAATCTAATAAATTAAAAAGATCTAGTTCTGGTGGAGCAACAGGAAGCAAACCAGACTCATCTTAGCCCTGTTTTCCTTTTCTTCTTGGCCCTGACTGCCTTTGCATTACTTTGGCCAGGGGTTGCAAGAGGCAAGCCTTGAGTAGAAGCTGCTAAACTTGGTGACCCATAGATCCCGTCCATGAAGAGGAGGGTTTTCAAGACATACCATCGCTGGTCTATTGCGTGGGTAGGTTCACCAGAAACTGTTACGATTGAGGACAAAATTGTGAGATAATGGAAAGCAAACAGACTGTTATCACTGGCTGCCATTGGTGGTGGAGAGGTAGGGCCACAGAATGAGAAAAAGCTGACGGAACAGAGAATTTGGTAACGGGGAGGGATAGCCAGGTAGGGAAAGTTGATTTGTCTAGAGGACAATTGGAGATACTGATGCACTTGTTTCAGCTACAATATTCAAATTTGTTTGTAAGGCAAGAGGGCTGAGGTTGTGATTTTGTGAATTCTGACTTGTCTCGACAATGAAAGAACTTTTCATCTTCATTTGTTTTCCAAGTTTAAAGCTGTGAATTGCTGAGGAAATCAAGAAAATCTAAAATGCATGGCTTCCACGCCAATCTTATAGGTGCCAAAAACTGATAGGTAGAACATTTCAGTTGTAAGAGTGACATTAACAATCAACTGATTAGGAAGTGATGATTGAGATGGTGAAAGTTTTTAACTAGGTCTTCAAAGTTATCACCCCAGCCTTAGATGTCACGGAATGTGAATTTCCAAGAAGGGTTTCAGGTGCTAAATACCCCTGTGTGTAATACTTCATTGATAAAATTTATTTCAGATGATACCTCATGTAAGGTGAGTGTATCCAGCTTCTCCAAATCCAGTTTGGGAAATGAGTGCCAAGGTGCTGTACTCCAATATTTTACTCAGTTTTGGAAAATAAAAGGCTTCTGAAAGTGGGCGGTAAGTTCTCACATGTCAACTGTGGAATTAAAAATATTTCCTTCATATAACTGAAATAGCTGCTGCCAATGTTTTTGCTGAGAGCTAACTAATGCTACCAAGCTGGACCTGACTCTTCTGTGTAGAGGCACAACCTTTTGGAATAGCATGAGCAGCTCTAAAAGTTGACATTTGTGTATCAGTAAGAAGACTCATTGTGTACTATCCCACAATGCTTTGCTTCAGTTTCAACACATGATCACCCGGCCTCTGTGATTCACAGACTAGTTTTCTTTTTGTTAATAAACATTTTTAAAGTCCAAGTCAGCATGAGTGCAGATTTCTTTGACAATGGATGGCAGCCATGTTGTAACCTCTCTGAACCTTGATTTTAAATGGGCATTTTGTTGAACGTCAGACAGTGACCAAATCTGCATACAATTCTTTGTTAAAAATGACCTGAACCAACACCTTATTTGACGAGGCCAGGCAAGCATGATCAGTGGATGAAGAATTTCACCATGGAGTGCTAGGCCGCTGTTTCTAAGCACTGTAAATATCATGTGCTAATATTACCCAATTTAATGGTACTCCTTTCACCAATGTGAGTAGCGTACAGACAGCTGTATTGGCCTTAATTCAACCTTGTGAACGGCTAGCCAGGTTAGATGTTATTGGCAATCATTATATTCACTGAGCCACCTGCCAGCAAATGCCTGCCTGAGTAAATGGTGTTCTTTGGTGAAACAGTCGAGCTTCTTCTTGTGCTGCCTGACTTGGAAAACAGTTTTCATCAAGAACTCCGGAAATGCCAATCACAATATTCCGAGTAGGAAAACGAGAAGTCAGATCAGCAATGATTCTCCTAAGGATAGCAATTTGCAGAACAAGGTTTCATCTATGACTCAGCACTTTGAAACGCCCCACTTGTATACTGATGATCACCTCAAAGATGGCTCTGGCCACAGACAGAGCAAGCCAAACTCTGACCTGTGAAACCAGCACTGCTGGTGAAACAAAACACATTCACTAGGACAGACGGTATTTCTTGTTTAAAGCTTCTACTGTCCAAGTAGGCATTGACACATTAAATTTATAGGAGCATATGTTTAAGAACTATTTACATGAAGAAAAGAATGCACTTACTCAATAAAAGGGCAAAAGTGTCTCTAGTTAGCATGTTAATTAGGAGAACATTCAAATCGTTGTGTGCCAGTCTCTCTTGACTTTAGACTTCGCTTGAAGTAAGTGATCAGGTACTGCTGAGGGTCATTTTTAGAGTCTGGCTTGTTATCACTGGAGAAGTTCTTTGGCTCCGCCCACATGTTGGGAGGCAGGAGTACATGTTTTGATTGGGCAGTAGTAGTGTGCTTTCACGCAGCTGTGATCATTTTGTGTATTTATCCATCTGCCTAAGCCTGAACTTTCAGGTACATGCACATGACATTCTAATGCTGTAAAAGTGTCTTAAATAACTAAATAATGTATGGTGTTGGTTTTTCTATGGAAGCATCTCAGATGGGAGGGGGGCAGACATAAGGAATGTAGTGCAGTCCCAGCACCGTACTCTTCCATTATTAACCTTAGACTTAAGAGGGCAGATTTGTGTTTGAAAGCAGTATTGAATACCCAGGGCTACATTAATTATTGTTATGTTCCCGAAATAGGCCCATGTAGCGAGGCAACTTATTCCTTACATTGTCCTAGAAAATAACATTTCAGCGGTGACCTTTTGCACACATTTGCATGCACGACAATGTTTTGTTAGTTTCTCTGAAACTACTTTGTTTACACATCCAGCTTCGCACAACATTATGACGATGCCCTGAACATCATGTACTAGGCCTCTCTACACACTAGGTACAAAAGTCGTCCTATCGTCATCCATGGGACGACAGAGCTATCTACATATAACATTACATTACTAATCTAGCGTGAACATCGCAAAGGCTTCTTTTTATTATAAATAATAGGCATCCCGATAGACTGGTAGAGGAGGCAATTCTGCTGACACCGAAGGTCCCTGCATGCTAAGAAATCACCACACACCTGTCTGACATTCGGTGAGGGCTGTCCAACTCGAGATCAAGACGGGGTCCTTAACTTCCCCCCATCAGGTAATGGGGTTGGAATATCCCTAGGGGGGATTCTTGACTCTACACCTACACACACTCTAGGTAAACTTCGAGTAGGATTCGCATCGTAGAAGTACGATAGATCACCATATTGCATATGCCTGCATATTTCCATTCCTTCAGTACCATGGTAGAAATGTATCTACTGTTCACTCTTTTGGTGCTTGTAATCTCCTTTATTTGCTTCTGTCTCCTAATCATTGCAGCACAGGTATTTTATGCAAGAATAACGTTGGCTCAATAATTATTGAAAACGTCCCACTGTGTATTCTCTGTATATTTCTCTGAGAACAAGTGAGCACAAGTGACTGAGAGAAATGTTCTGTACTTTTTCCACGATTCCTGAGGAACCAGGGTTGTCATGTTCAGTGGTTGCCAGAAACTGTTTGCTCCCTGGTAGGGTAGGGGGGCCTACAGTGGCACTGTGAGCTAGCTGGTCTATAGGCCAACATATCCTGCAGGGGTGTTCGGAATCAGTCTTGACACCAAGCCATTAGTTTATGTTGTCCAAACAATGCGCAGATCCAATGGATTAGTAGGAACTACACGACATGGCGCCGCCTACGTTGGTTAGGCACTTATTTAATGGTCAAATCTGAGTAGTTCAGTCGTGCTTTTTCAGAGACCCCTACTCACATTAAATCAGAGCCATTCGTAGTGGGAAAAGGGAATCCGCCTCGGCTGAATAGGTACGTCCTATGTATTGGCTGTAGGTTATATCAAGCTTGAAGGATTAAAAAATATACCCATATTGTACAAACTGAATCTCAATAAATTCATTTTCATAAAAATATTTTTTATTTTTACAATGTCTGAACATGGAGAGGACGATAAACGTCCAAGAAGCTACTCGAAATATTTCAGAAAACATTCCCAGCTGCAGATGCATGCACAAAAGTGTTTCACACTTACATTGAAGATGAGACACCGGATGAATACTTTCCATACATGGACATAGAAGGCCAGTTAACTTACCAAGAGCACATAAATTGGTTTAAAGACACCCTCCCCCACACCGTAGAAAACGTGAGACTCGGTCCGGTCAGTAAAGAAGGAGCGACATGGCCGGTCTTAGCTCCGTATACACCACACCCCAACATTCATAGGTCAGGAGCAGCAGAAATGCGCACACTATATGAAAAGCGCTTATTGTATGGAATATACAACAAGCTATGGAAGATTTCTCAGCAGAAAGCTGCAGAGAGATTGCGTGAGATCGACAGCGTCAATATGGTAAAGGCTTTGGCTGTGGTTGACAACTGTATAACCACTTTATCATACAGAATTTATTCACTGGGCAACATTGTGTCTTCTGCAATCGACATAATACAGCAGGACATGGCTATTTTATAACATGTACTATATAAGAAGAGGTAGAGGGGGGTCCGAGGGAATTTTTAACGACCTGCAAGGATTACATCCAAAATTATTAACTCAATATCAACACAGAAATCCTTGGGTCAGGAATAGGTTCAACAAGCATGTAAAGTGACGCACAAAATCACACAGGAAAACCTGTGGGATAATCCCTTTCAGGACGAAATCCCTCACCCACCATAGGTGGCAAGCTTCATCATTTGGGTTTCTCCTCTCGGTGAGAATTCCTAGTCCCACCGAGGGCTACAACTCCCTCTCTGAGAGGAAGGAGCTCAGGGATGTTTTTGTATTCCTACTCTACAGAGGATATACTAAATCCAAATAGATGAAAGACGAAGGTCAGTCGGGTGAGGGCGCAGCACAACTAAGAATGAACTGTGAAGAGGGTGATATTAAAACTGGCTAGCGGGAAAAAAAGAAAAGCCTTTAATAATTTGTTCACACTGTCAGGATTAAAAACAGTGCACCTGCAGTAGGATTCAAAACTGCATGTGTGAGACAAAGGGGTCTACATGTTTCAGCCAATGTGACCCAACAGGTGTCTAGGCTTTCGTCAGGACCTTAAAGGGGTGCTGCTGCTAGAAAACAGTGAAATAGTGTGAAAGAAATACAATTAAATTCGTTCAAGTTTCAAACCAGTAATCCTGCTACTTTCAGGTCCAGGCTTTACTGGTTGTGCCTAAATGAAAGGGAGAAACAAGACAAAGTCGGAGAACATAAATGCAGTCACTTTTGACATGCTTACAGACGTATTTTCTGAATAGTTTGTGATCATCTTCTCACCACATATATGAGACGCAACTTGCGAAAAATAAGAGTTAATTGGTTTATCTTACCCATAGTGCACGGATAAGTAGCCTCACCTCTACCTGGCGACAGCTCAGGGAAGGGGGCACCGTTCTGTAAAAAACATATAGGGGGGTTTGAAAAAATGTCAACCATAACCAACATTATGTTGACATTACCACATCTTCAAAGTTTATGCGAGGTTCAAACAGATCACCAAGGAAACCAGCTCAAGGGAAGGGCTAACCCATACGCCAACATTAAAAATACAGTTAACATTATTGAAAGAAATGACCCTTATGATGACATAGGTGATCATTAATATGCCATAAAAAGGTTTTGACAAGTTGTAGATATAATACTTGTCCATGGTCCCTGCTGGAAATATCCATATGATGTTTGTTTACATCTTTAAGAGACTTACTCATAGGTTCATGAGTTCTGTCAAATAGCCATCTGACAGCTTAATATCTTATAATTCTATAGTTCCAAGCCTTAGTATCATGTCTAATTGGAGATGTTAGAAATAAGGGCGCTAACAATGTCACACAATAGTGTCACCTCTAGTCTGTAGCTGTCCTCTGGGCGAGTAGCCAAGGGGACTTCATCAGCCAACCAGTAGTGGCCAAGAGGCCCCTTTGCAGAGTGATTGAGAAAGGGTACACGGACCTCCGACAGCGTGTTAGCAGCCCCGCTGTTAGGGACTTACTTGTTATAACAATAGGGCATCTTTGCCCCCAATGGCCCTCAGCAGCCAAGGGGACTTCATCCCCAAACCAGAAGTGTGCCAGGAAGCCCCTTTGCATAGTGGTTGAGGAAATGGGCGGGGCCTCCAATGATGTCTCAGCAATTCCACTGTCTGGGACTTACTTGTCGCAGCAATTGTGCTTCTTGGCCTCCAACGACCCTCTGCAGCTAAAGGGACTTCATTAGGGGTGGCCGAGCAATACTGCTCACGAAACTTCTTTTTTTTCAGCAACTCTGCGGTATTCCATGGAGCAAACCTAGAGCTCTGCCCATGCTTACTTATTGCAAGCATATGCCCACAGTGTTTAGACAGCAGCAGGTTTTCTTTTTTCTACTTGTACTTTTAATTTATTGAGAAGATGTTGTTAAATTTGAGTGTGTATTATTGTGATTGTGTTAGAGGGTGAATGCAAGAATGACTCAGTGAATGGATAAGTGGATGCATGGTGTAACAATGAGTGCGAGAGTTCATGTATGAGGACCTATTGAGACACGAGGTACATTCATCTCGAAGCCAAATCTATTGTCATTGCCAATGCTTGTTGTGCCAGCCTTGGCCAGCACCATGCCATTTTGATACAAATATGAGAGTTTAGCTCTTCTCCGCATATTCCTTAACTTTTTCAAAATTTTGCGGAGTTATTTCTGGAGATCTGAATGGAAAACTCCATCATGTTTCTGGACTGCCACAGATGTCCCATATCGCAAACCAAAAGCCACACAAAACTGATTTAACTTAGGAGTCACATGCATAGTCAGAGAACGGCCTGGTCGCTAATGTAAGAACGGCCTGGTCTTCAATGTACTATTCCGTTTATTTTTCATTTGTATCGCGCGACGAATCATCCCCACAGGGATCTCTCGGCGCTTTTTGCTACACAGTGCTGAAGGCTAGGACAAAATTGCGGATTTAGAACAGCCAGGTTTTTAATTGCTTCTTAAACTGCCCCAAGCTTGTGCAGGCACGTAGCTCATCCGGCAAGCGGTTCCAATGGAGCGGGGCTAGATGTGAGAAAGCGCGCCCTCCCATTTTGACTTTCCTGATTTTACAGGGACGTAGTAAATTACGATTGCTAGATCTCAATAAACGGGCAGGTATATAGGGAACTAACTTCTTCCTTAGGTAGACCGGGCCAATGCCCTGCTGTGCTTTAAACACCGACGTCAAGAGCTTAAACACTGCTCTCTTCCTCATGGGCAGCCAGTGTAGTTGTTGCAAAAGAGGTCGGGAGGGGGTACGTACTGGTTTGTTGAGGACCAGTCGGGCCGCTGTATTTTGGACTACCTGTAGCCTAGATGCAAGGTCCTCCCTAATTCCTACTAGTAGTGCATTCCCGTAGTCCAGTCTACCAACTAGTAGTGACTGAAATAGGGTCTTTCTGGCCTCCAAAGGGATCCAAGGAAAAATCTTCCTCAGCATCCGCATGATGCCAAAGCATGTGCCCGATACTGACTTCACGTGTTCCTCCATCGAGAGCTTATTATCAAACAGGATACCCAAATTCCGTGCCTGAGTGGTTGGATTGGGTGCCTCCCCCAATTCCTCCAGCCACCAGTCCGACGACCATAATTCCGTCGCCTTTCCAAACAGAAGGATCTCCGTCTTATTGGAGTTGAGCTGCAGAAAATTCTCGCTCATCCAAGCGGCAATTTTCAGCATGCAGGATTTAAACTTTGCTCTGGCTTTCGCTGGGTCCGTCTCGATGGGGATTATCACCTGCGTGTCATCCGCATACGAGATTGTCTCAAAACCGCAAGATCTTATGATGGTGGCCAGCGGTGCCACATAGATGTTGAATAATGTGGGGCTTAAGATAGAGCCCTGTGGGACCCCCTTGTCTACTGCGGTGGTCTGAGAGACGCTCTGCAAACACATCCATGCCAAGCCTTCGACACCAATCTCCCACAACCTGTCCAACAGGGCACGATGAGAGATGGTGTCAAAGGCTGCCGGTAGATCAAGGTGCACTAGCATGGTGGGCGTCCCTCTGTCCAGTGACATCATGATCGTATCCATGACCTCCACCAGTGCCGCCTCCGTGCTATGGGCTGCACGGAAACCTGATTGCGAGGGGTCCAATAACCCATACTGCTCCAGATATCCCGTAAGTTGTTTGTTTACCAATGTCTCCATGACCTTCGAGCTGCAAGGGAGGAGGGAGATTGGTCTATAATTTTGAAGATCCGCCGGGTCTGCCAGAGCTTTCTTCAGCAAAGGTTTTATATGCGCTTTTTTCCATTTCCTGGGAAATACGGCCGTAGCCAGGGAGATGTTACAAACCTCAGCTAACGACGGAGCTAAAATTGGGGCGAGTTCAGCCATTATAAATGGCACCGCCGAGTCTGAGGGGGCACCTGATTTCGTTCGTGCCAACACTGCTACCACTTGCTCTGTGGTAATAGCTGTGAAAGCGTCGAGTCTAGGTAGTGTGGGGTCTCTCTTCGGAGGGGCCAAACCCTTCGGTGCTGCTCCTGCTGCTAGAGAGCTGTAGATCTTGTCTACCTTATCCCTAAAATGATTTGCTATGTTATCACATAGTGTTTGTGTCGGGGGTTTAAAATTTCCTGGAATATAATTTATATTCAAGCTATTTACCAGGTCTGGTGTCTTAGTGGACTAATGCATCCACTGTAGGGGTCAAAGGTTCAAATCCTAGCGGGTCTACTCATTCTTCTGAGGTCAATAAAATGAGTACCATTAAGTTGGGTAACAATAAACATCTGTTATTCAGCGCCAAGATACCCTTGGGTGAATGTGCGCATAACAAATACATGTTATGTTATTTAAAAATGAAATAGAGAATACAGTCGTAAAGAGGCAGGACCATAACGCACCCTCTCTCCTCCAGGCACCGCTGGTCTAAGGCTCGCTTCCTTCTTTTGAAACTAAAAACATTGCAATGCTGGTAATTGTTTTTTTGCTTAATCTTTTAATCGCTTCCTAAATTTAGTTTTGGACGAAGGCCAGGATACCTCTGACTGCTTGTGAAAGGACGGTTTCTTAGCAGAAGCCTTTGGAGTCATGCCTGACCTTTGCTTAAGAAATGTAGAGGCAAAGGTTTTGGTGCCTGTACTTGTTTAGCAAGTAGGATACTGAAAGGAATGTGAACATCCTCCTTGATGCATCTTGTAATATCTCAAAGTGGGTTCTACATGAGGCATTCTTTCAGCAGGAGATGCCAAATCCTACCAACTTTGTAACGGGTGACTTCTAGGAGAATATGCTAGTATTTGTGGTGTGTGGAGCAATGTTTCACCTTACTGCATCTGTTTGCACAGCTAAAGGACAGAAATATAAGTAAATATGTCTGTTTACTTCAGTAATACAGCCGTCTGCCAAGAAAGCAGCCACAATTCACAGACCATGGCTGAAAAGCCGGATGTGAACTGGGACAACTGTCTCGCACCTCCTGTTGCACCCCAGCCCTTCTGACTTCTCACTATTAGCTGTAGGAGAGGTGAAACGCATCACCTGGAACTTATTGCAACTTAATAGTGCAGATAACTCTGTGAAATACACTTAGAAATTTTGGTGAAAGCCGAAAACATACAATGGAGGATATACGCCACTGGGCAAATTTACTAACATTTCACTATACGCAGCGCAGCAAGGCAACTTGCTGCGCTGCATTGCGTGAAAGGGAGACATCAGAAATGTGCCATATTTACAAAGATATGCCACATTTCTGCTGCCTCCCTGCGATGGCTCACTGTGTGCTGTCTAGTACCATGGTGCAAGGTGCCTTTGTTACACTGCTGAATGCATCACACATAGAAAAGGAAGCAACGAGGAGAAATTTCTCTTTGTTATGCTTGGGTCTAGGAGGCATATCATTTTGACACATTCCCTGGATACAACTCTTTGTAAATCTATGAATGTGCCAAAATCCATGGGTGGCTGCATGGGAACCCCAAACTCCACCCAGTTAACTCCTCCCTGATGCAAAGTAATGCAAGGCAGCAAAAAGTACTGCCTTGCATTTCCTTAAATTTACTAAACCACGCAGAGCCACGCAAGGTGGCTTTGCATGGCTTAGTAAATCACATTGAAGGGTTTGCATTGCCTTGTGTGATGTAAGGTCATCCCAAGCCCTTAGTATATTTGGGCCCCACATTTTTAACAAGAGGTCTCTGGAATTTCTCTGACCACTTCTCCTGCACACTTTGGAGCCATTTAAGACAGTACGTAAATAACAAACAGATATTTACGTTTTTTTAACTTTGGTAAATATGGAGTAGCTTACAGAAGCATATGCTTCTCCAGTTTGCAGGCATACATCAGTAATCAAGACAAAGGGCCTGATTTAGATCTTGGTGGACAGGGTACTCCATCACAACTGTGACACATATCCTGTCCGCCAAAATTTAAATCCTATTGTATCCTAAGGGATTTATATTTCAGCCGACGGAATATCCGTCACCATTGTGATGGAGTAACCCATCTGCCAAGGTCTACATCAGGCCCGAAGTTCTCAACGGGCACAAACATTTTTGGGGGAAACTACTGGCTTCAGAGTCTGTTCAAAACATCACTGTTAAGAATTCTTCCACACTATTTCAGTGTGGGACCATAACTTCTGATCCCTGCGTAATAGAGAAATCTGGTTGTAAGTTGTGTAGAAAATACCACACACCCCAGGTACATATTTACAGGCAAGAATATAGGATACATTCTGATACACATGGAATTTGGTGATGAAATACTAGGAATCAGAGCCGTTTATCACACCTGGTAAATACCTCACCCCTAGGTGACACTATTCACTTTGCACTAAAACTTGGGGCCTTAAAATCAGGCCTGGGTCCTTAGGTCAAAACTGGAGTATCTGGAACAGGGACAGTTATTTCAGTGTTATTCACATGTACTCACAATCTAGCAGTTTATCATTAAATTGAAGGATTGGGTTCTCGGTTAACCCTACCCAGGTGTCTCCCAGGAGTCTCATGTAGTAGTAGTTCTTTATTTCCATTGTGTTGGAATATTGGAGTGTTCTCTTTTGTGTGTTCCAATATTCCAATGCATGACCAATGTTCTAGGAACTGTTGTTATGTGTGGTTTGTATTTGAATGTAGGTTTGAGATTCGAGACGTGTTTCCGAGGAGTTATCCCTCGGTGCTCATTGCGGCAGGATGCTCCAATAAAAGGACTTGACAAAGTTATATTGTGGTGTGAATATTTACTACAATATATTGGTGATGATTTGGCTGAACCCTTTGAAAACCTTTGGACTGTCCTTGAATGAACAGTGTTCAAAGTGTGGTTCGCATAAGAAGCTACAGGGAATTTGAGAATTACAAAGCTTGATACTGGATACTGAAGGAATTGGATCTGCCAACGTTGTTTTCTGTGAGGGTGGATGTATTGTGTTTACTGACTGGTTAAACTGTTTTTCTGCAGACAACATCTGCCATTAAAAGAAAAGTTTACCTTCTGAACTTCACATGATAAAAGGAGAAAGGAATTCGGCCATCAGCCACAGGATTAATTGCTTGGGGTACGCAGTTGGTGAACAATTATCATTCCATTGATATCGGCGTGAGGAACAAGCCAGGCCTTCATGAGCATTGGCACGTGAAGGAACGTCTGGCACGAGCGTAAGTGGGAGCATAAGTGTCTGCTCTACGGGATCAGCTTCTACACCGTGATGTCACTGTGGGGCGTGCGTTCCAGTGATGCGTGTTTTTTTGAAGCAACAATGGGAACAGCAAGAAGGATCATTGTCGGGATCACAGCAGGGGTTGAGTGTGCGGTCCAGTGACACGCACACTGACTCAACGCCAACTGTGTTGAGAGTGCGTTCTAGTGACGTGCACCCTCACTCACCGCCAACTGCTGAGCATGCGTTCCAGTGACGCACACATTGCTTCTCTGTTTGACTGGACTGTTCCGAGTCGGTAACAAAGGAGAAGGTTGTGTGATGTGCACGGTGTTAAGTGACAGATACACCGTAGAGGTTTCAGTGATGTACACACTTTCTTGACTATTGTAAAGAGATGTGCATTGTTTATCGTATTTATAGAGTTTTAACATTTTAATGTTATTACTTGTGTTATATGTGGAATGCTAAGGAGGAGGAGCTATTATCGCATTATATTTAGTATATATCTGCGAAGATAACAAATATTTAGTACTAAAAGCCAGGTGATACTAGTCAATCTTTCTTTCTTTCCATTTCTCAGCTCTTTGCTCTTTCTTTCTGTTGTGGTTAGTTTGGGCTGTTGCTTACACCATGAGTAATGTGTGTGGGAATCCACCACCACCATTTTTTAAAGGACCCAATCAGCCTAGTTTGAAATGGGACAAATGGCTTAGAGAGTTCAAGACCTACTTGTTGGCAGTGGATGGGGGTAGTTTTAGTTGAGAAAGGAAAAGAGCTTTGTTATTAAATTTGATGGGTGCAGATGCTGAGGATATATTTGAGCATTTACCTGTGATTCCCACTCCCCAAGGTATGGAGGCTGGTGATTATGATTGTTTTGCTGAGGCTTTAGATGGATTAAAGAAAAGGTTTACAGAACAACCACATATTGTGTTAGAAAGATATCACTTTTATACACGACATTAGTTAGTGGAGGAATCGTTGATTTATATGTATCTAGGTTAAGAAGTTCAGTGTCAGATTGTGAGTTTGGTGCACAGGTAGACACCTACATCAGAGATCAGTTAATTATACGCTGGTACAATAAGAAAATTTAGGAACAGTTGTTGCGTCGACGCAATCCAACCTTGCAAGAAGCTATTGAAGTGGCATAGTGTAGAATGTTCTATTACATCTTTCAACACTATTATTGTGAATAACATATCTGTGGGTGTATGCGTTTTAGCTGTTAAAGGTGTACAGAAGCAGAATGTACAAAGAGTGAAAATCGGGTAATCTTTTTCTCCAAATGTTACCAGCGGAAAAATATTATGTTACCGTTGTGGTTCAAGATCACATTCTGGTCAGTTTAAACATTGTCCAGCTAAAGGCCGAGAGTGTTTTAAGTGGACATTTTGGAGTTAGGGGTCAAAACAGTAACAGAAGAGTATCTAGTGTGATGGAAACGTATGTGGAGGAAGAGATGGATAATGATGTTGTGATGGGAAATACAGTTATTTGTGTAAGAGAGGCAAACATGAATGAAACTGTACAGGATAGAATGGGGTGCAACTCTATAGAAGCAAATGATGCAATTACAGATGTAAGTGAAAAAATACTGAGTGAGGTGGTATGCTCTTCTGTCGAAGTTGCTGATGTGGATAATGAATAGTATGTACCTCTGTTGTGTGAAATTACTATTGATAGTAAAAAGTTGGAAGCA